>OZ021729.1:65200594-65933094 GCA_963978545.1 Linyphia triangularis
AGAGCGTCAGTATTGATCAATGTCGGAAATATATTCTGGAAGATTGACCAATTCTGTCTGTCCGATATTTGAGCATAGGCTCCAAAATACGCGATTTTCTTTTCGAAATAAACATGTCAAAACCCTCACAGAACATATTTTTTACGCCTCCGTTCTTATAAAATATATTTCAATTTTAAAAACTCTTGTATCAACAATTCACAACTCTCAGTATATTTTATCCAGCATTGAGCGATATTAGCCAAGATCCGTAACAACGCGGCCAGTCAACAATTGTCCACATCGGGTTTGGCTAATCTCGAACATTATTAGTCAGCATATTTGCGCTACTGGGGTTATTGATAAAAAGAAAACGAGAAAGTGATAAAATGAAACGATAGAGCAAGAATGAGATAAAGAATAAATAGCAGAAAGTAATATAAAGAAGAAAATGTTAAATATTCATTGTAATAGTAACAAAGACTTAAAGAGGGAAGGCGAAATTTTAAATAGATGATGTATTGTAATTTATCGTATTCAAATAGTAATGTTTGGTATAGTTGAGCCTGATGCGGTATATATTCCAAAAATTAAAAATATCGATGTTTTTTTATCTCCTTGAAATCATACTTACCAATATTATACCTTTATTTCCGACGATGAGAATAATTGAAGCATCTTTAGTGTACTTTTCCCTCCAAAAGCATTCGGAAATTCATTTTGAGACATAAAAGAGATTGTTAGGAAGCGAAAGATCAAACCCATCTTCTTACATTTCTTGTAAGAAAGTCACTGTATTCTTTGACTGCTGCGATGCGTAAGGATTTATAAACAAAAGTACGTAGGAGCTCCAGGAACCAAAAATCGCGTTCTGTTTGTGAAATTTCAAAAATCAGTGGAAACAAACAACTCCCATTCGAATAAAAGGATTGTGCACGGAAATAAGAAGATTGAAAGTTTTTCTTTTCTTTTATGTTTCTACGACGCTAGCTTATAATATTACATTTTAAAAAGTCAACTATTTTAAAGGCGTACGTTAGTGAAAGGGAAAAATAATTCCTAAAAATTTGTGTATAGAGATTATTTTATTTGAAATGGATTTTTCCCCTCGAGTATTTCATATGTAGAAAAGCATGCAAACATACCATGTGAAAATAATATTTATCTAGAAAAACTGTAACTTAAAAATATCCTGGTTTGTGGATTAATCAAATATATTGTATTGGTTGCGTTCTGTTTTCTTTGTCAATGTTTATTTCATTTTCAGTTATAATCTTTAAGGGGGTTTGGGACTCAAAATTTCTGAAATTCTCAAAAAATATTTTATTATTGTAAAAAATAATACAAATATTTTTTAATAAAATGGCATAAGAAATTTGTGTCTATAATTAGTAGAACGTAAAATATTTAAGTTTTTGTTACTAGAAAACTGTATCTCAGACATGCTATCATGACATTTTGAAACTGTTTTTCTCGGTGATGGCTTTTTGTCTCTTTTTTGAGTTTAAATTGATATAACTTAGAAACTACTTGTTATAAATCCACACTTTCTTTCCACAATAATTTTTCATATATATTTCTTTAGTTTGTCTTTAGGAATTAAGTTTATTTATTTAATTTTTTTTTTTAAGTTTTAGAAGTTTAGTATACTATGGATTTTATACAGTTTTTGCACAAAATATTTTAAATTTTTTTTTCTAACTACTTCATTAAAAAATCATAAAGACAATTTTTTATATGGATTATAAGAAGTTATTTTATATAAAAATAAAGTGATTTTTTAAAAAAGTTTTAAAGATGTATCAAATTTAGAAAATATCAAAATTTTGAAGTTTTTAAAAAAATATTTTTTAACTTTGAAAATTTAAAATTGTTTTTTAAGTTTCAAAGCATAATACATTACTGCTTAAAAAATTTCAGAAAAATAATTCTAAAAATAAAGACATTAGAGTTTTGAGTCCCAGACGCCCTTTAAACACCATTTTCTATGTGCCTATATTAAGGCATAAATTGTAACAGTTAAAAAAATCAGTATTTACTAGTATACTCTGCCCCCTGCTTGCTAACGCTCGCCAACCCCGAGGATTGCTAAGCAAGATTTGCAAGCAAGCCTTGCTTATCTCGTGGAAATGTAACATCCCGAGAAAGTACCTTTACTCGTCATAAGGACACTATCATCCGGTATGTAGTAGAGAGGAGGAATCTAGTGGAATGTAAATGTCAAATTTCAGCGAAAAGAAATGGCGAAATCACTGGAACATTCATGACACAGCATAGTCAAATTTATTTCTTGCGCAATAAAACTCTATTTAGTCAATAACGTTTGAAAGTTTTGATTGCTTATAAATAGCTCGAATTTAAAACATTAATTAATTATTATAAACGCTTTAGTTACTTATTGAAGATACAATTTTCAACGCGATGGATGCACATGTACAATACATTAATATTTTTATATTGCTGGTTTAAATACATGAAAAAGCAAAGTTCTCATACGCAGACGATTGCACAACTTTCTTCATTAAAAAGTAAATAAAGTAAAAAAGATAGAAAGTAAAAATTATTTTAAGTTAACTTACATATTTTATGTTTTTAATAAATGAATTATTTGCCATCCGGATATGATATCATAACGTTTGCTGACATTTTTTTCACTAAGCATTTGTTAATTATTCCCTTTTTACGAAATATATTTTAATAGTTCATAATATTTTACTTTTACCCTTAACTTAATCCACATTAAACCTCCACCACCACTCATACCATTTGAAAATACATTACTATAAGATTACACCTAGCATTATCCATTTCCGCTTAGTGCACTTTCCTAATGCCTACAAATACCTCAAAGGTTTACCTTTCAGTCCTCAACACCGTAAATCGTTCCACAACTCGATAGATCACTGGTCTTAAATGCATCGAGTGATTCCAAAAATTCGATTAATAACTCGAAACACTACATGGCCTCCTTAAGAAGACGGGCGAGTTTTCAGTTGCGCTGTAGAGATTAAACTACACTTGATCAATGAGAGGTAGCTGCTTTCATTAATATCTTGTTGTCAAAGATACCGTCTTCTGTCATTGACAGGTGTGAGGGCATGTACCCTTTCGTCCTCAGCCAAATCCGAAGGCTTTTAGTTGAAGTGATGCTGGTCTGGAGATAATATCTTAATTTACGATTAAGGTTAACTAGTAACGGTATCATAAAATCATTGGCTGCAATAGTGCCTATAAGGAAAGATAAATACAGGGTGGCTATAAAGAAAATTTGCCAATACAGGGACCTCTAGCGGTCGTTTCGTTCAACAGATGGAAATGATATTTCAAGCATAGTTATTTTGATTTATGAAATCGAGATTCTGTGAAGACAAAATGTACAAAATGGCGCTCTTGGTTACGGTTATCGTTACAGAAACTCGAAATTTTTGAACTTTTTTTTGATGGCAACATCTACGTTTTCATGTCGCATATTCCTCAGCGCATACGAAAACCCTAAAGAGCGTTGAAACGGTACGTGTATCACAAAAAAAACGAACTCGTTATGCATGCACAAAAACAGCGATGCAGAGGCAAGACACCAGTAACAGAACACCGCTTGCCAGATATTCAGCGTAGAAAACCGATAAAATTGCCAGAGGCAATGGCACCCAAGTGAACTTTGACCTTTGTCAAATGCAAATTTACACTGTGAACCCCGATCGTGTTTTTGTTAGTCGTTCGCATAGCTATTTTTTGTGTGTGCATAACGTGTTCGTTTTTTGTGATACACGTACCGTCCCAACGCTCTTTAGGGTTTTCGCATGCGCTGAGCATTTTGCGACAGAAAAACGTAGGAGTTGCCATTTGAAAATTTTGAGTTTCTGTAACTATAACTGTCACAATGAGCGCCATTTTGTTAACATTCGCAGAATACCGCGCTCATACCTCTGAGTAACTGTGCCTGAAATCTCATCTCAATCCGTTGAACTGAACAGAATCTAGAAGTCGATATATCGGCAAAGTTTTTTATGACCACTCGGTAGAATATTGCTTGCTAGATTAATATCTTCATCATTAAACAGTAAATAAATCGCCAATTACTTTGCTGTACTCATGAATTTAGAAACATAAAAGTAAAAATGGTTGCAGTAAAAAGGCATCAGAAAGAGAAAAAAATTCCAAAGAATAAACAGGCTAATGGACATCTGAGTTAACGTTTATAGTGTTTCGAAACTCATGGTTTTAATAAAACGATGTCTGTTTAAGTGACGCAAATAAAATGAGAGAATTTAAAAATATTTTTCGAAAAAGCAATTACAATCTGTGTGATAAATAATTAGTTTGACATCGCACTACTTTTTATTATTAGATTACTATAGTACAGGGCCATGCTCGGGTGAGGGGGGGGGGGATTGGAAGTGATAGGCTTCAAACCCCTTCCGAAATATTTTCAACTATGTATTAAGGACCATTCTATGTGTGTAACGTGCAATGAGCAAATTATGAGTATTGCTATAGTTTGTAATACTTTAATTTCAATAGCACTTCAACTGATAGTAATTACATAATCAATAGATCTCTCTTTCTTTCTCTTATAATACTTATAATACAACGAAGAAACTAAAGATTTTGAGTTAGTTTCTTTAATTGATATTTCTAATTTTGTTTCATGTGTGATGCATAAATAAACAATGGAATTGCATTTTAATTTAATTACATGTTTCTTCAGGAAGTTAAAATGAAAAATAAGTGTTTACTTACTTATTATATAATCTATCCTATACAGTGTAAAATCTAAAATGTTACTTACATATTTTATTTCTAGCAAAAATTTTAGTTTTTTGTTGTACCAGTGGAATGGCCCTATACGTTAAACTACATACGTTAAAAAATAAACTACTATAAATCAAACTACTAAATTTTATACATTAAACTACTCAGACATACAACTTCGAACTTCTTAATAAAAGCGTTGGAAATTGGCTAAGTTTTTCATAATAATAAAATTTTGTGTGTCGATGGACAAAATTATTTTTCATGCCACCCCCTTCCCATCTCCAAAAATAAAGTCTAGTTACGGTCTTGCTTAAGCATTTTCCATATAAGTCTAAGTCACAACATAACTTACCTACGTGAAATTCAATTATTGGCACAAATAAATATTATTTATTCGACTTTGTATTCGAAAGTTTCTTAATATCAATAATAGTAAACAGCAATTATCCTTTACCAAGTATCTCGCTGAGGAATATTTAATTTGAAATTACTATTTTTAAAGTATAGTTCTCAGAAAAATCGACATCTCTTTATTACACTTTAACTCCATCTTTAAATTTCAAGCATTTATCCTGATAATATTAGCTAATATAAAAGAAATATAACATTTATTACTTTGTCCCATTACTACGATTTCGTTCTATTAGATCCTCGATATTAGGATCAAAATTTTAAAATTCTTTCCAAAAAAATTCTACTCAGTAATGATGAATAAAGAGCCCCCTGAAGCACCTGCTCAATTATAAACTTATGTAGTTAACTTATTAATGTAAATCGCTAGGAGAGACAACCCTGTTAATACCAGTAAATGCGGTATTCTGTTTTTATGTCTTTGACAAATGAAGTGGATGAATGCACTGAATTGCACTTAGTGAAAACTAAGTGGAAGACAAACTTCGGAAGAATTTCCTTTAGGCAAAATAATTTTCGTTTGATAATGTGTGTATACTCTATTTCAACTTTATCCTCATAGTTCAAAAACTATAAATAGAGTTAGTATTCGAAGAATTCTTAAGGAGGATTTTTTAGAAAGATAATGTGAAGCAGTGTAGAAAATCTTAAGCTTGGACTAAGTAAACAGGCAATAATCTTAAGGGGAGTTTAAATAAAATAGCCTTTTCTGAGTAATTTTCGATGTGATTTAAAATAAAATGTATTTGCTATTTTTAATTGATATATTTTATACAGCATACTGTTTATTTCTTTTTTGAATAACAATAATTATTAATTTAATTATTGTTTTAATAATTATTAATTTAACAATAGTTAATTTTTTTATAGCAAGTGAAACGTAAAAATAAAAAATTTAGAAAAAAAAAATTCTGAATATAAGTTACCCACAATATTGCAAAAAAGTTATTGTCCTATTCCTTTAATATATTTTATAGACATACACGTGATAGTTTTACATTCTCTGAAACAGGAATTAAGAATATAGATGAAAAGTTTTTTTTATAAAATGGCATTTAAAATAAGAAAAAAAAATTAAAATTCAAATTTTAAATTTCTTTTTTCCATAAAAATATTTTTTACATATTGTTACGGATAATTCTGCTTTAGAGAATGAACCCATGAATTAGTTTTGATTTCCAATACTAATATTGGGTTTAATCCAGAAACTTAATAAAATATCTTGTGGGTAACTTACACTCACAAATTTTTTTTCTAAATTTTTCATCATTACGTTTCACATGATAATTTTTTAAAAAACTTACTTATGTCTAAAATAATTTATTTTTTTTAGGTAGGAATTAAGCATTGTACCATATAAAAAAATATCAATTGTAATTACTAAGTACATTTTATTTTAAAGCATATCGAATATTAAGCTATAAAAGCTGTTTTTGTTGCTGTCAAAAGGTTTAAACTCCCCAGTTGTATGATAAATATATGCATTTTTACTCATTTGATTTAATACTACTCCATACTTCTCTTAAATAGAATCCACTTTGCAATTTATATATTTAATAGGCAAAGCGTATTTTTGTCACAGTCATTATTCTTCAACTACTCAACCGATTTTTGCGATAGAGGTGTCCTCTTGAGGGACTTTAATTGTATATTTGTCAGAACACACCAAAAGCGCAAAAAATTATACATTAATTAGGTGAAAGAGGTCCGGTACCAAAAAAAAAAAAAAAAAAAAAAAAAAACCAACCTATTTTTATAAATATTTTCTGTTAAAAGTTTATCTTATGTATGAGATACTATTTACATGTGAAGAATCTTAAATTTTAGAATTTTTTAGAAAAGTACTTGGTGCAGCATGGCCCTAGTGAAGCCGTTGAGCCATAAAACCTCAACTTCTGACCAACCAACCTATTTATATGACTTTGAAGTAATGTGTTTGTTTTTTTAAATATTGTGATTATTAATTAAAAAAAAAAAAATAATTAAAAACCAAGGGAAAAAAAAATCCATAATAGTTGATGTTTGCGTATTTTGATATAAAGTCAAGAATATATATATATATATATATATATATATATATATATATTTCAAATTGAAAGCTTTCTGTAATATATAATTACATAAAGGAAATTTTTTCACAGAAATTTGATGGGTGAGTCAGAAAAATTCAAAAAATTCTCAAAGGTAAAATATTGAAATTTTTGATATTTTTTTAAGGTTATCTTTTATGCTAAATGTTTTATTTTAAAACAGAATTTAAAAAAAAAATTTCTGTGAAGAGAAAAATGCTTACAAATATATAAATAAATGCTCCAAAAATTTGAATTTTCAATTGTTAATGGTTCTGGAGATATATCGATTTGAATATGCAACATCTGTGAAAAACACTAGTGCCCGAAAAACGCACTTTAAGCAGACACTTTAAGGCGTTATGCCCATTAGTGATGTTTAAATAACAGGTAATTTCGTGGCGTTCTAATCACCAGAGGAATAAGATAAAAATATCATTCTTTTCAGGAATGTATGAACTATTTTTTAAAATCAAAAATAAAATTTGTGATTTTTGACAAAATTTCTGTACTGGACTCCCTTAATTAACAATAGTTTTTAATATTGATAACCAAACTTGCCGCTACTATGACAGTGGTTTTCGATAATCTGAATAAGAACATCTAAAAGGATCTGAGCTGTTCACAATTTTCAGACCAAATTTGTATTTTTTAGATATTAATAACTGTTTATTTGATTAATTGCAATTAATCATTGGTCATTTGATTGTTTTCAACTGATCTTTGTTCTTGCTAGAAGATCGAAAGTCGTTTGAAAATAATAATTTTGTACAGCTGCACATTTAGAAACTTTGAACAGAGCTAAAACTTAAATATTATTTATACTTGCTATTCCATTCTTTATTGATTGAGAATTGCATGATTTGAAATGTTATAATTGTTTTTACGTATTTTCCCGTAGACCATGTTCGTTATAACAAAAGTCAAGTCTCCAAGTGATACTGTAGTCCAGTTAAATAGAGAAATAACAAACACTGTGGATCTACATACTCCTACCTTTTAGTAATTTGGTATTTAGATTACTAATAACCTATTTTGAATAATTTTTGGGATTTTATCCCTACTAATTTATTGGCGAAATTTTATCAGGATTTCAAAAGTTTAAGGGAATAAACGTTCGGGGGTTGTCAAGCGTTAGCGAGCAGGGAACGGAGCCTTCTAGTTTGTATTTATTTGGCAACTTTGTTTTTAATTGGTTATTATCATACCTAAATAGGATTTTCAAATTCTTACTGCGATCTCTTGAAAAGTTAGATGTGTTTAAGTTTAAAAGCGACAGTGCAAAAAACTTAAGTACAATAAAAAAAATGGTCCTTAATGTTAAAGAAGTGAAGGAATCCCACAAATGGAGTTGATAAAGTTATTTAAGGTTTCAGAAATTATTTAAACTACCTAGTGTCTGAAGATGGAAATTGGGAAATAGGGTTTAATATGGACCTGAGCAATATTGTCCCGTGTAATAAACTGCGCACAAGAAATACGAAGTTGGTGCTATAACGCGTAAGCACCAACGCGTTTTAGAAAGAATTCTCAAGCAACGTTTAGCTGCAGAAGAAACAATCATCTGCCTCACTCAACTCGTGTGGTTCTCTTTTAAAGTCAGATGGAATGTTCCAGAACATTCATCCGGATCCGGAAATAACCGGAGATGATAGAAAGTTCTAGAAGGTTCTTCTGGAAAAAGAAATAAATTGAAATTAAGGATTATTAAAAGTGGGTCCCGGTGAGATTCGAATCACCGATCACCAGTCCCATGCGCTACATTTCGGCTATAATGTCACATGTATAAATTACAAAATGCGGCAGTATTAAACACCCTTTATTGAGAAACTACCAGGCACGACGAGACACAAGGCAAGGCATAGAGAAACTCCATTTTGGTATTTAGCTCTACATTAATGTAATGAAATAACTGATAAAAATAGAATAAAAATTAAAAATTAAAAGGTCATTCACGTTTATGAAGCAGGCATTTGAAGGCAAATGAAATAATGTTATTAATTAGGCATTGTTGATGATTGTTTATTTTGTAATCAACCCCCGAGGATTACGAAATTATATAAGTCTGATTAAATTCTTCTAAAATGCTTTTAAACCATTTAATTCAAAATCCCAGATTTTCAGAACTTGAGTTTGTGTTATTTAATTGGGCGCTCTCGAATCTTGAGCCGTAAGTCACGTGATTAATGGGAGTAGGCGAAGTCTTCAAATAATAAATAAATATATTTTGCAGAAACTTTGTTACGTCATTAATCTTGAGCTTTCCATGGATCTACCAACATTCGTTATCGCATCGAAATTTCAATAAAGGTGCAAAAGGAATTTAACTATTTGGGTATTCAGGTTTATGGAATTAATGGATTCATAATCAATTCATTCACTTACAACTTATCCGAAGTTCCGTAATAGTTTGTTATTAACACGCAATATACACAAAGCAATGTTTTGCGCAATGAGAATTTTATTACATTATAAAAAACTGTATTTTGAAGGGAATAATAACGTAGGTTAGTGCAAATAGGTGGACACTTTTAAAGAAGCACAGTATCCTTAAATTTTTTTTAAAAATAATTAAAGGGTGTCCAATATCGAAATTTCGTCAAAAGTCCCAGTTTTTTTTTTTTAATTTAAAAAAATAATTTGTACATTACTGAAGAAAATGGTGTTTTTTTTCTTATTCCTACGGTGATTAGAACGCCACGAAATTACTTATTATTTAAACATCACTAATGGGCATAACGCCTTAAAGTGTCTGCTTAAAGTGCATTTTTCGGGCACTAGTGCTTTTCGCAGATGTTGCGAATTCAAATCAATATATCTTCAGAACCATTAACAATTTGGTATTCAAATTTTTGGAGCTTTTAATTTATATAGTTTTAAGCATTTTCTCTTTCCAGAATTTTATTTTTTAAATTCTGTTTTAAAATATAATATTTAGCGTAAAAGTTAACTTAAAAAAATCGAAAATTTTAATATTTTCGCTTCAAGAATTTTTTGAATATTTTTTAATTCACCCATCAAAATTCTGTAAAGAATTTTTTTTTTTCAATTTAAAAAAAAAAAAAAAAAAAAAAAAAAAAAAAATAAATATGTATTTCTTCTCGACTTTTATCAAAATACGCAAACATAAATTATTATGGATTTTTCTTTGTTTTTAATTTAAAAATAAATAAATAATCGCAATATTTAAAAAAAACATTACCACAATGACATATAAATAGTATCTCATACATAAGATAAATTTTTGACGTAAAAATATTTATAAATATAGTTTTTTTTAATATATATCTTTGGTACCGAACTCTCCGGTACTGGGGTAACTGGGGATTTTTACATCATATTGTTTTATGTTCTTTTTCCCTTTGTATTGAACTATTATTTTAGTTTCTTCTCAAATTAAGAGTATGTTAAATGTTGTTTTAATAAAAACGATCAGTTAATAAGTATACAAGATTTGTATTTCAATTGCGATTGTCTATAAACATGATATTTAAAATTTCAATGTAACTTTTCTGTCTAACTAGTAGAGTTATGAATTTATTATTTTTATTAAGTTGTATTGCATAACTTACAGATCAAAGTGAGGTTAAAAAAATTCTTGCCCCGCCTCCCAAAAAAAACAACAACAATTTACAGGAACTTATACATGTAGGAAAGAAAACCCTATTAATAAAGATGTCCTTTACCACTACTAGTAAAAAACTAGAGTAGGGGAAGGTACCCCAAAACGGGATAGCTTATCTATTCTTCGCTTTATTTCTTGTTGTGTACAAGGTACATTCTAAAGCTAGACGTCATTTAAAAGTATACCTTTTCAACTACTTAAAATAGGACCTTTATCACATTTGTTCAATAATATTTATGTGAAAATACTGGTTTCACAAAGTCTTACACGATCCCGTTTTACCCTACCAAGGGTGGGTAAAAAGGGATAGGATTTTTATGTTATTAGGTTTTTGCTGATTTTACTTTTGATTTAGTTTTTAGAACAAAAATAGGCTACGTTTTTATAGGAAGAAACTTTTTAATTGTAAATTTGAAAAATTTCATAACACAGAAATCGCATAAAAATGTGTCGTCGTCTTCTTCTGCTCTGGAGCAGGCTTCGAGGGCCCATCCCTGGCAGCTCGAGCATTGTATCTAGCCTTCTCCAGATTTCGATTCAAAATACAGAGCTTTGCAGAAAATACATGCTTCATCTTTTTCAGCTTCATCTTCTGAAGATGACGACGTCCAGCCTTGGCTAACTGATGATTTTTTTTTTTTTTTAGGTTTTCTTATGTTAGGTCCATTTTTTTCGATTTTTGCAAATGATGATTGTGGGTTTTTTTCAGGTTCAGAGTAACATTTTTTAACTTTATCTGCCTGTTTTGCATTTACACTTGGTTTTCTTTTACGGCTCGTTTGTTTTCTCTTCGGAACATTCAAGAGACTTGTTTAGGTAGCCCTTTTTTTCAGCTTTTGAGTTCTTTCTCGTTCTTTTTTTTCACGCTCTTCTTCTTCCAACTCAAGTTTATTTGGGCTTCCTGTTATAATTGCTGTTTAGTTGTGATTAGCTTATGTTTTTATAATATTATAGTGCGCACAACGTGTGGTTTTCTGGTTTATCTTTGTATACGCCGCCCCCCTAAAAAAGATTAAAAAAAAACTTAACTTTTTGGAATTTAAAACTTAAATTTTTGGTCAAAACATTTTTCTGACTTACAGTTTTAGCCTATAACTAAATTTTGTACATAACTCAGGCCAATTATTTGTACCCCAAAATTAAAGTAAATTATTTTATTTCGAAAATATAATTATTTAAAATTAAAATAAATTGTTGTAACTGATTATACATATTTTAATTCATTACTTATTTCAACTTAAATAACTTAAACACATTGCCAAAACTTTAATAGAAATGGTCGGGTAAAACGGGACACATCAAAATTGTATCCCTTTTTGGGCACCCCAAAAGTGTCCCGTTTTGCCCGACCGTGATGCTTTTGACAACATAAATGGCTGACCCCTGAACCGTCACTCACTAGCAATATTTAAATACATGAAATTGTTGTTAAAAGAGCTATGAACAAAACACAGTACTTACCGGAATTGTTCCGAAGGACGGAGAAGCACAAGGATTGTTGTTCTGCAGTCGAAAAAAGTACAAAATAAGTAAAAATCTCACTTGAAAACTTTGAAAAAATATTTCTTCGAGAAACACGTGGCTAGCGTTGAGAGATCAACTGAGAATGCTGTCATGGCGGTCGGGAACCAGTTTAGCCATTCTCCAGCGAGATAGCACCACCAGTCAAGATCCGAGGCTCAATGTCCCGTTTTGCCCGCCTATCCCGTTTTGGGGAACTCTCCCCTATACAAGTAAAATTGTACTGGTTAGCATTCCATGTATTTTATAAATAAAATTACTAATATTTACTGTATATATATTTTTTTTATAAATCTCAATCTCAATTATAAGTATACTAAATTTTATTAAATTTAAACAAATTCAAATTTTTGTTTGCCATTAATCGAATTTATCCTGATGTTCGGCGAGGCAAGGCCGAACCCATTATATTTCGATCGCGTGTTTGAAGTTTTAACTCACCATGCCTATGGGTGAGTGTGTTGATATTTGACTAACGGTGTTAAAAGAAAAACGTTTAAATTCTCACAAAGAAAAAAACTAGTAGCACAGCAACGCTGGCCAACATCGCTTAATGTCGGCTGATTCCGATGTGTATCGTTGTAAATCGGATGTTGTTACCGATATTGGTCTATCTCACCCAATGCTGGATAAAACGTATTGGAAGTTTTGAGATGATGAAGCACAGCTTTAAAATTAAAATATTTTATTTATTAGAAAGATCGGAGGGAGGGGGGGGGGGGACCGTTTTGCAATGTTTTCGGCAGAGTTTTTTTTTTTTTTTTTTTTTTTTAATTTTGTTTTTAAATTTTTTTAAATTTTTTTTTTATATATCATGTATTTTGGAACGCTGCTAGAGAGTACACACTTACAGACTCCTACTTCCGATATTGTATCAGCCAATACTGCTGCGCAACCTGGGAACGTTGTAAATCAAATAATGGTTTAGGGAGCAATATTTAAAAATCCTTCACTGTTGTCATTCAAGATTATACTTTGGCTATATTTATTGGACATCATTTTAAATTTTTTTTTTTTTTTTTAACGTTCTTATTTTTTTTTTCTTTAATTATAACTTTTTAAGCTTAAAATAAAAGTAAACTTTTAAAATTTTTAAAAATTGTTAATATTGCTGAATATTTAAAAAAAAACCTGGTGTTTTTATGAGTTTTAAGGTTTCATGACTGTTTGGCTAATCCCATTAACTTCCTCGAGGATAACATACCATCTTTTTATATCATACTGACTTCATCATCTCTCATGTATTACTTGAGTAATCTAACTACTAAAATATTACTTCGTTTAAATGTAAATACTAATAGCTCACACTTAGTTTTACGATTCGATAACCATAATCAGCAAAAAACAAGATATGTTGAGAAGTAAAGCTGGAAACCGATTTTGGGATTCAATTTACGAACTCAACATACTTAGGGGGATGTTGTTTCACTAGGCCTTACAAAGAAAAATGAACTTCATTGTAAGCTTTAGAACCAAATGAAAGGAAATGCGCTTAAAATGTAGTGGTGGTTGTAATGACGCATTATTAAAACGAGATCCTAATGAAGGTAATCCAATAAAATCGGTTCTCTGTTTAGTCGTATTATCTCTATATATATAAGGCAAAGCCCTCACTCACTCACTCACTCACTCACTCACTCACTCACTCACTCACTCATTCACTGACTCACTCACTCATCACTAATTCTCCCACTTCCCACATAGTCACAATTCTGAAAATCGGCACAAATATCAACAATGGTAAAAATAGAAAAAGTAAGCTATTCCGATCTCGATTAACCCACTTTAAGGGGTCGAAAGGGGTTAAACGTTCCAAACGGGGGACATTCGAATATCCCACTTCCCATTTGGTCACAACTCTGAAAATCGGCACAAATATCAACAATGGTAAAAATAGAAAAAGTAAGCTACTCCGATTTCGATTAACCCACTTTAAGGGGTCGAAAGGGGTTAAACGTTCCAAACGGGGGACATTCGAATATCCCACTTCCCATTTGGTCACAACTCTGAAAATCGGCACAACTATCAACAATGGTAAAAATAGAAAAAGTAAGCTACTCCGATCTCGATTAACCCCCTTTAAGGGGTCGAAAAGGGGTTAATCGTTCCAAACGGGGGACATTCGAATATCCCACTTCCCATTTGGTCACAACTCTGAAAATCGGCACTAATATCAACAATGGTAATAATAGAAAAAGTAAGCTAAAAGGATCTCGATTACCCCTTATTAAGGGGTCGAAAAAGGGGTTAGGGGTTAAACGTTCCCAACGGGGGACATTCGAATATCCCACTTCCCATTTGGTCACAACTCTGAAAATCGGCACAAATATCAACAATGGTAAAAATAGAAAAAGTAAGCTACTCCGATCTCAATTAAACCACTTTAAGGTGTCGAAAAGGGGTTAAACGTTCCAAACCGGGGACATTCGAATATCCCACTTGCCATTTGGTCACAACTCTGAAAATCGGCACAAATATCAACAATGGTAAAAATAGAAAGAGTAAGCTACTCCGATCTCGATTAACCATTCTATTCCGACCTAGGTTAACCCATTTTAAGGGGTGGAAAAGGGGTTAAACGTTCCAAAGGAGGGATATTCGAATGTACCACTTCCCATTTGATCACAACTCTGATAATAGGCACAAATGTCAACAAAGACAAACATAGAAAAATTAAGCTATTCCGAGCTTGATTAATCCACTTTAAGGGGTGGAAAAGGAGTTAAACGTTCCAAACTCAAATATCCCACTCCCCACATAGTCACAATTCTGAAAATTGGGGCAAATGTCAATAAAAATAAACATAGAATAAGCAAGCTATTCCGATCTCGGTTAATCCACGCTTAGGGGTCGAAAAGGGGTTAAACGTCCCAAACGAGGGATATTCGAACATTCTACTTCCCATTTCGTCACAATTCTTAAAATTGGTATGAATGCCAATCAAGATAAACATAGAAAAGTAAGCCATTCCGATCTCGATTAACCCACTTAAGGGTTGGAAAAGGCGTTAAATGTTCCAAAAGAGAGATATTCGAATGTCCCACTTCCCATTTGGTCACAACTTTGAAAATTGGTACAAATGTCAAAAAAGATAAACATAGAAAAAGTAAGCTATTCCGTTCTCGATTACGAAAAGGGGTTAAATGTTCCAAACGAGGGATATCCGAATGTTCCTCTTCCAATGTAGTCCTAATTCTGATATTTGGTGCAAATGTTAAAAGGACAAATTTAAAAAAAAAAGTTATTCCAATATCGATTAATGAATTTTTAAGGGATGAAAAGTCGACGCAACATTGAAACTATACGAGGATTATTTTAATGTCTCAATTCCAATACAGCTACTACTTCGAAATTTAGAACAAAGAGCAAACATAAACACAATAAACTATTTCAATCTCGATTACGTAATTAAAAGGGTCCGAAGGGAATTAAACGTTCTAACCGAGGGATATTCAAATGCCTCTTTCCAATACAGTATTCACAATTATAAATTTCGTTAAAATTGTCAACAAAGGAAAGTTTCTATTTTGATAAATCAATTTGTCGGGATCGAAATGGGTGCAAACGTCTGAAATGTAGAATACGTGAGTGTCTTTTGATCGCTAAAATGCTAATGGTAAAATTTCGTAGCGCAGCACGGGTATTCAGCTAGTTAAACATAATAGACGAAACAAAATATTTAAGACATTACTTAACGTAAGAATTAGTTTCTGAAAGAGTTAAGGTTTATGGAAAGTTTTGTGAAAGTTTCTGCTGATTGTTAAGAAAGGAATACAGAAGTTCCTCCCAGTACAAAATATTCTTGAATATAAACTTTCTTATTGTGTAGGATAAAATTTCCCCCCGTTTCTGGTAAATAAGAATGCGGGCTTTAAGTTCTGAAGAGGCTTTTCTTTTCGGGTAGAAAGTATTGTGTTTGCTTAATATAATGAGAATATTGAATTACTTCACTGTATTAAAAGAACTATTTAGTTTATAAAGGTATGATAATTATGTTAACTAAATTAATCATCAAAGTTTAGTTTAGTTGTTAAATTAACCATTAAAATCCTGACCTTATTTTGTTTGAAATCTCATCGAAATTCTGTTTTACTTTTGTCAAAAACATCAAAATTGAATTTTACTATTGTCAGAAAGAAATCAAAAATTCTAATTTTACTTAAGTTAAAAGTAACATGTGGATTTATTTGATGGTATACTGAAGTCATATACTAGTGTGTATTACCACTCAGAAACTTATGATATGATGTTGCACTTGATGCTTACGTAATTAACTGTAACGTTCCATGCTTTGTTGTGGAATCTTTTGATTAAGAGCGCCATTAACTTGTTTAGAAATGCCCTGAAGAGTGATCTAATGCATACCAGAAGATGCATAATATGCAACCAGCTTAAAATGTGAGTAGCATTTCCATTAGGAAACAACATAGTTTATATGCGAAGCGGGTAGAAGATCCTTTACCTCGATTGCTAAAGCAACAGATTGTTGATTAAATAAGTAGGAGTTCAAATCTCGGAGTCTATTTTTACAAATTGCGTTTTGGCGTTTAAAAATAAAATTCGTTTAGAATTCAGATTTCAAAAGTTTACTTTTTATTTTAAGACATTTAAAAAACACAATGAAGGGAGATAAATATGTTTAAAGTATAATTTTAACTGGCAATAATGAAGGATCCAAAATGTTGCTCTTTAAACAGTTTTCAGGTTGCTCAGCAGTATTGGTTGACCAATGGCGGAAACAAGGGTTCTGGAAGATTGGATAATCCTGGCCAAAACTCAAGCATCGTTCCAAAATACACAATTTTGTTTTATATAAACCTCTCAAGAAATCACAATTTTTTTTTGCCCTCCATCCATTCTTATAAATGCAATATTTCAATTTTAAAATGTTGAAGTTGGCAAAGAATTTCGATGAGATTTCAGATAATAAGGTTAATAAATTCGGAAAAAAAGGTCTGAATTTTAATGTTTAATTTGACAGCTAAACTTAACTTTGATGATTATTTTATTAAATCTAGTTGTGATACCACTGGTCTTTAACAACAATGTCTGGATTGACTACAAGTGGTTTCTGCTCTGCAAATAGATGAAACTAATGGAATAATTCAATAATAGGGGAGACTTTTGTATCTAGGGCTACCCACTTTTATTAAATGATGTTAAGTTTTAAGTTTTTTTACTCACTAGGGTAAGTGGCAACACCCAATTGCACTTTTGGAAGTTATTTTGAAATCTTCGAGGAGAAAGATGTGGCAAGTTATGAGTGGAAAACGTTTTTATATATGGTCTGCAGTAACATTTTTCAGTTCATGTCTTTTATTGTTTTACAAAGTTAAGTCAAATACTTTTCTTTGAATTCTAGTAAATAATTTTGTTGTTTAAATAAGTTCTTTTTTCATTTGCATTTTTAGTAGAAGACATTTTATATGAAATTACCAGGTCGTGTACCTAAGGCCACACCTGTCAGGTCGTGTACCAATTTTCCAAAAATAAAACCTGTTGGTGCTTCGAAGCGATAATGCATGCAGCTCATTTTTTTTGGAATCAATTTTTCAAGTTATGAAAATACTTGTAATTCACTAATAATTTGACACATTGCAATTTATTATAATTATTATATGATAAACCAATGACTGATAATTACTTGATATTGTTTCTCTCATAAAATTCATCTGTGTATGTTTGTTTTCGATTCATTATGGACTGAAATCTCACTTAAAGAGAATGGCCTTAAGTACATCAGCTATTGCCCCTAGGTATAACGAAATCTTGTACCTAGGACCATTTGTGAAATTTCTTTAAAATCTTCTACTTGACTGAATCTATAATTTTAAGTATTTATATTAATCCCAATGGGAAGTAATTACATTACTATAACGGTGTATGCATATCAGGCTCACATTATTAAACGGCTCAGTGGCTAATTTTTTGTGCATTGAAAAAATGCGGCCCTACCTACACAGGTATCCCCTACTATTTTAAAAACATCGAAACATTCTAGGGTTTAAGGTTTGCGTAAACGTATATCCTACGATTCACGAAAATCATCAGAATGTTGATTTTTTTTTTATTATTATATCATAATATTCTCCGATTCTTTAGCTTTCAAACAATATTAAACTTTGGGAAATATCCTTAATATTTTTAAAGTTAGAATTACTTGTAGGTAGGTACTACCGCTGTTAGTTACTAAGCTTCTGATGAACTGTACTTTGATTATGTCCCGCTTTATTCAAATAATGATAATTCAACAACAAAATGTTCATTTATAATTTTTTATATCATAGTAATCTACATAATATGTCAGATGTTTTGAAACTCAATTATACAAAATTGGTTGAAAAATTGAATTTTTAGTGTTTTTGAAAACTTAGAATTAATTGAAAATATTAATTTTTTTCATGTTTTTTCACACAAAATAAATTGTAAAAAACCACCCCTATTCTATGTTCGAAATTTAATTGAGTTTCCAAACATGAAGAATTATATTTCAAATGATTTCCAAGTAGAATTGCCTTTCTAAGTAAATTAGAATTTGACATATCATTGTTTGAAAAAGATACTAATTAGCTAATTACAGCTTAACTAACAAATTAAACAATTGCCGAAAATTGAATTTTTTTTTATAAAATGATTTTAAACATATACTCTCTAACTACTGTAAAAAAAATTGGATTTTTAAACTCGGAATTAAAAACAAAATTCTAGGTTATACATATGCTTTAAAACGGAATCACACACGCAGCTATACGTCACAGAAATTTAAAAAAGCTAAGAACTTTGTTTGAAATGATGTTTCATAATTTCTTACAATGATCTTCAAAAGATCAGGAGTAAGAATAGATTATAAAATTTCGTCTGGAATATTATACATTTAGTGAACCGGTTATAATGTGACTCAATATCAAAATGTTCTCAATTTAAGTTTTTTTTCCCTTTATCATTATGTTAACATAGAGTAATGAAAGCATTTCATCCGGCAAAAAAAAAAAAAAAAAAAAAAAAGGAAAAAAAAAAAATGCATTTCTACACGGTTTTGGAGTGTATTGAGTTGAAAAAAATTGAGCTGAGTTGAGTGAAAAAATGCCATAGTAAAAATGTGTGTGTGTATGCCTGTCTGTGATTAGCATAACTCCTGAAAGGATTGACCATCGATGTTCAACTTTTGCATACGGGTTAATGGTTGCCATAGGACCTGTCAATAGGGTTTTCGCCAAAATTGCGCATGCGAACAAAGTAAATGCCATTGAAAAATTTACGTTTCTCAGCCAAACCAAAAAATTAAAAAAAAAATTAAAAAAAAAAAAAAAAAATATATATATATATATATATATATATATATATATATATATATATATATATATATATATATATATTTTTTTTTAAAATTTTTTTTTAATTATAATATATATTAATTATATATTAATATATATTAATTATAATATATATATATATATAAATACCCACCTAAAAAAAAGTACCTTGGAAATTTTATAAAGTTGAAAAACGAACGTCTTTAACACATACTTTTATCCCCTTGAACATTTCCCCTCAACAACTGTTTCAGTTCTGTTTCACTTACCCAAAATTATAATATATTGTTTTTTGGTCAAAGTAAAATATGCCTCCAAACTGGTCATTTTTTAAAATTAAAGTAAATATGAAAATACAAACGATAAATTGCAGCATTCCATGCCAAATCTAAATGATGTCACCAGTATTTTAAAACAATTTGAAAGCTGTACGATGTTCCCCGCCCCTATTTTTAAATGCATATTATTTCGTTATTGCATTTATTCTTTCAAAAAATCCTCTATTCGTAACTAACACACAATTACCTTTTATTTAACTTTTTATACAACTAAAAAATCTAATAAGTGACATAAAAAGTATGCATTTCTTAATGACTCATCAGCTAATAGTAAACATATTTGAAAACTAAATAATTGTGTTAAGGTCCCTTTAAGTTATGTGTGGAATAGTAATCTGAGTATATTGTTTATCTATTGCGACTAATTACAGTTAATTGTTATTACCAAAAGTGACTATAAAGTATTTCAAATTTCAGAGTTGAAGTGCAATAATTGTGATACATGAATATTTTTTTAAATTGATAATTCAATAATCGAAAATTTTCTAGTGACTATCACGTTTATGTAGAAGGTATACCTCCATATTTTTTTTTTCTATTCAGGTATAACCTTGTTTGAAGTGGTATTAATAGATATTATTACGAATTTTCGCAGAGGAAACGATGATCCAGCTTTAACAAAATAAAAACTGATAATTTGCAATTCATCTCTCGAACACGCAACACTTCCATAAAGAACAGCGAACTCGTTATCAAGCTTTAACAAAAAATTCAGTACGTGCAACTTCAGATACATTAATAATTCAGACTCAGGCAAATTAGTGTAGAGCTACTTTCGAAACAGCTTTAAACCGCCATAGGATCCTAATCCCACGTCTTCGTGGTTTTTATATCCTCGCAACAGGTTAATTTTCTCGAAAAACAAATTTGGCGGTCAGGACGCACCGGAAAAATCTCGAAATTAATCGACTCACTTGGGGGTTGCCACCTTTTTCAAGCCTGTATTGCCGCTGTTAACAAATAAATGTAATAAAATAGAACTTTAAAAAGAAATATGCATACTATTTACAAATTTTCACAGAAAAAATGCGTAGCAATCTTAATGCTATATTAATATGAATTTTAGTTTCGAAAGAACTAACACATATTACACTTAGTACCAGAAAATTTGAAATATGCTTTTACAGTACTCATTAATATAAGTCTTGTGTGCAGCCTCATTTAGGAAATAAAACAAATACAGTATATTATAGTTTTCTTTTATGAAAGAATCAAAATTTATAGCATATTATCCGTAGAATTTTTTGACGACACTTTTATGTGCTTTCTAAGTGACCTATTCAAAGTATGCTGATTTTCATCCTTATTTTTAAAGTTTTACTCAAAGGGGCGCATCTAGATTCCGATCAAAATGGATGAAACTTTTTGTGTATTCTAAATGACCCATTATGTAACCATTCCGTGTTATGCAAATGCTGGTTTTTAAAAAAATGTAAGTAATCGCTCAAAAATTGGCTTAAAAGTGCATTTTTTGTATGTTATGGACATTTTTATGCCAGAGGGACGCTGCTAGATATTGAACAAAATTGACGAAATTTTGTGAGTGTTTTAACCGACCCGTTAGGAAACTTTTCCACGCTATGTCAACACCGATTTCAAAAGATAGAAAAAATTGCTTCACCCTAAAGTCCAATCTTACGATTTTTTGCCATTTAGACATTTTTTTGCTTAAAGCAAGAGGGGCGCGGCTAAATATTGAGAGAAGCAGACCAAATTTTGTGTGTGTTCTAACTGACACATTAGGCAACTATTCTATGCTATGTAAATGCCATTTTTTAAAAATTATTTCTGAAAATTTCAAAAAAATGGCTTAAAAGTGAATTTTTTGTGTGTTTTTGGACATGTTCAATGCCAGAGGGGCGCAGCTAGAAAGTGAACAAAACTGACGAAACTGTTTGTGCGTTTTAACTGACCCATTAGGTAACTTTTTCATGCTATTCTAAGACCGATTTCGAAAAATCAATTTTTTATTTCATCTAACGTCGATCCTGTTTGCGATTTTGTGACATTTAGGCACATTTTTGTTCAAAGCAAGAGGGGCGCGGCTAAATATTGAGCAAAATGAATGAAATTTTGTGTGTGTTCCAACTGATACATTCGGCAACTATTCCATGCTATACCAAAGCCGGTTCATAAAAAAAATTTCCGAAATTTTCCAAAAAACTGCCTAAAAGTTATTTTTTTGGTCACTTTTTACATTTTCAGTGCCAGAGGGGCGCGATTAGATATTGAGCAAAATTGACGAAATTTTGTGTGTGTTATAATTGACCCATTAGGCAACTGTTCCGCACTATTCCCAAAACGATTTCGAAATTATTTTTTTTGGCCCACCCGCTTATACATGTGCCTTAAAATGGAATCACACACGCAACTATATGTCCCAGAAATCTGAAAAAGTTTAGAACTTTATTGAAATGTTGTTTCATATTTTCTTACAATGATCTTTACAAGGTCAGGAGTAAGAACAGATAATAAAATTTCGTTTGGAATATTATACATTTAGTGAACGGTTGTAATGTGACTCAATATCAAAATATTCTCAATTCAAGCTTTTTATTTTCATTTACCATTATGTTAACATAGAGTAATGAAAGCATTTCATTTGGCGAGGGGGGGGGGGAAGCTCCCCCCCCCTTTTTTTCCTTCTTTTTTTTTTCCTTTTTTTTTTTTTTTTTCTTCTTCTTTTTTTCTTTTTTTTTTTCCCTCGCATTTCTACACGTTTTGTAGTGTACTGAGTTAAGAAAAGTGCTATAGTAAAAATGTGTGTGTGTATGTCTGTGATTAGCATAACTTCTGAATGGATTGACCATCGATGTTCAACTTTTGCATACGGGTTAATGGTTCCCATGGGACCGGTCAATAAGGTTTTCGTCAAAATTGCTCATGCGCATTAAGTAAATGCCATTGAAAAATTTACGTTTTTCAGCCAAAAGAAAAGAAAAAAAAAAAAAAATGCTTTAACGATTTTGATCAAAATCATTGCGATAATATCTTCTAAGGTGTTATAAACATACCCACCTATAAAAAAGTACCTTGGAAATTTGATAAGGGCATAGAAAGTTGAAAAACGAACGTCTTTAACACATAGTTTTCTCCCCTTGAAAAACTGTTTCAATTCTGTTTCACTTACCTAAAAGGATAATATTGCACTTGTCATTGAGAGGGTTGCCATTGCCTCGAGAGGTTGGACTTCTACCTGTTGGTCCGCGGAAGGTATTTTATTTCCCTTCTACCACCCACTGGAAAACCAGTGGAGGCATTCCCCTATCCGCCACCTTGGGGACGCGCTCTCTAGGGTTTACAGGCTCCCCCGAGAGCAAATGCCGTTGCAAAACATCACCTTTGCGGCGGACTTCGGAAGAAATGGTGCCGTCCGGAGCTTAATCTTGACCGCGAAATCACCACTACCATCAGCAGATTGCGGAAGGGGCACATGAGAGGTATGAAGATCATGCCTGACGGCTCCAGAACTTATGCAGAATGCAGGCACTGCCCAGGAGTTCAGCTGGATCCGAGGCATCTCTTCAGTTGCATCTCTGTTGCCTCGACTCTCTTCAACATAGATCTCAACTGCTGCCATGACACCCTTTATACCGATAAAGTCGGAGATGTGGCCAGGACTGTGCTCAATGCCTTTGGTCCCATTTGACTTGTCTTATCACCTTTTTTCTGCACTTGTCACACAACAACAACAACAAAGGATAATATATTGTTTTTTGGTCAAAGTAAAATATACCTTCAAACTGGTCATTTTTCAAAATAAAAGTAAATATGAAAATACAAAAGGGTAAATGGCAGCATTCCATGCCAAATCTAAATGCAGTCACCAGTATTTTAAGCAATTTGAAAGCTGCACGATGTTCCACGCCCCTATTTTTAAATGCATATTATTTCGTTATTGCATTTATTCTTTCAAAAAATCATCTATTCGTAACTAACACACAATACTTTGTAGCTTATGCTATACCTTTTATCTATATATTTAATAGGCAATACGTTTTTTGGGGTTAGTCCGTCCGCCTAAACTGCTCAACCAATTTCAATGATCAAGATGTATTCGTTATTGCATAAATAAGCTATAGATTTGCCAAAATGTGCCAAAATAATTTATTAACACTTTATTAATTAGTTAAATTTTAATATTTTTCATCATTAAGCTACTACAATGCCTCAATGATTTTGAATATATGAATGGCAACATCCTTACGTATGTAAACAACAAACCCGTTGTTAATTTTAAAGCTCTTTTTAAACTCTTCGTTTCAAAGTTGATTTTTTCTGTTTTTCTGAAGCATTTTTGTATTAGAGTAATTATTATTTTGAAGTATTTCTATCCAGAAAATGCCTCGCGTTGGACGTCGTTCTCTAACGGGGCGACGTGAACTTTAATTAAAATTTTACTATTCTGTTTATGTAAACTTGAATTTTCCGAGCGTAGTGAGGCTTTTGTATCCCAACCCAAGCGAAGCATTCAGGGGTTGGTGAGTGTAGCTCGCGTTGTTTTTTATCAGAATAAATAAAAGACACTGGGACTTCAATGTAAGGGCATAGCTAATGAAGTTTTAAGTCAGAATGTTGGCGGATAGTATATTTAACTTTCTATTATGAAACTTGCAATTTGGGTGTTTTCTCTATTAGGCCTTACATTAAATTTATAAAAATTTGGTTACATTTTTTATGGCTGGCAAACTTATTCGAGCGCAGCAAGATGTTTTAACCACAAATTCGAGTGGCAAAGCCGCACAATCCGAGCGCAGCGAGGCGATTGGGGGTTGGCGAGTGTTAGCGTGCAGGGGGCGAAGCCCCCTAGTTTAACTTTTTATACAACTAAAAAATCTAATAAGAGACATAAAAAGTATGCATTTCTTAATGACTCATCAGCTAATAGTAAACATATTTGAAAACTAAATAATTGTGTTAAGGTCCCTTTAAGTTATGTGTGGAACAGTAATCTAAGTATATTGTTTATATATTGCAACTAATTACAGTTAATTGTTATTACCAAAAGTGACTATAAAGTATTTCAAATTTCAGAGTTGAAGTGCAATAATCTTGATACATGAATATTTTTTTAAATTAATAATTCAATAATCGAAAATTTTCTAGTGACTATCACGTTTATGTAGAAGGTATACCTCCATATTTTTTTTCTATTCAGGTATAACCTTGTTTGAAGTGGTATTAAGAGATATTATTACTAATTTTCGCAGAGGAAATGACGATCCAACTTTAACAATATAAAGACTGATAATTTGCAATTCATCTCTCGGACACGCAACACTTCCATAAAGAACAGCGAACTCGTTATCAAGCTTTAACAAAAAATTTAGTACGTGCAACTTCAGATACATCAATAATTCATATTCAGGCAAATTAGTGCAGAGCTACTTTCAAAACAGCTCTAAATCTATACAGGATCCAAATCCCACGTCTTCGTGGTTTTTATATCCTCGCAACATGTTATTCTCGCAACATCTTGAAATTCCTCGACTCACTTGGGTGTTGCCACCTTTTTCAAGCCTGTATTGTCGCTGTTAACAAATAAATGTAATAAAATAGAACTTTAAAAAGAAATATGCACACTATTTACAAATTATTATTTTAGTTTCGAAAGAACTAACACATAGCACACTTAGTACCAGAAAATTTGAAAATATGTTTTTACAGTACTCAGTAATATAAGTCTTGTGTGCAGCCTCATTTAGGAAATAAAACAAATACTGTATATTATAGTTTTCTTTTATGAAAGAATCAAAATTTATAGCACATTATCCGTAGAATTTTTTGTAATGAAAGGCTTTGTAATCC
Source organism: Linyphia triangularis (assembly GCA_963978545.1). Taxonomy (NCBI): domain Eukaryota; kingdom Metazoa; phylum Arthropoda; class Arachnida; order Araneae; family Linyphiidae; genus Linyphia; species Linyphia triangularis. The sequence goes on from OZ021729.1 coordinate 65,226,414, forward strand.
CAAATTTACTTTCAATAGTGTGTCTGAAACATTTGTCTGAAAAGCACTTCAAAAGATTTGAATCAATCCAAGCTTCCGGAACCACATTTCGCATTAATGAATACGATGGAGAATCATAAAAAATATTCCATAATTCAAATTAAAATTCGCTAAGGAATACACAGTGATAAAAATTAACATATTTATAAACAGCTGCCATTCTATAAAAATCCGCTACTGCAATTTATTTTTCGTATCTAAAAATTGTATCAAAAGTATCTACGAAGTTGAAAATTGGCTTTCAGGATATTAAAATTAGAATCAAAAGATTCAATGAGTAAGAAAAGCTTGCTTTGTCTTGTTTTCTAATTTTAGATTTCAATTAATTTGCATATTGTTTACCACTGAAGAAAATTTATTTATCCAGCGTACATACGTAGATGTATAGCTGTAGGAAGAACTAAGGATACTTGACCCAATTTTTAGTTTTGTTTATTAAAGTTAGTTTTGTTTATTATTAATTTTACATTACTAATATGTGTGTAAATGCTGTCTTTTTTATACGTCATTTAATATTACACAATATTTATGAGTATCTTCCTGAAGTATCAATTGTAAAGGTGGTAAAATATGAAATATCAAAAATTTCAACTAGGATCAAGTATCCCGATGTATAGAGATGATACTTAACCCACCCCTTAGGGATACTTGACCCAAGTCGTATATTGGAAGTATACAATTTAAATTATAAATGCAACACTTTTACATAATAGCAACATAATTCTCATTAATAAGTCTAAGGTTAAAACTTTTTTATTTTTGTTCAATAAGAGCAATACTTTAAATTTTTATTAGCTACATAAGGTTAATATGGAGTCCACTTTTTATTTTTATTATAGAAAGCTAAAAATATCAGCAGTCTGAAAACTATTTCCGTTCTTATACAAGTTCAAGGATAAGAAAATAATTATTTATTTAACTGCAAATTTAAACTCGCATTAAAACACCAAATTTTTAATTATAATTTTTCATTGAAAACTTAGGTGGATGAAGAATAGCCTGATTTTGGTCAGGATTGTGTATCATCAGGCGATTTGTGCAATGAACATATATTTTGAAAGGTGAGTAAACTAATACATCTAATGGTTGTAGTCTTTGAAAACAATGTGGGGGGAATTATTATACTATTAGTTTATGCAACATGTCGGTGGCCGGCAACGACATAAAACTTTCAAGAATATCTATCTATCAATGATAATACCATTTTGTCAATTGAATATCTTACATACTTAACAAAATGGTGTAAGAAGGAAAAAAAAAAATCAATAAAATCTACAAAATTCATTTAAATAGTATCCTTGTCTTGGTCAAATATCCCTATAAGCTTTGGGCCAAGTATTCCTAACTGTACATTTACTACATAACCCTTAAATGGAACCATTTGCAACTTAGTGGATAAACACTATTATATATGAAATTATAGCTAAAAGTATGCACAAAGAAATAAATAATTAAAAAAAAGTCTTACTTTTAAATAAAAAACTTTTTAACATCAGAGTTTACAACACTTTTGGAGCATGAAAATTTAATTCGTCTTATAATTTAAAAACGTATGCAAAGATTCAGTTGTCATCTTCACCATGTAGTTAGCTAACTGAAGGAAGCGGAACCACTTCCAATTTATAAAACCTTCCCAATTCCGAGAAAAGGCATTGGGTAAAGTAAACCCCAGTTCCACGTATGTATTAGTGTTATAAACACACATAACAAAATATATAAAAACAATGCAGATAACTATGCATAGAAATAGGCAGTGCTTCGTCACAGAGTTAGAAGAATTAGTCGTCACAAGAATCTGAAGGTTAAAAATAGATTTTCTAAATCAATTTAGTATTTAAATAACTATTCTTCGAATAATATAAGACTATGTTTAAAATGTTAACTCTGTATCCTCAGTGTTCTAATTATAGCTATAACTTATTCATGTTCTAATATAAATAAATTGACTGTACTTAAAATAAATTAATTGTAAAATGGAAAAAGAATTCAATCAGATAACATGTTTTTTTTTTAATAAAAATAACTTTTATTTTGATGCGCAGTATTTTATCCATTTTATCATTTGAAGATAAACTTCCACTCATTTTGATAAAAATGAGTAAAAAACAGAAAAAAAAAAAAAACAATCAAAAGAGATAGAATGATATTCTATTTTAAGTAAAAGAGTGTTATCGCGAAATAAATCGAATTCCTGGAATTTCGATTTGTTTTATGCCCATGAATTCAATATGACTATTTTTAGATTAATCACTAAGTATACAAGAGGGCTCAGCAGCTTGCATTTAACACTTCATAAATATATAATCAAATGAAAATGAAGATTTCAGTTTCTTATATATTATATGTCTGTAACTAGAAGCACGGATTTTTTTTTTGTATAAGCATCTTAATGCAGAAATTTTGGAGAAAAATAGGAAATAAAGTATGCCAAACTCAATTTTTTTTAAAACATATTTCTCCTTTTATTTACAATTACTCTAGTAGCATAACCACGCTGACCAATATCGCTCGCCATTGGACAATCCCGATATGTAACATTGTAAACCGGCCGTTTTTACACATATTTCCCAATCTCGCCCAATACATTGGAATTTAAATGTTGTTGCACAGTTTTAAAATGTAAATATTTTTTACTTTCAATTACTCATATGTATATACAGAGCAATGAAAGAATAGCATTTGGTTGAAAAAATTTCGTTTTTTTTTTGTGCATTTCTTCACGTTTAGGAACATCCTGATGTCAAAAAAGTTATCTAGAAAAAATGACTGTATCTTGTGACTGGGTGTCAGCATAACTTCCGAACAAATTGACCTACGATGTTCAAATTTGGCGTGCGAATTGGTAGTGGCCATGGAACCAACCATTATGGTTTACTCCAAATAAGGTACTATAAGGCAGCTGCCATTGAAAAAATCATGTGTTTCAATGATTGCTAAAAAACGGCTATAACGATTTTGATCAAAATCCCTGTGGTAATACCTCTTATGGTGTTCTACAAATCCCCACCTCCGAAATTCCCGTAAAAATGCTTTAATGGCGTAAAAAGCAGTGGCGGACCGTGATCGAAAATACTAGTAAAACCGGAAGTATGCGATACCCCCCCCCCCCACGCACACACTCTTTTCACAATCACTCGTGAACGCAAAATGGACGTCACCAGGAATATTTGCAGGGGGGTGCAAGACTAGATTTTTATCAAAATAATTAATATTTTAGAAATGTTAATTAGTTATTATGCATTATAACTACTATTTGAGAATAGTTAAAAGCATTCTTGGTATATATTTTTGAAAGCGCAACCCTGTTAAAGAGAAAAAAGGGGGGGAAAAAAAAAAGGAAAAATATTAAACAATATATTTTAACTATTTTTTTATCACCTAACTAGATCTCACGGCATTTAAGGGACAGTGTTTAGAGCAGAGGAACTCAAAGATGCAAAAATACAGATGTGTAAAATTTTATTTCTTTCAAGTTTCGAAAATTATTTAAAAAAAAAAAAAAATTTTTGCTCTCACTTTTCCCTACCCACGCTAATTTTCGACCAATCAGTTCATTGAATTCTCAAAGTCAGCCGAAATTTGAATAGTGCTCACTGGCAGTCTCAATACACATTATGTGGAGAGAAAGGATCTGTTGGGTTCTATCAGTTACCATAGCAACGTTGCAGCCAAACTTTCGGCACTTCAGGAACACTCGGTTGCTGTTAGGAGGAAGATCAATAGTTTGGATTGATATTGAATATTAAGACAACGAGTTTGGTGTTTATTGGATTTTTTTTACACTTACAGTAGAAATTCGATCTTCATTTTAGAAAATTGTAAAATATATAATTTTACTTTTGAACTAATAAATTTAGATTCAGTCTGGCTGTACTGGCTGTAGTGCACGAGCTGCCACTGGCAAAAGTTGAAAAACGAATGCCTTCAACACAAAATTCTGCCTTCTTGGTCATACCTCATCAGTGATCATTTTTTTATTCTCGCCCCAGTTTCACTTATAATAAGGATTATCGAAAAAAATATCGCCAAAATCACCTTTCTGGCGTTTATTATTATTTAAAAAAAAATAAAAAATAATTTATACATTTATTATCGCAAAAATATCGCTAAACGGCCATCTTTTTAAAAAAAAAGGTAAATGACACAAATCTACATTAGTATTGTTACGAATTTTTGTATATTTGTAAATATTTCGTAGTGTTAATTTTGTAAATAGTAAAATTTATGTACATCTCGCATAAGGCAGTGTAATAGTTTGTCTGAGCTTGGCTTCCCTGCAATAAGGGTCTCAATGCTTGATAACGAGTTTTACAGAGGTAACACTGGGAAGCGAGTTTTACAAGGAGCAGGGCATTTAACATTATGGTAATGGCAATCTCGCCAAATTGGCGACGGTTTTGGCGACTAATTTTTGTCGCCAAATTTGGCGAGAAATCGCCAAATGTCGCCAAACTTGGCGACCATTTGGCGACATTTTCGGTCCCTATGTAAATGTATAGGACTTTTCGACTACGATCTGGAAAGTTCTCCAAATATCTACCTCTAGAAGATTCACGAAGATTCACCTGTCCTATATAAGGTTGACCAAGAGAGCGGGGAAGTTAGTTGTTGGCTGAGTCCATTAGTTGACTGGAATTACTGAGTCTCAGTGAGCGTTCAGAGAGTTCCGAAAGCGAACTGTATTGCATTGTCTTTTGCAGCGATTTGAGCAGTTGTGTTGTCAAGTTTTTTTAACTGCTGTTTTGTGCTCTATTGTTGTGAAAAGAGCTGTATTCTGACTACTAGAACGAGAAGTTCTTGAGTTGTAAAGGAATCTGTGAAGAGTTATATTGGAATAAATTTCTGCAAGTTTTGATCTGCTTTGGCTTCAAATCTTTCGAACCCATCCACACAACAGTATTATAGTGTAATTGAAAGTTGTGCGGTATTCCACACCCCTAGTTTATAAGAGAGGACGAAGTTCAATTAAAAAAAAAATGTCTTGTGATGTTTTTGACTTGTGTATTTGAAAAAAAGATCGTGCATTTTGAAACGTTGCTCGAGCTTCGGTTAGAATCAACCAATTTTCTTGAACCCCAGTTTCCGGCATCAGTACATACTGCTGTGCTACTTGAATAGTCCCAGGTACAATTTTTAGTGGGCTGTGTGGAATACCTATACATAGAAAAAAACAAAGCCCTTATTTAGTGATTGACTTACACATCGCTAAATCTCCCATTTCTCATATAGCAACAACTCCGGAATTCTGTACAAATCTCAATAAAGGTAGTACTAAAAAAGTAAGTTATTCTAATACAAATGAACTAATTTTAAAAGGGTAGAAAAGGGGTTTTAATGTTCAAAACGAAGGAAATTCAAATGTTCCACTTCCAATGCTGTCACATCTGAAATTTAGTGCTAGTGTAATCATGGGCAATCATTTAAAAATAAGCTATTCGCCAGGGGTCGCAGACGTCCTATATATCCTATAAATCCTATATTTTTTAAAAAATTGGCAAAAACGTCCTATATTGTCCTATATTTTACAATTGTCCTATAAATCCTATATTTCTATATTGATTCGATCTATATTTTCTTCGAATTCGTAATAACGGCGCCTTTCGTTGCCATTTTTTATATTTCGGATTCTTTGCCGCGATCGTAGGTAAAAACACCTGACAAAATCAATGCTTGTAACGGCGGCGTTTTATCTTGTGACGTCACGTGCTGTATAACCTACAACTCAACTCCACTGGAACGGCGGGAGTTGTAAACATGTGAACTTTTTCATAGTACGCGGTCTTGAATTTCTGATTTGTTTTCTCCTCCAACGTAGTAAATTAATTGGATACAGAGAGAGAGATGCAGCAACATAACTATGCCTCGGGAAAAACGAATGAAAACGACTTGTGATTAATTTGCAGGGCTACTAAAGGACATTTTGAGTGCTCAATCAATAATTGATGAAGGAAACAAAAGGGTTAAGAATTACTGTATGATGTCGGATGACGATTTTTTTATTCCAAATCCGATACGGATTCTGCGCCACGAATTGTTTAAACGGCACCTAATTAGGGCAACCATAGGTAGTTCTCTTGCTCTTAAAAAAGTGACGGGCTGCCATTTTTTAGCGAAAATCACCTTGGCGCAGAATCCGTATCGGATTCGAAATATTAGCCACGATTTTTTCATAAAAGTCGCCAAAATTGAAAATGACGTCAATACGTTGTGATGTCAAATCCAGACGGTCATTAGGGTTTCCGGAAAACCAAATCCCCGGTTCGCCACATTCGGCGCTAAATCTCCCACTTTTCGCCGCCAATCCAACCGACACTGAACAGTAAATCTGAACCAACAAAAGACTGCAAACAGGGATAAAAAGAAAATACTTAAAGAAATTAAAGCAGTTCAAGCAGTTATAGATACTGGGAGCAAAAGTCTCAAGATTGCAAATAATGTAATTAATAAAACTTGATTTAGGGATGGAATATTGAGGCAATAACGGATGACATATTCAGGATCAGGCGATTTCTTTTTTTTTAAGGTGTGTTTTATATTCTCTTAAATACAGTATAACGAGTTTATAAATGTATAACTAGTTAATTTTTAAGTTCAGTAGCAACTATGTGCAGTTATTTGATGTTTTTAATTGTCCTATATATTTTTTTTAAAAATCCTATATATTCTTATTTTGTCACTTTGACCCCTGTATTCCAAACTGGAATAAGCAGCATTTAAGGATCGAAAAAGGGGTAAAATGTCCCAAATGTGCAATTCATGAATGTCTTTTGATGCTATATACACACGGCGAAATTTCGTCGCGAAACACAGATATTCAGCTATAGACTGAGAGGCGGCTGCAATTTTTGGACCCCATCGAACATCATTCTGAATTTTTTATAGAATTTAGAGAAAAGTGAGTAGATTAAGAATCCACTGGTCTGCAGTTGCAAAAATGGCCGATACTGGTCCAAAATCGACTTTTAAGGCGTCTTCTCACTTTAGGCACCTCGAAAATAGGCTATTTTCGCGATTTTTTTTCGAGGATTTTTGCAAACAATTAAGGGATAAAATGGATCCTATATAATAAACACATCTTTCAAGTACAAGAAAAAAAAAATATTTTTTTGAACAATTATTATAATAAAACAGTAGCATCGAAAAACCCGTATAGAAATGTAATGTTCGTGGCTTGTTGATGAAATTTCGGAAACTATCCGGCCGATTGTCATGAAATTTGAATGACATATTCTTCATAGTTATGGCTATAGCGCATATCATCAGATTTTTGAAATTTTGATTTGAAGTATTTTTCTTTTTACAAAAAACTGCAAAAAAACGCGTTTTTTTTTTTTACTTTTTCGAAAAACGTGCGCCATTTTGTTATTTTCGCGAATATCAAAAATCTGATGATACGCGCTATAGCCATAACTATGAAGAATATGTCATACAAATTTCATGACAATCGGCCGGATAGTTTCCGAAATTTCATCAACAAGCCACGAACATTACATTTCTACACGGGTTTTTCGATGCTACTGTTTTATTATAATAATTGTTCAAAAAAATAATTTTTTTTTCTTGTACTTGAAAGATGTGTTTATTATATAGGATCCATTTTATCCCATAATTGTTTGCAAAAATCCTCGAAAAAAAAAATCGCGAAAATAGCCTATTTTCAAGGTGCCTAAAGTGCGAAGACGCCTTAATAAGTTGAACTAAATCCAATTGCCAAATGCGCCATAACTTGCTAAATAATGAGCATTTTTTTTATTTGGTAACTCTCACTCTTTAATTTTCAATTAAGAAGGTTGCAGACGATTCAGATATCTGGCGACGGTCTACTTGCATCTATTAAAATAAAAGGGAGTCAAGTTGGCAAAAAATATTACGTCACTTATGACGTAACTGATGTCGCCAATTTGGCTTCCTTTTAAAAGATATAAGTTTTCCGAGCCAAGGATCAGAAATCGTTTGCGCTTTTTCTCATTGAAAATCAAAATGAAGTGGGTTGCCAGACGAATAAGTTTGTTCTATTTTTGGCAAGTTATGACATATTTGGCAATCGGATTTTAGTTCAACTAATTCCAAGTCGATTATTGATCAGTTTCAGCCATTTTTTCCACGGCAGACCAGTGGATTCCCAATCTACTAACTTTTCTCCAATTTCTATAAAAAATTCAGAATGATGTTCGATGAGGTCCAAAAATTGCAGTCGCCTCTCGGACTACTAGTATCTAGTAACGTTTAAATGCATTACATTTAAGAAGAAAATTGAATATCGTATGAAATACCACACCATTGAATTCACGTTAGGGTGATAAGGAGGATGTGCCTATTTGTTTTGTATCAGTTAGTTGTTTAAATCAATTTGAAGAACTTTGACTGAAGTCGGCGAAGTAAAATTTGACAAATGCAATACTTGTTCAATGAGCTTGTAGTGACGCTGATTTGAGTAATTTTTAGCATATAAGAAATGCTTGTCAAGTCTGGAAAAAAAGAAATGTAAAAACACCAATCCTGTTTAAATGTTACTTATCAGATTATTGAAGAACACTGCGGTAGTAGAGATGTGTTTGATAACGCAATCTTGAAAAATATTGGAATTAAAATAAATAGTTGTTTTATTTTTAAATTGATAAATGTTTTTGCATGTGTACAGTAATCATAAATTGTCATAAAATTCGCTAGCCAAACATCACCCTCACCTCCCATCTCTCTGACAATAAACGTTTGTTTACCTATATATATATATATATATATATATATATATATATATATATATATATATATATTACACACACACATAACATAAGAACCTATAGTAACCAATGTATTTTTTTTTTCAAAATAACTTTTAAATACAAAGAGTTGGTGTCATGAAACTATGAATCAAACTCACTAAAATGATTCAAACATATATCTGCGTGTGTAAATCACAAATAAAGTACTGCAACGACGTTCTACCAACATTTCCGAGTAAGCATTTTTCTCTTTGACTATGCTTCATTGTTTTTCGATAGTTTGGAGCGAGAAATATTTGAGCAAAAAGAACTTCTTGTGATTAATGGTTTCTTTCTCAAAGCAACTTTTTATTCCATTTATAAGATAGTAACTCTGAACTAGACAGATATATCACTACAAAGCGCAATGCTCTTCTCTATATATATAAGGCAAAGCCCTCACTCACTCACTCACTCACTCACTCACTCACTCACTCACTGACTCACTCATCACTAATTCTCCCACTTCCCACATAGTCACAACTCTGAAAATCGGCACAAATATCAACAATGGTAAAAATAGAAAAAGTAAACTATTCCGATCTCGATTAACACACTTTAAGGGGTCGAAAAGGGGTCAAACGTTCCAAACGGGGGACATTCGAAAATCCTACTTCCCACATAGTCACAACTCTGAAAATCGGCACAAATATCAACAATGGTAAAAATAGAAAAAGTAAACTATTCCGATCTCGATTAACACACTTTAAGGGGTCGAAAAGGGGTCAAACGTTCCAAACGGGGGACATTCGAAAATCCTACTTCCCACATAGTCACAACTCTGAAAATCGGCACAAATATCAACAATGGTAAAAATAGAAAAAGTAAACTATTCCGATCTCGATTAACACACTTTAAGGGGTCGAAAAGGGGTCAAACGTTCCAAACGGGGGACATTCGAAAATCCTACTTCCCACATAGTCACAACTCTGAAAATCGGCACAAATATCAACAATGGTAAAAATAGAAAAAGTAAACTATTCCGATCTCGATTAACACACTTTAAGGGGTCGAAAAGGGGTCAAACGTTCCAAACGGGGGACATTCGAAAATCCTACTTCCCACATAGTCACAACTCTGAAAATCGGCACAAATATCAACAATGGTAAAAATAGAAAAAGTAAACTATTCCGATCTCGATTAACACACTTTAAGGGGTCGAAAAGGGGTCAAACGTTCCAAACGGGGGACATTCGAAAATCCTACTTCCCACATAGTCACAACTCTGAAAATCGGCACAAATATCAACAATGGTAAAAATAGAAAAAGTAAACTATTCCGATCTCGATTAACACACTTTAAGGGGTCGAAAAGGGGTCAAACGTTCCAAACGGGGGACATTCGAAAATCCTACTTCCCACATAGTCACGACTCTGAAAATCGGCACAAATATCAACAATGGTAAAAATAGAAAAAGTAAACTATTCCGATCTCGATTAACACACTTTAAGGGGTCGAAAAGGGGTCAAACGTTCCAAACGGGGGACATTCGAAAATCCTACTTCCCACATAGTCACAACTCTGAAAATCGGCACAAATATCAACAATGGTAAAAATAGAAAAAGTAAACTATTCCGATCTCGATTAACACACTTTAAGGGGTCGAAAAGGGGTCAAACGTTCCAAACGGGGGACATTCGAAAATCCTACTTCCCGCATAGTCACAACTCTGAAAATCGGCACAAATATCAACAATGGTAAAAATAGAAAAAGTAAACTATTCCGATCTCGATTAACACACTTTAAGGGGTCGAAAAGGGGTCAAACGTTCCAAACGGGGGACATTCGAAAATCCTACTTCCCACATAGTCACAACTCTGAAAATCGGCACAAATATCAACAATGGTAAAAATAGAAAAAGTAAACTATTCCGATCTCGATTAACACACTTTAAGTGGTCGAAAAGGGGTTAAATGTTCCAAACGAGGGATATCCGAATGTTCCTCTTCCAATGTAGTCATTTTTCTGATATTTTTTTGCAAATGTTAAAAAAATAAGTCATTCAAATATCGATTAACGAATTTTTAAGGGATGAAAAGACGACGCAACATTGAAACTATACGATGATTAACTTAATGTCTAATTAACTTAATTCCAATACAGCTACTACTTTGAAATTTAGAACTAAGAGCAAACATAAACACAATAAACTACTCCAGTTTACTATTCACAATTATAAATTTCGTTTAAAATGTCAACAAAGGAAAGTTCCTATTTTGATAAATCAATTTGTCGGGATCGAAAAGGGAGCAAACGTCTGAAGTGTAGAATACATGAATGTCTTTTGATCGCTAAAATGCTAATGGTAAAATTTCGTAGCGCAGCACGGGTATTCAGCTAGTTCTATAATATATATGACTTATTTTTTTAAAATTCCGTTTTGAAAAATGTTATAATTGTATTTTTCGATGCGTTATTGATTGAACATGACGTTTCTTAACATCAAAGAATATGTAATATAGAAAATGGCGCACGAAAAATAGCAGCAATATATATATATATATATATATATATATATATATATATATATATATATTTCGAAATTTGTTGATTCAATTTATTACCAAATTCCTAAAATGACAATAAAAAAAATAAAAAATAAAAAAACAGATCTTATTCTTAACACTCTTTCATATAAATATGGTACTAAATTGTATATGTTGTTTCCGATTAATTTGGGCTGTTTATTTCTACTACATGTACCACGTATACTTCTAACTTACCAGGTCACAGAGGTTTTTATATAGTTAATATACATATGAATAGATGGGTACTTTTATTCTTGATTTTTAGTATTGTAATTATAGTTTAAACACGCTAAATTCTAAATTTTATTTAATTCTATTTAATAGCATCACATTTTACAAACTGAATGCATTTTGATTAATTAAACGATATAGTCAATCAAATATAGTAGTTTTTTTTAATTAAATGTTAGCTTTTTTTTTTTTTTTAAATTTATTTTGCTTGTAATCTGAAATAAACATGAACTATTTTTAATTTTAATATTTCAACATTAACTTATATTTTCAACTGAAAACTCTTTTTTGATCGCTTTTAAAAATCCAAGGAAATTTTTACGATGTTCCGTACGTCAGACGTTATAAATGTGTATTTGACATAATAATAAATAATTAGTTTTCCTTAAAACTCTGCTACCAACTAATATTTATAAAACAACTAAGGGTGTGGAACACAGTACAATTTTCAATTACACAAATATGGTCTTTGAATTAAAATTTTACATGGTGCCATTTACCGTTTTCATATTTTCATTCATTTTTATAAAAATTGCCAATTCGACGATATATTTAGCAATTTTACATGGGCATAAAAAATAATGAAATCAGAGATGTTATTCGATAGACATTATATTGTTCATTTTTGTGCTTTAAATAGGAAAAAAATAAATAATAATCAATCGTTGATGGGCGATGCTCAAGGGAAGAGATCTCTGAGTTAAAGACATTAGTTTTTGAACTTTTTACGCTTTCATCGCATTTTTATGGAATTTCGGAGGTGGGGACGATTAGAACACCTTAACAGGCATTAGCTTAGAGATTTTAATCAAAATAGTACAGTCGTTTTTTAGCAATTGCTAATAAACATGATTTTTTCATAATTTCAACCTTATGCGTATGCGCGATTTTGACGAAAACTATGTCTTAGTAGTGTGTTTTAGTAGTAGCAGGTTCCATAGCCACCATTAACCCGTACACCAATTTGAACATCGTAGGTCAATTCGGTTGGAAGTTATGCAGACATTGTAGACACTGACAGACACTTTTCTTAGACCTGTTTCATGACATCAAGATGCTTCGAAACGTAGAGGAAAAAAAAATAGAAATAGTAATTGAAAGTAAAAACATAAGTGCTAGATTCATCACAGTTTAGAAATTAAAATTTGCTTAAGAGAAGAAAAAAAAAAAAAAAAAAAAAAAGAAGCAAAAATGTCCCGTGCGTCATCTTGAGAATTGCCCTTAAACAGGGTGACCACAAATTAGTTGGTCAATGGAGTTGAAATATATCTGTATAACTCTTAATAATAATTATTTAAAAAAATAATAATAAATGTTTTTAGAATGACGTGGTGAACATAAATTACCTGGGGAAAAAGATTGGTTTATAAAGCCTAGTTTATTAAGAGTTATTCAGATATATTTGAACACCATTGCATGACTAGTTTGTGAACACCCTGTATGATTGGTATTGAAAAATTAAGACTTGAATTAATTGAGGACTAGAAATGGAAAATGACCTAAGTACCAAAAAAATTGAAAATCTTTTTTTTACGGAAAAATGTCCTCAAGACCAAACTAAGCAAAGTGGAGAAAGCTCAAAGTGCGAACACTCCAGTAGCAATAGTTCAAATTCAATCTGATTCTTAGTCATAGCCTTAAGTATCATAGAGAGTGTTTTTAATTTTTCGGCTCTCCTGAAATTTTTTCTTTTTTGGACTTAGGTCGTTTTCCATTTCTATTCCTTCAATTGCTTATAAGCGCATCCTGGATAAAAGTTGCATTATAAAATAAATTAGCAATTTACTAACGAAAAAAGATACGTTGAATAATTAAAAATGCTCTGATCCTTTGTATCACATCCAGATATCACTTCTCTCTGAAATAAGAAGATATTGATAAGCAGATTTAATAGGTCGTGACAGCTGTCGAGGAACTTAATTATAAATAATTGATCACTGCAAGAAGTTTTGGCGTGCTGCTTAATAAAATAGTTTGAGTTATTTTCTTCATAAAAAATCTACTTGAATAACTTGTGTATAATAAGATTAAATGAGCGCTGAAAGTAATTGAATTGTTTGCAATTTATTTGATATTTCTGAAAATTTATCAAATTTAATCGAATATATCTTAATGGGATGCGATATCAAATAAAAAGATAAACAAGAGACTTCATAATAAACCAAACAGTGGATAGTAGTTGGGACATACACAATATTTCATATATTTTATGTACTTTTTTAAATTGCTTTGATCGTGGATTATTAAAAATTTCTGTTGAATATTTTTTCCTTCCTTTTATTCAATCCTAGTTGTTTTAAAACAGCTATGAACGCTACTCAGAAGATTCAGGAAGTTGACATTTGATAAGAATTATGTAATTGTGTCCAAAACTTAAATACATATATATCGGTTGGACAAATTGCGAGTTTAAATTGTTGTAGCTAAGCTTAGAAACTTGAAACTCGTCATGAAACATATTTATACTTATAAATTAACATAAGTATTAAGGGTACATGGGGCACTTTTTCCAAAATTCTTTAGTTTTACTTAGAATTAAATAAAATTTAGCACAAACATAGAAAATATGACTTATGAGACAAAATTTGAGCAGACAATACAAAATAAATAGTAAATTATTGAGAAAAATGGATTAAAATAATACGTAATTTTAACTTTTTACAAAATACTTCTCTTAACACAATATTTTAACGAACATGAAAGGAAAATTTGAAGTTGTTTATCAATATATTAAAAACATTTTCACGCATGCTTTTATTTTTAGGTGCTATTGTCGAACAGAAATAAAATTTCAAACTTGGTGCTAGTGATATTTCATTAAAAGATTTACATATTTCAGTTTGGGAGGGGGGGGAGGAAAAATTATGTGACATATCTCTTTATAGTACATTAAAAATTATTTCTACAAATAATTAGGTGGATTTATCAAAAAATGAATCTTAAGGAGCCTTTTGAACATACGTAAAATGCCTAAAAAGCTGAGAGAAATGCATTTTTAACTTTTGTCCACAAGTGTGCAATACGTTCAATAGTTAGCTAAAATAAAGATTTTACCACTTAAAAGTATCGTATTTCGAAAATTCAAACTAGAAATTAAAACTAGTGACGTTCAGCAATTTTTATAGAATGAAAACAAAAAGTCATTTTTGGTGATATTTTTTTTTTTTTTTTTTTTTTTCAGTGTCCCATATCTTCTTAAAAACAATTTAAAAATTAAAACAAAATGTACTGTGGATATATCGTTTAAACAATGTTCGCGAAATTACTCTCTGAAAATGAGACAAGTCAAAGACTTGGTGTTACAGCACCATAAATTTTATAGATAAAAAAATGGTTTTAAAAATTTAATTGGGATAATTCAGAATCCATACAAGTTTTGTTTTTATTATTTTTTGTTATGAATCTACAATATTTCCTACATGCATTTTTGATAATTTTTATGTACAATTTGTTTTAACGAACTATGTGTATAGTTGAAATGATAAATGTATTTTAGTATCACATCATGATTTTAATTTTCCTTTCAAAGTGCATTCTATATTTTTCATATCATCACTTTTGGTCAATTTATTTTCAACGTTTCAACAATCAATTCATCTGAGAGCTGTCTCTCACCATTTTCTTAGACGTGAGTTAATTGATATTTAAGAATCTGAACTGCGGGTTGAAAGTTCCTATTATTGCTCGTTATTGTATCAGACTGTTTTAATTTCTTACATTCTTAGTACCTCCTTGGGTATCCTTGATAAAGGCACCGTCCAATGCTAACAAGATGGGGTCTTTGTAAGAAACGAGGAAGGAATGAATTGGGACTTTGATGCAAAGTCCGTACTTAGTGAATCTCAAACTTCGTTTAATGGAGCATTAATCGCAAATTTAGATATGTTCTCAATTTATTAGCAAACACTTTCTAATGGATTGTCCAAGACATTTCTTAGAAGCTTTAGAACCTTTCTTGAAGATATTTAGGTAATATGTAAGTAAGTAAGTTTTTTTTTTTCCCGTCGTCATGGGATGCAATATTACGGTTTTCATTGAAAAGATCCGAACCCCACTTAGTCGAAATTTACAGGATCGCAGCAAACGAATGAACGAATAAATGAACTAGTGAACGAATGAACGAACACACTTTAAGTGAACAAATGAATGAAAAAACTGACGGACGGGTGAAAGAATGAACGAGTGAGCGAATGAACGATCAGCTTCCCAAATATTCCAAAAAGTGATTTGAGACCAAAATCGGAATTAGAACCTTTTCACTCCAAGCCCAGATATGTTAAACTGCCGAAGTTAAGTGGTGATCATGCACTATTATGCCTATATTCCTGAGTATAAAAATGACATTTTTGCAATGTTCTTTAATGCTTTTTTTTTTTTTTTTTTTACCAGAGGTTACCTATCTGCCAAATTCTATTCCGTTCATTATATTCGATTTTTTTTTATAAGTTTAAAACAAAGTAATTGCTCATACTACTCTGAATAAAGGGGGACGAAATATATCGCTACGTCATTAAAACAACGCTTCCAATCGCACTTAGAAAAAAAGAAAAAAAAAGAAAAAAGAAAGGTAATTAGTATTGTTAAATCGAGAAAGTAATTTTCAGAGAATTGGTATAGGTTGTAATAATGCTTTGAGATGATGGTACGGGATGCAAGATATATTAATTTTGTTGGACTTGCATAGAGGTTATTTCTTCTACATTTTTTTTGGTCACGTGAATAATGCAATTTTTAGTAGGTTTTTGTTGAGAGATCCCATCTTTTAAAATGTACAGATAGTTGAAATACTGCGACTTTTAGTTCAAATGGGATTTTAAATCCTTTATATTCTTTTTGATTTTGTGTGTTTGTGGCAGGCAATAATGTGGAGGCTAATTAAAAAACTTGCGATGATGTAATTGAGCTGAAACTTGGCGGATAGACTCGCGGTTAATGATAATGCATTCTATTAAGTTTTGGTGGTTTTTACTAAAAGGCTGCGTTTATACACGCTTCTATTGAAAACTTTTGAGAAGTAAATAACCAACATGCCATCATACCATCAAGCTGAAACTTAGTAAATAGACTTGTTAGTATGTTTTGGTGATAAAAAAGAAAATTGTCTAAGGCCTCACAGAATCGATGGTTTTCTCAGTAGTTGTCAAACATTATAAAACTCGATAACTTCATATGAGGAATATATAATAAAAACTTTTTTTATATGCTTATTCATAACTAGCTGAATAACCGTGTTTCGCTGCGAAATTTTACCATGTGCAACATTTTACCTAGCTGTGAGGCCCCGCGTTGTGAAAATCCGTCATTGGTATTTAGGTCCCAGTTTTTGGCGCTTCGCTCGCTGGAAGGCTCATCGCAACGCAAAATCGAGATAGCTTCGCTCGCTGAAAAGTACATTGACACATTAATAAAGACTTACTTCACTCTTTGAAAAGTTCATTGCTATGCTAGCACTGGATCGCTTCGATCGCCAAAAGGATCATTGCAAGCTCTCTTCACTCTCTAAAAACTAATTTCTACCTAAAGCCTTAATATCAGAAGCTCCTCCCATGTCGAGAAAAGAAATTCCAGTTAATACAATAATACAACACCCCTTTAAGAATATTTTAACACGTATTTGTGAAAAGCAAAATTCGAAGGCCAAAACTACTTAGGTTGAAAATTTCAGTGCTGTAGCCTTTTTAGAAATCGTTTTGTAACATATTTTTTAATTAATTAAAAATTAATTACAAAAACTAATCAAATTTTAAAATTCTGTTTTTCAAAACCACTATTAGAAGGCTAAAACTACTTATATTGAAAATTTCAGAGCTGTATCTCTATTTGAAGTCACTTTGTAAAAAAAAAAAATAGTAAAAAATAAGTAATAAATATTATAACGTTCTGTTAATCATAGATACAATTAGAAGACCAAAACTACTTCAAATTTACTTTACTCCAATTTTAAGTAGTTTTCTATAGATCCACAGACAGACAGATACACAGACTTGTTTTATTATTATAGATAGGTATGGATTTTATAATAAACCAAATAAATTTGGTGAAGGGATAATTTGAGACAGCATCATTACAAATTTCCTTTCAGAAAAAAAAACCCCCGTTAACATTACATTTGCGTTGTTCTGCTTATCTAATTATAAGTCAAAATAATTACATTACATCTGTGATCAAAAAAAGAAACTGTGACTATATTACTCTGGTTTGTATCATATTCTACAGCCCTTTTTTTCCTAACGATTGAAAGTTTTACAATTGTGAGTTTCAAAACTTTTCTGTGATAAAATTTAATTTAAGCACGAACATCATTTTAAATTATTTTGAATACAACTAACTTAAATTCGTTGTGAAATTGATTTTAACGACTAAATATTCTTTCCAAATATCTTAATTAAGCATTCTTTCTTAAATTTTTAAAACTCATTAACAGACGTGCATTGTAAAAATTTAGGTTTTTGTTGAAAACTCATTAACAGATATTTTTCTTTTTGGCTCATCATAGAAACTAATTATTTTTAAATAGGTTTATTTTTATAAAGTTCGGAATATAATCTCTCTTATTGTGAAGGATACTATTTTTTCGTATTCACAAGTAGATAATATTGCTTTTTTACGACTAGGTGTGCAGAAACACCGTTATGGTTTAGTTTAACTGTCAAATAGAACCAAGATTTAATTTTGTCAAAAATCTCATAAAAATTATTCTACTTTGCTTTTTTCAAAATAACATCAATTTTGTATTTTACCTTTGTTAAACATGAAATCGAAAGTTAATTTTTCTAATTTGTTAAAAATAGTATTCTTTCTTAAATTTATACAAATTGAAATAAATGTATATAAATAGAAGGCCAGCAATAGATTCAAGTTCCAACTGGTTTAGTCCAGAAAAATATACTGAATTTGCATACATAACAGGAAACATCGAATTTACAGAATAACATAATAAAAAATATACAATTGAAAGCACTAAAATTGCAGATTACACAATATACAAAATTATCCACTATTATAATATTTATAATCTATAGGTAGGAAAATATCCCCAACATATAGTTTTATTTTATTAAAAAACTATATGTGGCACGGTGAGATTGTTTGTGTATAGATCTTTGCATTTGGAAAATTTTGAAAGCAAACCAGACTTCAAACCTCTGTTTTTTAAAAAGAAGAATACAAAAATAAGATTATTTAGAACGTTGCTTATAGTTAGAAACAGTTGATATGTAGCACTAAAATAATTGAAATGAACCATATTTTCATCACTATAGCTGCAGTATAGGCTGCATTGTTGGTTTTTACCTTAAGGCTAAAATAAAGACGCATAAGTTAAAAATGAGTTTTTAGTATGTCAAAAACATATTAAGTAATAAAAACACTTGTACAATACAATACAAAGTCATCTGTCACAAAGCAGACTTAAATGATCAGACTCCGAAGCGATTGTGACGATAGTTCCCTGTTGGTTGTTGGAATGAATGATGGAAGCTTTCCAGGATTTCCCCCATTCTAAAAACATATATATGGCAGGTTACTTCCAGTAGTTCAGATCTTAAAGCAGGATTTGCAAGTTACCAGTCGGGTTTTCAGTTTAGATCGCAAGTTCTGTGACGTCAGCCAAGCGACCGCTTCGCCGTCTGTCGATGATCATCGGAGAGCGTATGTGATTGGTTGATGGGAGTTGCTGGAGCCAGTGGAAAAGAAATGTTTGGTTTACTGGAACCAGTAGCTAGGTGACGTCACATGACATCACAGACTGGCGATCTAAACTGGAACCCCGACTGGTAGCGTGTAAATCCAGTTTAAGGGCGTGGTTTCTCGGATGATGATAGTTGATACTCCAACAAAAAGTTTGATCTAATTGATACTTCCAACAGTAAGAGATCACTTGACAAGCTGGCTTCTTCAGTCACTGGAATGAAAAGAGTTTACAAGGTGATAGTCGATGCATCTAATGACTGGCTACCTTAACTGATACGACGAGTGGTAACTTGTAAATCACTCTTATGCCTGTACTTTCACGCTAACAGTCGGGGTTCCATGACAGTCTATAGCACTTCATAACAGTCCATAAAGTTCCATATCACGTGATCTCTTGCTGTTGGCAGTATCAGCTAGATCAAACTTTTTGGTGAAGTATCAATTGCCATCATTCGAGAAACCAAAACCTTAAAGTGGATTTACACGCTACCATTCGGGGTTCCAGTTTATAAAGCCAGTCTTGGATGTCATGTGACGTCACATAGCTGCTGATTTCAGTAAATCAAACATCTTCCAATTGATGGCGCCTGCTACTCTCACTACCCAATCACGTGCGCTCTCCCGCGATCACCGACAGACGGCTCTGCTACCGTTTAGTTAATGCCACAGAACTGGCGATCTGAACTGGAGCCTCAACTGGCTGCTTGTAAATTCGACTGTACCCTCTCGTGTCTGCAGACAGGAGGAATACAAAGCAGACATTTCAATAGACGCTTAACTGTGACCTTCTATACTAGAAGACAACATACCATGAGCTCATTGAATACCCTACAACGATGGGAAAAAAGGTTCCTACAGCTTATTATGTTGTCTTCTAATATAGTCAATTTACAGGATGGTGTCCCAGTCACTGGCATTGTATAAACCACTCTTTAAGGCAATGATGCTGCAGCTCAGAATTGATATCACCAATGCGGCAAAAAAAAAAAAAAAAAAAAATATTCACTACAACCAAACAAAAGAATATGCTCCAAATAATTTGTGGCTATAATTTTTAATATAAAAATATTCTTCGTTATAACCTTACGTCAAAACCGGTTAGATTTAAATACGTTTGTTTCCATCGAGATGGCAATTATTAAATGTTATTTACAGTTGATTCAATGACACCAGACCATATGCTTCACATAATTTGTGGTTATAATTACTTAATATAAAAACATTCTTCTTTTCGCTCATGTCAAAAAAACTAATTTGATTTCAATATGTCTAAATCTACAGAGCTGATAATGAATAAAATGTAATTTACAGTTGACTAAATGACTCCAGACATAAAGTTTTTGTTTGTAGGTACTATAGTTTAGGGTATAAATGAAAAAGAACGATGCTATTTTACCTAACGCCAAATTTCATTGTAAGTTAGTACACGTTATTATAAAGGATTTTTTATTTGGACATAAAACACAATATTTGAAACTAACTACTTCCTGAGGTAGCAAATTTGAAACGAAATGTATAATTACATTTTACGCATATAAAGAAATAACTGTAAATATATTATTTTCGTAAAAAATGAACTAGAAGCCGATTTCGCTCATATCTTTTTATACTTTCTTCTTTTTTTCATGTTGAATAAGGAGCTAATCGTATTATGTCTGATACACCCAATAGAAAGAAAGAATGTCACTTTTGATGTTTATTTCTGCACATTGACTAAAAGCTTTTGTATGCTTTTTAAGAAGATTTCTCCTTTGATGTGTTGTAATAAAGAAAAGTGCCACAAAAGGAGTTGATACCATTGTCAATGAAACTGTTTTTATTTACTAAGTTGCTGTTTGGCCGCGCGTTACTTGGCCTATTGGTAGACTTTTGTTTAGTTAAGGATTATTGTACTTTGCTCACTGTCTATAACAATGGAATAAATGTCTATAAGAATGGAATGGCGGTGGACTGCGTAGTTGCAAAAAGCACTAGGGGTGTGGAACATCGCACAACTTTCAATTACACTGTAATACTAGTTACTACTTTTCAATTTGATGTGGAATAGTGTTATTACCATTTTCATATTTTCATGCATTTGAGAAAATGGCCAGTTTGTCTATATTTCTGGCAATGATCCTTACATGTTTACTCTTTCTGAATTATGTAGAGCAAGAAAATTATTGTTATGCACACACACACAGAAAAACATAAACGAAGCATACCTATTCTACTCGTATATGTAATATTTCCCTTAAACAAAATACCACAACCATATTCTACATTTAAACTATACGTATTCCACCCACAAAGCTCTGCATATTCTGTTCACATAACCAAAACGAATTCATGACTATTGATGTGAAACGAAAACACTATACATGCACGTGCCATTCAAAGGAACCAGAGTTTATTCATTCGAACTGCACACAGAACCTTCTTGATTTTCCGCATAAGAAACTTCTGAATACATAACATATATTGGTGGCATAAAGGAGAGGTGGATGCGGTTGAGGAAATATAGTTATTGACCGCTGTCACATATCACAACTTCTTCCGAGCTCTTAAGCATAACTTATTTGTTTAAAAATTATTGGTTTTAGTTCGACACTCTGTCATCGGCGCTATCTTGTAGCTTGTCAGAACTTGCTCGAAGAGATGTCAAAATGCCTTGAGAGATGTCAAAATCATTTTCACAAAATATGCATTGGATTCAAGGTTAAGATTACATTTATTCTCGCGCAGACCACTGTTTTTATTTTCCATTGATTGAAAAAATGCATAATCTGAGTGACTTCTGTAGTGATTTCCATCGAGTTTCCACTATCACTGTAAGGGTTTTATTAACATAGAGTTTATGCTGTTATTGAATAATTGCTGTTATATAAGTATAATTAGCTAAATTTGAAATTGTCAAGAACTTACTGATCAATAAGTATTTGAGCGTAGGCTGTAGAGACTGAGGAAAAAGTGCTTTTTTTGCAAAAACGAATGAAAGCCAACTGATAAAGAAATTGAAAATCAAGCAAAAGTTACTAAAAATGGATAAAGTCAGTTGATTAAAATATGTTTCTGTTGGATTTAATCATGGCAGCATTGATAAAAATTTTGATTTTTTATATATCCTCTTTTAAGCATACACACGATATACAGTCAATATTTGTTCGTGTACATTAACTAATTTGAATTTATACACAGGGTTCCACAGATAAATTGTCACGGGGAATATTTTGTAATTATTAGAGATTGAAAAGCAGTTGGAAAAAAAGTCCAAAATATGGTAAGGAATCACAAACAGAAAGTGTGATTTTCACTTTAAATTTATTATCAAATGACGTAGACTTGATTTTACACAGTTCTTGCTAAACGGAAATCTACGAAAGTATTAAAAACACATTCATACAAAAAAATAACTTAAGAATTAATCAATAAAATGCATTCGAAAACTTGATACCAAAACTTTTCGAATGGGAAAAATTATGTATTATTAAATTGATACATCGAAGCCAGTGAGACTGATGAATCCATTATAATTATAGATTGTCAGTTTTTATAACTCAATCAGCTGCGTCGCCCCGTGCTGCTGGGGACTCGTTGAAGGACATTCATCAGTTCTGTCTGACACAGACTCGGAATTTCGCCGGATAAATTGTTGTTGGTAATCAGCTTCCAATCTACTGTAACAGATGGATGGTTTCGTTCTTTGTAATACCACGCTCGGTTGTTCTCCCGTCAATGCTGTCTTTGTAGCGATGATTACTTAGCTCTCTCAGAGAAAGATGCATCATACTTAGCATTTGTATTCGTTCTTTTCTTTGGCGACATATCAACAAATGTCGAAATGGTTTGAAAGTTTTCAGTGAATTTCAATAATCTCCGCCGAATCTACAATTGAGGCTGCAAGTGATGATTGCTAAATGTTGATGATGCAAGGTTCGGTGTATTTTTAAGTCCTTTATATTAATTTCGGTTTTGTGTGTATGTATATTTGTCTATGGCCTGCAAATCTGCGGAAGTCTAATTAACCACCATGCCTTTATCCAATCGGTCTGAAACTCGACCTATAGATTCGTTGTTGATGACAATGCATTCTATCAAATTTTGGTGGCTGCCACTGCTACTAAAATGTCGCTTTTACGGGATACTAATAAAATCAACTTTCCGTCATCAAATCGTACTGAAATAGCATTTAACCGACCATTGAAGAAACTCTTCCCAGTTGCCAAATTTTTTTAAATAAATAAATAAATAAATAAATAAATAAATAAAATTGTTTTAATCAGAATTAATAAAATATGTATGGATATGAGCTCATAAATTTATGTTCATTTTTAATAAATAAATTTTGAAAAGTAGTTTACCGCATATTTTGCAGATCGAGATGTTTTTAATATTTATTATTAGATGTAAACACCAAGCACGCGCTGTTTACAGAATTGACACTGTGTTAATGAATATAAAAATTGGCAAATGCATATAAAGGATTTATATTAAAACTTTGTTTTTATGGGTTGTATTATTTGATTTACTCTCATTGCGTGAGGTTAGATTTATAATTTAAATTAATCCAGCTATCAAAATTGTTAACATAGAAATTATGTTTCCATTATTAGTTTTTATGATTAAAACAATTTTGTATTTATTTTACACGTACAAAGTAATAATTTTCAATATGCCTGGTGTCCAAAAAGCTTTAGAAACTGTTTGGTAAATAATAATGAAAATATATTATACCAAGTTCTTAATTTTTATTTTCAGATAAAACACAATCAGAATTAAGAGCAAAATTAATGAAACGATCAGATCATCTACCAAATTGTTCGCAAACTGAAAAATTATCAATAGAGACAATAAAGAGAGAGAGTTAGAACAAAGGTTATCGCAGGCTGCTGCAGTGACTAGAATTGGGGTTTTGCTCTAAGGATGAGCGAGTTTAATTTTTTCTAATTCTAATTTATCATGTTCGATTTGTTTTAGTTGTTCCAACTTGAGTTGCTCAAATTCGAATTCTAATCTTTTGGTTTCATTAGTCTCTAGGGCTTTTCTATCCATTATAACTAATGTTTTAAGATTTTTAACAAAAATTTAACTTTTTATAATTAATTCTTTTAATTTTAGAATTGTGGTACCGTCCGGTACAATGGTTCCTAACTCAACAGTGACCTTTATAAGATCTTCCTTTTTTTGTACTTTTGTACTTAATCTATATATATATATAATATATATATAATATATATATAATATATATATAATATATATATAATATATATATATAATATATATATATAATATATATATAATATATATATATAATATATATATAATATATATATAATATATATATAATATATATATAATATATATATATATATATATATATATATATATATATATATATATATATATATATATATATATATATATATATATATATATATATATATATATATATATATATATATATATATATATATATATATATATATATATATATATATATATATATATATATATATATATATATATATATATATATATATATATATATATATATATATATATATATATATATATATATATATATATATATATATATATATATATATAAACAGTTGTCTGTAGGGGTCTGAACCTTATACAAGTCCTCAGTTTTGTACCTTGAGGTGCGAAATTTGGTGCATAGAAGTTTTTAAACATGGAGATTGTAGAAAACAACTTTTAAATTGGATTAAAAGTTGCTTTTATTAAAATTTATTGACATGAAAGCAAAAATTCTTTGAATTTCTTAATACATATATTTATCAACGTTGGCGACTCGAGTCAATGAATTTCTTCAGAATATATGTCATTTCAATGCCAAGACCATATGATATTTGAGCATGAGGCGTGCGAGAAAATACTTTTTCACACTAGTGCGAAAAAGTTACTTTCCCACACTTCTCACGAAAAAGTGCTGCTTTCGTCACTATTTTTGATTCAAAAGGATTAAAATTTTTTTAATATTTTGTATGCTGTTATAAAAAGATATTTTTTGCACGTGATTATAAAAAATATTGTGTGCAACACGTGGGAAAATCACTTTTTCAAACTCTGCAAATTATTTGACTCGTGCTATCGCACTCGTCAAATAAGCGCTTTGCCTCGTTTGAATAAGTACTACTTTCCCAACTAGTTGCTTAAATAACTACATTTTCACAATTAGTTATATAAATAATTATTAAATTCTTTATATTGAAAAAGTAGGAATCAAAATTCAATGAATGATGTATTTCAGAATTTTTCTACCTCTCGTAGTTTTCTGTCTTACAGCACAAAAAAACTATTAGATTTAAAATTAAGAAATTTTGTACATTTGTAGAAAAATCTTTGGAAAATCTTCAAATAAAAAAAATCAGTAATGTAAATGTTAGTTTTTGAGTCATTATATATTAAATTAAATAATTTTTTTTTTTTTTTTTTTTTTTTTTTTCACGGGCCATCTTCTATCAGGAAAACTTACTACTATTGAAATGTAAATTTTTTTCCAAGAACCTAGGTATATGACTTACAAAAAAACCTCTCGGCATCCTTTTATTTTAAATTTCAATTTACTTTGGACTTAATACATTTCTAAATTTTGAAAAATTCAATTTTGATGACGTGGAGCCTTCTAGTGACTTAAAAAAAAATTACTAGTCATAAAGTACTCAACACATTTCAAACTGTTTATTACATTTTAAAATTATAATTCTTTTTTCAAATTCTTTAAATTACGTATTTTATAATTTTTATGTTTTTAGAAGCTAAGCGCACGTGTTATTTCGCAAAAATGGTAAAATATCCTTGAAAACTATAATTTAGTTGTCCATGGTAAATATCATTATATAACCAGACTTAAAAAAAAAAGCAAAAATCTTAACGCAATTGTAGCATAAGTTATAGATTAAGAAGTTATTGCCTGTTTGGGTACCCGATCGAATATCTTTCCGGAATACTTATAGAACGAAGAGAAATACCAGTAGATAATTAAACTGTTCAAAATCGACTTTGAATGAGTTGAACTAAATTCGATTGCTAAATATGCCATAATTTGCAAATAATGGGCATTTTATTATTTTTATTTTTGGTAACCCACCACCCAATTTTTAATTTAGAAAGGTGCAGACTATTCAGATCTCAACTTCTTCTAACTTGCATCATGTAAAAGTGAGCTAAGTTGGCAATAAATATTACGTCACTGATGACGCCAACTTGGCTCACATTTAAAAGTTGCCAAGCAACTGAATCGTCTGCAGAATTTCGGACATTTCTGCTCGGACATTCTTCAAACAGCTTTTTCGCCTCTTGCAGTTTTTCCTTTTCCTCATACAGATCTGACATTTTTTACTCGAATTTTCTTTTCTCTTCAAGTATTCCCTCTTCCTCGTCCTTTTCTTTCCAATTTCCATCCTCTTTCGTCATTGTTTCTCTTCGAGTCTTTTCTTCACTTCGCTTCTTTTTCAAATTCTCTCAGTTCCCGGTACAGTTAAATCTGTTCCTCCAGTAACCTCTTCTTGAGCTCTAGCATTTTAAGTTCTTCAAACAGCCTTTTGGCCTCTTCTAGATCTTCCTTTTCCTCATACAGATTTGCCAGATCTTCCTCGAATTTTCTCTTCTTTTCAAGTATTTCCTCATCCTTTTCTTTCTAATTTCCATCCTCGTTCGTAATTGACCCTCCACCATTGCTCGTTCTAAATTAATTAGCATTTCTTTCTTCCTCGAGTCTTTCAGTCTCTTGTCTTATTTTCATTTCCTCCTCATTCATTGAATAATTATTGTTCCTGAGAATCACACCCAATTTTTGTAAAGTCATCCTTAATTTTTTATTCTCGGACCCTAGAATGTTCACTTTATCTTCCAGTCTATCCGCTTCTTTCTTCATTATTAGAGCAACCCCATCATCGTGTTGATTCGAAATATCTCGTGAAGTGGTGCTCAGATCTGCCAGTTCTTCCTCGAGTTTTCTCTTCTCATCAGGTATTTCCTCGTCCTTTTCTTTCCAATTTCCATCCTCGTTCGTGATTGATCTTCCACCATTGATCATTCTCAAGGAATTCATATTTCTTTCTTCCTCGAGTCTTTTAGTCTCTTGTTTTATTTTTATTTCCTCCTCATTTGTTGAATAATTATTATTCCTGAGCATCACATTAAATTTTTGTAAAGTCATCCTTAATTTTTTATTCTCAGACCCCTAGAACGTCCTCATCTTCCAGTCTATCCACTTCTTTCTTCATTATTAGAGCAACCCCATCATCGTATTGATTCGAAATATCTTGTGAAGTGGTGGAACACCCTGAAAAATTATAAGTTATTCGATTTATTAAAGAAAGAAATTTAATTTTTAGATTTCCGCAACAGTACAACAATACAAATAAATTCCATTTTGGATTTTTACATTCTTCAATTATGTTTAAAACAAATTAAGTTTTTTTTTGTGTCGCAAATCGCATTTAAAAGAAGATATACAAGGAAACAAATGTTTGGAGAGATTATTAATAGTTCTTATTAGTAAATGAAGACAAAAACTTTCAATTATTGCATCTCATGCATTGCATTAATATGCAACAGATGCCAATTTTTGAATAAAATTTCATTCAATAAAAATTAAAGAAATTAATACATTATTTATTATATTAAAAATATTACAAAAGATACACATTTGAATTAATATGTCACAATAGAAAGTAAGTTAAACGAGCAATTTTCAACAACTTCTGCTGGAATATATTATATAGTGTTTAGTCTATATTCACCTAACGGGTGTTGTGAATATACTCTGAAAGTGCATACAAATTTTGAAATATTTTACACAAATATTTCGAAGTTATACTATTTTACTTTTGAGAAAATAATAATAATAATAATATATATATATATATATATATATATATATTATTACTTTTGTAAGAAAATTCGGAGCAAATAGTGTGTTTCTACAGGGTATTCAGAAACGACAACATTTCTTCTACGGGATCATATTCATAAACAAAAAGAAAAAAATAAAGCATGTTTGCAATACACTGTCTGGATAGTAAATGAAAATTTATGACACAAATGTTTTTTAAATTCGGACTCCTTTTAGCCAACGCAAGTTTAAAAACTGAATTACCCAACACAAAATACACTAATGAAAGTGAATAAATTCAATTTACCCATGCCTCTCTAATGAAAAGGCTTAAATTTTGCCTACATCATTAATGGCGATTGATGTTGTTGCCAATTCTTTTCATTCACCTTTTTTTTTTTTTTTTTTTTTTTTTTTAATTTGCATTTTCGATTTCATTTCCTCTAAATATCGTCTATTGTCTCAGTTCTCTTCTGTTTTATTATTCTTTGCAGGTTCAGCCAAGCGTGTCAAGCTATAATAAGTTATTAATTTTTTGAATTCTATTATATATTAATGTTTTGATTCCATTAATAATTCCTGAAATGTACCTCATTCTTAATAAGTTCGATTAAAATGCAACTGTCGCAGCTCGTTTATGTGCTCAAATACATCTGGATCGACATGCTTTTATCAAAATAGCATTTTTCGCTTAAGAGAGAATAATACTTTACTTTCTGTACCAAAAGTGACAATCCATCTTCAAACCTGGTAAGTACAGCAGTATTTGCCAATTCGGACCATAGTTCGAGTGTCATTCTAAAATAAACGATTAAAAAAAAAAAAAAAAAAAAAACTTGTCATAAACGTCAAAAAACATATCCCCCCCTCGGTCCTTTCTTATATATAAAATATTCCAACTGATAGTACTTTTTCCCTTCCCATTTCTATGATAAACCATTGTTTCAGTGCGTTGTTGAAGAGAATATGGTTTACCATTAAGTGCTTTTAAGCAAACGATAAGAGAACGAAGCCCCAGCGTTGAGGGGTTAGCGAGCTTTATCAAACAGAGGGTGGAGCCCCCTAGATTATATGTATTAATACGAAAGTAGTGGCAATTACTCCTCCTAAACTACTCAATTAATTTTTATGATTAAGGTGCCATTTGAAAGAGATTGAACTGTAATTTAGTCGAAACGTTAAAAAACCGCAAAAAATAATTTATTAATTAGTTTAATTACAGCAATGATTTTTGATAATCTGAGTGGCAACAGTGTTTTGTTTACATTTGACGCATTTTTGTGAACCTCATGTCTTAGATAAGATTAAGATCTCATTTATTTAAAATCTAATGGTTTCCAGTTTTGCTTTTTAAAATGATTGTTGTTATTACTGTGTTATTGTTTGTCATTTGGTTTTGCATTCGAATACAGGGTTTATATTCCTGTGATTCATTGAAAAGCAGTTTCTGAAAAATTCCTTATTCTTTTATTTGGATTTTAAAGATTTTGTTAAAGAAACTATTTTTGTTTCTGTAAATATGCATTAAATATAGCAGTATACTTTAGTAATTTTGTTTCGAGCTGAAATGGACTATATCCAGACTTACTATCACAATTTTCATCGATTGAGAATGGAAAAGGTAGTAAATGACATCATGATACTTGCATATTTCCATTCAACCATACAGAGAAAATCTCCAGCTAATTGATTTGTGTTAAATTGAAAGTTGGATTAGCATCGTTTTTCGGTACTATTCCGTTAGTCGGGTACCAGATAAAAACCGCCAAATTGGAGACACAAAACATCCATATTTACAACCTTTAAATCTTTTATAATTCCGATAATCAATCGTAAGTGTAGCGATGTGCGTTAACGGGAGTCGAACTGGGAACTTTTAGATCAGTAGACATGCGTTCTAATCACTAGGCAAAAGTGACCACTAGTGCCTTGATGTTATATCTGTCATTTGTACACGACTCCACCACATAGCCCCTTCCAAATGAGTCGCGAAGGGGGGAACGATTGAGTTGCTTGCCACTGTGAGTCGTCTGAGGATGCTTGCTGTTTGGCAGTGAGTTTCCAAAGATGATGAGATGATAGTATGGAGGTCGTTCAGAATTTTTAGAAGGTGCCGATAGATGGCAGCATGATTGAGTCGTCCGATAGTCACCAATGTAGCGATGTGCGCTAACGGGAGTCTAACCGGGGACTCTTAGATCAGTAGACAGGCGTTCTAACCACTAGAAAAAGTGACCAGTAGTGCCTAAATGTTGTATCTGTCATTTGTACACGACTCAACCACAGTAAGTATTTAGGCCTGGTGATACATTTACGCGTCTTTTAAATGTGTAAACATTTAGGGTAAACGCCAACTGGCAGTACTTTCTCCCTCCTATTTTTATGATAAACCATTGTTTCGGTGAATTGTTGAAGGGAATATGACTTATCATTAAAGCTTTTGGGCAAACGATAAGAGGGCGGAGCTCCAGCGTTGAGGGGTTAGCGAGCAGGGGGCGGAACTTTTTAGTAAGTATTAATTTACGGACCGTACATTAAAGTGAAATATATTTTATTTCTGGTCAGTAATACGATCCCGTAGAGAATATGCGAATGTTTATGTACACTCTTTATAAAGAGATCCAATGAAAATAATCTAATTTAGTAAAAACGGCTTTTCCATAAAACCCCTAAACAAAATAGGTTATTTACCTCTTTTGACTCAACAGTTGAGCAGTGTCTTGACTTTTATTGTGTATAACATTATTAACAGTTTATTCGGTGTAAAATAACAATGTCTATGCAAAAGTACTTAAAATTATTATTAACTTCTATTCATATTTCAAGTATTTTTTCATTTAATGATATAGTTGCAATATGTGTTAGAAGAACAGTTGAATTATGAATAAAAGTCAATAGTAAGTTAATAACAAAAAAAACTTCTATTCATAATTCAATTTTTTAAATTTTTATTTAAGATATAGTTCCATTATGATTAAGAAGAGCAGTTGAATTAGGAATAGAGTTCATATCTTACCTTCTTTTTCATTAAAAATGTAAATGTGAATTGGGTTCTTCTCTAACTGAAATGGGTTTAGATATTAACGAGGCACAGACATTAGAAGAAAATCTAATAAATATGAATGAGATAATAATGGAAGAATATGTAACGCTGTTAAGCAATGCATTTCTCTACCGAATAAAATCAAACCAAGCTCTGAAAACGTTGTTTTATATACCTAATAGATTTTTGATTAAGAAATAGAAATCAAAATAATTAATGGGACTGCAGTAACAGGTGTTTCTTAGCAGTAAACCTGTTTTTTAATTAATTATTTTCATGATATTTCATTAGATGAAAGGTCTATGATTTAAGAAAGAACAGAGGTGGTGGCCATAACAGGTGAGGTCCATTTGCCAGGTTTAATTTCCCTTAAAATGTATTTCTTTCCCCTTCTCCTAAATATTCAAAATTAAAAGATATTAGAACTGCCTAGGAAGTCATGTATCTCTAAATAATTTAATAACTAATGTGCACACTTCTACTAAATGCTGCATTTTAAAATATGTAAAGTTCTTATATTTTGAAAGCAAATGTAATGAAATTTAATTTTTATCTTTTTTAAAAGTTAGGAAAGAAAATAATAACTTAGTAATTAAAATTTTTAAAAATTACTTTCCCTAAATAAGTGCTTTTACATACGTTTCGGTTGAGTCAAAATTATAACATTTATTTTCCAACAATAAAACAAAATCGCTGAAAAAGTCGCCAAGTGTACCGAATGCATCTGTAGAATTTTATTCCTCAAAATAACGTTCCATAACGCCAGCGATAACAAATGGCATAGAATGTAAGCAACAGTACTACTTACTGTAATGGACGTCTTACTATAAAGAACACAAGCCTTTCAAACGTTGTCTAGCGCATTAAGAACACTTATATATTGTTGTGATAAAATAGCAGGAGATGGTGCAAGATGTAATGCTATGTTTCGAAATTTTTGTTTAATTCTTTTTTTTTTTAAATTGAACTGAGTATGTATAATTATAATATATTTCAGTGGCAATCTCTTTTATTTGGCAAACTCAAACATTTTTCTATAATAATTTTTTTTTTCTGCATCGTTATTTTGCTGTGTTCTTAATTTTTTCTGAAAATTTGCAATCAGGTAGATAGCAAATAATAATAATAATAATAATAATAATAATAATACTAATACTAATACTAATAATAATGATAATGATAATAATAATAATAATCCTAATACTAATAATAATAATAATGATAATGATAATAATAATCCTGAAATTTGTTCGACAATTTTCCTTTATATTTGGTACTCTAATTAAAAACATTTGGTTTGTGGAATATCATGCACAATTTTTTTCACACTCTAAGCAGGTTTAAACTTAAAATTTGTAAAATACGAGTCTTCCATTTTGATAGTTAAATGTTTAAGATAATTTTCAAAATTTAAGCAAGAATGATTGAGAAAAAGAATTTCTTATTTTCCCAATTTTACAAAATATGATCTTATGATACTTATAAGGGATTTCATATATTTCGACACACAAATTTTTTTTGATAAATAATTTATTATTAAACAGAGGTACAAATTCTATCAGGTCAGTATTCTAGGTTAAAAATAAATGCATGCATCCAAATCTGGATCATTACCAGTTGTCATTGTTAGTTGAAAACATTTAAAAAATAAAGATTTGAATGAAGCAGCAAATTATGCATACTTTTTTCTCTTCGTCAATTCGCTTTCAGAAAGCACTTTTAAATTGCAAGATTATAACAAATGAAGAAGTGTCTATATTTCATACATGACTGAGTAATAATTTGAAAAAGTTTATGAATTTATATTAATCTAATATTACAATAATAATTATATAATTATTTACATACATATTTATTTACTTTATTACTTCATGTTTCAGCACAACAAATTACTTTGATTATTCTTGTCTTTTTTCTAAATTTACAGATGTCCATTATTAAAGTTTATCATTCAAAAAGTTGTAAAAAAAACCTAGTGAGATATAAGATCATACCAGGAATTTCATCTGGCATATGACACCACTGCATTCCCGTTCCAATTAAAAGCACTTACTTTAAGAGCATAAAATCTCAAATCTTCAACATGCAATAAATGTTTGACTTTTTAAAATAATACCAGATTCCTATCTCTGAAAATTGAATACAAAAAAAAATTGTTTAAACTGATTACAAAAAAAACAAACAAAAAAACTCAATTAAATTGGCGAAGCAGGAGGACACTGCGACTGAATTTGGCGATAAGGTGGCAATTGATTGCACTGTAGCAACACACACAAAATTATCTCAGCTATTCAGTCACTCCATAAGAAAGTATTATCTCCTAAACAAAAGAGTACTTTTTCTTTTTTAAATTGACTCTAATGGATAATGATTCTTAACCTAAAGAATCTTGAAGAGTTTTCCATACAGCTCTTAAAATAATATAAACAATAAAAACAGAGTTTTTAAAAAATCCTTTATATGCATTGCAATTTTTTTTATTCATTAACACAGAGCCGATATCAAAAACATTTATATCAGCAAAATGTGCGGCAAACAAAGTTTCAAAATTTATTTATTAAAAATGAACGGGATTCTCACATTCAAATATCATTTATTTATTTTGATTTAAGTAATTTTTTATTACTTATTTATTAAAAAAAGTTTTGGCAATAGGAAAGAGTTTCAGCAATGATCGGTTGAATGCTTTTTTTTTTAAAGAGATTATGATGGCAAGTTGGTTTATTAGTATTCCGTAAAGTCGACCTTTTAGTGACAGTAACAACCCCAAAATTTGATAGAATGCATTGTCATCGATATCAAACCTATCTGCCAGGTTTCAGCCGGATTGGATGACGGAAAGGCGGTTAATTAGGACTCCGCAGATTCCGAGGCCATCGACAAACATACAAAAGCGAAGTTAATATAAAGGATTTAAAAATACGGAGTTCTTTTTCGCTTACCTTCCTTGGGTCCTTTGCTTATGTATTTATTCTCCGGATTTAATTATGAGAGCCAGAAGCTATAACTATACAGGATGGGGTAAAAGTGGATAGTTAGATGGAAAGTATGTTCTTGGAATGTCCGGCAATAAAATGGAAGGAAAGTTCTGAATTGAAGAGAGAATGTGCTTTTTTTTTTTTGCTGGCTTTCTTTCGTTTAACCAATCTTTTGATGAGGATGAGTTTGATTGCCTAGGTTGTCAACCAACAAAAGTTTAATAAAATAAGTTCAACAGGAAAGTAATTACTTTTGAATACTTTGCGGGTGTGTAATTATTCCTTCCAGATTTTTTTTTACCTATCTTTCTAAAATATACTTCTTTCGTGTAACGTGGTAGTTTTAAACTGTAGGTGGATGTTGCCTATTGTTGTCGCTAAGAAGGTGGCTATACGTTCTCGTTCCTTAAGAGCATAACATCTCAAAGAAATGGTTTAATTAGAACATGAGGGCCAAACATAAATGAGTATGTCTCTGCTTAAATTAATAATCTTCCGTTGTTTTAACTGCACATGGAATTTATATTTAAAATGATGATAAAGCCTGTAAAATAAAATTATCATTCGATAAAAAAAGATAGGTAAGCAATTGGTAATTTTTTTTCTATTTCGTATTTTTTAAACTTCCGTTTTAAAACAATTGTGGAATTCCAAATGAATTATTCGTCAGAAGTGTAGTTCTTAACCTTTACATTGGTACAAAAGGGGATGGGGTGGGGGGGGGGGGGGGGGGATCGTCAAAAAAAAAATTCGTTTAGAAATAATATGTAAGACTCTAACCAAAACTTATATGTTTATAAGAATATAATAAAGTAAAATTTAACAGAATTTTTTTTCATCAAATACACCACAAAGCTACTATATTTTTAAATCCTTTATATTAACTTCGATTTTGTGCATGGATGGGGTTGGTTGGTTGGCTGGGTGGGTGGGTGTGTATGATGTTTGTCGATGGCGGACAAATCTGTGAAGGCCTAATTAACCCCTTTGCTGTCATCCAATCGGGCTGAGACTTGGAACATAGATCCGATGTCAATGACAGTGCATTCTATCAAATTTTGGCGACTGTTACTGCCACTAAAAGGTCTCTCTTACGGAATACTAATAAACCAACTTTTTGTCATCAAATCGCCCTGAAATAGCATTTAACCGACCATTGA
The DNA here is from genome assembly GCA_963978545.1 of Linyphia triangularis. Classification (NCBI taxonomy): domain Eukaryota; kingdom Metazoa; phylum Arthropoda; class Arachnida; order Araneae; family Linyphiidae; genus Linyphia; species Linyphia triangularis. The sequence goes on from OZ021729.1 coordinate 65,261,689, forward strand.
AGAAACTCTTCTCTGTTGCCAAAATTATTTAAATAAATAAATAAATAAATAAATAAATAAATAAATAAATAAATAAACAAATAAACAAAATTGTTTTTATCAGAATAAATAAAAGATATTTGGATATGAATGCATACATTAATATTAATTTTTAATGAATGAATTTTGAAAAGTTGTTTACCTGCATATTTTGCTGTTAGAGATGTTTTTAATACTTAAAATTAGATGCAAACACCAAGCACACTCTGAAACACAAACGACGCTATGTTAATGAATATAAAAACTGACAATGCATATAAATGATTTATATTTAAAACTTTATTACGGGTTGTGCTATTATTTATGTTTATGCAGGAAGTGCAACATCTGTAGTAGAATTGATTTAAGGAGAGTACTGCAACCCAACATCCTCCTTGAACATGACTGTGTTCTGTCTGTAAAAGGGGGACTTATTGGAAGTGGGCGTAAATTATCGGAATTAAACTGTCGACTTGTCGGTTTCAATCTAGAGATTGAAGCTGAGAGATAGAACAGAAGTCAACTGAAAAGTCGACAATGCTATTGTAAATGCGAATTACATTCGACACAGTAGACCAACAGATGGATTCATAGTAGTTAGTACTAGGTAATCATACTAGGTAATCGCTTGAGAGAGGCGACCAGTTCATCTCCTTTTTAGCCATGCTGTGATTGACACCCATAAAATTAGAACAATAAAAGAATTGCTTTGATATCTTCCATTTAGAATTTTTTTAATGTTATTCAGGTATCCCTCCCTCTCATTCTCCAGGAAGCCAAATTATTTAATTATTTTTTTAGTAATTTTCGATTATTAAAACATATAGGTAACCTTATAATATTTATAACAACTGAACTTTGTGGGGATTATCATTGACGATGTATGAAAATTTCGCAGTAACTTTGTTGTAAGCAAATTTGATAAATTATTACACTTTAAGGGGCTTTTCATGATAATAATATACCTTATACAATATATGGAGTGGGACTTAATCATCTACCAAAATCGATGACTGACACATAACAAAATGGAATTTTCACCCAATCACAAGCTAGCATTGCAATTTTTTTAGTAGACGTAGTGAAAAGTAGTTTCTAAAAACGTCACCATGGATAAAATTATATTAGAAGTTTTTATACAAGAGTTTCATGCTTTCTTTTTTATTCTATTATTTTTTATTCTATTATTTTTTATTCTATTATTTTTTTAATCTTGTATATTTTCCAAACTATATGAGAACATGCAAGAAGTGTAATAGCCCGGGAGGTTACTGCAAAGTTTAGGTTTGCCATCGAATATCATGCTGAATTTTTCTATAGAATGAAAACTTAGTAGCTGAATATACTAGTCTACCGAGACAAAAATGGCTAAAACTGTTCAAAAGTCGACTTTGAAAGAGTTGAACTATATATCCAAAAGCCAAAAATTTAATTTTTTTCCAAATAATTAGCAGTCTTTTTATTTGGTAATCCACAGCTCTTTAATTTTCAATGAGAAAGGTTGCAGACGATTTCAGATCTGAAGCCAAAAATACCTCCGTACAATAAATATAAAATTCAATATACCATTTGTGAATTTCAATGGTATAATTTTGAATTACGATCAATGCTATTGAACAGCTTTTAATTATTCTGAAGTCTTAATTATATCTCTCAAAATTCATTTTGAATATTAATTTTATTAAATAAATTAATATGTAACCGATATTTTAACTTTTGTGATATGCGGAATGTTAGAAAGATGTAAATTATTCAACTTAATAATTCCTTGGAAATACATTTAAATGTATTGCAAATTATCAGCTTTTCTTTTTAAGAAAAAAAGAAGATAAAACTGTTTTCTCTTAAATTGCAGTACTTCTTTGAAAGGGAAGAACTTGCAAAACTTTTGACAAAAAGATATTCATGAAGTTTTACTTTAAAATTAGGATGATCTGTGTGGTTTTAAGATTAAAACCTTAAAAAAAAATATTTCAACCATTTTGAGTGAAAAGGTACTCTACACATAATTTAGAGTTGTGTGTATTTATTTTGTCAAGAGTGTTCTATTTATAATTTTAACTTAAGCTTTTGCAAAGAAACTTTTACGAATTTTTCAAAAAGTAGTTAAGTAGTTTTGGAATGAAAAAAGTTTTAGGATTGTGAGTTGCAATTAAACTTTTTTTAGGGTGTCTGAATTTTTTACATTTTTTTTTATCAAGTAAGCGGAAAGTTTTAATGATAAAATGAGGGAAAAATTCATAAATAATCCATTTGAAATTAGTTTGCTTTGATTATTGGGAAAAAAAAAATTGCAAATTCTAAATTTCAGATAAAGTATTCGCACAAGCAGACAAAAGTACCGAAAAATATCGATTTTTTTTTATTACGTGTACAGGCTTTGCTTCTAAATTGTAACATGTGCAATTTTTTAGCTAGTTGCTTGGTCCTGCGTTGCAGAGATCCATCATTGGTGTATAGGTCCCAGCTTTTGGCGCTTCACTCGCAGGAAGGTTCATTGCTACTCAAAACCAAGCTCTCTTCGCTCGCTGAAAAGTTCATTGACACGTACGCACAGGCTTACTTCACTCGTTGAAAGGTTCAATGCTATGCAAACATGAGCTCGCTTTGCTCGATAAAAGGTTCATAACTGCGTAAGCATAAGGTCACTTCCTTACATTAAAAACTAATTGCTACTTAAAGCCTTAATATTAGTCCTTTGTCGAGAAACAATAAAAAAAAATTCCCCGTTAATAACTATAATACAGCACCCCTTTCAGAATATTTTAACACGTGCTTGTAAAAAGCAAAATTAAGCCATTACTACTTATGTTTAAATTTTCAGAGCTCTAAGCTTATTAGAAGTAATTCTGTTTTTCAAAAGACCAAATTAGAAAGCCAAACTTGAAAATTTCTGAACTGTAGCCCTATTAGAAATCGTTTTGTGAAATATTTGTTAATTAGTTGTAAAAAAGCGAATCAAAATTTTAAAATTCTATTTTTCAGAAGTCCAATTAGAAGGCCAAAACTTTTTATGTTGAAAATCTCTGATTTGTAGCCATATTAGAAATCGGTTTGTAAAATATTTATTAATTAATTAAAAAAACTAATTAAAAATAGCTAATACATTTTTTAAAATTCTGTTCTTTAAAAGTCTAATTAGATGGTCAAAACTGCTTATGTTGAAAATTTTAAAACTTTAGTCCTATTAGAAATTGTTTTGTGAAGTGTTTGTTAATTAGTTGAAAAAAAGCTAATCAAAATTTTAAAATTCTATTTTTCAGAAGTCCAATTAGAAGGCCAAAACTTTTTATGTTATGTTGAAAATCTCAGAGTCGTAGCCCTATTATAAATCGGTTTGTAAAATATTTATTAATCAATTAAAAAAAGCTAATCAAAATTTTAAAATTCTGTAATTTAAAAGTCTAATTAGAAGTCCAAAACTACTTATGTTGAAAATTTCAGAGATGTAGCCCTATTAGAAATGTTTTTGTAAAGTATTTGTTAATTAATAAAAAATAATAATTAAATCTATGCCATTTTTTTATGCCAGAAACCTTCACAGGATTGTTTTCAACAACTTTCCAAAGGTTGTGATCGGATGAAGGGTTGTAGTAATGCATAAAGGACAAACACACGTACATTCGTTTTTATATATAGCGATAGATGTAAAAATGAGATGCAATCATTAAATCTTCTTTTTAATCGATATGAATTCAAATTTGAAATATGTAACGTACCCCATTCAGTGTTCCCGTCATAATTTCACGTGACTGAAATTAAACAATATTACTGTCATTCCTTTAAAAGTGATAACAACATTTTTTTTTCAATATTTTACAGATTGTGAGTTGTGTATCACTTAAAAATATCTTAAACTTTATGAGCTGTAAATCAAAGTGGGGGATATTTTTTTATCAAGGTTAATGATAAATAAACTCCAAAAAATACAATTTATTAAAAATATATAAAAAGATGCATATTATATTAAATAATTATTTAAAATTTATAACTTGAATCTTTAAATTTATCGGATGCATCATTTTTATTTTCAATTTCTCATCTGTTAACGTATGGTAATGAAAGTATTGTTTTTGGTAAATTTGTTTTCATTTTTCCCCCCGCATTTCTCCACGTTTTCGAACATCGTGACTTGACAAAAGTGGTCTTGGAAAATTTTTCTGTCGGTGTGTTCGTGGTCAGCATAATGAATGAATTTACGATTATCAAGTTTGGTGTTCAGATTAGTGCTGGCGATGGGACCTGTAACTAAGATTTTCGTCAATATTGCGTTTGTCCAAAACCTGAAAACATGAGAAAATAATATTTTTCAGCAATTGCTAAGAAACGGCTCTAACGATTTTAAGGAAAATCCCTATGGTAATGCCGTTTATGGTGTTCTAAACATCCCCACTTCCGAAATTCCTATAAAAATGCTATAAAGGCTTAAAAAGTGAAAAAATTAGTGTCTTTAACACATATTTCTCTTCCCTGGAGCATCGTTCATCAACGACCGTTTTTATTTCCGCCTCTGTTTCACTTACAAAAAAAGATAATGTAAGAATTATCGAAAAGTATATCGCCAAATTCGTAATATTGTGTTTTTTTTTGGTCAAGTATGAACTATCGCCAAAAATATCGCCAAATTGGCAATTTTTTCAAATGAATGAAAATATGAGAATGGTAATAACATTATCTCACGTCAAATTTAAATGCAGTGATCAGTGTTATAGTGTAATGGAAAGTTATGGGTTGTTCCACACTCCTAGTCTCAATATTATTCATAAAGTCAGCAAAAAAAAATAAAAAATGATTGAAAATGAAATAACGTAATGTAAAATATTGACCTACATTGCCTTCATATATGTTTTTGAAAAAACTTATTCAAAATATTGTTTTTCAATTCAATAGTAGAATGTATTTGTTTACTCGATAAGCTAGTATCTGGGCGTATTTTCCATAAAGTATCTTTAAAATACACAAGTCTACTGTTTTACCGATCCAAGAAACAGAAGAGAAGAAAAGGAAAAAGTCTTTTGTACTTTCAAATTTATTTATTTCATTCTTGACTCGATCTTATGTATAAAAAAAAATTTGATGCAGAAAATTGTTAACTTTTACAAATGAATGTAATGCTGACATTTTCTTTGTAAATATATTGGATTTTTCCCAAGAAACTTTTCCTTTACAAGCATTGCGATAACCAGTTTTTGAACATAATGGAATTTGTTACTGCTTTCCCAATATATAGAGTCTAGCAGTTCAGGTAGTATCAAGGAAATAACAAAACTCCTACTCCTAATACATTGAATGCTATTTTCTTATATTTATGAAAGTATTTTCTTAAAGACGAAAACAAGGTGTGAGTTATAACTACTGTTATCTACCTGTAACTTTTAGATAGCTAAAAATCGGTTTCTGTTCTGCAAGCAAATAAAGCCAAATGAATACTCCCTCCCATCTATCTCTGCTACGTTATAGACTGAGAGGCGACTGCAGTTTTTGGACCCCATCGAACATCATTCTGAATTTTTTATATAAATTGGAGAAAAGTGAGTAGATTATGAATCCACTGGTTTGCCGTGGCAAAAATGGCCGGAACTGGTCAAAAATCGACTTTTCATAAATTGAACTAAATCCAATTACCAAATGCGCCGTAACTTGCCAAATAAGGAGCATTTTCTTTTTTTATTTGGTAACTCTCACTCTTTAATTTTCAATTAAGAAGGTTTCAGACGATTCGGATGTGTGGCTAGGGCTTACTTGCATCTTTCACAAATGAGCCAAATTGACAATAAACATTACATCACTGATGACGTAACTGATGTCGCCGATTTGGCTTACTTTTAAAAGATGCAAGTTTTCTGAGCCAGAGATCAGAGATCGTTTGCGCTTTTTCTCATTGAAAATCAAAATGCAGTGGGTTGCCAGACGAAAAAGTTTGTTCTCTTTTTGGGAAGTTATGACATATTTGGCAATCGGATTTTAGTTCATCTCATTCCAAGTCGATTTTGATCAGTTTCGGCCATTTTTGGCAAGGCAGACCAGTGGATTTGTAATCTACTCACTTTTCTCTAATTTCTACAAAAAATTCAGAATGATGTTCGATGAGGTCCAAAAATTGCAGTCGCCTCTCGGACTATTACAAATTGCTTATGGTTACAAACATACTCTAACTAGCTTCGAAGGAAGTTGCTAATATAGATCTCTGTTATGATTGTTAAGATTTCTTCGGTCTTCAAGTCCATAGCCAAACATGCCCTATCCAGAAGTTTCTGTTAGAAATCAATGGTTGTGACTTCTAACGACGAATGAAGTAGTATTATCGATAATTTTGATGCCCATAATCTTTAAAAATTGCATCACGGATAATTAATTAACAATGACGAATATACACAGCAAAGATCCTGAATTAATTCAACAATTTATTTAATAAATCAGTGAAACATTTTCAAACACATGTTTAATTTTTAATACTGAATAGTTTTGCCTGGGAGTGTTGACCATAGGTAGATGTGAGTATAAGTACGAACAGATCCTTTGTATAAGTTTTATTTTTACTACGTTATTATAGTGTAAATAAAAGCATAAAAAAATAAGCCTTAAATTAAATTTAAACATATAGTGCCATCCTGAAAAAAAAAAAAGAAAAGAAACACATCAATTAAAGAGTCTCCTTCAGTTTGAAACACATTGTATAACATCTGATATATCAATTGAAAAATGTGGAAGTATCATAATATTTTATTAATAAATTTAATTTTTCATTAAAACTTAATAAATTCATTTAGTATACTTTTCTTTGTGTTTAAAAGCAGTATAATTAATAGATAAATACGTTAAAATTACATAGTGAAAGTGCTGACTCTATTTATTAAATAGAAAGTGTTTATGTTGAATGAAAATTGTATTGAAAATGAAAAATTTATTTCCATTTCAAAAGCATTTAAAGGCAGATTTTGTGGAAGTAACTGTACGATTTAAAATGTTCTGGCTTAAATATTGACAAGTCATTTCTCCAGCCACTTTTCCAAATGAATTCACCGCCAAATTAGCTACGGAAATCTTTGAATAAAGTTCAGGCGATAATTTTGACGAGTTCTCTTTACCTTCATATGCAAATCCATGCTCCCGCTTTAACTTTAAGAATTATGAATACACCAAATATTTAAATATGATTTCATGAAGGACTTTTATGACATTATGCAGTGAGCTAATTTATGCCACAGAGTTCTTTCATGATTTGAAGAAGCTTTCAGACGTTCATTCCCCTAACAATGTTTAAAGTATTCTTTAGCCTTACTGAATTATCATGTTTCCTAATTATTTCACTTTCGTTTATTTTAGAGTTTTTATACGTATTTTTTAAAGTTTTCTTTTTTAGAGTTTTTATGCACCTCGAATTAAAATGGTAATTTTATATTTTGTATTTATTGAAACATTTTAAATATGTTCCATGAGTTTGTAAACTTTTAACTTTGAGATTTTTAAGAGGACTCCGTATCCTCTATACCCGTAATGTTACAAAAATACCAAATATTAACAATGTTTTTCAAAATATCCTTAAACCATCCTTAACGTCACTCACTTGTTTTTTATTATCTTTTATCCAACTCAAAATCCTCCCCGGCTTCTTTAGGCAACAATGTTTATTACAAATTTTTCCAATAAAAATACGAAAGCGTAATTTCAATCTGAAGATTTTTCCAGTTTCCTGCATTTTGTTTCATAAGTTTTTTCTTCTTTTTTCTTCACTTTCTTTTCTTGAGCTTTTGAGGTTGGGGCATTCTAAAGAATATCTACAGAAAGAACTCTTGGATTTAACGGTTTTGGAAATTAGCTCAACCCCCTGATGAAATTTCAAATTTCAGCCGTGTTCTTTTCTTTTCATTTTGTTTGTATTTTATATATATATATATATATATATATATATATATATATATATATATATATATATATATATATATATATATATATATATATATATATATATATATATATATATATATATATATATATATATATAGATGCCAACACCAAGCACACGCTGACAACGGAAATAATGCTTTGTCAATGAATGTAAAAATTGGCGATGCATATAAAGGATTTATATTAAAAAGTTTGTTTGTATGGGTTATATCATTAAGCATTTCAGCCACATGAAATTGTATATTTTTTATGTAAAAAAAGTATCCAAGGAACTCATGTTTTATACCAAATAAATATTCATAATTTTTTTCTTAGAAGAAAAGAAGTTGAAAAAATAGTTTACGTAGATTTTTAGGTGTTGGTACTTTATGGGGTTTTTGGTACTTAAAAGCAATTCGACAGGAGCATCTCATTAATACTTTTCAAAAATTAATACAAAAGCACCGACATTTAATAATTTAATCTAACACTGGTAATTCAATAACTAGCTCTCAGTATTTTTTTTGTTGTCGCGAAATTGAGTTAAATTCAACGATATTAATTCGGAGTTTAACCATTATTGGTTACTAATTAATTTCCCAATCCAATCACAGCTGGTGTCCGATTTTGAATTTTGACAAATGAATGCGATTGGTTAGAAAAGAATGCCCTGGGGACTTGAGGAGTTCTCACAGAAGGTTAATTTAAATATTTCTCCCAATAAAGTAGCACTTCATTAGTAATCAGAATTGAATAATCAAATATTGATATTCAGATTTATCTCAATGTATATTATGAAGTGTACGAAATGCCTGAAGGTATTGTTTGGATTTGATTTATTCATTTGATATGATTATTTGTGGAGAAAATTTTCTAAAGTTAGTTCTTTGATTAATTTGTCTTCTATATAATATTTTCGTTACCTGAATATTTTGCATTTCCTTAATATCTAATTAGTATTTCTTAATCCAAAACGGGGGGAAAAAATGGTTTTCATGTACACAATTCCATCCTTAGCTTAATTGACTCTTCGTCACCTTTCCAAAATATTAAAAATTAAATTAAATGAGAATGTGCTGCATAATTTGAATGAAATTTTTTTATACAGTTTAGATATCTCCCGGGAGCGCAAACAAAGCTGGACAATATCACTCCACATTGGCCAAGTCCGATGTGCACTGTTGTAAACTGGCCGTTGTTGCGACAATTGGCCAATATCGTCCAATACTGATTAAAATATACTGCAAGTTACGATGCCCTTATTTCGGCCAGTATTGGCCAATCTTCTAGAGCAATTTTTTATGAGATTGGTGAACACTGCTGTGCTACCTGTATCTTGATATAGTTAAGAAATTTTCTCAGAGGAAATGAGGACGTAGTTTTTACTAAATAAGACCTATAATTTAATCTTCCTTCGAAGACTCACAAACTTCTCCGAACAATTCCTATCAAGCTTCAATACAAGTTTCGGTACGTACAACTTCGAACTCAATGATAATTCAGGCACAGCGAAAGTAAACAAAAAATCCGATACTTCCCGAACAGCAAATGATACTCCACTGAACTCGCGATTCTTTTTTTTCTTCCGCGGCTGAAATTTCTAGCAAAATCCAATTAACCAATCACGTGATTTCTTGATTTTTATGTAGCCTATATTTTTTTCTAATCTGCGTTATCGCTGTTAAAATTAAAAAATAAATAAATAGAACCTGAAAATAAATACGTCATTGTTTACAATTTTATGCAGAATAAAATAAAATAGAACTTTAAAATATAAATACGTCACTGTTTGAAGACAGGATAAAATAAAATAAAACTTTAAATACGTCACTATTTACAATTATATACAGAAAATTTATGTAACAATATAAAAACCCGAAAACTCTTGATAAAAATCACTTCATATAAAAAACCTGTAATTTTTTTAATTACATATTGTGTATATTAATTTGTGTATATCGTATATATACGGGTCGGCTAAAATAAAACTGTACCAAGTTTGGTTTGCACACTCAACGACATATTCTTGTGCATAGTAATGGATAGTAAGATTAGTACCGGGGCCGCAGCGAGATGGCCTTGAAATTTTTTTTGTGAGCAGTTGATTTTAGCGAATAAAATTGCGCCGCGATACAGCCCAAGGATGCTGTGCTGGGCAATTTCAATCTACATACTCTCGCCTACTGCTTTTGAAGAAATGTCAAAATCTAGAATTATAATTCAGCCTACTGTAAGGTATTTAAGAAAAATTTCTTATGTTTTATCCTTTTCTAACACCGGGGAAATATCTGAGTGCAACAAATATTTAAGAACCAAGTGCTCCAAGCTCAATGCAAAGGAAAGGTACGGTAATTTACTAATTGATGAAATAATTGTACGTCCAGACACTGATTTTGTTTCGAATTCCTTATGTGGAATGAGCTCGAATAAGAAAATGGCAAGGGCCACAATCATACAAACTCTTATGATTTCGTAATTGTATTCCAAAAACAAAGAAGTTGCAGCATTGGTGCCCATGAACAATTCGATTGCTTCGGAACTGCTGAATTCGACCAAGAAAGCTATTAGTCCTGTTCAAGAAAGTGGATACAATGTTGTGTCTATAATAACCGACAACAACAAAATTAACAATTGTATGATGACTGAACTTTGTAGGGGTGAATTAAAAACCTGGATTCCAAACCCTTACAGTGGACAACAATTGTTCCTTCTTCCTGATTCGGTTCACATACTGAAGTGCATCTGGAACAATTGAATCAACCAGAGGACTCAAAGGAAAACCTTGTTTTTCCCTGATATAAAGGATCTAACTATCGAACATAAAGCATCTTTTTCAGATATCGTTTCTTTACATGAATTATAAAGTGAAAATCTTGTTCACAGTTTTGAGAGACAGAATGTGTCATTATGCTTAAAAGTATTTGACTCAAGTAACACAGATGCATTACAGATCATGTCTAATGAGTCAAGTGCTGGAACTCAAATTTTTCTGGCTATTATTATTAGATGGTGACAAATCATGAACATCAAAAATCCAAGAAAGGGTTTCGAACAGCTGCGAGATGATGATAAGCCATTTGTTTCTGTTGATGATGAAAGACTTGCATTTCTTGAGGAAATTGTAACTTGGTTGCAAAAAGGGAAGGTATATGAAATTACTTTTCAAAGGGCCATGTAGTGGGAAATTAAGGAAATAATTTTTTTCTTCATTCTTGCAGACTATTAAAACTATTAAAGAAATAATTTTGTACCAATTGCAAATGGGTAATGATGATTATGTTTTCACTGGAAAGTATCAAATCGACCCAATTAAAGGAAAGTTTGGACAGTATCGGCAAATGCATGGAGGCAATTACAATATTTCAGTTGAACAAGTAATGAGAGCTGAAAAGAAGTTTCGTTTAAAGAGTGTTTTAGAATTGCATTTCTCTAAATTCGGAGACTTTAAATTAAGTAATGTTTTATGCAATTTGAAATTGACCAAGAAAATATCAGTGACTTAGAACTTAAGGATGTGGATTTTTTTTTAATACACTGATACAGAGGAAACTTACATGCCAATTTTCATATACTTATCTGGATATGCTACTTTTAAAATGAAAAAAAGCATGCAAAATGTATTTCATGCTATAAATTATTTACAAGTACCAGAGAGATAAAGTTTGATCTAACAAAAGAGTATGCAGAGTGGCCACAGAACCGGGAAAACCTGGAAATCAGGGAAATGTCAGGGAGCTTTCTGATTCTGGAAAAAATCAGGAAAATGTCAGGGAACTTTTTTAAATTTTATGAAAATCAGGGAAATTTTGTATCGTCTAAGGTACGTTCATCCATATTTTGGTGCTATTTACCCAGAGATTTGTGGTGGTAAGCCATTAGAAGTTTAATCTTACGGAATAATTTAAACTTTTCATTACCAGCAAAACTACTTTTAAAAAATTTGCATATTATCTCTTTAGCATACATGTTCTATTTTATCAGGGTGTCTAGACATCTGGAAAACCGAAGAAAATTGGAGCAATTTGAAAAAAAGTTTGCTCTAAAATCAGAGAATTTTTAGAAATCTGTCAGAGGAATCAGGGAATTATCAGGGAACTTTTTTTTTCTGAATTTTGTGGCCACCCTGGTATGAGCATATTTACTTGGATCAAATTGATCGAGGTAATTTGACATATCCTAATGTATACACGGTTAAAATATTTATTGCGTGCTACAAGGTATTCAATTTCTTTCTTAGTCATTTATATGAACATCTGTTGTATGCTCCAAGTATTAAGTGTGTTTTAAAAAAAAGATAATTATAAAAAAGTTGGATGAATTGGAAATTTGCAACACTGATAAATGTCAACATTGCCGTACCTCAAAGTTGCAATTAGGGATTAAGTTTATTTCTGTGTTTTTCCATATATTTATTAATAACTATACAAGTGAAAAAATATTTTTTTTTTTAGTGAAATAAGAATCGTAAATGAAAATTGGATGTGCTTTCATCTAGTGCATCCGAAGGCACATTACCATATGCTCTAGGTACGAAAATATCTATTTTGTCACCTCCCAATCAAATTTGACGATTTTGATTTTTAACAGAACATATTGATTTCTTTAAATTAAGCAACCATATTTATTACTGTTTAATTAGTTTGAAATATTTCCATCTTAGAAATTAGTTAGCGAGTATTATTTTGATATTGGTCACATTTAAATCAGTTGTTAAGAGTTTTGTGTCTCGTTTCGGTTTAGGTTAGAAATTATATTTAAAGTTACTTGTGGAAACTGCTGGATGTTTACAAGATGCTAAATTTATACCAAATATTTATTCAATTATGTTACATATATTCATTAGTTCTATTAAAGTGAATTGAATATAAAATTTAAACATTTCCTAAATAAAGCAAATCTTAAAATTTATTTTCATTAAAATCAAATTAACTTAAAGACTTTAGAATTTTATAGGATTTTTAATACTTCTGTTTTCTAATTTCCATAAATTACTGAAATGTTTGTCATTTATTTTTTTAATACGATGAAAATTTTGTTTTGAATAAATTTCTCTTCGGTGGAAATATGTATATGAATTTTGGTGAAAACTTCCCTTTATTTTTAAATCTTATTTCTTAGTGTGCAAGTGGAACATATCAATAGAAGTAAATTAACTTGTACTATTGAATTAAAAAGTAAAAAAAAACAAAAAAACTTATTAGTCTCTTAACATTATAGATTTGCTTTTTAATATTCATTAAATATGCTTTATAACTTTCTTGCTGTGTAATTCCAAAAATTTATCGAATTTTAATAGAATTACTGATGAAAATTGGTTTACTTCATTTTGCTAATAGATTTGCTTATTTTGTTTTAAGGAAAAATTCTTAGAAAACCTACGTATTTTACAAAGTGATACAATTCTGAAAAAACTAATTTGTAAATCTACGGAATTTTAGAAACTGTAAAAAAATCCTCAAACGGAAATGATGCTTAAGTATAAAACTTTGAAAAACAAAATAATCATTTTAGCAAGTCTCAGGACGTTACAAAGTCGAAATCCCATCGCTTAACAAAATCTTGCTAAAGCTTGTTTCCTGGCCCGCTTAGGGAAATAAATCGCCATCTCGCGGCCACCCCGCTAGTGCATACAGTGTAACGTGGGTTCCGAATGACAAAAATCAACCACTTATAATCCAAGATTTAAGAGAAGAACCTTTGGTGTATGAAGCCAGAGCTCTAACGATAAAGCCATCAGATGGGCTAAAACTGTCTCAAAAACGAAAACAAAAAATAAGCACGTAAAGTACAAAGGTAAATCTAATGACAGAATTAAAATAAACAATTTCTTTCCAGTTTTATTTTTGTTGCTAAAAAACGGCTCTAACGATTTTGATTAAAATCTCTGTGCTAATGCATTTTAAAAGGTGTTCTGACTGTCCCCATCTCCGAAATTCCCGTAGAGATGCGACAAAAGCGTAAAAAGCTGAAAAATGACTTCTCTTTAACATATAGCTCTCTGCTCTTGAGCATCGCCCATCAAAGACTGATTTTTTTCTGTCTGACGCACAACAAAGGACAAAGTAATGTCTAATACCATAACATCGCCAATTTTGTCATTTTGGCGAGTTTTTTTTTTTTGCCCATGTAAAAATTATTGAAAATGGTCATTTAAATAAAAATGGCAGTTCAGGCCTTTTTCATTTAAATGAGTGAAAATATTAAAACGGTAAATAACATCATATCAAATTTAAATGCATTGATCAGTATCATTGTGTATTTGAAAGTTGAGCGATGTTCCACACCCCTAGTTTGTGAAGTTTTCATTGTCCTGAAATAATAACTTCTATTCTGTCCGAGAACTGTTTTTCGTTAGCTTATTTATTTTTTTATTTAGAAATAAACTTTCCATAGAGTATTTGTAAATATAATACATGCAGCGTGTGATCCAGTTGGATATTTTGTATTTAAAAAGTTAAAAAATAATCAATGTTAGTTAAAAAATATGAAAAATAATCAATGTAAGCGGTATTGTCAAACTTTTTCAATCATTAGTAAAATATTTAATGTTGAAATTTATTGTGATGGAGAGTATTCAATATTTTAAATTTCATCTTTTCTTGATTTAATTTGTACTGGTACTTTTAACAGTATGAAATGTCGTAGCTTTTATAACAATTCAACGCTTATTCATAATTAGAAATTTTTAGTTTCTTGCAATAAAATAAAATGTGTTTGACTATGCGTTATTTGGATATCCTATATACCAGCGTTAGCCACTACACAGCCCGCGGGACGGATTTGGCCCGTGACAGATTTTCTGCCACCCGCCGGCAGCACAAAAGATTTAAAAATAAATAAATAAATAAATAAATAATAATTTTACGATATGGATTTTTTTTTTCATAGCTGTAATTTGTCAGAAATAGTAAGTGTGAACTATGTAGAACAGAATTCCTTACACTACGTGTCCGAAGAAACTATATGAAGAAGCTTTCAGCAAGATTTTTTTCATCAAGAACAAATAAAGGAATAACTTAACTGAATCTCATTTGGACAATTTATTAAGATTGGCAGCAACCAATTCTGTGACTGACATCGACTCTATCATAAAATAAACTGAACGATTTCGACAGCCAACGTCTTGCAAAGGATATTGACTAAAACAGAGTAATCTGGAAGTACAATTTAAATATTTTTATTGAAAGTTAAGGTCAAAGTCTCATTGTCATATTGGAACAAAAGATTCACTTCTTTTTAGACTTTGATATCCTAATAACCAAAATTATTATTTATTAATTATTAAAAAGTAAATAAAATATGAAATGTAATTTTATTAAGATAAAAAGATATATTTTTTTGGTCAGTTTTCCGAAATGCTATGTGTTGTTAAATCGTAATAATCAAAGATACATATATTGGTGTATCCGGCCCGCGAAAAGCTCCAATATAAGTCATACGGCCCGCCTCTAAAAGTTAGTGGAGAATGCTGCTGTATCTGGAGATTATAATGAAGCGTCAGAGAAGCCTTTATCTCAAACCAGCAAAACATAGAGTAAAATACTCATTATATTACAAAAGATATAAGCCAGATATACCGTAAACAGTCATCTGTAATAATACGACTGCTACTCACGAAAATGCAATGGATCAAAGCTTGCCAAAAGCCTCATGGCGTATGATTTATGAAAGTTATTGATTGCATGGATCTAACTGGTTTATCCATAAATTATCTTGCAAATTAACAAGCCATAAATTAATTGGATATCTACTGTGGTTCAGTATCCTATAGAATACGTAGTTCATGTGAGCAGAAGTTACCGGTAGGAATATTCTGTTTCAGTTCAACTATTAATTTATGTAAAGGTCGGCAACAGGATTTGGATATATTTGGAATTGAGTTTAAATATCCAACCTCGAAAGATACTTCCAAAGAAAGGGAGTACAGCTGTACTTGAAAAGGTTATGTTTGGTTAATAGTACAGGTAAAATAGGACATTAAAAAAAATTGGGGCGTTCATGAAACTTGGAAAAAAAGCTTCATTTGTCATGAAAATGAATTATCAAAAGTGTCGATAAAAATATCTAGCGAAAAAGGATGTTATTTTTTTGGAGGGGAAAGAGGGGGGGGGGGGGGGGGGTTTGGTGGTTTCATAACTGAAAAATTAATTTTGTAAAAATCTTGGCAGGTGACTCATGTTTTTAGAGTATCTTTTTATGCTGAATCGAATAACAATAAAAAAAAAAAAAAAAAAAAAAAAAAAGCAAGACGATATAACTAAAAAAAGAAGTTACAGTCCTTTTTATAAATGAAAGCAATTGTAAAAACCGAGGAAAGGTAAAATACGACATACAGACATAAAAAATTGGTCCTTTCATGAAACTGGGCAAGAACGTTTTCTTGTCTTGAAAATTAGGAAACAAAAGAGTCAATAAAAATATCTTGCATACAAAGGTGTTTTTGAGGGGGTGAGTGTTTTTTAAACTGAAAATTTAATTTTGGTATATCTCAGGCATATGACACATGTGAGGGGAGAATTCTTTGACGCGGAATCGAATAAAAAAAAAAGAAGCAAGATGGTATAATTATCCTATAAAAAGTTATAGTACATTTGTCTATAGCGACAAAAAAACTTGTAATATAAAAGTACATGTAATGAACCAAAACTAAGTGGAAAAAGTTAATTAACAATACAAATTTAAAAGAAAAAGTACCAAAAGCTTTTTTCCATTCGATTCAGTCCCAAAATATGCCACACATATTTGTAACATGACTGGGTTATTGTTGTTTTTATTAGGCAACTTTGCTGGTTGTTCAATAAATTACATGCATCTTACCTGGGTTATTGCAGTTATGAAATGCTTTTCTCCAGTGTGGATTACTCCAGTATTGTGAGAAAATAAGTAATTGATATATACTTCTAAATAATGTTGAGAACGAGCTTATAAATATTATATCATTTAATTTACATATTAATTTAGGTTTAAAATAAAAATAGCTGGAGCTCAAGTGGCTCTTAAGAATGAGTTTGTTACATCTTAGTGGACAGGAAAATAATAGAAGAATGAATATAGTTCATAGTTCAAACAGTTCTTGCAAGGAAGGGTTACCACATTTGGCGAGGCATCTATGTTTTAATTATTCTCACTCCAACAGTTATAACAACATGGGTGTAACATGTCTTCCCACCCAAAATTAATTCTCAGTTTATAAAAAAACCTTTCACCTCCCACCCTCTCAAAAGACACCCTTCTATGTTAGATATTTTTATGGACTCTTTTGTTTCTATATTTTCAAGACAAATGAAACATTTTTGCCAAGTTTCATGAACGGAATTTTTTTTTTCAATCTTATTTTACCTTTCCTCCGTTTTTAATGTATGTTTTAATATGCGTTAATTTTTTAAATGATTTAAATGATCATTTTTTTTTTTTGCCTACTCACTAAATTTCAAGGTTTTATAAAAGTGCACTGGAATAGATGATTGTAACATAGCGGGTGTACGGAATGATGCTTACTAGGACTTCTTCTTAAGTGGGTCTGCGACTCAAAATTTTAAAATTCTCATTAAAAAAAAAAAAATTATTATTGTAAAAAGATAATGCAAATATTTTTAAACAAAATATCATAATTTTTTTGTTTCTATCTTTAATAGAACTTGACATATTCAAGTGTTTGTTACATGACAACTGTATCTCTGACTTGCTATCTTGAAACTTTGAAACTGTTTTTCTCTGGGATGGCTTTTTGTCCCTTTTTTTAGTTTAAATTGATATAATTTAGAAATTACTTGATGCAAATCTATGAAACTTTGCACAATTATTTTTCATAAATATTTCTTTAATTTGTTTTCATGAATTACGTTTTTTTATTTAACTTTTTTAAAAATAGCTTTTGGAGCTTAGCATACTATGGCATTTATACAGTTTTTGCACAAAATATTTTTTTAATTTTTTCTAATTACTTTATATTGAAAAATCATGATGGCAATTTTTGAAATGAATTATAAGAAGTAGTTTTATGCAAAAATGAAGGGATTTTTAAAAATGGTTTTCTAGATATATCAAATTTAGGTAATATCAAAATTTTGAAGTTTTATAATTAAAAAAAAATATTTATAAAATTTGAAAATTTAAAATAGTTTTTAAAATTTTAAAGCATCATACATTACTGCTTAAAAATTTTCAGACAAATAATTCTAAAAATAAAGATTTTAGAATTTTGAGTCCCAGAGCCCCCTTTAAGGTAAATACTTGCCGGTGAGTATAGAAACTGTTATATAATACTTTAAGTTAATCAGAAAGTGTAGAGTGAAAGAAAGTGAAAGTCTACATTCCCATTTATAAAAAAACACGATACTTTATTTTTATATTTTGTTAATCTGTCTTATCCAGTCATTAAAATATGTGTACCCTTTTTACAAAAAACCCCACCTCTTTATATTCAAAAAAGCAATATGAACTTTTAAAGAAGAAAACAGCAACTTACACTCCCTAACCACGAAAGATAATGAAAAAACACAAAAACAATTACTTATAGAGCTTATCCTTTCTTCAAATAAGTACTTTAGGATGGGGGCATTATGTTGAAGTTTGTAAAATTATTTTTACGTACCATCAAATTCTATTTTCATCAATCTATTTTTATTGTTTAAGCGACACCAACACCATCTTAACATTGTGAGAGATAATTAATGCGTCATAAATCATTTAATAAGACTCTTCAAAAATAAGTGCGATACGTTTTTTTTAATGAAAATAAATTATTGTATAAAATTAAGGTTTCATTTATTTTGCTAATGAGCACTTTAATGTTTTGAAACTTTTCGAAAGCAATAAACTTCAAGTATGTATGTTTTTGTTATAAATAAAGATGTGATATATAAATAAAAATGTAATACTTATATAAAATATGTCAATCAATCGACGATTCCCATTTTTTAAAAACGAGTGAAATTAGTTAATATTTATAAGGAATTTCTTTCTGATTCCACATATTCAAGTGAAAGTTGTTTAAAAAATTAGTTATTTAAATATTAAGAAAAGAAAATGACCGAAAACCTCATCCGATTTCTGTCCGATTAAACGATCCGATATAACTGTGACGTAAGAACATCCTTCCGTTTCTATGGTTATCTGAAGTTTCTGCCAAATTTTTGGCGTGGATTTGGTAGACCATTGCTATATCCCGTACGGTTGGCGCGATTTGCGAGAAACTTGCAAAACTGGTTTCCGCTGCTATCTTTCAAGCCAAGTTGTTTCAGATGTAGTGACATCACATTCGCTTCGAGCCGAATGTGTGGTTTTCCCCCCAAACAAACAAGCGAAATTTGATCTCAAATTAGAAAAAGAAAAAGAGCAGTGAGTAGAAATTTTTGTGTTTATGGTCTTTTCGAAACATTTAGAATTGAATAAAAAAATTTAAAAATTGCGCGAAGGGACAATTCCCACATTTAATTTTTTTTTATTCAATTCTAAATGTTTCGAAAAGGCCATAAACATAAAAATTTCTGCTCTTTGCGCTTTTTTTTTTTTTAATTTGCGATCAAAATTACCTTGTTAGAGGTTGGCGAGAAAACGACTCATTTCTTTGCCATTGAATGTGACGTCACGACTTGGCTTGAAATGCAGCAGCGGAAACCAGATTTGCAAGTTTCTAGCAAATCACGCCAACCTGTATGGAATGTGGCAATGGTCTGCCTACGCCAACTTTTTTAACGCCACATATTTGGCAAAAACCCCATGATAACCATAGAAAAGATAGGGTCTCGAATTTTTTTGACTGTTTTGATCGGACTGGGTTTGGCTCGATTTTGGGGCATTTTCTTTTCTTAATATTTAAATAACCAATTTTTTAAAAGAACTTTTGTTTAAATATTTGGAATCAGAAAGAAATTCTTCATAAATATGTACTAATTTCGCTCGTTTTTAAAAAGTGCGGGAATTGTCCATTACCTTTTTTTAATTTTAAGTGTAAGTAATCTAAATCATTGAAATCAAATCCTTCGATTTATGTAAATAAATTCTTAGTTTATAAGTCTTTTAATATCTTAGGGAAATCATGTGGAGAAAAAGGAAAGCTCCATCTATATAGAACTAAAGGTTGACACTAAAACTTTACAAGCCATTGAATTTCATTGCTCAGTCCATTTGACCATTGACTTTAGTCTGTGTTATATAATCCATGGCCAAATAGCCCATCTGATTGCTGTGTGGTTAGCACGCTGGCCAAGCATGCCAAAGGTGCCGGGTTCGAATCCCGGATTAGGCATATATGTTCGTTGTTGTTCAGAATTCACGTTAAGCTGTAGGTCCCGGCCTGATTAGCCGCCATTGTGCATAAAAGTAGGTCTGTTAGTGCATAAACCATCCAACCAACCATGTTCAAATACGTGTAAGCAATATTTTTTTATGGTAACAGTTTTAAACAGAAAACCTTTGTTGTAGTTTTTATCACATGAAACGGAAGAACAATTTTTATTAGAATCTGCATCTCGCAAAGCTCAAGGGACTGAAAAGATTTTAACTGTGAAATATTTTATATGGTCTGGAATGTTGTTAAAGGAAAATGAAGTTGCAATAATATGACATATAAAAAAAGTTTTTAATATAAATCCTTTATCTGCATTGACAATTTTTTTGTTCATTAACAAAGCGCCGTTTCTGTTGCCAGCGTGTGCTTGGTGTTGGCATTTAATTTTTAAATTTTAAAAACATCTCTATAGGAGAAATATCGGGTAAAATACTTTTCAAAATTTATTCATTAAAAATGAGGGTGAATTTATACAAATATCTTTTGTTGATTCTGATTAAAACAATTTTATTATTTATTTATTAAAGCAATTTTGGCAACAGGTAAGACTTTCTTTAATGATCTGTTAAATGCTATTTCAGTGCAGTTCGATGAAGCAAGTTGGTTTATTAATATACCGTAAAATCGACCTTTTAGTGACAGGTTTCAATAATTGCTAGATTATGGTTCTAACGATCTTATTCAAAATTGCTGTGGTAATGCCTCTTAAGGTGATCTAAACATCCCCACCTTCAGAATTTCCTCAAAAAGGCGATAAAAGCGAAAAAAGCTGAAAAACGAGCACATTTAACACAGAGCTCCCTGTTCATGAGCATCGCTTATCTATTTGTGGGAGTTTTTTTTTTTGCTTATGTTAAATTTATTGCCAAATATATCGCCAAACTGGCCATTTTTTTTTTTTTTTTAAATGAGTGGTGAAAATATAAGGACAGTAACTCAATAGTTTTTTAAAAAATTGGAATTAAATAGATAGTTTTGCAAAAAATTATGGTTGGTTGGTTGTTTTCAGATTATCTGGCGCCGTCAGCAACACGAGGGCTATAATACGCCGAAACATTCGTCATTAGACAAGCCAACATACATTTACAAACACCCATGCCTAACACGGGACTCGAACCCGCAACATCGCAGTCTAGAGGCTAGCACGCTAACCACTATACCGTTTTGTCTGCGCCAAAAATTATGAATATATAAAACAGAATATAAGTTTGGTTGACTTATGCTATCTCGAGGCACAAGTGTGTCCGAATCAAGAAGCAGTTGGTTGTCATGATTACTCAAGAATTTGGTAAAATATGAAATGCCAAGCTGAACTCGAATCTCTACTCTTTATAGGTTGTGAGAGTTACGCATGCGCAAAATACATGGCGTGACATCAGAACTAGTTCGAAATGGTTTAAACCGGTAGGATCCAATCAGATCTCAGCCGACCAAACGGTATAGTGGTTACCGTACTAGCTTCCAGACCGCGAGGTTGCGGGTTCGAGTCCCGTGTTTGGCATGGGTGTTTGTAAATGTATGTTGGCTTGTCTAATGACGAATGTTTCGGTGCATTATACCCCTCGTGTTGCTGACGGCGCCAGATAATCTGAAAACAACCAATCAGATCTCTGGAGCATCTCCCTAAAAGTCGGAATGAGCTCTGTAACCCTAGAAAAGGCTTACACGCTACAAAAGAGAGATGACCTAAAGGAAATATCTAATATATATATCGTAGGTCTTTTTGTTTGGGAACTTCTAGATAGTAAACTTCTGTGCTTCTAGATAGTAAACACTTACCATTTTGGACAAAATGGAGAATAAAGTAAAATTACATAAAAAAAAATATACGAAAAGAATTTTTTTTCCCGTTTGTGTAACCTACGGGCTACAAATAAAGCTGTGACGAGTCTGAAACGTAGTGTCGAACGCTGCTTTCGTAAGCTAAAAAGAAAACAACAAGAAAATTTGTTAGCTGTGGTCATGTTTTTTTCATCATAAAGAAAATTCCAAGAAAATGACCGACGAATAGTTGCGAGTTTGTCGTGAGAAAAATAAATAAGTTGTTTGTTTTGCCGATTGGGTTCGATACAAGAAAGAATGATATACGTCTCTCGCCATTTTTTTTTTTGTGTATAATTCATGGACTAACATACCATTTAACTTTTAGGAATGACTTTGAAAAGAATTATGATTATGGAATTCATTTTTGCCATAGTAAATCTCAAAACCACTCTTTACAGGTTTTTGTGTCGTGTGTTGTTTATGTCATCAGATAAAAATTTCGAAAAAAAATTGTTCATATATATATATATATATATATATATTTATATTTTTTTTTTGGACTATTTTTTACGATGCTACTTAAAAAGTGGTAAATTATAAAGAACAGTTGGAACTTGTCCAATCTAATAAATTATTTTATTAGTTTTATTCTCGGGATTGACCTCTTAAAATATTGTCTACGATAATTTTTCTTTCTTTGAAGTTTAAAAGAAGATCGATCCACTTTATGTTTTAAAAGAAAAACAGGAGCGATTGAATGGATTGCATCGACAATTTAATATTGTTATCTTTTTTAAAAGCTTAAGTTAACCTTTTAAAATATTATCTAAAATAGTTTTATATAGGCTTAAAATTAAAAGAAAATATATCCGTTTTGTGTTTTAGAAGACAGGAACAATTAAATGGGTTGCATAGACAATTTAATATTGTTATAAAAGCTTAAGTTAACCTTTTAAAATAGTTTTCTATAGTTTTAAATTTAAAAGAAGATGCATTCGTTTTGTGTTTTAAAGAAAACCAGCAGCAAGTGAATGGGTTGCATCGATAAATTAATATTGTAATCTTGTTTTAAAAGTTAAAGGTGAACCAAAGATAAATAAGAATTGTGAGACAGTTTCTGTCACTTAAAAATGGCTTTTACAAAAGTTCAATAGTGTTACAAAAAGCCAAATCTTACACGTACGTCCCATTGTGCCTCCTACACTCCTGTACAATCACCCTTCCATATCCATTTAAATAAACAACTTGGTCTAAAGATCGGATTGGTCTTTCCATGTTAACCTATCAACTGTTTATGGAACTTGTTAAGGGATTGTGACTAGAGGTTTCCGCCCTGATCAATGACGTCTAAGTGATGCGATACCGTTTGAGAAGTGATCACTAATTGAAAATGCTGGGAATAGTTAGGAGACAACAGCTTGCCCACTTTAAGGGTGAAGGATATAAGATCCTTCAAATTAGTTACTGTTCTGTGGCTGCTTGGAATTCCTGAGGGGGACAAAGGGTATGGATTACGATCCGGGTGACGTTTGCTACTTTGTAAATGATGTACACATAAAAATATAGTATGTTAGCTACCAACGTCACCCCCACTTACTACTTAAAAACTTGACACCGTAAGATTTTTAACTTGGCGTTTAATTGGCGTTCTTGGCGTTTAATGTCTTATAGCGTAACTGAATTATCTGCTTATCGGCTTATGATAATGTTGTAGAAAAGAAGAGTTGAACAAAAGTGATATTTTATATGGATTTATGTATGGCTGAGAGAGCAATTAGACGACTCATATTAACCCTCTAGTGCAGCGTTAGCCATTACGCGGCCCGCGGATCGGATTTGGCCTGCTACAGATTTTTCAGCACAGAAGATTAAAAAAAATCCAAATTTCAAGGTATGGATTTTTTTTTGACATAGTTATAATTTGTCTGAAAGAGTATGTGTTAAATATGTAGAACAGAGTTCTCTACTACGTGGCCGAAGAAACTATATGAAGAAGCTTTCTGCCAAGTGGTTTTCGTCATGAATAAATACAGGAATAACCTAACTGAATCTTATTTGGACAATTTATTAAGAATGGATGCAACAAATACTGCGGCTGACATTGACTCTATCAGAAAATAAACTGTACGATTTCGACCGCCATCGTCTCACAAATGATATTGACTAAAACAGTAATCTGGAAGTACAGTTTAAATATTTGTATTAAAAGTTAAAGTCCCACTGTCACATAGTAACAAAAGATTCAGTTCTTTTTTAGACTTTAATTTACAAATAATGAAAATTATTTCAAGTAAGTATCAATTGTAATTTTATTAAGATAAATAAAAATCAATATTTTTTTTCAGTTTTCAGAAATGCTATATAATGCTAATTCAATAATAATTTTAAAGGCACAAATATTGGTGTATCCGGCCCGTGAAAAGCTCCAATTGAAGTCATACGACCCGCGTCTAAAAGTTAGTGACGAACGCTGAGTCTAGTCCATGGTGTAGCGTATATGATTATGACTTAAGCTTATAACGTAGCATATAACTTAATGAGAATAAATCTTAGAAAGAAAAAAAAAAAAAAAAAAGAAAAAAAAAAAATTCTTTAGCACATGATGTTGCATATATGTTACACAACGGTTTTAATTGGTTATTTAATTAATTATGCACTTACGATGTTTAATATATTGTTGCACAAATTGTCTGTATATATTGTAAATAGTGACGTATTGTTTCAAAATTCTATTGTAATTTATTTTTATCCTATTTTATTTAGTAATTAATAGCGATTATACAAGTTAGAAAAAGGTGGCAACACCTAAGGCAATCGAGAAGTTTCGAGATATTTCTTTTCCGATGAATTGGCTGGAAATTTCGAGAATGTCTCACGCGCTTGTATATAAAAGACTGGAGAACGGGAAAGTTTTCAGATTGACTTCGGACTTCGTTGAAAGCTGATCGCTTTGTTTACCTATTGAAGTGAGCTTGTATAATCGCTGAATTCGAAGTTATTTTTGTTGAAGCTTGTGTTGAAGCTTGAGAGTAATTAAACTGTTGCCTGTGAATAAATTTTGTGAGTTTTCTGAAGAGAGAATAAATATTTTTATACCGTGAAAACTGTGCCATCATTGCCTCAGTGGAAAAATTCGTAACAGTGGTGTCAGAAGTGGGGTTTCGTAATTTTGAATGCCGACAACTAGAGGAATGATGGAAGACCAAATGAAACAATTAATGGAAATGATTGCTGGAATAAAAGCCGGACAAGAATCCACGGCCGCTGAAATAAAAGCCGAAATAAAAGCCGGACAAGAATTAACCGCCGCTGGTCAAGCCCGTCAAGAAACGACAAATGCCGAACTCGCCGCCGCAATTGCCGCCAGTCAAGAAGCGACATCATCAGACATTAAAGCTTTACAAGAAGCGACATCATCAGATTTTAAAGCTTTTCAAAATGCAACGTCATCTGACATGAAAGCTTTGGCCGATAAGTGCGAGTCCACATCGCAGCCGTAATCAAGATCAGGGAAGAAATGAAAACCGAGCTAGCGTCAATGGTAGAATCTACTATTATGGAGACAACATCATCGGTCCTGCAATCCGTGAAGGAAGACGTTCTCACTGCTGTAAGAGATGAAATGGAAGAAAAGGTTTCCACTATCAAAGAAGAGCAGGGAAAATTGATGGATGCTGTAGAAGAAAGGCTACGGAAAATAGAAACTCGCGAAGCTGTGACCATTGCAACGCCTAATTGGGATAATGTTTCCACTCCCTTTATTGCGCCAAGTTCCAGCATCAAAGTGGCCACTTTTGAAGGGAGGTAGTCTTGGCGCGTTTATCAAACGCAGTTTGAAATGATTGCTTCTGCGAATGGTTGGGACGATACTTCGAAAGCATTCCATCTCGCGGCATCTCTTCGAGGTGAAGCTGCTGACATTCTACAAACACTACCTGAAGAGAAGCGGGGAGAATTCGTGGCTCTGGCAAGTGCTTTGGAGTTAAGGTTTGGGGAGCAACATCTAAAGGATTACAACAGACTGCAACTGAAAGTGAGACAGCAGAAGGCCAATGAAACTCTTCAAGAATTGGCATCGGATATAGAAAGACTGTCGCTCCTCGCTTTCCCAGACTGTCCCTCGGACGTACGAGATAACCTGTCTCTTCAGTATTTCGTGGATGCCATCAAAGATCCCGACATACAGCAAGCTACCAGGATGTCAGACAGCAAAGATCTGAAGTCCACCCTCGTCTATGCCATGAGAGTAGAACCCGCACAGCAAGCTTCTAGAAAAGATCGGCGTTTCGTACGTGGAACATTGACGGACGATTCCCCTGAACTTTTCACGAAGAAGTTTCAAGAACTGGAAAACAAGATGGAGCGAATTATGAGAAATATTCCTGGCTCAAGGGATCGAAAAACTAGAGTGGTTTGTTGGCTCTGCAACCGGGAAGGACATTTCAGACGTGATTGCCCTGAATTAGACAGGAGAGGGGACAGACCCTCGTCCGAACCTCAGCAGTTAAACTAAAGAGCGGCTATCTCGCGAGGCGGAGGTCGCCGTGTAGAGTAGGTGGTGCCCCACTCAGCCTCTATCACATCTCATCCCTTCAAGGAGGAAACCATGGTTTATTCGTGGAGGGCAAGATCAATGGAACTCCCTCAGGGTTCCCACGGTCCTTGAAAGTCCTGGAAAGTCCTTGAATTTTTTTGATGAAATTTGGTCCTTGAAAGTCCTTGAAAAAAGGATAAGGTCCTTGAAAGTCCTTGAATTTTTAAGTGACCAACAACAGTGGTATAGAGTAAAATAAAAAGGTGTGGGAATGCTATGTTGCGTCGTTACAAACGTATATATATATTTCTGTGTGTGTGTTTGGTTGGGCGGGAGATAGAGTGAAAATTACAACTTTAAATAGTTTTGTTAATATTACTTTAATAATCTCAAAATAGCTCACAAGCAACTCTAAAAATTAAAAAAAGAAATAATAATAATTGAGTGTTTCGACTTATTCTTTTATACAAATAATTTTTTAAACTATTAAGTTTAATAATTTAATATAATATTTTAAATAATTTGCTTTGCACAACTCATTTTAAAAGATTGTTTAACACTTTATAAAGGATTATAACACATTTTCAAACATATTATTGACACAAATTTTTAAACATTTTTTCCAAAATGTTAGAGATGCCTTACATGCAATGGGTTCGGTTAAATTCCCAGATTCTGTAGCTCCTCAAAATCTGTTTTCAAAATGAATAAAAAAGATTGTGATTATTGCAGAAGTTGATTGAAATGTAGAGAAGTTCCTCTTTCTTAATAGATCCTTCATTTCCTTTTCCAAATTTGCTCCATTAATAAAATAATTGGAAAATTCAAATCCATCAGTCGATTTAAAATTTTTTGATAAAATATTAATTTGTGTACTATCTCAATCATCTCTAATTTTAAGCGGGATATTTCAATGTAGACTCATTACTTGCCAGATGTGTTTGGGACATTCCTGTTTTTTTTTATCTTATCCAGTTCAATTTTGTTATCCCGACTGTGGTGACGGTTAGGTGACAATAATAGTCAAAAATGGGTATAAATCGGAGGAGAAAGCAAACTGCAAAATATATATGATATGGCCAACAAAAACACTAGATTTAAAAAAAGATGGTGGAAATTTCCTCCCCTTATTGCTGCCACTGTATGATTTTTTTTAAAGAACTGCTGCTACATTTTAGGAATAAATTCTGAAATAACTGTAAGTGCAAAACTTTCCCATTCTCAAACCGAAAAGAAATTTAATTTTGCATTTTAAAGTACATCCGAACGGCTTTCCTACTTCTTCACAGCCCAATTTCAATGTATTATACCCATTTGCAAAACCATTAGCACTTTTATATTAAGGAAAATCAAATATACAGGAGTATCCTAGGAGTAAAATGCTATGTGTGCAAGAATGAGTTTTGGTGCCCCTTACAATGAAAATGGGTATAGAAAACACTCCAAAATTGGTAAGGGTGCACATTATTAAAATCGTAGCGTTTTTTGCACTAAATAACATTATTTTAAGTCAGCTTTTATTAAGGAACCCACAGATTCATTTTTTTATTTATTTTTATAAAAAATTGTAATAAAATTATTTTTGTAAGAATTTAATAAAATACTTGTTATTAAAATTACTGATTTTTGCTACGCATTACTTTTATTAGTAGTAATCTGCTCTTAGCGCAAGCATTGGAACTCCTTTGCAACCCTGGGTTGTGAAGGGCTGCAATTCGGCTAATGTAGCATTATCAGAACTGCCAAGTTTAAGTGAAACAAAGTTAACAACTGTTCAGTTCTGTCAAAACAACGTAGCAGAGCGCTTGAAGCCAGTCTCTTTACTGTACATTCAAGCAACATTTTATGTGTTGAACTAAACGTATTCAAATTCACAAATATTCAAAAGCGAAGTTAATATAAAGGATTTAAAAATCAATACTATTTTGAACATATTTTTTCATGTTCAAACAAGTTATCAGTTTGATTTTCCCAATATCTGAGAATAAAATAAATATTTCCCAATATCTGACAAAATATAAATACATAATTCCGTGATCTCAAAACACCTTAAAATATCAACATTCTGCTCTTACTTATCTTGATTTTTAGCACTAACCAATTTATTCCGTCAGAACCACTGGTTTGCTTAACTTTTTTTGATTGTTAAAGATCCCATTTTTTGTTGTCATTTGTTTTTTCCTCTTGAACAAATTCATTTCTTAGGTACTTTGAGAGATTTACAAATAATTTTATTAAATCCGCGACATAAAAATTTAAAAAAAAAAATAATTACGTAACTTTTGTTGATAAATCGGTTAGCGTTCCAGTTAAAATTAGAGGAGGCAAAATATTCTTCAAGGAAAGAGCGCAAAGAACTGAATGTGCTAGGTCACAGTTTTGTTCTTTAAAAATGTAGATATTTGGAGTGAATTTGTGTATGGAAGTTTTAGACTGTATATACGACGAACCCTACAAATTTGACGTCTGGAATTCTTCCACAAATACAGATCATTCGTTGAAGGGGATAATTGCTATTGGATGAATCGTAGCTAGATGTAAACATATCTGCCAGTTCATTTCTAATGAAGGAGAAATGGCCATGTGTGGTTTACCGCGCCTCTTTCAAGTGTTTTACAAAAACTAGAACTTGCCTGCTCAGCTCTGAAGTTGTGGATCCCAGACGAAAGCTTTTTTGTTTGCTTACTTGGCTTTGAGTTCAGTATTACGCAAGGAGAAAAAAAATAAAAATTAAAAAAATTTTAGATGAGGGAACGTCGTTTCGCCTTCTAAAAAGATAAAGGATTGCCGTTGCCTTATGTTCCCACTCCACTACACCCCTGACCACCGATAATCTCCGTTTTGTAGTTTTACGTCTGATGCAATTAAAATTATGGTCCTTAAATTTGTTTAAAAAGGTCCTTGAAAGTCCTTGAATTTTTTTCTGCAATAAGAGTGGGAACCCTGTCCCTGTCGTCTAATAGCTGACTCAGGGGAAAATATAACCATCTTACGGACGGATGTAGCCCGGCGCCTGGACAGCCAACCTTTTTACACGGCGCCTTCAGTTTCACTACAAACTGTGACTGGTGACAAAATTTCTGTGCATGGGAAATTAAATGTCAACATCTCTTTTGGATTTCACACCTACACTCACACCGTTTACGTCGCTGAAATTATTGATCCATGTATTTTTGGATTGGACTTTTTAAAGAAAAATGGAATTACTTTGAATTTCGAGAAGGGTGAGCTTCAAACAGGGAAAGAAGAAGTTCCATTGTTCGGTTTGGACTCGGAAGAGCCGTGTGCATATCGAATAGTAGCTCTTGAAGACATCACCATCCCCTCCATGACAGATTTGGTTGTAAAAGGTTCAACAGAGCTCCCGAAGGCCTTCCGATTTGGAGTAACGGACTTCCCATTATCGAATAGCGTCCCGAAAGGAGTGGTAGTAGGAGCGACGCTTGTGGATCTCTCTCAAGAGGTGGTGCATGTGAAAATGGCCAACATCGGTGATTCTAAGAGAGTTATCAAGAAAGGAGAAGAAATTGCCACTTGCACACCTGTTACAAGCATCGAACGAGGATCGAAGGAGCTTCCGACCGCACCACCTGCGGATTTTGTGGACCAGCTTCTCGAAGACTCTCGGTTGGAAAGAAGGCAAGAGAAGATTGTCGGAAACCTTATAAAAGAATTTCAAGACATTTTCTCCATGTCATCGAAAGATGTAGGAAGAACATAGCTTACTCAACATCGAATCGATACTGGGACCCATTTACCTATTAAACAACATCCTCGAAGACTTCCTTTCTCAAAACAAGAGGAGGTCGGGAAACTGTTACAGGAAATGGAAGATAATAGAGTTATCGAACCCTCCTCAAGTCCATGGGCCTCTCCAATCGTACTCGTTCGAAAGAAGGATGGTTCCACCAGGTTTTGTGTGGATTACCGGAAGCTGAACGAAATTACGAAAAAGGACAGCTACCCTCTGCCAAGAATCGATGACACTTTGGACACTCTATCGGGGAACCAGTGGTTTTCGACTTTGGATTTGAAGAGTGGATACTGGCAAGTGGAGATACATCCCGACGATCGTGAGAAGACTGCCTTCACTACGCCAAGGATTATGGCAGTTTCAAGTTATGACGTTTGGCTTGTGTAATGCACCGGCTACGTTCGAGCGACTAATGGAGACTGTGCTTAGAGGACTTTCCTACGAGACCTGTCTGGTATATTTGGACGATATCATTATCACCGGGCGGAGTTTTGATCAACACTTGCAAAATGTGAAGAACGTGTTCTTGAAGCTAAGGGAAGCCCACTTGAAACTTAGCCCATCAAAATGTAAGCTCTTTTGGCGGAAAGTCAGTTATCTCGGACACATCATCTCATCCGATGGAGTAAGCACAGATCCAGCCAAGATCCATGCTGTGCAAATTTGGTCTCGACCGCAAGACGTTCATCAATTGCGAAGCTTCCTAGGCCTGTGCACGTATTACCGTAAATTCGTGAAAGGTTTCTCCAAGATCGCCAGACCCTTGCATCGACTAACATAGAGCAAGCAGAAGTTCCTATGGACTGCTGACTGTGACGACTCCTTCAATCAACTGAAGAACGCTTTAACATCTGCGCTTGTTTTGGCTTTTCCCGATGTTAACAAGGACTTTATTTTGGATACAGATGTCAGCAATGAGGGAGTGGGCGCCGTTCTTTCCCAGGAAATTGAAGGACAGGAGAAAGTCATCGCTTATTTTAGTAAGAGCCTGTCAAGATCCGAGCGGAACTACTGCGTCACAAGAAAGGAGTTACTGGCAATAGTAAAAGCCGTTGAGCACTTTCATCATTACTTGTACGGCCGAAAATTTCTTTTAAGAACTGATCATGCGTCTCTGACTTGGTTGCTGAATTTCAAGAATACAGAGGGACAAATAGCAAGGTGGATTCAGCGCCTGCAGGAATACGACATGGATATCCATCACAGAAAAGGAACGTTCCATGGGAATGCAACGCTCTTTCTAGAAGACCATGTCAGGAGAACTGTCGATTTTGTTCCAATGCCGAGTCTAAGTTTGGGGTTAACACATCGGCCGTTCGGAAAATAACTTCCAAGTCAACTACTTCAGACGTGGATCCTTGGAGTGATCAGAATGTCCGCAAAAGTCAGGTCGAAGATCAGGACTTGAAACCTCTCATTGAATTCCTGGAAGCGGCTACCGGAAAACCCAGTTGGCAGGAAATTGCATGCTATAGCCCAACAATGAAGAGATATTGGGCTATGTGGGACTCTTTGCACTTGAAGAATGGAGTACTCTACCGTCGATGGGAGTCCGATGACGGCAAAAGCTTCCGGTGGCAATTAATCCTTCCAAGTTCTAGAGTTACGAACGTTCTAGAAGAACTTCACAGCAGTTCTACTAGAGGACATTTTGGTGTCACGAAAACTCTTCAGAAAGTCAGGGAGAGATTCTTCTGGGACAAAGCAAAATCCGACGTGGAGAAGTGGTGCAAGTTCTGTGATGTATGCAATTCGCGGATGGGACCGAAGACCCGAACTCGTGGAAAGTTGCAACGTTACAACGTAGGAGCACCATTCGAAAGAATTGCTTTGGACGTCTTAGGCCCCCTACCTCACACAACTAATGGCAACAAATACATCCTAGTTGTCATGGACTACTTTAGCAAGTGGCCAGAAGCATACGCGATTCCGGACCAGGAAGCCACAACCGTAGCAGAAGTCCTCGTACGGAATTGGATCTCCCGATTTGGCGTACCCCTGCTGATACATTCCGATCAGGGGACGAACTTCAACTCTGCCGTCTTCACTGGGCTGTGTGACTTGCTCGACATGGAAAAGACTCGTAAAACTCCCCTGCACTCACAATCCGATGGAATGGTTGAACGATTTAATAGAACGATTCTGAATCATCTCTCCTTGTTTGTTTCCAAGAACCAGCAAGATTGGGATCAGAAACTTCCATTGTTCCTTTTGGCCTACAGAAGTGCTACTCACGAGACCACCTGATATACACCATCTCAAATGATTTTCGGAAGAGACCTTAGACTACCCTGCGACCTCCTCTTTGGACGACCACCGGACACCCCTTCCTCGCCTGTCCAGTATCTAGATGATCTCCAGGCACGTTTGGAAGCCGTACTTCGGTTCGCCAGAGAAAGAATCAACATCATGACAGAGCGCATGAAGGTCCGCTACGATGCCAAGGCCACGGAACGTTCATTCCAGGAAGGTGACAAGGTGTGGTTATGGAATCCTAAACGTCGGAAAGGACTCTCCCCTAAGCTCCAGACGAACTGGGAAGGGCCGTATGTGGTCCTTAAGAAGATCAACGACGTCGTGGTAAGGATTCAACGGACACCCTCCTGTAAACCTAGAGTTGTACATAACAATAGACTAGCCCCATATTATAGTAGAAATGATTGAATTGCCTTTCCTCTTAAGGACTTCACTGCCCGGGACGTGCAGTCTTTAAGAAGGGGGAAATGTTGCACAAATTGTCTGTATATATTGTAAATAGTGACGTATTATTTCAAAATTCTATTGTAATTTATTTTTATCCTATTTTATTTAGTAATTAATAGTGATTATACAAGTTAGAAAAAGGTGGCAACACCTAAGGCAATCGAGAAGTTTCGAGATATTTCTTTTCCGATGAATTGGCTGGAAATTTCGAGAATGTCTCACGCGCTTGTATATAAAATACTGGAGAACGGGAAAGTTTTCAGATTGACTTCGGACTTCGTTGAAAGCTGATCGCTTTGTTTACCTATTGGAGTGAGCTTGTATAATCGCTGAATTCGAAGTTATTTTTGTTGAAGCTTGTGTTGAAGCTTGAGAGTAATTAAACTGTTGCCTGTGAATAAATTTTGTGAGTTTTCTGAAGAGAGAATAAATATTTTTATACCGTGAAAACTGTGCCATCATTGCCTCAGTGGAAAAATTCGTAACAATATTGTTCAGTCTTGAAATCAACACCATATTGCAGCTCTTAATCAGACATTTTTTGAGAACTAAAAAACAATTAATTTTTGTAACTTTATTTTTTAAAAAACGACCTGAAGTCCTTTTATGTTAAGGAATCGAATTCAATGTGAGTCTTCTCTGCTATGCTGCAAAAAAAATCCGAACTATCTTATTCCATGATGTAATTCAAATTCGAGGTATTCACTTTTGCTGTGAAATTAAGTCAGCAGCGTATTCTGTTATGACGCTACTAGAATCATATAACTTTTAGAAGGATGTTCTCGCGAAACTATGTTTGCGAAAAATATGTTTTGTCATGTATTTGACAAGTTTATATAGAAAAAACAACAACATAATCTTGCATTTTGGAGAAATGTTTTAGTTTGGCCAATATAAAACATCTGTTTACGACATTGGCCGATACTTCTGCGCTATCTAGGTAAGAGTTCATTCTTAAGGGCATGCAGCATTTTAATTATTTTAGAAATAAAGATGGTTGGCAAAGTGAATCAATAAGGATTGCGAGTTAATCCTCTGGAATCTGCGAGCGTTAGCGAACAGGGGGGCAAATCACCCTTGCCCTTTAGATAATTCTAATTGTGTCAACATTAAAACTAAATCCTAGTCTTCCTAATGACACTATTTAAATTAAGAAAAAGAAAAAGGCACTATCCTCATTAGGAAACTTAGCATTTTGGACTATTATCTGGAAGCTGAATATTTCTCAATTAAAGAATCAAGGCTGAATAGAAATACGTTTGTATTGAGGACGAATATTTTAATAGCTAATTTCTTAGGATGCCGGCAGCTTATGTTTTCCTTATTATGATACTATGAAATTTATTGATTATCACACAGATGTTGACATTTATTAATAGCACAGTAAAACTATGGGTTTTGCTTGAAGAAGAATTACGAATACGAAGGGCACACTTAACAAAAAGGTGGTTCACAGAAAAATGTGTTTGAAAAGTTTTCCATCAGGCAATTTTTATGCAGCTTGGTAGAATTCTCCGAGTATTTTGAGAAGGAAAGAAGGGTGAATTCAACACGAAAAATCACCTGTGGAAACTATGGTAGGGTCTAGATTCGGATAGGAAAATTGTTTTTAACCAAATGTTGAGTTTGCCTTTCGTATCCACAACGTCTCAAATCAACCATCAATTCCCACAACTGATGACTGTGTGGTTAGTGCTCTGGTCCCACATGCCAAAGGTGCCGGGTTTAAATCCGGGGCTTAGGCATGGTTGTTCGTTGTTGTTCGGAATCCATGTGAAACTGTAGGTTCCGGCTTGATTAACCGTCACTATGCATAAAAATAGGTCGTTGAGCGTACAAACCAACCATCAGTCTGCTTATTTCGGGTAGATGTCAGTCCACCTTTACGAAACTGCCTCCCTTTATTCCTACGAAGCTACTTTAAACAATAATTTTCTCAAAATTCACAGTCTATAATCCAAATAAAATAAATAGTATATAAAAAAAACATATTAAAAATTGGAAATTAGGAACTTGTATGTTTACAAATTTTACCGCGACCTCCAAATCAACATGACATATGCTTCATATGGGTACTTACTAATTTTCCTGTCAACTGTTGGCGAACTTTTTGTTAGCTACAAAACGTTCGAATCGCCTGGCTTCAGGTCCATTTGACTAGAACCAGCTGCAGGGCTTTCCCGTAGAACACCTAAGTTGTCGGGCTGTCCGAGTTTCCATACAGGTTAAGGGGATCCGTTTTGGGCGAACTTTTTGTCTCTCCAACGGTTGATGGGATAATAACGCAAGTGTATCCTCTTAATATATCTGTAGTTTTGTCAATTTAAAATGTATGACCAAGTGAACTTCTTATCATATTTTCCGGTTGAAGTTTGGCATGGGCAGGGGTCGCAGACGTCCTATATGTCCTATAAATCCTATATTTTTTTAGAAATCGGCAAAAACGTCCTATATTGTCCTATATTTTACAATTGTCCTATATATCCTATATTTCTATATTGAATCGATCTATATTTTCTTCGAATTAGTCGAAGGCGCTGTTTGTGGCCATTTTTTATATTACGGATTCTTTGGCGTGATTGTAGGTGAAAAAGACCTGACAAAGCGATGTTTATAACGGCGGCATTTTATCTCTTGTGATGTCACATGCTGTATAACCTACAACTAAACTCTACCGGACCGGCGGGAGTTGTAAAATGTAAACATGTGAACTTTTCCATAGCACGCCGTCTTGAATTTGTGATCTGTTTTCTCCTCCAACGAAGTAAATTAATTGGTCATAATACAGAGAGATAGATACAGCAATAAAACTCTGCCTGAGAAAAAACGGATAAAAACAACTTGTGATTAACTTGCAGGATTACTAAAGAAAATTTTGAGTGCTCAGTCAATAATTGATGAAGGAAACAAAAGGGTTAAGATTTACTGTATGATGTCGGATGGCGATTCCTCCCCCCCCCCCAAATCCGGTACGAATTCTGCGC
Source organism: Linyphia triangularis (assembly GCA_963978545.1). NCBI lineage: Eukaryota > Metazoa > Arthropoda > Arachnida > Araneae > Linyphiidae > Linyphia > Linyphia triangularis. The sequence goes on from OZ021729.1 coordinate 65,297,625, forward strand.
CACGAATTGTTTACATCAAATCGCGCCAAATTATGACAACCATAGGCCATAATCTCTTGCTCTTAAAAAAATGGCAGGGCTGCCATTTTCTTGCAAAAACCACCTTGGCAACGAATTCGCACTGGATTCGGAATATTAGCCACAATTTTTTCGTAAAAGTCGCCAAAATTGAAAATGACGTCAATATGTTGAGTTGTCAAATCCAAACGGTCATTAGGGTTTCCGGAAAACCAAGTCCCTGGTTCGCCACATTCAGCGCTAAATCTCCCACTTTTCGCCGCCAATCCAACCGACACTGAATAGTAAATCTGAATCAACAGAGGACTGCAAACAGGTAATAAAAAGAAAATATTTAAAAGAAATCGGAGCAGTTCAAGCAGCTATAGATACTGGAAGCAAAACACTCAAGATTGCAAATAATGTAATTAATAAAACTTGATTTAGGGATGGAATATTGAGGCAATAACGGATGACATATTCAGGATCTGACGTTTTATTTTAAGGTGTGTTTTCTATTCTCTTAAATTCAATATAACGAGTATATAAATGTATAATGAGTTAATTTTTAAGTTCAGTAGCAACTGTATGCAGTTATATGATGTTTTATATTGTCCTATATTTTTAAAAAAAAAATCCTATATATTCTTATTTTGTCGCTTTGACCCCTGCATGGGGATATATTGCTGATAATTATTCATTCAACAAATCTGAACACATGTAATTTATGTTTTATTTAAAGTTAGGTGAATTTTCTTAAAATATGTAACACGCAATTAATATTCAGGTTTTGGCAGTTAATGATTATTTCAAACAGTATTTTAAATTTGTTTTTCTTACGGATCACTATGAAGCTAAACTTGCTTATCACTTAAATACACTTACAGACCACTTTCAAGTTTTACTCCTTGAGGCTATATGTGGTCCGCGTGGACCATGGTTTGTGAAACTGTTGACTAGACCAGTGTTCTTCAACCTTTGTCATCCACCGGAAAACTTTTTTAATATATTTGTTTTTAATGGAACACTTTGGTCAGTAACACACACATATTTGATTTGGAGGAGAAGAGGGGGTGGGAGTATTGCATATTATGAAAAGGGTGCGTTCCGGCCTTTATTTTAAAACTTTTCTATAAATTTACATTTATTCAGACCAAACGATAAATATTACATAGAAAATATAAAGTATTTGTATTATACTTACATGTAATTAAAAACAAAGAAAGGAAAAAAAAAATTAATGAGCTCGCTGTGCTTGTTTATTACTAGACAATTTATCAATTGTGCTTGTTTATTACTAGACAATTTATCAATATCTGAATGAATCAGTGTTAATTGGAGAAGCATATCATTTCCGGTATCAAGTCAATTTCTTTACTTGGTTTTTGTAATTACGTTTGTGGAAAAGGTTTTCTTTCAGAGGTAGGTTGTTACGAAAGGCCGTTAGTTGTGAACGCGGATTTACGTTCGAGTTTTAGCATTGACTCGCTTAGCCCCTAAAACGTTCAAGTGGAATCCTAGGGCTCCGTAGAACACAGGTTGAAGAACACTGGACTAGACTAATCACCCTGTCACATGACAGGTAGAAAAAACGATTGATAACAGAAGTAGAATAATTCCAGTAAAGGAATGGTAATCAACATCTAAAAGAGTAACAGTATAAATGCTTCATATTGCTACTCAGAATTTTGCAGAAACAGTTAAGCCAATTACTAATATTGGATTATTTCAGATCATTAACCCACGAGTTCTTAATTATAATAGACATTCTTCTAGTTATTTCAAAGAATTCATTTTCATATATTCTTAAAAGAGTGTGTATATAATTACTTTAAGCAAGAGTATCATCATGATCTTGACACTGTTTTAATCGAACTAATGACGAGAACTCATCAAATCCTCGGGCATTTTCATTTAAAAATGCATGAAGATCATACATAATGATCGAGTTAAATTCTTTATTATTGCGCTAATTATCTATAGAAATTCGAAGAACTCTCTAAGTAGAAAGCTGTCTCTGATTAAAGCAGTGTAAATTATAATAAGAGAGTTCGTTGCAAGAAAAATACAATCTGGTGAAGAATGCTTGAGGTATTCATTGTTAATACGATTAATGAGGCAATTTTATTTTGATACTGAATACAGGCAGAAAACCCCATCGAGGGAGATATTAAATTATTTAGAAAAAAATTATTAAAGAAATTGTAAATGATTTCCCATTAACTTTACGTTGTCGTGTTTGGTTATTTCTTTTATATAAATTAAACCCGATTTACTTTAGTGGAACTAAGGATATTAAGATACTTAAATCAATTGGTACGTTCATATTTCATGGTTTCCCAAGGTGGTTTGTAACTGAATTGCTTTTTTATGTTTATTAATACTTTTACTACATGGATTCCTAATTAAAAATTGAATAAGTTTGGGGATGGTTAAATTTTTAAGGGTCTTTTCTGGGCTATGATATTGTTATGAATTTTACAGAGAAAAATACGACACAGCTTTATAAAATAAAACTGATTATTTAATATCCGTTTAGAGGTTTTGCAAAATGCTTTTAAACAACAATAAATACAACTTCAGGCACCGGTTAATAATTCAGGTACCGGAAATGTAAACAAGCATTGAGCTGCCTACGGAATAGCTCACAAAATCTAACTCACAAATATGCCTTAAAAAATCAAAGCAAACGATATTGCGATCAGAACGCGTTGTATAATCGCAATTTTTTTTTAATTAACTCGTGTGTTGCCAACTGTTTTTAGCCCGTATTATGGCTTTTAACAAATAAACTTAGTAAAAGTGTACTTTAAAAGGAAATATATACACTATACAGAGAATTGCGTAACAATAATATCATACTATTTTTTAAAAATAATAAAATGTAACTCTCAATAACTCTTGTTTTTATTGTATTATGTTAGATACCTAAGTAACAAATACTAATAATCTGTGATAAAATAATTTTATACTAGTATTACGATGTCTACTAATATTTCAGTAGTGAAATGCATAACTTATTGTATACTTTGAAAAAGAACAAACACTTTCACATTGAGTTTATTATATGATTGGAAAGCTGTTTTTTAAACATGTTTTGGTACAAGAACAACCAGAGAAATTTATACTGTCAAACCCCGTTAACGTGAAGTCAATGGGGCCACCGAAATTGTTCGCGTTAACCGAATTTCTTGTTAAACAAATAAATTAACGTTAAGTTTCACTTACGAATAAACGGAAAACTGCTTTTACCTCGCGTTAAACGGGATTTCATGTTAAGTGATTTCGCGTTAACGAGGTTTGACTATATTCTTTTTATGAATCTAAAAAATCGCCGTAATATTTTTTACCTCATCAGATATCAATTAGAATTTAAATTCATCATTTCATTTAGTATTAAACCAGTGAGGGTTAATCCATAAAGACGTTTAATATTGAATCAAAGTTACAGGGGAATTCCTATAGAATAGTCAAGGATAACTTTTAAAACTCTTTTACCTATAAGTTATGAGATGTACTTGTTCACCTCAACTTTTAGTGGAATTGTACCACTGTTGGAGAAAAAAGATGCAGAAATTTAACGAAAATATAAATCGAAAAAAAAAGAAGAAAAAAAGCATTAAACTTTTTAAAAACTTATCATATATTATTAAAATACTTTACTCTTCACCCTTGTTACCTATTGATTAAAGTTTACGGAATGCTTCTTCATGTTTAAATTACTTTAGAAGTTTTAGTAAGATTTATTTTTGTACTTAAATTTTACTTCGAGTTCTATGTAATTACCATAAGTTATTTCTTGAGCAGAATTCTTTTAAACTTTTCACTCAAAGACACTTTAAAATTCTTCCTTAATGATTAATATACAAATACATGAGATCTTACTTATAAACTAAATTTTCCTAGCTTTCAATTTCAAACAGGAATTCGTAAACATGTTAAGGTATGTTAAATCGTATACAAACAAAGGAGCGCTTAAACTTACTCAAATAATGCTAAACTAATATAGCTTCTTCTCTGAAATAATAATGCATTTCTCTAATGAACTTAAAAGAAGATTTTGCTTTTGCCTTAATTCCATTTAAAGTGACATTTAAACTGCCATACGAGTAAAATTATTTCAGTTTATAATAGCGGTATTGTTATTTTAAATTGTCATATAAATTTAAGAGTATAAAAAATTGGGTTGCAGTTTTAAACTAGGGGTGTGGATCATCGCACAATTTTCAATCACACTATAATACTCATTTATTTTTTGTAAATTTTCATCCTTAATTTAGAATAAATGGTCAGTTTGGCGATAATTCTTGTCTAGGAAAAAAAAAAATTAAAAAAAATCACCGAAATGGGGATTTTGGCGATATACTTTTCGTTAATCCTTTATTATAAGCGAAACTGAGAGGATAAGAAAAAACTATCGTTGATGAGGTAAGCTAAAGGAAAGAGAACTCTGTGTTGAAGGGGCATTCATTTTTCAACTTTTTACGCCATTAAAACATTTTTAAGGGAATTTCGGAGGTGGGGATGTTTAGAATACCTTAAGAGGCACTAACACAGCGATTTTTATCAAAATCGTTGAGCTGTTTTTTAGCAATCATTAAAAACCCGGATTTTTTCAAAGGCTTATGTCCATGCGCGATTTTGACGAAAACCTTAATTGTAGGTCCCATGGCCGCCACTAATCCTCATATCAAATTTGGACATCGTAGGTCAATTCGTTCGGCCTCTTTCATCACACACACACACACACACACACACACACACACACACACACACACACACACACACACACACACACACACACACACACACACACACACACACACACACACACACACACACACACACACACACACACACACACACACACACACACACACACACACACACACACACACACACACACACACACACACACACACACACACACACACACACACACACACACACACACACACACACACACACACACACACACACATCAGGAGATGTTCCAAAATGTGTAATTTCATTGCCCTATGTATATATACATATGGGTAATTGAAAGTAAAAAAATATTCTGAATTTTTTCAATATTATTACGAATTTTCTTCTCGGATCCTGAAAAGTATTTCAAAAAATTGATTTGTAACCCTAAATATAAAATTACTAAGTAGTGAGGTTTAATTTATACAGTGTTTTTACTTTCAATTACCCATATGTATACATAGGGTAATGAAAGTATAAGATTCGGTCGAAAAAAGAATTTTTGATTCTTTTTTGCATTTCTCCACTTTTTGGAACATCCAGATTTCAAAAAAGTGATCTAGAAAAATGTATGTTTGTATATCAGTGGACAGCATAACTCCGGAACAAATTTACCCTACGATGTTTAAATTTGGCATGCGGGTAGGTGGTGGCACTGGGACCTACCAATAAGGTTTTCGTGAAAATCGCATACATAAGGTAGCTGCCATTAAAAAACAACAACATGGTTTTCAATGATTGCTTAAAAACGGCTCTAACAATATTGATCAAAATCGCTGTGGTAATGCCTCTTAACTTGAATTAAACCCCACCCCCGCATTTTCCGTAAAAAAGCTTTAATGGCGTAAAAAGTTGAAAAACGAATGCCTTTAACACAGAGTTCTCTTTGCTTGAACACAGCTGATCAACTATCCGTTTTTTTCTCCTCTCCACAGTCTCACTTATAAGAAAGGATAATATAAAATAAAATAATAATATATAAATATAATAAAGGATATCGAAAAGTATATCGCCAAAAGCACCATTAGTGTAAAGTGTTTTATTTAAAGATCCATATCAGAAAATTGGCCATTTTTCCTAAGTGTAGTAAAGGCACAGTGATAAATATGTTCGTATAGTGGATTTCGTAGTATTTTAAAACACCAGATATTATACCATCCAAATTTGCCATAAATTAAAGTCAAAGGAATGACAGCAGCTTGAACAAGAGTTAAATACAATTCATTTAATCAACAAATGGGTCACAGATTACAAATAATTCGGACTTACCCGGATAGTGGTCACAGCTACACGACCCAACATGGTCGGAAGTAGATCAAATTAAGTTTGATTTTACTAAGAAGCAGGACTATGTCCCTCAGTCTAAAGAGAGTGTTGGAACTAAGAGGGCTGGGAGCGAAGTGGTTTAAAATCTGAAAAGTCAAATCTCCTCATTGCTTTTCAAAATTACTCTAAGGTCCAGCATTGGTGGCATCATCGAGAGGTGTGTCATATTCCCTCTATTGGTGATTTCCAAGAGTGAAGGTGGCACAAAAAACACGCCCTTGTTCTCTGGTTGGTAGGTCGGTAGGTCTTTTTTGTGACCGGCGGGAGGGACCCTAAATTCGTAAAAACCATCAGAAGTGTCCAAAAGGGGCGCCAATGTCCAGCTATGTCTGGCTTCCAAGACAACTGGATTTATTATCCATTCTTCTGAGGAGAGATGTTTCTTTTGATCAGTGAGACACCGAGTCTACTCGTAGTAGAATTGACACAAGAAGGGGAAGGGGGGGGGGAGGAAAAGTCGTAAACTTTTGGAGTCCCTCCATGAATTTCTAGTGTGATGATACATAGCTTCATCACAGTTCCTCCCCTTGCACACGTTTGCAAAAAGCATATGACAACAAGAGGTCTATACCTCGACTGGTGTACATCTCAATAGGAACTCAGGCACAGGTGTCGTTGAACCACAGGAGTAACATGTACCGAAATGAGGTCTATACCCCATTGGCACAAATCAGGCACATCTGGAAGCTGAAAACCATTTCAAGATTTGGTCTATACCTTGTCTTGAAAGTAGACTGCACGGACCGACGCTGGTGTTGTTCCACATCACAGAATCTGGAAGTCAGCAAGGGCAGTCAGAAACGCTCGTCCACATCATATCCGGGCCAGCCGGATGGCGGGTGGACGAAGGGATCACTACTCGTCAGCTAGATTCCCGTCGCTGGCTGTTTGTCGACCCCCTAGGACTCCGTGGGTGGCTGCATGGGTTGCTGGTCTCTGATGTGGGAAATTGTGCTCCTGTAATCCTCGAATGTGGTGTGTGAAACAGGCCTGGGTTGGGTTCCTGGATGTATGTTGCTTGGATGCTGTACTGTAGATCATCCCTCTTTCTGGTCAGCTCAGTCATGCGACGGTCAGTCTGTATTGCATGTCCTCTAGTCATCTGGTTGTCTGAAGCTCGGGCACAAGCGAAAGCTTTGGAAGAGAGCAAGAGGTGGACCGGCTTATGTAACGGCTTGTCATCCTTCAGGAAAAAATGGATCCCGGTACGTCTCTGGGCTGTGATTCTGCTCCCTCATCACTCCGGTAGGTCCTCATCATCTCAGGAGTAGGACTCCACTGTCAGACTCAATTGTCAATGCATAGGCAAGAACTGGGCCTATAAAATTACTAAGACTCACTCTCTCGAACTGTTATTGTCTATCAGTTATATAAAACTTCATTAAAAGTAAAGTCCAAATTTACATGTCATCAAGTAACCCAAATTAATTACTAATTATTTCTGAATAATACGCGCACAAAAAAATCACTTTGTTTTTCTCTTTAATTTACAATTCAATCTTTCAGATTTTTCTCTGTAAAGAGAAAAAAAAAACCCTTCCTCATTCACCTCAAGAAAAAAAAATTCATTTCCTAAATTACCATGTATTTTTTTCTACTTATACTTTTTTTTCTTCAAAAAAAAATTCACAATCGCGCAAAAAGAAAAAAAAAAAAAATCAAAATACACATACATTAATATAGCAACTGTGTTTCAATAAGTGCCTCTCTCGATTTTTCTCATAAATTTAAACAAACGATTCACCCCCTTTGATGCATTCTATGGACGAGAAAAAAGAAACCAACTTTAAACAGAACGCAAAAAAAAGCTGCCTGCATTCGCGAGAAGAGGAAATCGAAACCAGTTCTTTACCATGGCCATCTTCTAACCTGGTCACTTCAACTATAACTAGTTCGCCAGCCTGTGGCAGTGGCTTCTCTAACCAAAACGAGGAATCCTAGGTACCGGTTTAGCCTCACGACCAAACATCTGTACTGAACTGAAAAGCTAAATTGTTTGGGTGATACGATTTTTTTTTTTTCCCAGCTTCACGACTCACGTCTCACGTGGGAGAAAAGAAATGGATTCTTTAAAAATATAAAGGCGGTAAACGTTGCATTTCCGTTTTTATTAATATGACTGAATTGATTTCATGTACTTTAACCCTATTCCTTATAGGATCGCAGCGGAAATTTTTTTTTCTAATCCAATGATTATAATCAATTTTTATTTCAGAAATCGACCCCTTAGCGACAATATTTATTACTGTCACAAAACAATTGTACTATATCATTGTATTTTTTTTTTTAACCTGTTTGAAAAAATGTATTGTTTGCCCTTTCTTACTGTATAATTTAAAGAGATTTTTCTACCTTCTTTGATATTTCAGATATCCCTTTAAATTTTTTTTTTTTTTTTTTTTTTTTTTTTTTAAAGAACGGCAAAGGACAACCAAGCGTTAATACATTCCCTTTCTAGGCATCAATCAATGGTCCTTGATTGAAATAACACAATTTTATAAAAATGCTTATTTATCTGTCAAATCAAATCGTGCATTTCATTTTTAATATTTCCATCCTGTTAATATTCGTTTTATTCCACAAGTGCTCCATCGCCAAACGAAGCCATCGGAAATCTATGCCAAAGTAGTTTTATAGCAACCCCAAAAAAGAAAAAAGGCCCCCCGAAAAGAGGGTGTGGCTTTCCGTAATCACTTGCCTCCCCTCCTAAAAAGAAGGTGAGATATTTTGCAATGTTTGTAAACAGACTGGTTTTGTGTGTTATGATCGTTTGTGTCTGTTTTTTTTTTTTTTTTTCTTTTTTCTTTTGTAAAATGTTACAAAAAATCCTTATTTATTTATTTTTACCAGTGTTTTGTAATTTTATGAATATATCTCTTGATTTCTTGACACCTACCAACATTTTTATTTAATTTTGTATTTAATATTGCTATCAAATACTCCGTTTTGCTCTTAAACGGCATTTCTACATTTCTTTGTGGGCCTGGGTCTTAAAAAATACGGATTTACACTTTTTTCCCTTTGTTTTTGCTTTGGGCATTTTTTAATTCGAGCGACGGATATTTTTTTGTTAACTAACCCATCGGCTATCGAAATAACGTGCGGGGAATTTACGTGTGTTACGCTATAAGGACCTGTAAACCTTTTTTTTATAAAACGTCCCGTAGTTTTAATGTAGACCTGATCCCCGACAGAAAATTTTCTTTTTACAGATTTCATCTGATGCCTTTTACATCTTGTATTTTTTTTCTGTATTAGATTTTTATGAACAGTTTGATAGACGCCATCCATCACTTTTTTTGTTCTAGCTATGTATAACGGAATTGCTAATTGATCATCGTTTTCCTGTACCTTATAATTATCAAAAATATGAGGTATTTTTCGTCCGAAAAACACGTGATAGGGAGAGAATGAAATTTCTGAATGAGTACTGCTGTTATAAAATGCCTTGTGCAACATAATTTTTAATTCCAAGTTTGGAATTTCTTCGTCTAAAGCATAAATTGTTGTCTTTATGCTGCGATGACAGGCTTCGATTACATTTTCATACGGAGCATACGGCAAAGAGTGCATAATTTTAATTCCCAATGCTGTATTTAAATATTCCCATATTGCCGATTTAAACTGTGTTCCCCAATCTGAGAATATTTTGTTGACCTTCCCATAAGTTGTAAAATAAATCAGAATTTTCTCTGCTATGGTTTCTGCCTTAATATTAGATATGATATAAATTTCGAGGAATTTACTATACGCATCTAACAAAGTAATTAAATACTTTCCGCACCGGAGTGGTCCTACAATGTCTACATACAATAAATCTCCAGGAAACTTACCATGATGCGTTATGCCATGAGGAATATGCCTTTGTCTTCCCGTTTTGAATATATTGCATTTATCGCAATTTCCAATGAAATTCCTTAAGTCAGAGTAAAGATTTTTCCAAAAAAAAATTCTCTTTAAAAATTCATAACATTTATGCAACCCAAAGTGCGTTTTATGGACTAATTTAAGGGCATTCTCTTGTAAGGATTGTGGTAAGACGACCGTTTCATTATAAACCCACTTTTGGAGTTCATTTTTCATTTTGATAACGCATTTGATCAAATTTGATTCCTGGTCTATAAAGAAATCTCCTGTGCGCTTTTTTAAAAGATTCTTAGTCCCTAAGTCCTCTCTCAGTTCGATGAGATGTATATCTTTTAACTGTTCACTCAGAATTAAACCATCTGATAATTCAGCCTTAACATTAATTTGATTTTTGTTTGAATCGACAGTCAAAATATTAACATTTTTGCTAACCCTTTCATTAATAACTAAGTCCCCCGAAGAATTTTCCCTCGGGACCTCATTGCGTGATAGAAAATCTGCCAAAACATTTTTTTTTCCTGCTATATGCTTAACTGTGAAATCAAAATTTTGCAAATATAATAACCAGTTACATACAATTGAAGTTGGATTTTGCAACTTTTTGTGGTATTCTAATGGTTTGTGATCTGTCAAAACTACAAAATGATTGAACAAATAATTTCTAAAATGTTTTATTGACTCTACGATACTGAACAATTCAAGTTTTATACTTGGATATTTGGCTTGAGCAGAAGTCAAACGTCTTGAAAAATAAGAAACTGGTCTTAGCTCCCCGTTAATTTTATGAGCTAGAATACTGCTTATAGAATAAGCAGATGCGTCAGTGTTTAGATAGAACTTCTTGGTTATATCGGGTTGGATCAAAAATGGTTTCTCAAAGAATTTCTGCTGCAAATTCTTAAATGCTTGCTCACATTCAGTTGTCCATTTAAATTTCTTATTTTTACCTGTCATACATTCCAAGACCCCTGATAATGTAGAATAATCTTTAATCATATGGCGGTAAAATCCTGCAACTCCTAGGAAACGTTTTAATTGCCTCACAGTATTTGGAACTGGAAATCCAATAATTTTGTTCAAATTTTTATCTATTGGAGAAACCCCTTTTTGAGAAATATTATAACCCAAAAAATCTATCTCTGTTTGTGCAAATCTACACTTTTTCGGCGATAAAGTTAAATTGAACCTTTTTAGTGTACAAAATACTCTTTCAAGTCTCTCTATCATCTGTTCAAAATCATTTCCGCCCACTAATAAATCGTCAAGGTACCAGTAAACTCCTGGTCCAACATCTTTGAAATACTCATTCATTAATGAAATGAAAAATGCAGGAGAATTCACATAACCGTAACACAATCTAGAAAAACTATAATTACCAAAAATTGTTGTGAAAGCCAATTTTTCCCGCATTTCTTCAGGTACACGGATTTGCCAAAAAGCCTGTTGAAGGTCACATGAACACCAAAGTTTATTCCCACTAAGTTCATTAATTATGTCACTGATTTTTGGTGGATAAATTGGAACCTTAACTACTTTAGAATTTAATAACCTCATATCGAGAGCTGTCCTATAGCTCGGTTTTATCCCTTTTGCAACATCACTTATGGTCTCTCTGCTACGTTTCCTTACCAATAACATGGGGGCAGCGTAATTGGAGGTAGATTCGGAAATTATACCTGTTTCTAATAGTTCGGAAATAATTCTCTTTGCCTCGGGTCTCAAAGCTATCGGAATGGGATAGGGATGGCAAGCCACGGGTAAATCATTGAGCATCTGAATTCTTGGTTGGATCGCGTCTGTTTCACCTAAAGTCTTCAGACTTGAAGAAAATACATCTGTATAATTTTGCAAGAGATCTTCCAATTCAACTTTATCAGTTCCTGATAAATGGGATAATTCAAAATCCTGAATATTAAATTCTTGTTTTCGCAATTGTATGGTCTCTTCAGAGGCTGTAATTAAATTAACCCTCTCACTGTCTTTTGAATTGCTATTTGTTGGAAGCTCAATGTTTTCCTCAAAATCCAAATGTATGGTACCCAATTTCATATGCTTATTCAAAGTTAACTTGTCTGTCTCCAAATTGGTAATTACTGTACAGATTCCGTTATCTGTTGTGTTAGAAATTGAAGGTTGTAAATCCCATTTATTGTGCAATATTTTTGGCTCAAACATAACCTCGGTATCATTTGGAATCGTATTTTTCCCCAAAACTAATTCTATTACCTGTGTTTCTCCTGGGTTTAGAGTAACTTTCCGTTTTAAAGAAACTGGATATTCTTCAATTTGTAATAAATTTAGGCTGTTTTCATGGCCTTCTAAAAGTGGTACCTTAGCATTTTTTATTTTTAGTGTCTTTTTCTCAAAATTAATGTATACCAAATGTTTTTGAAAAAGATCATAACCCAAAATAGCTTTATACGTGTCAGGAAAAGGTTGTTTTGCAACAAAAAAATCATGACAGAGGTTCTGATTGCCAATTTTTAAATTTATGGTAACACATGCTACGTATTCAACTTTTGATCCTGTCATTGTTAAAATTTGGCAATGCCTAGCAATGTATTTCAATTTCTGTACTGTTTTTACCTTTTCAAATACTGTAGGACAAAGTATACTGATAGAACTTCCGCTGTCAATTAAAGTTTTGAATTTCGTGCCTGTCATAATAACTTCAATCATTGGTAAATTTGCCCCTTTATCTGTATTTACATTTGACAGTACCTCTTTGGGTGTTGTTTGGCAGTTAGAAAGATTGTTTGGGTTGGGAGGAACGGACGAATTCAACACTAATTCGCCTCCCCCGCTCTCGGTAAAAAAGAATTGGATTCTGCAGATAAACGGCTTTGATTATTTTGAACTGGCCGAGTTGTTTCTTCTGTTGGAACATTTTGTCTATGTTCATAATTATTGGCCTCATGATTTTCATCAGCGTTTTCCCGCCTATCATTATATCTTCTCTGAAAATTGTGGCGACCCCCTCTATATCCTGTTCCGCGTCTATTATTTGACTTTGAACCCTGAATATCTCGATATACGGAGCACGTTTTGGCCCAGTGCGAAGATGCTCCACACAGCATGCAAAATTTGTCTCTTTCAGTTTGTTCCCCACGCAAATTATTTACCTCTAAAGTTAATTGCGAAATTTTTCTTTCCAAATCATTTGCCTCATGAATGGGATCATTGCTTGCGCTTTGCGAATACAATGCATTAACTCGTAGTTTAGTGACGGTGTCTAGAGCTGTTTGGGAATTTTTGGCTACTTCAATTGCTTCTTGAAATGTTTTTGGGTTACTTTTGAGTACGTCTTTTTGTAAGCTTGGCAAAAGAGCGCTAGTGAATTGCGATAACCTGAGACGGTCTATAACATCTTTGGTTTGCCCAGTTACCGACGATTCTGACTCACCTAGATATTTGTTAGAAATCATAATTAATCTATGAGCGAAGTTTTTAACAGATTCGTTTTCTCTCATGCGACAATTTGCGAACTGCATCTGTAATTCACCCAAACTAGGCTCCTCCGAAAAGAAATCAACCAATTTTTCTTTTATCACCTCGTAATCCCTTGAATTAGATAATTCTGCATCTGAAAGCAGAAATCTTAATGCCTGACCCCTCAAACGACTTTTTAAAATTGTAACTTTCTCGGTTGGCGTCCATTGTGCCAATTCACCTACATCATCAAATTGCTTAAAGAAGAATTTTGTATCCTCTGTATCACCGTCAAAAAAAGAAGTCAATAGAGCTATTCCATTAATATTTGGCTTTGATCTAATAGTATCATACGGGTTATTTATTTGTGCATTTGCTAGTGGTAGCTCATTAACAGACTGCCTTGTTGCAGCTGATCTGCTCTGATCGCGATTTTGCACCCGATCAGGTATGCGCCTATTACCTCTTCGACGTGTTAGTACCATTATAAATCAAAGACAATCCTAATACTAAACAAATATCAGGTTTTTTTTTAACTCTTTAAAAAAACACCAAAATGCAATTTTAAAATCCTTAACTAGCAAGCAATTTCATCAAACAAGAGAGACACCAATAAACACAGTCGCTACACAAATACAATCATTTAAAGTACTAGTATGTACTTTGTAATTCATCCTAATTAATCCCTTTTTCATTAACTCCTACACAAAAAATTAAATTTAATGCGAAGCATGCTGTCTTTCTTAGGCAAAATCAGATTAGTATCAGTCACCAAAAAAAATGTGACTGACTGGACTTGGCACCAAAATATGTAGTAAAGGCACAGTGATAAATATGTTCGTATAGTGGATTTCGTAGTATTTTAAAACACCAGATATTATACCATCCAAATTTGCCATAAATTAAAGTCAAAGGAATGACAGCAGCTTGAACAAGAGTTAAATACAATTCATTTAATCAACAAATGGGTCACAGATTACAAATAATTCGGACTTACCCGGATAGTGGTCACAGCTACACGACCCAACATGGTCGGAAGTAGATCAAATTAAGTTTGATTTTACTAAGAAGCAGGACTATGTCCCTCAGTCTAAAGAGAGTGTTGGAACTAAGAGGGCTGGGAGCGAAGTGGTTTAAAATCTGAAAAGTCAAATCTCCTCATTGCTTTTCAAAATTACTCTAAGGTCCAGCATTGGTGGCATCATCGAGAGGTGTGTCATATTCCCTCTATTGGTGATTTCCAAGAGTGAAGGTGGCACAAAAAACACGCCCTTGTTCTCTGGTTGGTAGGTCGGTAGGTCTTTTTTGTGACCGGCGGGAGGGACCCTAAATTCGTAAAAACCATCAGAAGTGTCCAAAAGGGGCGCCAATGTCCAGCTATGTCTGGCTTCCAAGACAACTGGATTTATTATCCATTCTTCTGAGGAGAGATGTTTCTTTTGATCAGTGAGACACCGAGTCTACTCGTAGTAGAATTGACACAAGAAGGGGAAGGGGGGGGGGGGAGGAAAAGTCGTAAACTTTTGGAGTCCCTCCATGAATTTCTAGTGTGATGATACATAGCTTCATCACACTAAGCGAATGATGAAAATATAAAACCGGTAAATGACACTGTAATGACTTCATCAATTCCAAATAGATGGCGCTCATCCATTTGAAAGAATACTTTTTACTCATGTTTTTGTAGGGACTTCCCCGAGTTCAAAAAGGACAATTGAACTGAACAGCGAGCGGACTGTTAGATGTAGTAAGATGATGTAAGAACGTTTTAAAAAAAAAACCTGTGAAAGGTTGTGTGTGGTCATCAAGAATTTAAGATAGATGGACATGTGTGTTTTGTAAGATCTAGTATATGTGTTGTTCTAGAAACAAGTCTGTGTTGAGGATAATGTAAATTAAAGAAAATTCCGAACAACGCTACCATTTTCTTATCCCGACATCACAACACAAATCCACATCAGTAAGATAATGTAATTGAAAGTGAGATGTAACATACCTCTAGTTTATATTGTTATGTAACTGAACACTACAGTTCCACTTGACACGATGAGAATGGTCGATAGATAAATACGTAAACGTAGGATAACATCCTTTCACATAATTCTATTCTGTTTCAATAAAGAGTGGAATAGCAAGTATAAATAGTGTCTAAGTTTCAGTTCTATTCAGAGATTCCAAATGTGTAGCTGTACTTAATTAACATTTTCAAGCGACAATTTATCTCCTGGCACGAAAATAAGTTAATTAGGAGGAGGTCTTAGTGAAGGATCATTCCATATCCTCGCTATGTTACAATCTTCTACCCAAGTGAATTTGGAAACTACTTTGTACAGAATCTTGAAATTTGGTGATTAGGCACGAAAATGGCCACTTAATGAAATGGCATAAATTAAAAAACTCGAAAATAGCGTTTAATATATTTTATTTTATATTTGAAATTCTCTCATCAATGTACATGCAGTGGCTCCACCTAGTTATGTATTTTGTTATTTTAATTTTCATTCAAAATAGATAGAAAATGAAAACAATTTAAGTTATTTCATTAAGGCATCTTTTTCGTACCTTCTCAGAAAATTTTAAGGATTTATAGAAATAAGTTTCTAAATGAACTTGGGTAGAACATTGTAACACAGCGAGTAAAGGGAATGATCCTTAAAAAGATTACCTTTTAAATTCAATCGGATGAGTAGTTATTAATATATAAATTAGTTTGGTCTGAAAATTGTAAACAACACAAATCCTGTTAGAAGTTGACATTCAGATCATCGAACAGAGGCATGTTCGATAACGCAATAATGTAAAATATTGTTAATTACACTAATTAAGGAAATATATTTTTTTTTGCAATTTTGGAGCATTTGGTAAAATTTACAGTTCATTTACAGTCCTTTCAAAGGATACGTTGATCATAAAAATGAGTTGAGTAGTTTAGGAGTATAGGGACTGTGACAAAAATACATCTTGCCCATGAATTTATAAACAAAAATTGACTGTAAATAGAGATTTTATGACTATTACTTTCAATTACGCATACCTATACTTAGAGTAATGGAAGTACAGTATTAGGTGGAGGGGGGGGGGGGGAATCGGTTTTTTTTTGGGGGGGGGGGGCATTATTCCACGTTTTGGAGCATCCTGATTTCAAAAAAGTGATCTAGAAAAAATGTGCGTATGTGTATCTGTGTGTACGTGGTCAGCATAACTCCCGAATAAATTGACCTACGATGTTCAAATTTGGTGTGGTAGTTTTAGATGGC
This sequence comes from Linyphia triangularis, assembly GCA_963978545.1. Taxonomy (NCBI): domain Eukaryota; kingdom Metazoa; phylum Arthropoda; class Arachnida; order Araneae; family Linyphiidae; genus Linyphia; species Linyphia triangularis. The sequence continues at coordinate 65,314,247 of OZ021729.1, forward strand.
ACAAGGACTGTTAAGGTTTTCGTAAAAATCGCACATGCACATAGGGTAGCTGCCATTGAAAAATTCCTGTCTTAAAGTAATTGCTAAAAAACGACTCAAACTATTTTGTTCAAATTTTTTGTTTTAATGCCTCTTAAGGTGTTCTAAACATCCCTACCTCCGAAATTCCAGTTAAAAATGCTCTAATAGAGAAAAAAAATTGAAAAACGGATGTTTTTAACACGGAGTTCTCTTTCCTTGGTTCCACTTACAAGAAAGGAAAATATAAGAATTATTGATAAGTATATCGCCAAAATCATAATTTTGGCGGATTTTTTTTTTTTTTAACCCGTACAAGAATTATCGCAAAAAATATCGCCAAAATGTCAATTTTTACTAAAGAATTATGAAAATATAAATACGGTAGATGACACAAATCCACGTCAGTATTGTAGTGTTAATGAATTATGTGAGATATCCCTAGTTTTTAAAAAGTTTTTTCTTATTCTAGTTACAAAAACTATAAGTGCCAAAAAAAGGATCGTTATTTTTCTTTCAAATTTTCTTAAATATCTTTTAATACTGTTGTTATACCTGTTATGAAATCTAATACGCTTCAAAGCTATCCCTCGCCAGTTATTGTGGCCAGTAAAATAAAGGATAAGGTCTGGGGACAGATGCAAACTGAAGATCTCTCTTAACCCCTTTATTTAATAACAGCATTTTAAGTACCGTCAGTTTTCTCATGATATTGTGTTAATTTAAATGCTTTGAGACCCGTTGTGACTTTGAAATCCTCTTTTACGAAGTTCTCTCATCAATTGTTGGATGGCAGCACAAGATCATTTCACTTTGAAGCTTGCTAGAGAAAAGTATACAAGACGATGTAAGGTCCACATTGAGGACTATACTAAACTTCAACTTAACTAGACATTACTTAGACGGTAGATCGTCACAGTGCTCATAGGTATTTAATCCATTTTGGCGGCGTGAAAGCATAATGTTCGCCAAACCACAACCCTATAGAGAACAAAAGCCTATAAGGTTTGGCGATAATTCTGTCTTCACTCCACCTGATTAAATACCTATGAGCACTGTGACTTTCTACCGTCTAAGTGATGTCTAGTTAAGTTGAAGTTTAGTATAGAAGATTGAAAATCAACCATGTGTTTGCATATCAAGAGAAATAAGCTGGCGCTGCCTTTTAATAATTGATGTATTTAATATCTTTAAGTTAATACTGTACCAAAAGGAAACTGATGGGACCATTTAGTAATATAGTAAGGGTTATAATTGAATTCTACGAGCTTGAATTTCTTTAAAATCAACTGAATGTAGAATTTTTAGCAAAAAGGAAATACCTATATTTTCGTATGACTTTTCATAAACATATATTTTAGGTCTTCATATGCCACATTAGAGCATAAGTATGCTCAACAAAACTTGTTTAAAGTACACTCTACAACAGTTGAAATATATCTAAGGCATGAAATATGAACAGCCAATATCAATAAATTCAATTTAAGGAAATGGGGCTGGTAAAATTCAGCGTTTTTGCGTTTATGCTAAATAAATCTCCAGACTCGAAATAACTTGGAAATAAATACATTTACATCAATGGTGGTTAGGGATTTCGAAGCTTTAAAAACAAAGCTTTTCAACGTTGTACTGGTTTTGATATTTCTTTAGTTCCTAATTCAAAACATAAAACATAAGGAATACTACTAGTTACTAATTTTCTACATAAGTTATATAGGGATATGTAGTAAAGTACTTCTCTGGTTAAAAGTTAAGAGTTCCATCTATTTGAAAGACGTTTACACTTCAAAGAATCTTTATTACTATTCCGAAACTTTTATTCGTTTTGGAGTTGTAGTAGTAATTTTTTTTTTCCTCTAAAGCTCACACTTGAAGTAACCTTTATTCTTATTATTGTCCTTTCATAAACACAAGTAAGCATGTTGCCAGATACATGTATTATTTAAATAACAAAACGAATCATATTTAGAAACATACATTATATAAGAGCTCGTTTTCGAGACAAGGTTTTAGCAGTTGGATTTTTTTTTATGGAAGCGCGGTTTTAAAAATGAAAATATGCGTTTTTACTTTGAGCTAATGCTCAGTGGAGATGATGAGATACGTAAAAGTGTTATAAAAATGTCATAAATACTTTTATGATGTCATAATTTAAAATACAGTGATTCAGCTTCAGATTCTGACGTCAGCAGAGTGTAGGACCAATGTAAGTAAAGAGTAGCCTCTATCAGACATTGATGGTAGTTTATTTCAAAAGGCATAAAATATTGGGAGAAGCTTTTATTTGCGTTTTGCACTGTATGTATATAATTTATTGACATAACGCATATATCTACATAACTGTATATATAATAGGTAATACTTCTAAAATCTCTATAAGTATTATAAGTTTGTTGTATAAGTTCTTATATTAAAGTAAATAAATGATTCTTTAGTTTATTTTAAATTTATAAACTGTTATTTCTAAATCTTTGATATTAACTTCGATTTTATATGTGTGTGTGTGGATGGGTGGTTGGCTGGTTATATTGATGGCTGGCATATCTGCGGAGGCCTAATATTAACCCCCTTGCTGTCATTCAATCGGACTGAAACTTGGCAGATAGATTCGATGTATAGCAAAAAGTCGTTTAAGTTGTAGTCATGAATAGCATTTAAGTTATAGAGAGAGAGAGAATCCTGGAAACCTGTTTTAATGCCTGGTAGCGGAAGCCTAATTTAGCGGAAATTAAAATACTATGGGTGGGAACTAAATCAGTTCGACACAATGTCGAGCAATAATGTGAGTTCTCAATATTTATTAACTCACAATAACGAGCAAAACATGGGAAACTTATCGAATGAAAATTATGCAAAGTAAAAGGAAATAGAAAAATCGCTTTGAAAGGACCCTAGTAGCACAAATCCGCTGGCCAATATCGGCTCAGTACAGTCCAATCCCGATGTGGACCGTTGTAGACTGGCCATTGCTATGGATCCTGACCACTCTCACTCTGTGCTGGGTAAAATATCCTGGAAGTATTGAAATGTTGATGCAGAGTGGGAAAATTTAAATATGCTTTTATAAGAAAAGAAGGAAGGGTAAAATATATATTTTGCGATGGTTTTGACAAGATTTTTTTTTATTTTTTTTTTTTTGTAAAAAAAAAAAAGGCGTAATTCGGAATGATGCATAGACTGGCCAATATTCCCAGAACCCCTGTTTTCGATATTGGCCAATACCACTGTGATAACTGAAAAAAATAAAATTAAAAAGTGATACTAAAAATAGATTATCATTACAAATTTCATTACTTTTTTATACCATCCTTCAAAGATTTAAGCATATTTTTATGCGTAATAACAATTCGCGTTTTATTTGTATAATTTTTTAGAACTTTTTCCATGAAAAGTAATTGCCTGTAAAATAATTACATGCTTAACAAATACACGTGAAAAAAGTTTCCACACCTAATTATCGAACATAATGCTCTGCTTGGTGAATTCTTACAAAATAATAATTGACATCCATTACATAAACAATGTAATGAAAATAGAAAGACATGTATGCTTAAGAAAAAAACTATACAAAAAGCATTTGCTTACAATAATTTACCTTAATTTTTTGTGCTATTAATATTTGCATTATAGTTAACAAACTACTTTCATTTCTCTGTGACCTTCTTTTCTTCAAATCGGATACCTCTCATGAATACCTATTTAAAAGAAATTTCGCGCACTTAAGAATTTTTTGCTTTTCCGCCATTTTTATGATTAAAAATAGTTTTGAAATTTTTTTTAGGGTTTGTATGAACAAAAGAATGTTTGGGCAATCAAAAGCCTTTTACGAAAGTTCATATAAATTATTTTCGATAGAAGGTCATTTTCATTTAAACGCATGTTATCCTAAAATAAATCTTTAACTTACGTTACTAGAGTATATATATCAATACGTTCACTAAAACGGAAAATAATTTTGTTTTGACTTGGTTTATGAGCCTATATTTGTTATCAAAGTTGTATTATTTGTTATCAATCTTGTATTTTTGGTTAAATGTGCTTATATATATTTTATTCAAAGAAGGTATTCATTAATTAATATTTTCCATGATGAGATGATTTAGCTAATTTAAATTCCAAATATATGGTTTGCATTCATTTATAATTATATACACTAAATATGTTTTTTAAATCTTATTTTAAGTACATGAAAATTCTCACGACTTTTTAATAGTACGAATTAAAAATATTAATTAATTTATTTATTAATTTTTTATTTATTTATTTAAAATTTTACTTATTTATTTTAACATGTTGACAAATGTTAAAATAGTTCGAATATAAGAGTCATGTTATATTTTTCAACAATTTGGCTCAATTTTTAAAGATGCAAGTATTTGACGCCAGAGAAGTGAAATAATCTGCTCCTTTTTTATTGAAAATTCGAGTGACGGATTGTCAAATAAAAAAGAATGCGTATTATCTTAAATATGTTATTTGGCAAGTTATGACATATTTCGCCATCGAATTGAGTTCAACTTATTTAAAGCCGACTTTTGAACAATTTCGCAACTTTACTGTATTTTTTACCTCCTTATCTATATTGTAGAAATTCTCTTTAGCGACATACTAGACTTAAATTTTTTACATTTTTTCGATGAGGTATGGATCTAGAATCTTTCATCGCAAAAAAGAGTTTAATAGAGTATAAAAAAGAATAATAGAGTATAAACTTAATAGTTTTAACTCTTGATAGTAATAAAAAAGAGTTTTAACTCTTATATTTAATAAGTTAATTAAATATGATTTTGTGGTCTTATTAATAGCTATTAGTATTTGATTACTGTTGCTATGGATTACGCAATTTAGTTTTTTTTTTTTAATTACTGAAAAGAATCCTAGGTATTTAGCAAGATCTTGGTAATTTTTATTCTGATTTTATTTTGTCAGATTTTAAAGTAATTTTGATAATAATTGACCGATTAGTTTTTTGGTTTTAAGGACATAATTATTTTGAAATTCTTTGGTTTTTTTGGGTAATACTTAATTAAATTAATTTTTTTAAAAACTTAATTTTTTTTTTAAAGAAAGAAATTTAGAAGTAACGTAATTAACGTTCTCCTCCACATCTAATTTTTAAAAAGGAAATGCAATGAGTGCCCTCTAGTGGAGTTTTAGAGTACTGCAGGTGCCATTTAATAGCTGCAAATAACGGAATTTAATCAACTACACAATTTTAAAATAATAATTGGTATTATTATTGAGGGAGGGTAGGAAGGCAATTTTTTTTTTCTTGGAATCCATTTTGAGGTTTTTAGCGTACCACAATATTTTAAATGTTATCTATAAAATAATTTAACTTGGCGGGCGATGCGCTCATCCGAAATTTAAAAAAAAAAATATTTTTCGAAAAACTAACATCACTGAAAAAAACACACCTTGATTTGTAATTTAAACGACATTTTCCTCGGGATCTACTCAATATTTTGATTTGAATTTTTCTTCCTCGTACATATTGTATTTTAATTGTTTTAACCCTTTGCACTCCAGGCCTTTTTCGCGCGGAGGAATCAGTGACTCGAGACATTTTAGGTTCGATTGGTGTTTATGGATTTGCTTCATAGAAACTAAACACAGTCATTGGCCTTGCATCGAATTTCCGCATCACACCTAATGGTCCTCTCGTGGTTTGGCATCCAATCGTGTGGCACATGAGAGGCGCCACTAGAATGCAAAGGGTTAATACTCACAACAGACATATGCTTTTACAGAAATGTTGATAAGATTTAAAAAAAAAAATAAAAAAATCCAAGCATTTTTTTTTTGTGTGTGTGTGTGGAAAATTTAATAAAATTTTTGTTTATATCATCATTAATCCTAAACAAAAATTTACTTTAACAAAAGCATATGTAAGTTTATGTAAGAGTTTTTTAATATTGACCGTACAAAGTTTTAAGCGAATACTATGAATATTTTCTGAGAAAGAGGTAAATAAAAAAGGCCTTTTTCACATGGACTAGATAGTCATCCGACCCCCCTCAAATTATTTTTTAATCAAGTTAGACGAACCAGCTAACTATTTTTCATGTTTTCCTTTTGTCTGATTCTTCATCTTTCGCACAATTTGGCTGTAAATACTCTATAATTACATTTTACTTTTAAATATATTGCCTTCTAAAATATTCGTCACATCGCAACCCGGTCAAAATGAGGTTTCCTCGCGTATTTTCCTGACATTTTAAAATTCAGAATTTAAATATTTTAACTGCATATCTAAGTCATTCTATTTTAAGCCGCTATTCTATGCGTTATTAGCAGATTATTATTATTATTATTATTTTTTATTTTTTTAAAATTTTATTATTGTAAAAGCTGAAGTACAGCTCAAAAGTTGGACCTTAATCAATTATCGAATTCAAATATTTTAAAACAAAACAATTACGCTATCTCCAGTAGCACAGAAACTTTGGCCAGTATCGGTTGACATTGGTCAAACTCGATATAAAACGTTGTAAATTGGCCACTGGACACTGATATTTTACAATTTCGGCCAATGCTGGATAAAATAGTCTGGAAATTTTGAACTGTTGATCACAGTTCTAGAATTGAAATATTTTCTTGTAAATATTTTTGGAACGATGCTCGAGTTTCAGTTAGAATTGGTCAATCTTTCAGAATCCTTGTTTCCAACATTGGCCATTACTTCTGTGCTACCAGGATAATTACTGGTCATTGTATTTGAACTTGTGAATGGATTGGCGTAATTTACCGTTTTTTGGTATCATAGAAAATTCATTGGCAAAATCGGAAATTGATGGGATGTTTTATATAATTATTACATTATACTTTCGGATTACTGAAACAGAAGTTGAACAGTTCTTGATGGATGATGTTCAAGGGAAGAAAACTCTAAATTAAAGACAATATATGGGTTTTTAAACTTTTTACTTCTTTAATCAATGTTTCTACTTGAATTTCCAAGCATGGGGATGTTTGGGACATCTCAAAAGGCATTACCGCAGATATTTTGATCAAAATCGTTAGAGCCGTGTTTTGGTAATTGCTGAAAAAATATAAAATTTTCAAAGACGCACATGCGCAATTTTGACGGAAACCTTACTGGCGGGTCCAATGGTCACCAGGTCAACCCGTTTGAAAAAATATGCTGACTCTTCTCCCCCCCACATGCTCATTTCTTCTAGGCCACTTTTACTTTTAATTCATAGCGTTCCAAAATGTGTAGAAATATAATAACAATTCATTTTTTACCGAACGAATTACTTTCCTGACCCTTTATGAGTAATTGAAAATAAACTTAGGCAATTTATAATTGTGACAAAAAAAAAAGAAAAGAAAAAGTTTTCTATTATGCATGTTAGTAAAACAAAATGAAAATGTACCGCTTAGACTTTACTTATTATTTACCTCTGGTCAGTTGGCGGAGAGGAAAGCACAGGTCAATTGGTTCGCATCAGTTGCTAAGAGGGGAAAAAATGGATTGTCATTCCCTGAAATTATCGAAACAACCAGAGCCAAACAACAACAGTTAGTTTTTAAATCAACTTCTTTTCCAGCTATAATTTATAATATTACAAGTAACATGAAAGTTATTTATACAATGTATAAGAATTGCTTTCATGAAATACAATAATATAATATATATACCATAATTGTGATACAAACATGTGAATTAGGGAAGAAATAAAAAAATATTGAATCGCTTTATTAATAGTAAATCCCATGTAGTTTGTCGGAAGAGTTATAAGATACACTAATTTATTTACCACTCATATTTAATTGCTGGCTCGATTGAAAATTAAGTGATAGTTACAAATAATGAAAGCTAGAGTTATAACTTTAGTAGTTAAGCCAAGTATGTTGTTATAATATTAAGTGGGATAATGTTTCGTGATTTATTCTCTTTAATGAAACTAATGACCGTAATTAGAGTTTCCACAGGGAATCTCATCTAATACTTTTAATAGAAAGTGCTACCTGCAATCATTTCCTTAATTTACATATAAGTCACATATATGTATGTTGTCGATATTAAAAAAAAATTATTCGTTCCCATTTAATTGAAAAATTTAAATGTTTTCGTAGTAAATATTTACAAGTTTCTTTCCATTTCTGTAATTATATATATATAAAGAGAGAGAGAGAGGTAGGGGGAAGGATTCAGATTTTGGCAGTACTCCTGAAGTAACTACATCAATAACCTAATGTGATTTTTTTATAGGTTTGCTAGAACAACATAACATCTTTTAATTAGACTTTTGTTACGAATTAGTATTTCAACTGAATGTATTTCTGCTCTAGGAATATGTTATTCGTTTTATCTGGAATATATTAAAGAACATATGACTTATAAAGTTTAAACATTTAAGAACCGATATCGTGATTAAGAAAAAAATGGTACGACGAAAATACAACGAAGCGAAATAAACTGAGAGTCGACTAGAAATTTGGGTACCTCATTAAGCAACATTCCGAATATTTTATAGAATCTGGAGAAATGTTAGTAGATCACATGAATCCACTGGTCTTCCGGATCAAAAATGTCCTAAACTATTCAAACTAAATCTTATTGCCAAAAAATTAACATCCTTTTTTTGTCTGGTAACCCACCACTATTTCAGTTTCAATTAAAAAGGTTGCAGACGATTTGTCTTTCCTGGCACCAAGATCTTCTATCTTTTAAAGGTCAGTCAAGTTGGAGTTATATATTACGTCATCAGTGTCGTAATATTTTTCACCAACTTGCCTCACTTTTAAATCTGGAAGCATATTTCGCCAGAGAATAAATATCGTCTGCACTCATTAAAAATTAAATAGTGAGTTACCACATAAAAAACAGTTGCTCATTATTTGACAAATTATAACACACTTGGCAATCAGAATTTGTTCATCTCATTTACAGTCAATTTCTTTAATACTTTCATCCATTTTTGCCCCAGCAGACCAATGTATTCATGATCTACTAACATTTCTCAACCTTCTATAAAAAATTTAGAATGATGTTCGATAGGGTACCTAAATATGTAATCACCTCTCGGACTAAAAATATATCGTGTAAAGCAGCGTTAGCCACACCGTGGCAGAAGGCCGGATTTGGCCTACGACAGATTTTTTTCTGTCGGTGGGCAAATGGTTTCCTGTTGGGAGCACATTAGATAAAGAAAATCAATTTTGGAATTTGTTTTTACGTAATTATAATTTGTCCGAAATAGTATGTGTTTACTATTTAGAACAGATTTCTCCACTACGTGCCCGAAGAAACCAAGTGAAAATCAGTGCCATCTATGAGGAAAAACTATAAATTTTCAAAGTGCCAGTCACACTTAATTGATTATCTTTTGGATGATTTATTAAGATTAGTCAGCAACAAATACTGCGACAGCCAGCCATTCTTTCATAAAATAAACTGAACGATTTCGCCCTCTATCGTCTGTCTCGCAATTGATATCGACTGAAAACAGAGTTACAGTTTAAATGCTTTTATTAATTTTATAAAATAATGTTAGATCAAATCCAATTGTCTGGTTGGAATAAAAGATTAGTTTATTTTTTTTAGACTTTAATTTACTAATAATGAAAAATTATTATTTTTTAATTATTTGAAAAAAATAATTAAATATCAATTGTAATTTTATTAAGGGGACATGGGACACTGAAACTACAAAAATATCACCAAAACTAGCATTTTGTTTTCGTTTCATAAAAATTGCTGCCGTTCCTAGCTTTAATTTCGTATTTGAAGTTTTGAAATCCGATGATTTTAAGTGGTGAAATCTTGATTTTAACTAACTCTTTTTAACGTATCGCATGCTTGTTGCAAAAGTTAAAAATGCATTTTTCTCAGCTTCGCTTTTTTTGCCTTTTACGTATGTTCAAAAAGTACTTGCGATTCATTTTTTGATAAATCCACCTAATTTTTTGTAGAAATAATTTTTAATGTACTATAAAGAGATACACATATGCTTTTTTATGTCTATTTTTTTTATTTCTTTTCATGTTGGAAAGTTGAAATATGCGCATTTTTTAATGAAAAATCCCTGGCACCAAGTTTGAAATTTTATTTCTTTTCATCTATGGAACCTAAAGGTAAAAGCATGCTTAAAAATGTTTTTAATATATTGATAAACAACTTCACATTTTTCTTTCATGTTCGTTAAAACGTTATGTCGCGATGAGCATTTTGAAAAAAGTTAAAATTTCGTATGATTTTAATGCATATTTCTCAATAATTTACCATCTATTTTATATCATCCGCTCAAATTTTGTTGATGTATTATAAGAAATATCTTCTATGTTTGTGCCAATTTTTTTTTTTTTTAAATTTAAGCAAAACTAAAGAATTTTGGAAAAAGTGTCCCTTGCTTCTTTAAGATAAAAAAGAAAAAAACCATATTTTTTCAGCTTTCAGAAATGCTATATATTGTTAAATCGATAATAATTAAAGATACATCTATTGGTGTATCCGGCCCGCAAAAAGCCCTAACGTAAGTTATACGGCTCTCCTCTAAAAGTTAGTGGAGAACGCTGATGTAGAGCATTGGCCAGCTGTGTTAGAAACTTGTGCGAAAGTTGTTTTCACTGCCATTAGTATACATCAAAGAAGGGACAGTATTGCAAGAGTTGATACGCATATCTCGTTTCGTAGGTAATGGACCGTTAATAGCTGATAGTAATTAAACAATTAATCAGTTAATTATAAATTGAAACGAATCAGTAAATCGGAAATAGTAATTAAACACTCAATCGATTGTAGTAATTAAATAGTCAATTGGTGATAGTAATTGTATAGTCAATCGGTATTAGTAATTGAACAATCAATCGGTAAAAGTAATTAAACAGTCAATTGGTAATAGTAATTAAATAGTCAGTCGGAAATATCTTATAAACAGTCAATAGGTAAAGGCTTATAAATAATCAATCAGTAATGGTTTATAAACAGTCGATCATTAATGGCAATTAGTCAGTCGGTAAAAGTACCTAAACAGTCAATAGGTAATGATAAACAGTCAATAGGTAATGATAAACAGTCAATTGGTAAGAGTGATTAGTCGATTAGTAATATTAAGTGTACAGTCAATCGGTAATAGTAATTAAACATTCAATTTACAAATATATATTTTAAGGGGGTATACCTAATACTAATATAAATTTATATTAAAAAATGTACTGTGAAGTTGAGGAAAAAACAAATGATTTCTTTTAATATTGTGTTTTGAGGTTTGAAATATTTTTACACATATTGGTGAATATTATATAGTTGTATGTGTCTTAACATTATTTTGGCGCAGTATGGCCCATGTTTGCCCTTGAGCCGTTAAACTTCACTCAACCAACCATAAAATTATTTTTCTAGGAATTGAAACTATTTTTATTTTTTGTGTTCAACGTCGAAGTTTTGGGATGTGTAGGGGTTCACAGATATGCATTAGGTATACCTTCAGACAGCCCCTCTCTTTCAACTGCTTTGACTATCCTCTCTTTTGAGATCCTGGGCATGTCAAATGGCACTGGAAGGTAGGGACCTCATCATTCGATGCTTATTTTTTAAGATTCCATTTCCTTTTAAATTACAATAGTTGATATTGTTCTTCTTAAGGGGATATAGGACACAAAATATCAAAAATGCTTAAATGTATCAATGTTTTTACTGTTTTAAAAAGTAATATTGTTAGATCTGAGTTGAAAGACATCAAGAGTAAAACTCTACATAAATTTCAAGACGTACACTCACTTCCAGAAGTTAAGCACGGAGTTGCAAAATACGAAAAAATTGACAAGTTCTATTTTTATTGACACGTAATGCTGCGAGTAAGTAGTTCTATGTTTATTCAAGAAACACAATAAAGAATTCAAACAGAGATACAAAAATATTGAATTTTCATAAATTATAAGATAACGTCATATTTGCATCATTAACACAATGATGTTTAAATTCAAAACAAACAACAAAAACTGAGTTTAATAGAGTATGTGAGCACCCTTCGACTGCATACGAAATGTACAGCGTGTGATAATGCTTGTTACTAGATGATCAACCACTGCACAGTCCAGTAATCGCCTTTCCTCCTGTAGAGCAGTTTCCATATATCTGAGAGTGGCTGGAGGTATGAAACGTCTACATACAGCACGGCCGAGGGCATCCCAAATACTTTCAATTGGATTAAGGTCCGGCAAATAAGGCTGCCAGTCCATACGCGCAATCTCCTTCCGCTCCAGAAAGTCGTCAACGATGGTAGCTCTACGGGAACGCGCATTATCGTCCATTAAAACGAAAGAAGGAGCAACTGCTGTACAGTTTCACAATGGGGTCAAAGACTTCATCTCGATACCGTATAGCCGTCGCAAAACTTGGTCTGAAGATGTGCATGTCGGTACGATATCTCAATGAAATCTCTGCCTCGACCATGATGGTTCCACCTCCGAATTACATGATGCTCGGTGATGTTCTGAGGCCAATTGCGTGTACCTTGTTCCCTCCAGACCCTTACATGCTTATTATCTAGTTGACGGGTAAATCTGGACTCATCTGTGAACATGACGTTGCCCCCAATCAGACACAGTCCAATTCACATACTGGCGGCACCACTTTAATCGTGCCCCTTTGGATTGGACGGATAAAGGAACACAAACTCGTGGTACCTGGGCGTACAAACCATTCTTGTGTAGCCTTAGACGAACAGTAGTGGTTGATATCATCTTACCAATGGCCGCTGCACCCATGTATGCTACACGTGTGAAGGGAGATCCTCGAATCTGTTTGGCTACAACAGCAATATATCGATCTTCTGTGGGGGTCGTAACCCTTGGACTACCTGTCACATTTTTTCAGATAACTGTTTAGTTGGTTTGGAATTGTTTCCATAATTGTGAAATGACGGATTGATGAACGCCGAAGAAAAGAGCAACATCTGTAATAGACTGTCCTGCTTCAATGCGTCCGCCAACCGCAAACACTCAGAATCTTTCTTTCGTCTTTTGGTAGTCATAGAAACACATCTAGCTAGAAAATAAATCGTACGAATGTTCTAAATACCTTTAATCAGCACTTACATGCAACTCCTGTAACCCTTCACAAAGCCGGATTCTTAAACGAATACCTGTTTTGCATATTTCTCGACGCGAAACCATGATTAGCTGTTACCCAACATAGTTGTATACTTCCTTCCACCTTTGCAGACAATTTCTGCTTCCTTAATTCACAGATTGGCTTACGGAAATTAACATTTCTCTTTCCATGCTTAACTTTTGGAAGTGAGTGTAATAATGAGTAATTAGTGCCATAATATTTGCCTTCCTACAATAAAATTCGATTACTTAAAGTCCATTTTTTTTTTTGTTGAAGATATTTTTCACAACTTTTAAACTTTAAACCAATATAACTTTATTAACTTTTTTCATACTTACAGTATTTAAACTTTTTTGTGTAGGACTCAGATCTTTGAAGTAGAAAATACAGCTTGGCTATTGAACTTTTTGCGATAGTGTTTCTGTAAGATTTAGTTTTCAAAAGGTATGTTTTATTATATTATTTTTGAATATTTTTGACTTCCTATTTATTTTGCTGGATGCGTAAGGGCTTGAATGCAATCAATTGCACTTCAGAAAAGTATCCATTGTAATCTCGACTGGGTTCAAGTCCCCTGACGAAGAAACTCGGTCGGAATTTCATATTTAATATTTCATATTTCGTATTTAATATCTGGTTCTGGCTTATAATTTTTTATCAAATATAATTTTGTGCTTATTTTATATCAGTGCTTATTTTTTAAGATTCCATTTCCTTTAGAATTGCAATAATTGAAATTGTTCTTCGTGAGGGGTATAGGACACAAATGTCAAAAAATGGTAAAATTTATCAATGTTTTTACCGTTTTAAAAAGTATTATTGGTAGATCTGAGTTGAAAGATATCAGAGTAATACTATACCTAAATTACCAGTTTTAATATTAACTAGCGCCATAACAGTTGCTTTCTTACAATACAATTCCAAAACTTCAAGTCCAGTTTTTTTGGTGAAGATATTTTTCACAACTTTTGAACTTTAAACCAATATAACTTTAAAACTATTTGTTACGCATATGTGACATTCTTTGCAGGTTTATTTTACAAATATATTCAATTTATTTAACATTTTGAATTGAATATGAAAATTCTAGAAATTAAAAAAAAAAAAAAATAACTTTTAATGCCATACGTTTTGAAGTTTCGCAGTTGAACTTTTAAAAAAAATGATTAAGAAAACTTAAAATGTAATGAAAATCTCTTTTAACATCACCTTTTAATTTAATATCCTTTTAAGGCACGTTTTTTATTTTTCAATCCCGTTCCGATCTTCATTTTCATTAGATAATTTTTCCACTTTTCATTTTTTTACGTCAACAATTTTCCATGTAAACTGCGAATATAGAACTCATACTATTGCTCGCCATTGCGTCATAGTGATAGAGTTCTCCACACCCTGGGCATATTAATTTCTTCTGAATTAACATATCCCACGGTTCCACACAATACTAGTTTCCAGGTTTCTCCATAAGACGACTACATTACGAATTCATTCCAATGATATCCGCTGTGCTTGTAACAAGTACTTCCTTCTCTCACTCTCTCTTCAGTTAATTAGAGTGTCCGGAACATTCATAGGAGCTCATGTTAAATTCAACATCTTTGGGGGCATCTCATTTAATAACCCATTCTTCTATCATTCTGAAACTTTCACAATACAATATTTGGATATATTTGAATACTTTAACTCGATTTTTTTTATTTTTTAAAAATTAGAAAAATTATGACTTTTTAAAAAATATGTGCAAAAAAATTAGTAAAATTTTAGACAAATTATTTAAAAAAAGTTTGCCACTTAGCATTTATTCCTCGTGTTACATTATTAAATCCATTACAGAAATATGTGTAAAAAAGTTCGAGCATTTATACTCAGTAGATTTTAAGTTACATGACCAAAAATATGAAAAAAAACCTAAAAATCTAGAGGCGTGGAACATCGCACAGCTCTCTATTACACTATAATACTAACGTGGATTTGAGTCATTTACCGTTTGTATATTTTCATCATTCATTTAGAATAAATGACCAGTTTGGCGGTATTTTTTGCGATAATTCAAGTATGAGTCTTTAAAAAAAAAAAAAAAAAAACGCCAAAATGGTGATTTTCGCTATATACTTTTCAATAATCCTTATATTATCCTTTTTTATAAGCGAAACTGAGAGAAGATGAAAAAACATTCGTTGATGATGTATGAAAGAGAACTGTGTTGAAGGCATTCTTCATTTTTCAACATTTTACGGTATTAAAACATTTTTACGGGAATTTCGGAAGATGGTGTGGGGTTGTGTTTAAAACATCTTAAGAGCTATCCACAGCTATTCTTATCAAAATCGGTAGAGCCTTTTTTTACAATCATGGAAAAACAGGATTTTTTCAATGGCAGCTACCTGACACACACACACACACACACACACACACACACACACACACACACACACACACACACACACACACACACACACACACACACACACACACACACACACACACACACACACACACACACACACACACACACACACACACACACACACACACACACAGAGTTAGAAACCGTTAGAAAACCGGTTAGAGACCGTGTTTTAAATACCTGCATTTTGTCTACTTCAAAAAATTATTAAAAATACTTCGAAATAAGATATAATTATAAATGAGGCATCATATAAAAGAGATTTTTTTTTTTAATTTTAATAACCAATTGTTAACTCAAAATAAATAATCAGAACATTTTTTCATGTGCCGGACCTCCCCTTTTTAATAAATGTATTTTGACTGCAGCTTCTTAACGACTATTTCGTGACTCGCTACAAAACATAACTTTTAAAAATGATTTAAACGTTCCATGAATATCAGCTATACTGGTTTGAAAGTTAATGGTTTTACTTTATTGGTAAAATTTATACATAGAAACATCAATTTAAGGTTTTTATACATATAGTCAAACCCCGTTATTGCGAAATCTCTTAACATGCAATTCCGTATAATGGAAAGCAAAAGCAGTTCTCTGTACTTAAAATCTTAATGTTAATTTATTCGTTTAAGTGGACTTCGTACCCCTTATTTTCGCAAAAAGTAATCAAAATATAAATTTTCTATTTTTTGCGTGTTTATAATCTTTGAAATCCTCTCCTTATTCTGGGAAGTTTTTGAGAGCTGATCCGATTACTGCAAATGCAGAAAAACTATATTTTTATGGAGAATTCAGCATTGCTGCAATAGCTCCTTTGATGTTTCAAGCGAGAGTTCGAGATTTTTGAAATTCCCTCTTTACTCAAAATGCTAAAACTTCAGCAAATATGAATGAAATGACTTGAAATTTTTTGTGAGTCATTCTTAATATATATTTGATACAAATAGGTATGGATTTTTGAATGAAATAATTTTTTTTTTTTTATAAATTTAAATGTTGAAAAGTACCCTTTTTTTACTCTTTTTTTACCTATAGGTACAGTAATTATCGTTTTTCTCAAAAACTATTTTACTTATTCTAAATTTGGTCCGTAAAAAGTTAAAGTATATTACAAGGAACATTTAAAAAAAAAAAAAAAAAAAAATCCCGAAAAAATATTGAAAAAAAAAAGATAAAATTAAAAAAATTTAAAATTTTGAAAACTAAAAGCATTATGGGAACTTTTTTTAAAATCCTTTTACTTAGTAATACTTCAAAATACATAAAAATTATAATTTTAAAGGCTTAAATGAAAAAAAAAAAAAAAAATGGAAGGGAAACAAGTCCTCTTAACACGAAATTCGGTTAACGCCAACAATTTCGGCGGCTACATCGAACTCGCGTTAACATGGTTTGACTGTAAATTTAGAATTTAGAAAATAAATTTAGCTTGTACCAGCTCATGGTGATAACAATTTTACTTTTCTTTAAAACTAAACCCTAAAATATAGAGAAACACGAAGAAGGTTTTTGAAAGGGAAAAATCAATCGCAATGCATTTAAAACCGGATAAAATTCTTTAGTGAGTATAAAGAAAACATTTAACACTTATCGGAATATTGAATTTTTCGTCAACAGAAAATCTTTAAAAATAACCTTTAAAGGAAAACTTTTTTCAATTCAGACGTCTTGTATTCAAATTCAAAACGACGGATAAACAAAATAATAACTCTTTTATGCTTTTAGGAATTGTAGTAAATTCTTTAACATCAATAAATACACCAATGTAAACAAAACAGATCAGAATTTTATGACAAATAACGACTAACTTTTAACATTTTCAAAGAGATATTTTAAGTTTAAGTTAAGGTTTGAATAAGCCTTAAGCCATAATTTAATAAGAACTATAAAAAAAACCTATTTTCTAGTCTTACAAGTGCATTCAAGAATACTCCCGCTTTATAAATATTCATAAAAATAATAAATATCTCCTAAAAAATTTATTAGCATACCTAGCTAAAGTATTCACTTCTGTTTATTTGTTATTCCATTAATTTTAATGAAAGCTTTTGTAATTGAATACAATATGAAGAATCGATTTAAAATCAGTTTATGTATTAAATTTCGGAAAGCTTGACATAATGAAACGTTACAATGAGATTATAATCTATAATAATAAAACAAAGAATTTGTCTGTGGTTTTATCCTTGTGACTTTCTAAAAAAAGACTTCCAATATACGTAAAACTCTGAAATTTTAGACGTAAGTAATTGAGACCTTTCCATGGTGTTTTTGATAAACAGAAAGTTAAAATTTTAATTAGTATATTTAATTAATATTTTTAATATACTCTATGTATAGATTTAAATAAAAGCATAATTGTTATCACAATGAACTGGTATAAACCAAATATATTTTTTAAATTCTATATTTAGAGTAAATTCTATATTTATAATTATCTTCCGTTAATGCCAAGTCGATGGGGCAGCCGAAATTTTTTGCGTTAACCGAATTTCGTTTTAAACGAATAAATTAACGTTAAGTTTTCAAGTAAGCAAAACTGCTTTTGTTCGCATTAAACGGGATTTCATGTTAAGGGATTTCGCGTTAACGGGGTTTAACTTTTTAGATAAAAACCTCAAATTGATGTTTCTAGGTATAAATTTTACCAATAAAGTAAAACTATGAACTTTCAAACCTGTATAACTTATATTTAAGTAACTTCAAATAGGCGTAGGGCTCTGAAATTTAAAATATAAGTAGTTTTGTCCATTTAATTTTGTTTTTATCAAACAAAATGTTAAAATTTTAGCTAGTTTTTTTTATTAAATTTTTTTTTTTTTTTTTTTTTTTTTTTTTTTTTTTTTTTTACGAAGCAACTTCAAGTAGGCGTAGTGCTCTGAAATTTTAAACATAACTTGTTTTAACCATCTCACTTTTGTATAATAGAAAGTAAAATTTTGAAGAGTTTTTTAATTTCTGAAAGTTTCTTTACAAAGTGACTTAAAATTAACCTATAAATCATAAATTTTAAACAAAAGTAGTTCTGGCCGTCTAGTTTGGATTTTCAATGTTAAAATATTATCAAATGGGTGAGGGGGTTCCATGTACGAGAAATAAATTGTGTGACTGTTTATCATAATACCAATTATATCCGTTTACTTTCTAACAGTTAACGATTATAGTTTTAAAAAGGAATACATTTGGAAAATAAAACACGCTACTCAACTTAACCAATCCCATCAACTTCGATTTCCTTATCCATTGTGATCTACTTTGGACAGACAGAGAAGCGTTAATAAGTATAGACCAAATGAATCGCCTGGGTTCGCTGCAGAACCACAACATGTCAAATTCAATTTGCCTTAATAGCTAAAGATAGAAGCATTACCATTGCGTTTCTAAATGATGCCAGACATATTTTACAGATTTCTATTTTTGTTTATTACAACAAACCATTTCGTAATTTGACAAACGATCAATGTGAATGAATTGTAGGTTTTATTTAATATAATTTGACTAGGGAAAAATTCAATCTGCCAATTTTTTTATTTTTTTTTATCTCTGAATACATTTAATTTCGATTTGTCTGTACTTATATTTACATCCCCTTGTTACTTGCAATGACTTTTTATGCAATATGAGTAATGAAAGTTTTGCATTTGTTGAAATTTTTGTTGTTGTTGTTGCCTTTTGACACTTTTTAGAACATGCTGAGTTCAATTAAGGTGTCTTGAAAAAATGTCTGTGTGTGTCTGTCAAAGGTCGGCCTAGCTCCCAAACAAATTGACCTACGATGTTCAACTTTTATATAAAGTTTAGTGGTTGGGCATGGGACATAGTATTGAGGCTTTCGTCAAAATTTCACATGCGCTCATGGTAGCTGCTATTGAAAAATGTATGTTTTTTTAGCAATTGCTAATAAAAGGCTCTTACAATTTTAATTATAATGCCTTTTAAGGGGTTCTAAACACCGTCACCTACAAAATTCTAGTCGAAATTTGATAGAGGAGAAAAAGAATGATAAACGAATGTCCTTAACCCCTTGGGTACGGACTTATTTCGGAAAATTCTTGCGTTTTGAACGATTGGTTCAAAACATTAAAGGAACTTTAAAGGAATACAGCCAAACATTTTTTTTTTAAAGTATAGGTAAACCAACCGATGTTTGACTTAACCAATCATGGCTCTTGTGACATTAAAATCTATCCAATCAAACTAGTTTGAATGACGAATTAGGTTCGTCATTATTAACAGGCAAAAAAAGTGCATGACGAATCTCAGCCTTCAAATGTACCCAAAGGATTTTTGGTTTGACGTCTTAGACACGTCATCCGCTCCTAGGGGAAACAAGTGAATGACGTGTCTCAGACGTCAAATGTACCCAAGGAGTTAAAAGAGAAGTCTTTTTCTTTAAACTTCGCCTTTGAATGACTGTTTATCCTCTGTTTCGCTTACAAGAAAGTGTAAGTTAATGTTTGTCGAAAAATATATAAGAAATTTCGTTATTTATGCCATGTTTTTTTTTCCTACCAATGTAATAACTATCGCCAGACTGGCTATTTGTGTTTAAATTAATGACAATATGAAAACGAAAACTGTAAATTACTCCAAATCATGTCAAATTTAAATGAAAAGTCAAGTATTAAATGTAATTGAATATTGTGCGTAGTTCGACGTAACCTCATAGAAATCACTCAACTTTCAATCAACACAGCAGAATAAAAATAACTGATTCCCTAAAAGTAGCAGGTTAGCCGACAGTAATTATTAATTAAAAGTGTAGAAATAAAGGTCTGCACTGTGAAAATGTCCCCCAGTTTTTCAGAATATTTTGTGGGAGCTTAAAACTAACTCTTTTTTATTGTTACTAGCAAGTTTTTGGATATGACTTCATGAAAGCCACCATCTTAGATGCTAGCAAGTCGGTAGTTTTGGAACAGTATCTGAGTTTGCAATAAGACAGTTTTGGAAATGGAATGAAATGCAACTGGGCTCGGTTTGAATTTGTACTCGATTTTCAGTCTTTTTTTTTTTTTTAAATGGGATTTAGAAACTTTTGCACTGTAAAACTATTTTAAAATGTGTATTTCAGTTGTACCAACAACATGCATTTATAATCTCAACTTTTCAAATTTTGTCAATTAGGCATGGTTGGTTGTATTCAGATTATCTGGCGCCGTCAGCAACACGAGGGCTATAATGCGCCGAAACATTTCGTCATTTAACAAACCAACATACATTTACAAACACCCATGCAAACACGGGACTCGAACCCGCAACCTCGCGGTCTAGAAGCCAGCACGCTAACCACTATACCGTTTGGTCGGCATTTGTCAAATAGGCACTTTTGGAAATGGATGACACAGATATACTTACAAGATCATTAATATTCCCAGGCAATAGGGTCGGTAACTTTTTAATGAATTTTCAACACACCCAATTTCTATTATCATGTCATGAATTAAAGGTTTTAGAAAATATCATTGGTTGATATAATAGAAAGGATGTACGAAATTGAAAATCCTTGTATACTGTCATTCAAAATGTGTCCCCATATTAGAATGTAATTCCATCAATTTATTTTATTTTCAAATAAAGGTTTGGAAAAATGTATTTGCTATAAATACATCTATTTTGAAACAAAACAAAACCATCTTACGTCAGTTTCCTTTTACATTCATTTGGAATTATAATTTTAAATAAGTTTTAATACTTAACTAAGAAGTCCTAGTAATGATTTTACATTCCCCATACTCGTTACGTTACAATCTTCTAGCCCAGTGCATTTAGAAACTACTTTCTATAAAACCTTGAAATTTGGTGAGTAGGTACGAAAAAGATCACTCAATGAAATGACATAAATTGCTTACATTTAATGTCTATATATTATAAATAAAAATTAAAATAGCAAAAGTCAAAACCAGGTAGAGCCACTGCATATGCATTGACGTAAGGTTTTCAAAAATAAATTAAAATATATAAGACGCTATTTTTGAGTTTTTAATGTATGCAATTCATTAAGTTATAATATTCGTACCTATTCACCACATTTCAAGGTGGTTATAGAAAGTAGTTTCTAAATGCACTGGGTTAGAAGATTGTAACACATCGAATATAGGGAATAATCCTTACTAAGACATCCTCCTAAGCAAAAATACATTCAGAGCAGCAATTTTTTAAACATTGACATGCTGAAACGTGACAACGTTTTACTTACATCGAGTTATTAGAATGCTTAAAATAGCATTTAGTATTAAATAATGCATTGAACTCAAAATGATAAGGTAACTAAGAATTATCCACTCAACTGTTCAACTATTCCAGGCCAAACATAGGTCGTGATTGATAATGCATACATATTAAGAAGAAGTCCTATACTAAACTCCAACTTAACTTGACATCACTAGACGACAGATCTTCACCGTGCTCATAGGCAATTAATTCATTTTAGCGGAGTGAAGACATAAATCTCGCCAAACCTTATAGTCTTTTGTTCTCTACAGGGTTGTGGTTTGGCGAACATTATGCTTTCACGCCGCCAAAATGGATTAAATACTTATGAGCACTGTGATGATCTACCGTCTAGTGATGTCAAGTTAAGTTGAAGTTTAGTATAGTAAGGATCATTCCCTATTATCAATATGTTACAATCTTCTAACCCAGTGCATTTAGAAACTACTTAATATAAAAGCTCGAAATTTGATCAGTAGATACGAAATCGATCACCTAATGAAATCACATATATTATTTTCATTTAATTTCCACCTTATATAAATGAAAAAAAAAAAGAAGAGAAAAAAAGCAAAAACTATTGCAGATGCACTGTATAGACATTGAAGTAAGGATCTCAAATATAATATAAAATATTTTAGACTCTATTTTCGAGTTTTTAATTTATGTAATTTAATTAAGCGATCATTTTCGTAACTACTCACTAATTTTCAAGATTTAATAGAAAGTAGTTTTTAAATGCACTGAGCTAGAATGTTGTAACATAACGAATCTAAGTAATGATCCTTACTAGAAATTCCTCTTAGAATAAGATCTTTTAATACCAAGATAAAATTCAAACATTTAAGATGAATATGTTTTAATTGGCATGAAACAGGGCAAATCTCAACAGGGATTAAGCTAAATATATGACATTGCTACATGACTAACTGCATTTCGAATCGCGATTTGTAATAATTACCACTCCTTCAGCAAACTCAAATTCTTAAGGATCTGTCATATTTCAATGATTCCTTCTCCATCAAAGCATCACTAACATGCATCCACAAATCAGGCAAACCACTTGCAAGACGTCTTCCTTGACTTCACTGTCACCAAAGCCGGCATATCATACTTAGTGTCATCGAAGGGAATTGCCTCTGCGTCGACTGTAACTCCCTGGAGAAATGATAAATTGCCCGGAATGGCAGGAATTAGAAGCCATCTCGTGTGTTTAATGTTCAAGGAGGTAATTTGGGATAATTAACACTACGTTTATATGGTGTTGCAAAATTGTAATTTTGTTAAGTTTGTTTGATAGTGCGCTGTAAGGGTTTGACGAGGTTATTTCGGTTTCTTGTGGGGGTTAAGTCTTGTAGGGTAAATCGGTTTGAAAGGGTAAATAGCTTCATATATAGAAGTAAAAATTAGAGTGGGATTTAGGGAATTGACATTTATGGCGTGCCAGATAGTCGAGAAATTCCAGCAAAATAAAATGTGTTTTTACGGTTTAAGAGGGTTATTTTGGTCTCTTATTGTGTTATTTATTTCAAGAAGGAAAATTGGTATTGCAGGGTAAGTAGTTCCATGTCAAAGAATTAATAGCGATGAAACATTGTAGAAAAACTTGATAGAATGTATTGCCATCGACATTGAATCTATCTTCAAAATTTGAATGTATGAAGACAAATGGGTTAATTAGACTTACACAGACTTTCCTGGTAGACACCCGTACACACCCAAAAATAATATAAAGGATTTAATAATAATATCCATAAAAACATAGTTTTTAAAATGAATCCTTTATATGCATTGCCAATTTTTATGTGCAGTCGAAATCCATTGGGTTCAGATCGAGTTTTCATAGTGTTTGACCACTAAGAACAAAATATTCATTTCGAAATATTTACCAGCTTTGTTTACTCCAAAACTTGATTGGATACATTGTCATTCACAAAAAGTCTATTTGACAATATTCAGATTGATTGCATGACGGAAAGTGGGTAAATTAGCGATCCGAAGATTTTGCCTCGCCAATCTTAATAGGGGAAGGTTTCGGTCATTAAATATCTTCAAAAAGGAACATGCTTGAATTAAACTTTGTGTCGGCATAATGGAACGTAAAAGCTGATAAGTATTACGTATGGCAATAAAAACGTGTGTGTAAAAGAGGTCTCTGTGTGACAGTCCCAAAACTTGAGAGAAAACACTGTTATCGACAACGAGTGTACCAGGCAAGTTTCAAAGTTTCAGTTCGATTGGTTGATGGGAAGAAAGTTTATCAGTAATAACAAATGTCAATTGAAACGTGTTTAAGTGGCTTTTTAGTTGACAGTTACAGTCTCCAAAGCTTGATAGAATTCAATCTTATCTACAACAAATCTCTTTGTCAAATTTCAGCTTGATTGGATGATGGTAAGTTCGTTTATCAGTATTCCGAAGATAGAAGGATGTGTAAAAGCGATCTTTTAGTGACAGTGACAGCCTCCGAAATTTGATAGAGTTCATTGTCATCGACACCGAATCTATATGCTAAGTTTTCTCTCGATTGGATTACGAAAAGTGTGTTAACTGGGCCTCGGCAGAATTACATGGCAGTCAGGAACAAACACATCCATCCACCCACCTAAGAATCTAAGTTAATATAAAGGATTCTATAATGATAAAAATACTTCTAATTTAGCGCGATTAAAACTTTTTACACTGTCTGATTCCAGATATGTTTGAAATTTTCTTTTTAGAATATAAATCCTGAAATAGATTTTTGACGTTCTTAAATTTCGACTTTCCTTCAGGGTAAATAGCACTTGTTTAAAGCCATGAAAGAGGATATAGAGTGTTTCTATCAAGTATGGTTTGACTTTAGAATGATGCGAAATTCACTAGCAAAAGAAAATAGGAGGCAAATATTCCATTTGATTCGCATGAATCGATTGGCTTTGAATCATTTCTCCATCATTAAGCAACGCGTAGTATGAAGTTACTGATACATTCCGATACAAAAGTTTAGACAATGAACAAATTCACACATATTTAAAAGTATATTTAATCAATTTTCTTAATTCGGCTTCAGTATAATGGGCAGTGCATACTTTGCAATATTTATAACTATAAAAGTTAATTGCGCATATTGCAAATTATTAATTGGTAACAATAAAAATTAACATTGTTTTAAAAGTTTAGACAACAATGAAATTAACTTAAAATAAACAGGATTTAAAGCTATATTGCGGAACCATTCTTGTTGATTATTTCATAAGTATAAGTTTCCATCAAAGAAACTAAATTTTCATGGTTTGGGGCTCAATTTGGTACCATATATCCTCTATAGATTTCTTGGGTTTATTTATAGTAGACTATTGTCTAAAATTGCTGTAAAATTTGCGACACATGATACCCTAAAGATTCTCTACTGTCTAATTATCTGGGCTATACGTTGGCCAGTCAATAATTTTTAAATTCTGAAATTAAATCATGCATTTTTATTGTCTAAATTGTGGATAGAAGTACTGTCTTGCTGAAATCTCTACAAATGTCCACCTTGAAGCTCAGCAAAGGGCAGCAGGTTATCTTACAATGTCTTAATGTAATGCTGTGACTTTTGGTGACCACTGGTAGAGTGAAGAGACACTTGCCCATTGTAGCAAACGGTAGTCAAAACCATCACCGAGCCATCATCTTTTCTGGGACTAAAAAAATGACGAGGTTCCTTCTTTAAGTGATGCCAGTACGATGTCCAGCCATCTAAACAAACTAGATTCCATTTTTTCATTTCTAAATACCACTGATTGTCATTTTGGTCCATGTGACACATGATTTCGAGACCACATTATTCTCTGTGACTTTTGATGCGGCTTCAAAACTGGTATCTTTTTCATTTTGCAATAAATCATTGTTCCTGTTTCCAAAATTCGTTTACAAATCGTATACTTTGCCACTAAAAGTCCTAATGACCTTTGAAATTCACGAACACAAATTTATTGGGCATTCAACAGTCTTTGGATCTAACGATTATCGGGTTTATTCGGCACATGCGGGCTGTCAGATTTGATTTTTTCTTTGTATTTGCATCCATTAGGTAAAATTCGATAAATAAAAGTCTTAGATCGATTAATAACAGTCGAAATTTACGAAACGAGTTTACCTTCAGCTTTCAACTGTCAAATTTGCATAGGCTCATCCGTTTGAATTTCTTTAGTCCGTGGTATTTCAAATGAGAAGTGTTATCGTTTAAAGAACTTAAGTAGTAGAAGTCTGTGACGTCCTCTCTTTAAAATTTGCATATGCAAACAAAAATTTGCAGAAACTTGTGATTGTCAACACTTTTGCAACAGCAAATTTTTATTTTTATCCAAAAAAAAAAAAAGAAAAAAAAAAAGAAAAAAAAAAAACTATTATTAAAACAAATCAAACAACTTGCTTTGATTATAGTATTTAAAAAGAGTTTTTGAATATATTTATAGGCTTTTGTAATTCTACTATCAGAGTTTTAAATTTTAAAGCCGAATGACGTCAGTGTCTAAACTTTTGCATCGCAGTGTATAATATTTTTCTCTATATTTTTTTCTGAACAAAGAATGATGCCTTCGACCCTGAAGGAAGGTAAACTCTATTTCCAAATCAAATTTGTTATTCAATGAAATTTCTTCAAGATTTCTGAATATCTGCATTTAAAAAGAGTATCCAAGAGAAAAACAAGTACTTTCTTTGAATGTAAGGAGTAATACGATAAGTCATGACATATATCGTGACGAATACGGAAACTCAAGTTTCTTATTGTAAGGAATACGAATTGCAAGTCAAAACAGCATTGTGCGGATTTTCGAGTTGGAATGAATAACCAAATTAAACTTGGTACGTGCCTTGTATTATCAATAACATCAGAGGAAAAACTCTTGGAAACGAAAACAGCATATTTCTTTACCGTATTTGACGAGTTAGAAGGTTTTTTCCAACGTAAAATAAGTGCTGTTGTGCATTTTTATTCAACTTCTATTCCGTGTTACGATCGATTACCTTTTGTTTATTTTAAGTGTACTTGAATGCTTATGCTCGATAACTTTTGATTGAAGTTTTGAGTGAAAAAACTTTGTTACGTCAAATCAGTAATATTTGTTACGTGATATAGTAGATTGACGATCATTAGTTTGGTTTGAAAGTTTTGATAGTCTATTTCTGCCACTTATAAAGTGCTTAACCACATACATCTCGTAATTTTCTGCATCTAGAAGAATACGAGATCGAAATCTTCTGATGTAAACCACTCTCTCCGACTCCACCACATCAACGAGAGGACATGGAGGCCACGACAGATTTAATGTGCACCAGCCCCCATTAGGCCACCAAACTTTGGCGGCCGTCGAGGACCGAACTCACAATCCACTGATCATGAGCTCGATACTCTAACCATCAGTCTATAGGGCCTTTGTGACGACCTTCTAAAATTTCACTCTTTAAAATAAATAAAATAATTTAATTTTTAATGAAATGATTAATTGTAAAAGGGATTTTTTAAGGCCAATTTTGATTATTCTACTCGTGACAGTAAAGTTATTTATTGTTAAAATTATGTCAAACGGTACATTTATTTTACGTTACAAAAGCAATCTAAAAGTTTTATTCTTTAGCGATTTATTATCTGGTACTTAGATATTATTTGATTATTTTCTTATGAATTACTTTCATAAACATTACTTCAAGCCAAATTAGTTTACTTTCAAATTTATCTTATAATTTTACCAGTGAACGAAAATTTATTAATTTGTTGATCTAAGCTCTATTTTAAAATATTTTTTCTTTATTTAATTTTCTATTTATTTCAGCTATTAAAATTTTCCAAAGTTTGGTTTATTTATATTTAAATACCTCAAGGATAGAAAGAGCTTGGAATATTAGAAGTAAGAAATAAACATTGTATAAAGGCCTAGCATATTAATTTGCACAAGATAATTATTTCTTGATCAATGAATGAATATGTTTCCATTATTATCAATAAATAAATATGTTTCCATTATTATCAATAAATAAATATGTTACCATTATTATAGCTGATAATATTTTTTTTAAGACGATGGTTCTCAAGATTCGGCCGTTTATAATGTTTGGAATATTGGAAACACTTAAAATTCATTTCCTTGCGCTTAAGGTAGCTGCCGTTGAAAAACTAATGTTTTTCTGCAATTGCCCAAAAAAACGAATTTTAATAATAATAATTAAAGAAAAAAAAAAAAAAATAAAAAAAAAAAAAAAATAGCTGTGGTAATATGTTTTAAAATACTCTAAAATATCCCTTCTTCCGAAATTTCCGTAGAAATGCAATAAAGGCTTAAAAGGTTAAAAAAACGAACATCTTTAACACAGAGTTATCTTTCCTTTGAGCATTGCCCATCAGCGACTGATTCTCTTCTGTTTCAGTTACAAGCAACTGTAATGTAATATTTAACTAGAAATTGTTACTAATAATAATTGTTACTAATAATATTAACTACTAGTTGTTCCATTTTGGTGGCGTATTTTGCCAAAGTAATATTTATCGCCAAAAATATCCCCAAACTGGCAATTTTTAATTTTTTTAATTTATGAAAATATGATAACGAAAACCATTTCATACACCATTCATGGCAAATTTAAATACACTGACCAGTATTAAGTGTAACTAAAAGTTGCACGATATTCCACACAACTAGTTTCCTTTCTTTTCGAACACAACACACACATTTGCAATACCAGTTTCTGAGTATCGGTCCTTACCTACTCAGTATAACTCTAAATTTTAGAGCTCCCACACATTGAGGCGTCATCATCACTTGCTTCACTATATTCCGGGTAAAGTTCGTGCCCCGTTTCTAGCGGAATCTGACAGATAAATTAGATTTTTAAGTGGATTTCCCAGCGTTGGCCAACGTCTCGACTGCCTTCATGAATTCTTAAGGAGCCTTCACGCTTTGTTTGATTATTCAAATTTGTGGTGAGATCTCTAGTACGGATTTTGCTCCCATCCTAAAGTGTAAATAGATTTTAAGCCCCAGGGCTTTCTTGAAAGACACCCCAATTTACTCTTAGTTGAGGAAAGACGCTTACTGAGTGAATAAATCTAATCTGTATGTCATGACCTTTTAGACACAAAGAGAGATTTAGATACTTATCTAGCGTAATGTTTTTAATTTTCTTATTCAATGGGTGTTTTCTATGGTACGTAGTTATGTGGGCTATTTTGAAAATAAAGGGAATTTGTGGAGGTAAATTAAACATAAAAACAAAAAATTTACATCAAAATTGAAATTTTACTCTTAGAATTTCATTAACAAAACTAATACATTTACCATTCCAAAAATAGGTAAAAAGAATATCTTTTCTAAAAAAAAAAGTTTCCTAATTTTCTTGTAACCTCTGTGGTTAGCACAACCCATGGAGGTTATAAATAAGTAGATTGCTATGCTTAAAACCGAACCTAAAAGACTGAGGATACACTGGCTTTGCTTGCAGAGAAAAATATTGGCCATTTGATAAAAGTTAATTCCAAAAGTATGCTTAACACTATAAGGAATAGCATTACTGAACATGGAGGCTACCAGAACAAAAAGAGCTCCCCAGATTTTTGAAGATTGCACAGCTTTTTCACAAACAATTTAAAACTGTGTATTTCTAACAACATCACCAATACAAATGGTTGACTTGAGCTTCCCTTCAGCAGTGGTAAAGAAGACTGTACTTCTATCTAGTAGAATTTTAATCAAATTAAAGATATTCCATGGATGTTATCTCTGAACCCCAGGTACAACTTATGGGCTTAAAAAAAGTGGTAAAATAAATTAAAACCTATATTTCTTTGTGATTAGTTAATTATTTATATAATTAATAAATGTTTAACCCATATTTTCCCACAAATATATTATTAATCAGGTTTATTTCTTCAGTTAACACTAAAAAAGCAGGAGTGGGGATATTCCATGAAGGTTACATTTCCCATCCTTCGGATTTCAAAAAAAAATAATAATAAATAAATAAAAAAAAAAAAAAATTAGTAAATAAATATATAAAATAAAGACTGAAAACATTAAATGTAAACTTTTTCTACTTAATGCCAATTTCCTCATTTTAAGGATAAAATATTAAGCTAGTAAAAGCACAGTGACTGAAATTTCGGCTAATTTCAGAATCGGCCATATATACAATTATGTGAAAGATTTTATATATTTCTTGATGCTTCAAGTGTGACGATTTTTTTTTTTAATAAATAATAAAATTACTTGCATCAGAATAAATAAATTATATTTTGATGAGAAAGTATAAATTCACGTTCATTTTTAATAAATAAATTTTGAAACTAGTTTGCGGCACATTTTCTGTTAGAAATGTTTTTGATATCGGTGTTGTGTTAATGAATATAAAAATGAACAATGCATATGAAGGATTTTTTAAGAAAACTCTGTATTTATGGTTTATATTATTATGAATTCGTACAAAAGTGCTATGTTTACAGAAAACTGTTTTTGAGATTTTCTAAACTTTAGATACCAAGAAATAAAAGGAAGCCCAATTTATGAATTCAGAGTAAATAATAACCCATGTATATTCGATAACTAAAAGGCTAAATAAATGAATTTTGAAGTAGGGGGAGGGAGGGGGGGAAGCGCCTGTGGGGGGATCGAAAACTTTCAAGGAAATACTTTGCTAACTAGGCCTAATACCTGACAAAAATTTAGCGCGTCTATAATTTCTACCGATTAAAAAGACCTTTATTCCTTGAGTTAGTCATCATCATCATATCTTGTCGTGCCTTGGGACACATAAGGCTTTAAGTCTAGATCTCCAGCTCCCCCCTGCCGAATGCAGCAACCCTTGTCGCACTCAAGCTCAACATTCGGCATCGCTCTCTTTCTTTCCATCATTCTTATTCAGGTCTGACGAGGACGACCCCTCCGTCGCCTATCCTCAAGTGTCCAAGTTAGGACAACGCTTTGAATATCGTTTTGGTTCTTTCTGAAGATGTGACCAGCCAAGCGCCATCTTCTAGTTCTTATTGTTTCTTCTATCGAAGTTGATTCTGCTCTGTGTAAGAAGCATTTCATTGCTAATGGTATTTAGCCAGAAAATTTTCATTATAACTATTCGGCATTTATTTTGAAATACCTCGAGACTTTTTTTTTTTTTTTGGCATTGTTGTGAGCTTCGATAAGTAGTAACTGAAAGATAAAAGGGCGCAAGATATCGAGTGCGTACATCAGAAAATTGCTCCATTAAGCTCTTTTATTAAGTTCTAATTAGTTTTACTTTAATAAAAAGGCATGATAAAGACTGACAATCATTTTTAACTAGAGAATTATATTGTAAGGATATATTTTAAGTTGTATAAACCAGTTAATTTGTTTCGAAAACTCTTCTTATTAATAAAAAGTTACACAAGGCATAAATTTACAATTTGGGAAAAGTTAACTTAATTTTCGCGCGTATATTTTACTAGGGGGCAAATATTTCCTTATGGTTTATTTCATAAATAATAGATAGGGAACAAAACCTATTTGCGTGACAAAATATATTGATGTTTGTTTGCCTTCGGGAAATTTCCTGTTTGGGATGCGATGTTCTTTCAACCATTTTTCGTTGTAAATTAACTTTATAGTCATCAAACCTTGAAGCCGAAAGTGCTTTAATTTATTTGATGTATTAATGGAGTCTTTAAAAGCTAGGAAGGTTCTAACTTTATGTTGCAGCTAATTTTTAAATACAGAAGCTAATTAAAAAAAAATTCAATTACCCGTATGTTAACATAGAAGAAAAAAAAGTATTGCATTTGTAAAAATAAAATTCGATTTTTTTTTTTTTGCATTTCTACACGTTTTGAAACGTGCCGAGCTCAAAAAGTGTTGTAGAAAAATTGTCTGCTTATCTGCCTGTGATCAGCATAACTCCCAGACTTATTGATCTATGATGTTTAACTTTGGGTGTACGGGTTAGTGGTTGTCAATGGGATGTCATTAAGGTTTTCGTTAAAAGTGCGCATGCGCATAAGATAGCTGCCATTGAAAAATTTCTGTTTTTCAGAAATTGTTTTAAGACGACTCTAACATTTTTGATCAAACTCCTTGTGGTCATTCTTTTTAAGGTGCTTTAAATATCCCCCCCATCCGAAATTTCCGTAGAAATGCGATAAAGGCTCAAAAAGCTGAAAAACGAATGTCTTTAACAGAGAATTATCTTTACTTGAGCAATGCCTATCAATGACTGAGTATCCTCTGTTTCATTTACAAGAAATGATAATATAATATAAATAGAAAAACATGGTGCCAATTTTGCCATTTGGCGGTGTTTTTTTCTAATGTAATACTTATCGCCAAAAATATCCCCAAAACGGCAATTTTTTTTTTTAATTAATGAAAATATGAAAACGAAAAGGACAAATTACACCAATCCATGGCAAATTGAAATGCATTGACTAGTATCTCAGTGTACTTGAAAGTTGTGTGATGTTCGAAGCCCCTAATTTAACAACTGTGATGTAACTTTTAGGGCGGTAAATTGATAAAATACAATGACATTTTTGTGCCTTATTAAATTGTATTTGAATTTAAAAATCATTTTTAAGCCTATGCAATCCAAAATGGAGCATACCAAACTCAAACTGTTATTTACAAAAAGCCATACGTTAGTTTTAGTTCTCTTTCACTTATAGACATTAAAATTACCCACTTGAAACTAT
Organism: Linyphia triangularis; assembly: GCA_963978545.1. Taxonomy (NCBI): domain Eukaryota; kingdom Metazoa; phylum Arthropoda; class Arachnida; order Araneae; family Linyphiidae; genus Linyphia; species Linyphia triangularis. Next base: position 65,346,626 of record OZ021729.1, read on the forward strand.
GAAACTGAGTATTAATATCATCTAGCATCACATATCACATAGAAATGTTCAAGGATAAATATTCAAATTAATTATAAAAGTCTTAATTATGTGCCTAACTCTTAATTGTTCATCTGTTAGAAAATTCTCAAAATGTTACACAATTTAAATTATACTCTACCAACTAACATTGATAATATAAGTCTAATAGCTAAAAATCTCTTTGAGATTCCCTGTATAAGAATGTAATAATTAATAACAACAGGCAGACCCTAATATGGTATGTGATGGGGATTTACTATTAGAGGTATAACATTGTCTTTTTACTTACGTTAGATATTACAATCAAATGCATTTAACATAGATATTACAGAGAAGACGCTTTCACTAACTCAAATATTAGCCGAAAGGTATAGGGATCTCCTTCCTTTAATAATCTTTTGGTATAATATTAGAGTTCTATATAAGTTTTGTATTGTATGAAACGGTATAAAAGTACTTATTTTTGCTTTCAATTATGTATATGTAGAGTACCATATGTATACATAGGGCAATGAAAGTATAGCATTTTTCCACGTTTTGGAACACCCTGATTTAAAAAAAGAACGATCTAGAAAAAATGTATATCTGTGTGTTTGTGGTAAGCATAACTCCCGAACAAATTGACCTACGATGCTAAAATTTGGTGTCCGGGTTGGTGGTGGTCATGGGTCCTGCCATTAAGGTTTTCGTCAAAATCGCGACTGCGCATAAGGTAGTTACCATTGAAAAAATCCTGTTTTTCAAGAATTGATAATAATGGCTCTAACGATTATGATCAAAATCGCTGTGGTAATGCCTCTTATGGTGTTTGAAAAATCCCCACCTCCGAAATTGCGGTAAAAACGCTTTAATGGAGTAAAAAGTGGAAAAACGAATGTCTTCAACACAGAGTTCTCTTTCCTTGAGTATACAATCAACGATCGTTTCTTATTCTCTCCTCAGTTTTACTTATAATATTTAGATTATCGAAAAGTATATGGTCTAAATAACTATTTCGGCGGAGTTTTTTTTTTTTTTTTTTAAAGAGCCATACAAGAATAATCGCAAAAAATATTCTCCCAAACAAACTGACTTACGATGTTCAAAATTGGGATGACGGTTAGTGGTGGCCATGGGACCTACCATTAAGGTTTACGTCAAAATCGCGCATGCGCATAAGGTAGCTAGCTGCCTTTGAAAAAATCATGTTTTTCAATTATTGCAAAAAAAACGGCTTCAACGATTTCGATAAAAATCGCTGTGATAATACCTCTTAAAGGGTTTTAAACATCCCCACCACCAAAATTCCCATAAAAATGTTTTAGTGGCGTAGAAAGTTGACAATCGAATGCTTTCAACACAGAGTTCTCTTGCCTTGAGCATACCTCATCAAGGATCGTTTTTTCTTCTCACCTCAGTTTCGCTTATTACAAAGGATAATAAAAGAGTTATCTAAAAGTATATCGCCAAAATCACCATTTTGGCGAAGTTTCTTTTCCTATCCCCCTCTCTTTGACCCATACAAGAATTGTTGCAAAAAATATTGCCAAACTGACCATATCCTCGAAATGATTGATGAGAATATAAAAACGGTAAATGACACTAATCCACATCAGTATTATAGTGTAATTGAAAGTTGTGCGATGTTCCACACTTCTACTATTTTTGTGCAATTCTACAAGTTTTGAAACGCATCGCGTTCAAAAAGTTGTCTAGAAAAAATGCATGTATATCTATACGTGTGTTGCCTACATAACTCCCGAACGGATAAACCAGCGATTTTCAACTTTTACATACAAGTTAGAGATGGGCATGAGATCTGACGTTAAGGATTCCGTCAAAATTAAGTGCACTCATAGGCTTGGTGCTTTTTAAAAAATTGTGTGTTTTTCTGCAATGGACAATTACCGCATTATTTAAAACGATTGAAATTAGTTTATATTTGTGATGGATTTCTTTTTGATTCCAAATATTCAAACAAAAGTTCATTAAGAAAAGAAAATACTTCAAAACCAAGCCAAAACCAGTCCGATCAAAGCACTCGGCATAGCTGCGACGTCATGACATTCTTCCTTTCACTATGGTTATCGATAGGTTTCTGCAAAATAGTTGGCGTTGGTTTGGAAGTCATCAGTTGCCATATCCCGTACAGGTTGGCGTGATTTGCGAGAAACTTTCAAAACTGGTTTCAGCAGCGTTTCAAGTCAAGTTGTTTCAGATCAAGTGACATCACATTCAATTCAAGCTAAATGAATAATTTTCTCTCCAAAGTTTACCAGGTGATATTAGCTTGCAAATTAAAAAAAAAAAAAAAAAAAAGAAAAAAAAAAAGAAAAAAAAAGCGCATTGAGAAGACATTTTACGGTTTATGTCATTTTTGAAACATTTAGAATTGAATAAAAAATAAATAAAAATACGGGAATCATCCTTAGGTAAAAAATGTCTCTAACAATTTTGATCAAAATCGCTGTAATGTCTTTTTAAAGTGTCCTAAACATCCTCACTTCCGAAATTTTCCATGAAAATACGATAAAGACAGAAAAGTGGAAAAAGGATTGTCATTAACACAGAGTCCATCAACGAATTTTTCTTCCCGGTTTCACTTATAAGATAGGATAATGTGAGAATTATTGAGTACATTTCCAAATTCATCATTTCTTTTAACCGGGGAAGAATTATCGCTAAATATATCGCCAAACTGGCACTTTTTTTAGTGAATGAAAACATGAATACGGTAAATAACACGAATCCGCGTCAAATTTAAATGCATTAATCCGTATTATAGTGTAATTGAAGATATGCAATGTTCCACACATAGTTAAAGATATCGTTCAAAGTTTGAAAATTGTTTTAAATAGAAAAGAACATTTTAAATTTCATTTGATAACGATTCTCTCTTTACTCTATTTTAAAATTTCTTCATGACACTCCTAAATGCCACACAAAGTGATATAACATTAAATTTTGAGTACGGAGAACTGCTTTTATTTCGCGTTATACGGGATTCAATTGAAAACGATTTCACTTTATCGGGGTTCGATTGTACTAGTTTAACACAATCCCTGTTAAGGGTAGGTACTAGATAAAGCCTATCATAAATGGAACATTCTAATGTCTCGAATGTATTTTTACTGCTAATTTGATTGATTTGGATATTATCTATAATAACTGATTATTTTACAAAATAACTATAACTATTTTGTTAATATTAACAATTAATAAAAAATTATTAACAATTTAATAAAAAAGCATCTTGTTAATATATCTATATATATATATATATCTATATATATATATATATCTATATATATATATATATATATATATATATATATATATATATATATATATATATATATATATATATATATATATATATATATATATATATATATATATATATATATATATATATATATATATATTAATTTATATCAAATTAATCGGATTAACCAGCATTGTTATGAAGCTGTCAATAGTAGGTGTTGAAAGTTTTAAGAAGTCAATGGTCAAGGACAAAGGAAAATATTCATCGTAAAAATGGAGCTGCAAAAAAATTTATATTTTACGTAGTTTAAAATTCCAGGAGAAAGACATCAACATTGGCTTCCTAAGCGCACTGATAGTTTATTGGTGATATTTTATAGAATATCAAAATATACTTATTCAAGTAAATGATATTTCTCCTCACCAAGTCGAATACCGTAATGTTAGTTTTTAGTCCCCCAATTTCATGCATGCATCATCCCTATTATAAATCTTTGAATCTTAAATCTATAACGATTACCACCATCTTGAATATCTGATGGAATCTATACTCCTGATGGACATACAGTTCTGTTTTTTACGTCATTCCTGAATACTTATCTCCAAATATTTATCTTGATTGCATAAATGAAATAAAATATGGTATACATAAGTATGTATAATACATAACACCTGCAATTTCATATTCAGATCCGTAATAAAAATGCAATAATTATTTATACTGCAAAATCCTTTCAGATGAAAGATGTTAATGAAACTAAAAGCTTATGTGATAATGGCGAAAAGTTTTTACTTTAAGTACCTATAAAACAAACAAGAAAGCATTTGCTATAACGTATTTCACCCTCAAATTGATGAGTCTGAAGAAATTGTATATTACAAGAAAAAATATAAAATTTTCTGTTGCTTGATGATAATTATCCATTGTCGAAGGCTCATTATTTAAAGTAACTTGATTATTAACTAACGAGTAATTTATAAATTTGAGAGGATTCTCTAATTGGAAGATTCAATTCTTTTTCCAACTTTGACTTATCAATGTTTTTTGTTTTATTAATACTTAGTAATTAAATACTAGAAAGCAAATAAGCGATTATGACTAGTTTATTACTTTGAGGATAATTGTAAAAAAAAAAATATATATATATATATAAGAACTTGTTTTATAAATTAACAATTTAATTGGTTATATAAATAATTATGCTTTAACATTTTCTAATGTTATTTATTATTATTATTATTACTTTTTGATTTTGACATAGCTCATATAGAAATATCGAGGATTTTTTTGGTGCCACGTAAAAAGGTTTTCTTACGTGTTTATGTTACATGTGATATACATATAATTCTACCTAAAGGGAATAGTTTCTATATGACATCTTTCTTCACTAGCAGTTAATGTTAAAATTCATTCAAAACCATAAAATACACCAATAATGAGAGTTTTCAATAAAGAACTTTTAATTATATATATATATCACAACACACAATACAAGCTAATAAATTTGAAGACACTTTTTTAGAAAACATTTTAAGGATAAACTAAATAGCCTGAACAATTATTTACACACTAAAAATGAACATAATTTAATATTCAACAATTCCAGAAATTTTTTGAAAGTAAAAAATCTGGCTCACAGCACCATCATGAAATAATTATTTCAGGAATTCAAACTTCTCTTGATTTTATAATGCAAATAATGACCTATAAATAATAATACACTTAATTGCTTTACAACAAAACCTTGTTTTGCTTATTAGGACCACAGATACAGAGGATTGTCACACCGATATCAGATAATTATATTTAATTATAAGATTCATTTTCTGTGCATTATTATACATAAAATAAAACACCAATTATTTCCGTACATTCTCATTTCATGACTTGAGAGATAATCACTTATTTTTCTTTAACACGTTGACTGCCAACTACGAGATATCTCGTAGGTTCTTTACTTGTCTTATTTGTACAGCTACGAGGAAACTCGTAGAATAACAGTGTAAACATGAATAGATGGCCTCACGAAACAGAATAAAAAATCAGGTTTGGCTTAAATGAACAGAAAATACAATTATACACCGATAAAAATAGCAATCAACGTGTTAAACAATAGCTTTGATTTCTGTTTGTGTCACAAGACTCATATTTCATTTACTCGTGAGTATACGACAATCTCTTAACGTATATAATTATCACATCAGTTGAGGAATATCTGTAAAAAGAATCAGGTCTCAAAGTTCGTTTCTCGCACGTATATTCTCCTGTGTATCTTGCCAGCTACGCTTGTGCATGAATATAAGATCTGATATTCAAGAACATAGTTCTCACATCAGTAAAAATAGTTTACTTAGTTTTTATTTTTTTTATTTTAGATTAAATTGTTGTCTGTTTAGAAAATAAAAGGATAACCATTATTTTGCTTTACACAACATCTAGAATCCATATCACATCACTAGAGGACATTTTTAATCTTCCTTTGTTCAAAAAAAATTATTCTATTCCAATTAGATTGAGATGGTTAGGTAGAGTCCTTATGATGTTATGTAAGTAGAAATACACATGTTTTGAAAGGAATAAGTTTCGGATCGCAAATAATAACGAAGCTTTTTTATGTGCGTTTTCACCACAAAAAGGATTCTTGAATATTCATCGAATTGCCCCACGAGTTGAATCGAGTTACAAGGCAAAGGCTCCTAGGGGGCATTTGCTCGTAGGAGATTATCCTAGGAGCATTCACCAATGAAGTTCTTATGGATAATGGTCTTCAAGTTATCAATGTGCGTATTTTTGTAGCTGACGGTGAAATTTTGGTTCATTATGCACTGAACTCATCAAAGAATATTTTTGAGGACAGCTTCTTGGAAATCTGTCTCATTGGAAAACTATTAGATGACAAGTTCAAAATCATCAGAAAGTCACACAACCCACTAGAAACATGCCTTTTTAAGATACAGAGCACCATACGAGGAAATAGTTTTTAAATGTGTCTTGTACGCGTTCTTAATGTGACTTTTGTTCATTTAATTGTAATCACAATAATCGGATAACCAAGTCATAGTTACCCGATTGGAATAACCATGTCAAGGGAAATTCAATTCAATATGGGTTTTGTTCAAATTAGTCTGCTGCGAAATTAGTACATTGGTTGTACCAATCGCAACAGACTTCTCGCAAGTGCAGCTTATTCAATTCTGTGTATCATAAGAGATTTGATTACCTTCAGAGGACTTATAGAGTTATTTGTTTCACATGTACCGTGTGCAAGAAAGCTATTCGTGTGTACCAACATCTTCTCGATCTAGTCAAAAGGTTATACTTTCATCACCAATATCTTACGAAATTTTATGTTACAGATACTTTTTCACTCATGTTACATATGAATGCATAATAAATAGTTCCTTTTTGGACAATAGACTACCATCTGTCATTTGAGAAATCCCAATCTTCCCGCTCTTTAAGTTGATAGAGTGCATCATATGTAGGGCGATGTTTGCTTTCCTGACATTGGGTTCACTCCCCACCCAATTTGAAAAACAAATATAAAACCATCTTCTTTTTAAATCTTTGACTAAATATGCAGTGTTTGACCGAGTTTAAGAATGTGAAGCGGTGAAATACATCTCAAACAGCACCATAAGATGCATTCAAGTTAGGCATACAGGTAAACACTGTAATTGATGACAAACTTGGCCGACGAATTGAAGGACCAGGTAGTTGATAATCATTGCCAGAGTAGACGAGTACAATTAAAAAGCACCACAATAAGACATTTTCGTTAAAAATAAAAAAATAAAGTAAAAAATAAAAAGAAGAAGCTAATTGTGCATCAGAAACCTTCCCATTGGGAACGATGCGATTGATAACTCTTGGCGGATTTAGCTTGCTCTTTAGTTCATTAGTGTGCGTCATTTACAATTAGAGAGTAATAGAAAAACCGTGTTTCTTTTTTCTGGCAAGTACCTCTCAGAATAAGTGCAATATTAGCCACCGGGAATTGTATTCAAAATGCATTAAATGACGAGATTAAAGGAAGTGCTGAATGTCACCAGGAGGCTGTCTGCCGTCATCGAGGAAAGTTAATCACACATATAACACCACAAAAGGGCCTTACAAACTACTCACATGTGCATCTGAATCAGTACCGTTTGGTACGTGAGACTTGGTGATTCTAGGAGTACCTACGACGCTTCTCAGGGTCTCGGTGTGCGTCATTTGCAGTGTGCTGGTGAAACTCTGGTTCTTGGTTCTTCCAAATCCTCCACAGAACATGACGAGGAACATCTTCCTGAACTTCTGTCCGAAAATGCAGTAGATGACGAAGTTGACGGACGAGTTGAAGGTAACCAGGAGGTTGGATACCCTAACCAGGGCGGGAAGATACAGCTCAAACAGCTCCAGAATGTTGATGAGCAAAGCGAGGATGTTGCAGACAAAGAAGATGGCCACCACGCAGACCAGCATCATGGCCAGTCCGATCTCTTTTTCTTCACGCCTGGTCAGCCGTTGGCGGTCTTTATTGGCATGTCGTACGGCCCGCCAAATGGATACGTTCAGCACAGCCAGTGTGAGGAACGGGATGAAGTACATGATGAAGAGGTAGAGCCAGATGTAGTAGACCTTTAAACATTATAATTAAGAATTAGCCGCGACGAAAAGAAGTAGGTTAAAATTGCATTTTGAAAGTGAACATTTTGAATTATCTAAGATGAACAGAAAAAAAAATCCAGATAATGCATAACAATTCAAAAATACTTTTATATTTGTTACTGCCAAATATAAATTTGTAAAAAATAAAGAAATATTAATTTGTAGATATGAAATAACTTTTTTTTAAATTGATTAAGATGTATAGGTTAATCATGATCAGGTTAATCTGATTATTAATACTGTGTAGAGGCAATATATAACTTTGTCCTTGCTGTTATAAGCAATTGTGAATTTTTGTATGAATAGGTTCCATATATAAATGGATGTTTTCTAGGCACTAATAACTTGTTTTCGGATTGTGTATTTTATTGTTTTTAGTCTTTTAAGTAAAGTTTGTGTTTCAAATGTGGTGCTTTCTTGGAGTATGAGTGCTTTTTACAACTGTTGCCTCAAATTTATGAGTTATCCAAATATATTTACTCAAGTACATAACATGAAACCTCTTATCGTTAAATTTTACAAAAATGTTTGTGTTAAATCAAAATTAAATACAATAGATAGCTACACTTCGTTCAAGGCAGTTAAGGGGACATGGGAAATTTTTTACAAAATTCTTTAGTTTTGTTTAGAATTAAATAAAATTTGGTACAAACATAGAATATATGACTTATAAGACAACTACGAAATTTGAGCAGATAATATGAAATAGTAAATTATTGAGAAAAATGCATTAAAATAATACGAAATTTTAACTTTTTCCAAAATGCTCCTCGCGACACAATATTTTAATGAACATGAAAGAAACATTTGAAGTTGTTTATCAATATATTATAAACATTTTCAAACGTGCTTTTATCTTTAGGTGCTATAGATAAACAGAAATAAAATTTTAAAGTTGGCGCTAGTGATTTTTCATTTAAAAAATGTACATATTTCAGCTTCCCAACACAGAAAAAATATATATAAAAAAAAAAAATTATGTGTCATAAAAAAGCATGTGTGTATCTCTTTATAGTAAGTACATTAAAAATAATTTCTACAAAAAATTAGGTGGATTTATCGAAGCATGAATAGCAAGAAGCTTTTTTAACATACTTAAAATGTGAAAAAAGCGAAGCTGAGAAAAATGCATTTTCAACTTTTGCCAACAAGTGTGCAATGCATTAAAATAGTTAGATAAAAGAAATATTTTTCCACTTAAAGTCCTCGAATATCAAAAATTTAAAAGCAAAATTAAGGCTTGTGACTTCAGCAATGTTTATAGAACGAAAACAAAAACCGTCATTTTTGGTGATATTTGTGTAGTTTCAGTGTCCCATGTCCCCTTAAAACTAATTCAAAAATACCATATGAACTTCAACTGCATCCAATCATTCAACTTCCCCATTTTAGTTGAAACAACAATACAAGTTATTCACACCTCATAGTACAGCTTGTTCATTCTAAATTCGCTGGGCTTGGCGACATAAACGTCCGTCTCCGTGGTGTCATTGGCATCGTAGTCCACCACCCTCACCACATCAATCTCCCAGAACCTCGGTATGTTGTATGCCACCGCCAACAGGGTGATGCCGATGTTGAAGAACCTCGCCCTTCTGTAAGTGCACAAGAAGCGTGCCTTGAGGGGATGACAGACGGCGACGTAACGCTCCACCGTCACGCCGACCGTAGTCCAGACGGAACCGGTTTGAGCGATCAGGCCGATGGGGTAGGCAACTACCACCACGAAGGGGTAGGCTTCGAAGGTGTACCTGCAAACAGAGAAATGATGGTTTTATCTTTTTGTTAATACAGCAACTCTTTTGAAATAAGTAGTCAATTAATTGATGGTGTGGTGACTTTCATTTACATGTTCATAGAACTTTGCAAAAAGGCTCAAGCTACAAAGTTTAGGTTCATGAAATCACTTACTTTAATACTCAATTACTGTCCTCCAAAAACTTACGCCATTGCTGTATTCGTATCTGTGAGATACTATACATTTTTACATTATATCGGCTTTTTATATTATCATTGTTGAGAAAAATTGTAAATAAGTTCTTAGATAATAAATAGGTAAAAAGCAAACCTTCGTTTACCTATTTATTAACTAAGAACATACAAAACACACGTCCCACCATCTTACGGCCGCACTTGCACTGAGAAAAAAAAAAAAGTCAGTCTGTATCTCACAGTTACAAGAACAGCAATCGAGTGTTAAGCTCGGTTTTTGAGAGTTTCAGTTCTAGAAAGGTCATTCAAAGCCGCCCCACCAATAGAGTCCCTGAACTGGAAAATGCAGACCGGTGCGGGGCGGAGTCAACGAAAATAAGAAGAGAACTTTTGAGAAAAAAAAAGGCACTTTTAAACCGAGACATGCCATAGCCCAGAACGCTCTCGTTTTATCCTTCAAATTTTAAGTTAATCTTCTAAGTAAATTAAAATAAAATAATGTAATTTTTATAGTAAGGTTTAGTTCTGTAAGTTAAATACCAGTCCACATGACTATAATGGTATAAGAATGATTCAAACATTGCTTCATCGCTGATTGTAGTAATGTTGTCTCACAACAGGAACTTTTTTAATTTTCAACCGTATCCAATCTGATTGATGTGTTTCCCTCATTTCACAACAAATGTAAACCCCTGTTCAATCTTAACCCTTTATTTACTGAAAGGACTTATAAGTAAGGTTTGGGTAAGTTGGGTAAGGAAGGGGCTTATAAGCAAGTCCCGTCACTAAATAAAGGGTTAACCACTTACAAATTATTGCGCCTAATGCATAGAAAATGAAGGCTTACATACTTATGAAAAGCCTTCTGGCAATCAATATAAACAACACCTATACTGTTTCTTTGGCTAAAGAGGAAGTCCTATACTAAACTTGACATCACTAGACGATAGATCTTCAAAGTGCTCTTAGGCAATTAATACATTTTAGCGGAGTGAAGACATAATTCTCGCCAAACCTTAGAGCCTTTTGTTCTCTATAGGGTTGTGGTTTGGCGAACATTATGCTTTCACGCCGCCAAAATGGATTAAATATCTATGAGCACTGTGACGATCTACCGTCTAGTGTTGTCAAGTTAAGTTGAAGTTTAGTATAATAAGGATCATTCCCTATACTCGCTATGTTACAATCTTCTAGCCCAGTGCATTTAGAAACTACTTTGTACGAAACCTAGAAATTTCGCGAGTAGGTACGAAAATGACCACTTAATGGAATGACACAAATTAAAACTCGAAAATAGTGTCTAATATATTCTTTTTTATACTTGAAATTCTTTGGAAACTTGCAATCTTTTTCGTACTTACTCACCAAATTTTAAAGTTTTATGGAAATTAGTTTCTAAATGTACTGGGCTAAAAGTTTGTAACAAAGTTTGTAACATATCGAGTATACAAAATGAGTATTCCTAGAATTTCGAGCTTATTCTTAGTGACATCATCATGAAATTGCAAAAGATTAGTTGTGCATGATTTTTCTTCCTGAATCCAAATTGCACCCGAAAGTAAGTTACTATACATTTTACATTATATCGGCTTTTTATATTATTATTGTTGAGAAAAATTGTAAATAAGTTCTTAGTTAATAAATAGGTAAGAAGCAAACCTTCTTTTACCTATTTTTTAACTATGAACATACAAAACATACGTCTCGCCATCTCTGTTTCATGAAATTTAACGATTTTATCTCTAAAAGTTTCAAATTTTTTACGAATGACAGATGTTATGATAACTGGTCAGTAATTACCTGCCTTGCATTTTAGACACTTTTAAAAAAGTGGCTTAACATTTGCCACTTTACAATCCTTTGGTATCCTCCAAAACAATAAGAAGTTTTAAAGATAAGTAATAACACCTTTCCAAGTTGCTTAACACATACAACGCAATACATACCCATGGCTAATTTAACATTTTTCGGCTAATTTATAATGGGTATCAACATGGACCTACCATTAAGGTTTTCGTCGAAATAGCGCATGCAAATGAGGTTAAAATCCCGAAAAATCATGACAAAAACATGTGTTTCAGCAATTGCTAAACACGTCACTAATGATTTTGATTAAAATCTATGTGCATTATTATGGAGTTCTAATCATACCCACCTTCAAAATTCCCTTAGATATGCAATAAAAGCGTAAAAAGTTGAAAAACGAGTGCCTTTATTAACAAACTGCTCTCTGCCCTTGAGCATCGCCCAACAACGATTGATCTTTTTCTGCTTCACTCACAAGAAATGACAATGGAATGTCTATCGCCAATTTCGCTACCTTGGCGCCTTAAATTTAAGCACAAGTAAAAACTATTGTCAAAAATATCGCCTAACTGTTGATTTTTATCTTAATGAGCGAAAATATGGAAACGGTAAAGAACGCCATAAATTCTAATCAATGACTAATATTGTAGTATATTTGAAAGTTGTGCGATGTTCCACACCTTTAGTTTATGAACATATATACTACTAATTGAGACTTATATGTGTATATATTGTAAAAGTTGTTCAATTAAGTACATCAAATATTAAGTTATGTAGAATTACATGGGAATCTAAAAAATACAAAAAATTATCTCATTTGAAAATACTATCAGGTAATAATATTTCAGTTTTGATCTAATGAAGGTGAATTTATTGGGGGAGGGGGGGGGGGGCGTTGACACGTTTGAATGAAATAAAAAAGAGTGTTTATGAATTAATGAACAGATTATACGATTTAAAAATAATACGAATTGAAGTTAACAGGATAGGTCATCTTCCTTTATTTCTGCAGATGAAAGATTTTTCTTTGAAAATTTTATAACAATCCAATTACTCACGGTACTTCCCACGGATACCGTTAGTTCGCCAGATAATAGTTCGACATGTTTTACTCTTCTTTTCTTCAGTACTTTGTTTCAGGGTCTAGGAAGCAATTGTTACTATTATATATATATATATATATATATATATATATATATATATATATATATATATATATATATATATATATATATATATATATATATATATATATATATATATATATATATATATATATATATATATATATATATATATATATATATAAATATAAAAAGCTCCCAATTATTGTTTGATATATTTTGGGATACAGTAGAGTATGGAAAGAATTCGTTTATAAAATTCATAGTTACCTGGTAATTTTGGCGAACATAGTTACAAGAATGGATTTTTTTTTTCTGGAATCATACACCTTTTTTGACATGATAATCAAGGTAAAATTTTTTTTTTTCAAGGTTGATTCCAAAGTTAATAAAAATGCTTTAGAAAACACAAGCGATACAGGTACAATAGTTTAAATATAGTTCTTATATTTGTTTTAATTTAAATTCATCATCAAATGAACCATATCTAACTACAATGAAGCAATGTGATAAAAATTTTCCCCTCAAAAATTCCAATCCTTTTCAATGTTCACATTCGATAACAGTAACTCAAGTTTGCAAATAATACAGGTACCAAACCTGTGCTAATCAGGGCAATATATCGAAGTAAATTTTTAGAACAGAAACTGTGACAATCGAATTTTTTTATTTGCATTTCGTTTTGTAATTAAATATAAATATTTTTAGTACATTTTTCACTACACTAGCTTTACTGTTTACAAACCACAAATGAACTATTGCAATACATAAAGTAAATTACTAATGTGATTTGCAACTGATTGATGCAGATTTAATTCCATAAAGCCGTAATTATATTTTTATCCTTTTCACCTAGATTGCAGTATCTTAAATACATACTTACAGTGCATGTTTTGCAAGTAGAAATATATATTTGTAATCAACGCAAACTGTGAATATTCTGAGTTATTTAAAATGTATTTTTTCCATAAATTATGTTTTAATGAAAAGCTTCTCCTACGAATGGACAATTCCTGCATTTTTTTATATTTTTTATTCAATTCTATATGTTTAAACAAGGCCATAAACACAAAAATTTCTGCTCACTGCGCATTTTTAAAAAAAAAATTACAACCTAAGTTTTTTTGTAAGTTTTGGTGGGAAAAACGATTTATTCGCCTCGATTTGAATGTTACGTCACTTCATCTGAAACAATTTGGCTTGAAACGCTACAGAGAAAACCTATTTTGCGAGTTTCTCGTACATCGCGCTAACCTGTACGGGATATACCAAACCAACGCCAACTATTTGGCAGAACCCTCAAGATAACCATAGAAACGGAAGGATGTTTTGATGTCACAGCGAATCGTTGATTGAAATCGGACGGGGTTTCGGCTCAATTTTTAATATTTAAATAACAATTTTTTTAAAAGAACTGTTTGAATATTTGGAATCGGTAAATTCTTCATAAACATAAACTAATTTTATTCGTTTTTTAAAAATACGGGAATTGTCCATTATACTATTCTCGTTCAGACTTTCAAAATGGTATATGACACAGGTATGTAGTGTTTATTTCCTAGCCTTAGGAATTGAAAATTGACTTCTGATTACCATTACCAAACCTTCCGGTTGTTGCTTCCAGTTGAATTTTGATATGTGAACTCATCTCGACAAGACCTTTAATTTGACGTATCGCACTTTCCTGCAGCATTTTAAATCGGTCTGGGAGTGTAGATTTGAGATATACACACATAGAGCCTCTGCATAAGCTCTTTGCATTTAACTTAGAACAAAACTTAAACGAAAGTTAAAAAAAAATCTACTTCTAACGTTCCATTTGGTAAATTTACTTCTGATTACCATTACCAAACCTTCTGGTCTTAGCTTCCAGTTGAATTTTGATGTGTAAACTCATCTCGACAAGACCTTTAATTTGACGTATTGCACTTTCCTGCAGCATTTTAATTCGGTCTGGGAGTGTTGATTTCAGATAAACACACAGAGCTCTTGCATAAGCTCTTTGTATTAATATAGGGCAAAACTTAAACAAAAGTTTAACAAAAAATCTACTTCTAACGTTAAATTTTGTAATTAAATTAAATTGTGAATGAAATGGTACCCTATATTTAGCTGGTAAAGAGCATCTAGTAACAGAAAAGTTTAACTTTAGAAAAATGTTATGTGAATCGGTGGTATGCAAGAATAGGCAGACTAAGGGACTTTTTTTTAGAGTGACTGTAAATGTCAAATTAGGATAGTACAAGAGTGTGATTGAAAGTTATGCCGTGTTTCTCACCCCTAATGAAATTGTTAAGGTAGTTACACCATCCAAGTTTTTTTTTTTAATCAAACATAGTAGTTAAAAAAAATTTGCAGGTAAACAATAGCAGTTTTTGTTTATGTTACATACGTTTGATAGTTAGTAACATCATTTTGGTTGGAACAGCGAAACTTGCCAACATTGTATCACTAGTGGCGCAATTCGGGAGACTGTCTCATTCAAATCCCATCACTAGAATGAAACTAATTAAACCATGGAGATGGGGTGATTGGACTTGTCACGTCTGCAGCCATCTTCTCTAAATGAGATATCTATGGGCGTGTCATTACCCCTGTTGATCACGTAAAGCCGAGATTTCTCGGGGGTGGAGTACCCTTGGGGGAATCCCTTCGGCATTGCCTTTAATCAGTTCGCGATGTCAAAAAAAGAAACTCCTTTATTGTTCCATTATCTGTTAATCATAGTAGCAATCTAATAAGTTATTTTTACTCATGTTTTCCTTACCAGGAGAACGTAACTAAATTAATTTTTGCTTGCTGTGTATCCTTATACTGTATTCCTGTCCCTTGAATAGTTCCCGCCAAGTTGTCAGTGTCTGTTGCCGTAGTAACAAGACTACTTATCCCGATACGGTCTTGTTGTCACCTGAATAACTCCCATCAAGTTGTCTAACGTTGTTTGCTGTGGTTGAGACAAGATTAGTTCCCTTTTACATGGGAGATTCCAGGAGATTAACATTGGCTTGCTAAAAACTCTGATGCCGTATTCGTGATATTTCATAGATTATCTAGATATATTTATTAAAGTAATAGATTTGCCCTCAACAAACCGAATGCCATAACGTAACATTTTAGGCTTCCAGTTTCTCGCATGCAGCACCCATATTCTGAATCGACGGGCCTTGTTTCTATAACATCTCGACTTTCTGACGGACGCTATTTTCCTGATAGAAATACATTACTTCAATTATTATTTTGATACTTAATTTTATTATTTATAAGGGCTATGAAGCTAAACACAGCAACCTCTTTAAGTTAATAGTTGTTAAATCACCGAAATTATATTAAAATTATTGAATAAACAGTTTTTTCTCATAACTCTTCAATGGAGCAGCCTAGACACATAAAATTCACATCAATGATACATTTTTATGTAACATATAACACGGTAAGTAAAACAACTCAGTTACTAAACAAAGTGTAAAGTTTTCAGTGGTGGTCATACGCAAAAGAATGGAGTACAATTAGTGTGTAGTTGTACTGATACCTCCATATTAAAAATCACGCAACTTAAAAAAATGACTTTTAGTTGGATTTTTGATCTCCCCTGTCTTCAGCGTTAACTTTGAATAGTATTATCACGCTTAGCATAAGGTTTTCTTTTATGTTCTATGACTAAATTGTTCCTGTTTAGAACTGTTTTCAAGTGATGAATACATAGAATCTTTTAACTTCGCTTTTCGTGGAAGCGTCCCACACATGTTTGATGTAATTTGGATTAGAAAAGTGATCTGGTTACGTATAGAAGCGATGTTCATATTTTTAATCTTTTATCGAAATCAACAGTGTTAAAAAATATATGCCAAAAATGCCAATAAGCATAATTTATAAACCAATATTTCCCCTTTATAGACCTGCTTAGATTATTTGTGTGTTCTCTCTTTTGCAGAAAGTGCCAAAAAGGAAATACCGAAGTTGCACTTTTACGACCTGGCTCCATAATAAAATATCTCTTTTAGATACGTGACACAAATACTACTTCGATCTTTTAGTTACAATTTCGAATTCTAATAACAACACACAACGATATGACAGTCATTGCCACTATAACACTAAAATATAAAAATAAATAATGGAGCTAAATCGCCAAACGATAATACAAATGTTAAAAATACTACAAGAAGTACAGAGTAGTTACATTTTTAACAGAAGATATAAAAAGAGCAATGTCAGTATATAGGAACGTGGGATTAAACCATTACTGCCTTCGATGCGATAGCCGACCAAACGGTATAGTGGTTAGCGTGCTAGCCTCTAGACTACGAGGTTGCGGGTTCGAGTCCCGTGTTAGGCATGGGTGTTTGTAAATGTATGTTGGCTTGTCTAATGACGAATGTTTCGGCGCATTATAGCCCTCGCGTTGCTGACGGCGCCAGATAGTCTGAAAACAACCAACCAACCTTCGATGCGATATTCTAAAATCTGCCCTTAAGCGTGATGAAAATTAACCCATAAAAACAAAGTTTTAATGAAAATCCTATAAATGAATTTCCTTTATGTAGAATTAAAACTTAATTACGCAATTTTGAGCTCAGATCGACTATTCATAGTGTGTGACCACTACAAAGCAAATAATAGATTCCACGTTATGAACTAGCTCTTTTTTACACAGCGAGTCGATTTCAAAGTTTCAGCTCGATTGAATGACGGAAATTGGGTTTATTTAATCTCCAAAGCGATAATAAAAAAGTGTGTTAAAACAATATTTTAGTGATAACTTCCTAAATGATTATTGAATACATTGTTATCGATAATGAGACAATTTGCCAATTTTTAAGCTTAGTTGGACGATGGCAAATGAGTTTATTTGTCCTCCGAAGTGACTACAGAAACGCTAAATGCAATCTTATTGTGATAGCCTCTAAAATTTGATAGAATGCATTGTCGTGCCTATCTGCCGAGTTTTAGTTCAATTGAATGACGGCAAGTGGATTGATTGAGGCATTGAGTGCTAGAACGGACTACCCCACAATTTGATTTTTGTTGTTTCAATCCCGTTTTTACTTTCAGTTACCCATATGTATACATAAGGTAATGAAAGTTTATAGTAAAAACACGAACGATGGCCGCTTCACGGCTAGTTGCAGGCAGTACTGGGTGGGTGAGGTAACGTAATGTCATCAATGGCACACTCGCGGTTCGATCAGCTTATTTTATCAAGGCCAACCTCTTCTTGTCCGTTGATGGCCATCCAGCACTTTAGTAATATAACTGGTGGCAACGGTTAAGTCATCGTATTCTTCCATCAGCGCATGCGCATGATTGTTTTGAACTTCCGTAAACACGACATTTTTTTCCACTTGATTTTCTAGTAGCCATTGCATGCAATCAAAATTGCTGCATTTGCGATATCTTCTACGTCATTATTTTTCTTTTATTTCATTGAAAATGTGAAACTACTAGATGGATGGTGTACCGAGTACTTCCGAGTACTATTGAACATTGAACAATTTTTTATTTCATTGAAGAAAATTATCGCGAAATATTCAGCATGGAAAAAAATCGACATGTAAGTATTAAATTTTTCTGTATTTTTCCTTATGTTGTATTCAATTGTATTTTACATAGTTATACGATATATCGTATATACATGAGGATAACATTTATGCACGACAAGATGTATATTTGATTCAGTATGCATTGTGTTGAACGAACATTAACTAATATTCTAGCCTGCAAGTGCTATATGCGGTCTGACAGACCGCGAGTAATTTTTTGTGGAATGCTTACACCCCCTAAAATATCTCATCTTTGACTTTTAAATTATTTTTCCCGATACTATGCTTCTTAAATTTTAATCTGATGTTCATTAATTTGTCTGGCACTGTATCGATCACATGTTGCCCTTGTGCCGAAAATATCAAACCACCCAACTACAGAAGTTAAGGGCTAGTTATGTTTTGAATGTTTTGGTACATTTAATGTAGGTGTATTGGTACATAACCCAAACCATGATTTCTTCCGAGCACTAGACCGACCAAACGGTATAGTGGTTAGCGTGCTAGCTTCTAGACCGCGAGGTTGTGGGTTCGAGTACCGTGTTCGGCATGGGTGTTTGTAAATGTATGCTGGCTTGTCTAATGACGAATGTTTCGGCGCATTATAGCCCTCGTGTTGCTGACAGCACCAGATAATCTGAAAACAACCAACCAACCTTCCGAGCACTAGCTTTTAATTATTCCCTCCATCGTGTTACTTATTTCCTATGTATAACGATTTTTGTGTTGCAGATTAAAGCCAAAGATATTTAAAGTAATGAATCTAGTCCTTGTATAAATGATTTGAATGTTGTTAGTTTGGTTTTTGGTTTTATTTGTACGCTCGACGACTCATTTTTGGGCACAATAACGGGTAATCAGGTCGGGGACAACAGCTTAATGTGGATTCTGAACCACAACGAACATCCATGCCTAACCCAGGATTCAAACCCGTCAAGTTTGGAATGCGAGGCCTGAGCTCTAATCCCACAGCCACCAGGTGTACGTTGTTAGTTTGGATTAGCTTGGTTTTCAATTTGGAGGTTTTATCCGATATCCATCTAGGAACAGTTTCGAAGTTGCTTACTAAAGAGTAAGAACTAATGTTACAGAATAATTCCTAAAATAAAATATTACTGATTTTTGAACAAAATGCATTGTGATGCATGTTTATAATAATTTTGGGGGATGTTTCACTGCCTGTTTAACATTTGGAACAAGCAACTTAAGTGAAAGGACTTTTGTTAGAGTAAACAAAAACTAGCTAAGTATGTTTGTAAAGTGTCGAAAGATATTGCTTGGTGAAGTTACTCAAAATTGAAAATTATTAATATTTATATGTCTAGGAATGATTTTTTCAAATGTAATTATAGCAAAGAAATAATTTACAAATTGAAAAATAACTGGAAAAGGAATATTTCTCTATTATAGTAACTTCGCCAGGGGGTGACTACTATAATCAACGCCAAAATACGAGAATTTCTCTGTATATGTCATGGTAAAACTTAGTTGGTGTTAACTTAAATTTGTTTACAGAGGTCATGTTTTTTTTAATTTTTCACTTTGAATTTAGATTCATTTGGCATGTGTTTCAAATGCTATAATGCAAAGGCATTAATTAGTGGTGCCACTAAAACACCTAATGAAATAACTGTGAAGCTAATAAAATAGTTTCGAGTTCCTGACTTTCCTACAAGTCATTTCATTAATTGAAATAAATAAAAGTTGATATTTTCAAAACTCATTTTATGTCAGCAAAATTATATTGCAGAATCAATATATGTTTTATATTTTCAAAGCATTAAGGGAGTGTTCCATTTTGTTTTCCAAAGAGTATTTTATTACCAATTTGGTAAAATTAAAATCCAACCTACTTAAATCGTAAAATCCAATCTACTTAAATCTGACGGCGCCAGATAATCTGAAAACAACCAACCAACTTAAGGTGTTCATCTCCACTTTCGAAATTCCCGTAAAAATACTTTAATGGTGTAAAAAGTTTAAAAACGAATACCTTCAACACAGAGTTCTCTTTTCTTGAGCATAGCTCATCGACGGTAGTTTTTCACCTCTCCACAGTTTCACATATACGATAGGATAATATAATAATTATCGCAAAAAATATCGCCAAACTGGCCATCGCTTCTAAATGAATGATAAAAATATAAAAATGGTAAATGACACAAACCCACGTCAGTGTTATAGTGTAATTGAAAGTTGTGCGGTGCTCTACACCCATAGTTTATTTTAATCTTCTTCGAGTGCACGCATTGCGTGTAAGACAAGTTAGGAAAGATTTGGTATTATAATCCGGTATGGTTCAGGAAAGATTTGGTATTATAATCAGGTATGGTTCAGGTCTGATTTGGTAAAGTATTATCAAATTAATCTTAATCAAAATGCAATTTTGATTTTATAAATTAAATTAGCGTCATTTGAGATACATTTATGAAAAATAAATAAGAGATAGTTGAAATAAATCGATATTTTTTTTTAATAAAGAATTTAATTGGTTTAATGGGGAATTTAAATACTATAGTGGTAGTTTTTAAAAATGTTAATACGATATTGAAATGTTTTTAGTTTGAAATTTCATTGTTTTAATATGTAATTTCAAAGTTTAAATGCTAAGTTAATAGGAACTGGCCGTTATAAATAAAAGTAAGATTATTTGAATAAAAATCTTTTTAACTGAAATCACTACTCAAATTAAATTAACGTTATTTAAAACAATAGTAGCATTTTTTTCAAAATAAAAGTCGCACTTTTTAGAATTAGATTAATGTTACTTGAAATAATATTAGCATTTGAGAGAGAAAAAAAAATATTTGAATGGAAATATATGAAAGAAACAAATGTTGAATTATGTATTAAATACTCTTGAGATAGGAAAAAGATATGAAATGGAAATTAAATAAAGTAATTGAAATGAATTATTTTTGAAAATTAAATTAACGTTACTTGATATTTCAAGAAAAGAAATTATTAGACATAATTAAAAAAAAAAAAAAAAAAAAACGTAGTTACATAATTTAAATGTAGAAAAAATGAAATGAAGAAAAGACATAATTTAAATGTAATAAACTGTTTAATTGATTAAATGAAAGTTAGTTATTCTATGATAACATACTAATAATTCTTTAAAATCTTATTATATTCCATTTCCATTTATTAAGCTAATAATTATAGTCAGGAATTCTAAAATTTCAATTTCAATTTGTCTTTAAGATGAGAATAATAAATGAGACCTTAGTTGCAGAAATGGGTCAACCTAATTGGGTTGGTGTGTTGGTTGGTTAGTAATTTCAACGACCTATTTTATTGAACAGTAACGGCTGATCGAGTCGGAAGCAGCAGTTTAACATAGATTCTGAACCACTATGAACATCCATGCCTAACCATGGATTCGAATACGGCCCCTTTGACAGGTGAGGTGAGAGAGCTAACCACACAGCCATAAAGTAGGCAAACCAAATTTGGAGTCATAGAACCTGAATCCATATAAAACAACATAATTCTGTTGAACCCTTAAGACATCTTTTACTTTTATGCTTTATGGTGGTTAAAATTATTGCGGATTGAAAAATAACAAAATAAATATTTTGGTGGATGTTTAAGTTACGTAACAAGTGTATCAAAAGCAGTCCTTTCGAATTTAACATTATATCGTTCACAGATTTGGATTATCTTTAAATAAACGCATTGAAAGTGTGAAATATGGTATCTCTTAACGATATTTTGTATTTGAAGTTTTTAACATGAAATAGTTCGTAATTTTTTACTACAAAATATTTAAGTGAAACAAAAGCAAATTTTGTGGCTACAAAGTGTAGCCACCGGTCATCAGTTCCGATAACGATACCGTAAATTGCAAAAATATTGTTTTTTATAACAATGTGCAATAAATTTAACCCTTTGCACTCCAGGCCTTTTTCGCTCGGAGGAATCAGCAACTCGAGACATTTTAGGTTCGGATGGTGTTTATGGATTTGCTTCATAGAAACTAAACACAGTCATTGGCCTTGCATCGAATTTCCGCATCACACCTAATGGTCCTCTCGTGATTTGGCATCCAATCGTGTGGCGCCTGAGAGGCGCCACTGGAGTGCAAAGGGTTAATATTTTGAATCAGAAATCGTGGAGAAAGTGACACTTTATCGCGAAGAGTGCTGTAATGTAACTTTATCTCCTTAGTATGATAAAGTACCTTAGTGCATGCTTCGTGCTCAAATTTTATTCAGTCTTGCTACAGAAATGACATATTTTTAGAAGATATTATATGCTGACAACACTAGTCAATGAATATGTGTATTAAAAATATTTTTGCACTTAATTATAAATATATTGTATGCAACATATGAGAAATTATTATTATTATTTCAATTTTTATATTAACTTGTGCTAACGCACTAGTCAAATAAGCATTTTTCCTCTTTTGAAAAAGATCGACTTTTACAACTAATTGCATAAATAACTATTACTTTTTTTTTATTATAAATAAACGTCGTATGTTTGTTGTTATTTCTTAGCGTAATGCAGGATTACTAGGCACGCAATGGTACTTTCTGTGTGCATAGTTGAAACGTATACAACATTAAATGATAAAATATATAAGAGACATAGTACAATTAAAAATAATTTAAATGCAATTTACAAAATGGTGTTAATAATTTATTATTACTTCATTGTCTATAAGTTGCTAGAATGTAAATGTAATTATATTTCAATTGAGTATTTTATCAAATTATATTTAAAACTTTCTTATGGGTTATATTATTATTAGAAGCATGAAAACCAAGCTTTTATTAAATAAAATAAAATCAGTGAAATTTCATAAAAATTTAGCTTTTTATGGTTGTCTGATACCTTACGTTTTGCTAGTATACTTCGTAACAAATTTAACCGTCTAAGTACCGGATGTTTGAATTAGAAGATGTTATAGATCCCATCAAAATCTATTGAATGCATTAAACAAATGGTTAATCTTAAAAATAGGTATTTTTTGTGTTTTTCCACGCTTCCAGAATTCAAAATATAAATTGAAGATGTATTTGAAGTTGAAAGTGAATAATTTTGATTTAGCAAATGTAATGTATATTTGTTGTACTCGTAAGGATGAGAAATCGACACAAATATTTCACCAAAAAACTTTCTGAAACAAAATTAGGGGTGTGGAACATCGCACAACTTTCAATTACACTATATTGCTGATGTGGAATTGTGTCATTTACCGTTTTTATATTTTCATCATTCATTGAGAAAAAATGGCCAGTTTGGTGATATTTTTTTTTTTTTTTTTCGATAAGTCTTATATGCGAGTTTTTGAAGGAAAAAAACAAACAAAAAACACAAAATGGGGATTTTGGAGATATTTATTTTGATGAATCTTATATAACCCCTTCTTATAAGTAAAACTGCGGAGAGGAGAAAATACGATCGTCGATGAGCTGTGCTCAAGCAAAGAGAACTCTGTGTTGAAAGCATTAGTTTTTCAACTTATTACGCCAATAAAGCATTTTTATTGAAATTTTGGAGGTGGGGATATTTAGAACACCTTAAGAGGCATTACCACAGCGATTTTTATCAAAATCGTTTGAGCCGTTTTTTAGCAATCATTGAAAAACATGAATTTTTCAATGGCAGCTACCTTATGCGCGATTTTGGCAAAAACTTTAATGATAGGTCCCATGGCCGCCATTAATCCTAATACCAAATTTGTACATCATTGGTCAATTTGTTCGGGAGTTATGCTGACCACAGACATGCATTTTTTCTAGATTACTTTTTTTGAAATCAGGATGTTTCGAAAACGTGGAGAAATGTTAAAAAATCATTTTTTTTTACCGAATACTCTACTTTCATTACCCTATGTATAAATATGGGTAATTGAAAGTAAAAATGTGTTTTTGGCCGAATGTAATACTTTCATTAACATATGGTTAATTGAAGGAAATCTTTTTTGTCGGTTGGAATTGTCGGTAGCTTATATTTTTATAGTAGTTGAATATGTCAAATTTTTTTTTTTTTTATAAAATTAGGTGGAGTAATATAATTTTCGCAATTTATTATACATTTGAAATAAGATTTAAAATATTTTTTGTATAAAAACAAAATTACATGTGCGTAGTAAAAAAAAGAGTCTTTAGATTGTATTTAAAACGTAATTTTAGGTTATTTTTCTTAATAACAACATGTATGATTTTTCATTAAAATGTAAAATTACCTTCATATTGAAAGACAATTATTCTACTTTTAATTTAGTTTATTATATTTGAAAGTTACATTCTGATGTCAAATTTAGTATTTATGCGTTTTAAAATGTTTTATATAAAATGTATTTAAACATTTTATCAATTTGAACTATTACACAATTTAAAATAGAAAAGAAAGTATTATTTGCTAATGATAATAAGTTTTTTTTTTCTTATTTAATTTGGGTTCCTTTTTAAATTGCAAAAAGTTCACTTTTTTTTAATTGATTTTTATCCCATGGCCACCAAGCTGACCAAAATGATGCCAGAAAATTCGAAAATTTCATTAGCTATACTCGAACAGGCAGGAGCAAAAAGCTGTTACCTGAGAGAAATTTTAAGGGTTTGAAATGATCCACGTAATCTGTACTACTGAGAATAGTCAAGTATGTTTACTGACTTCCAGGAGGTTTCTCAAGGAAAAATTATAGCACATTTGAGGCTTGCTTAGGAAAAATGAAATGGGTATAAAATTGAAATGTCATTTAGTTATACTTTTGTTAATTCAAATCATCACTGAAAAACTTAATGGTCATTAAATTACTAATAAATGTACCCGTTTTGATATTACTACAAAATTTGAAACAGCTGTAAGAGTATTAAATATATTTGTCAGATCTTTTATGCAGTAATATATTGTACTGGGTTTACAGATCGTGGAAAAGTGAAGAGTACTATGTTAAGTAAATTTGCACCAGTTACTCTCAATAACTCTCTATGTATATTCTCCACATAAAAATACATTGCACTCCATCTCTAATATACATTGCACTCCATCTGTAATATACATTGCTATTCTTAATTGTAAGGACATTCATAGTTTCTAAATAACAATCGTAAATGGTAAATAATAGTTACTTAATGTTACTTTCAACTTTATTTAAACTTTCTGAAAAATACGTAAATAAGTTACTTTAAATTAAAGAAATATTTTTGCATAATTTAAAAAAATCCTAAATATAAGAAAACGACGCTTTTTGGTGCACCTGTCAAGTAAGCTCATAATCGTAAATTGATATTCATTAATTTACTTTAAATTACTATATGATTATATATGGTAATGTAAGTATATCAATCGGTCTTTTTTATTATTATTATTATTTCTTTACGTTTTGGAACATTCTAATTTCAAAAAAGTGATCTAGAAAAAATGCGTGTCTGTGTGTATGTGTGTCTGTGTTCAGCATAATTCAGGCACAAATTGACCTACGATGTTCAAATATGGTGTGCGGGTTGGTGATAGCCGTGGGACCACTCATTAAGGTTTTAGTCAAAATCGCGCATGCGTGTAAGGTAGCTTCCATTGAAAAAATCACGTTTTTCAATTATTCCTAAAAAATGGCTCTAACGATTTTGGTCAAAATCGCTGTATTAATGCCTGTTATGGCGTTCTTAACATCATCAAGTTCGAAATTCCAGTGAAAATGCTTTAATGGTGAAAAAAGTTGAAAAACGAATGCCTTCAACGCAGAGTTCTTTTTCTTTGGGCATACCTCATCAACAATCGTCTTTTCTCTCCCCAGTTTCACTTATAATAAAGAATTATATAAAGATTATCGAAAAGTATATCTCCAAAATCACCATTTTTGCTAAGTTTTTTTTATATTACTTAAAGATCTATACAAGAATTATCTGAAAAAATATGCCAAACTGGTAATTTTTTCTAAGTGAATGATGAAAATATATAATAATTGTAAATGACACAAATCCACGTCAGTATTATAGTGTAATTGAAAGTTGTGCGATGTTCCACACCCCCAGTCTAACTGTGGATTTCAGATTGCTGCTACTTTCGTTGAGTTTAACTTTTAGCTTGGCGTTATTTGAAATACACCGTAAAAAAGATCTTACTGAAATTGTACCCATATATAAAATTTTCTAGGAAATGTTGCTTATGCTTCATATTATCATATTAGTAAAGTTATTCAACGTTTGTGTGGAAAACATTATCAATAGATAAATAAACACTCAGTACGAAAAAGAACAGGAATAAAGTCAAAAAGTCAAAAAATCAATTTTGGTATTAATATTGTGAAAAAAAAAACAAAAAAAAAAACACTACAAACAATTTTGAATCCGTCGATGCAAAAAGTTTTAATCTCGCTAAATTAAAAATATTTTTATATATTGAAAAAAAAAAAAAAGTGTTATGCATCAATTTGTATGAACGTTTTCAACTTTTACGGCTCATTTCTCCAAACAGCAATTTTGGAAACGTAAGGAACCTTTACTCAAAAACTATTGAAGATTTAATGCCTAAAATTTTTAACATATATTCCTATCAATATATTACACAACTTGAGAGTAGCGTTTTTTAATTTCCGAAATTACATATTTTATACAGTTTTATTGCAATTATCCTCCAAAATGACAACTTTTGAAAATTATACAGAATATCAGACCTTTTAATTTTTTTTCGAGATACAAAACAAAATTTTTAAAATGCCACACTCAAATTGTGTAATATGTTGGTAAGAATATGTTTGTTAAAGTTTTAGGCATTTATTTTTAATAGTTTTGGAGTTCCTTACGTCTAGAAATCGCTGTTTGGAGATATGGGTTGTTGAAGTTGAAAACGATTAAATAGAAATTGATACACAATTTTTTTTTTAAAAATATATAAACAATACTTCTAATTCAGCGAGATTAAAAGGTTTTTCACGTTTGGATTTAAAATTGTGTGTAGTTTTTTTTTACAATATTAATATAAAAATTAATTTTTTAACGTTCTTAAACTCCGACTGACTTTCGCTTGGTTTAAGGTGGGGATAAAATTATTAGATGGACACAATTTCTTCAAGGACTGGTAGTTAATGGTCTGTGTAAAATTATCTTTATTGGAAAGACTAATTTAGTGCTTGTACACACTGCAGTACCTTCAAAACCTAATGATGCAACTTTTAGCATACTGTTTGCCTTTGGCTGAAAAAAACATCATTTTTCAAAAATGGAGATGCTTTTCGCCACACTTCTAAGCAAAGGAAAGCAATATGCTTTATTGGCAGGGCTTGAATAGATACTTTATGATGTATGGATTGAACCTTGGTCATGATTACTTCAAAGAATTTGTCAGTGATTTACCACAGAGAATGGCTAATTGTCTGGAGCAAAACCCCCGTTCAATAAGGTATTATTTTGCTAATACTGCCCATCATTAACAAGAAAATTAGCTGGCCTTACAATTTTACATTTGCTAAAAATGTGGTTCCTTGTATTTTATCTCATGACAAATGAAAGTGATTTAAACATATAAATCTTCCAATCTGAACAATATACATGTTAGTAATTTTATGTACAGGGTGTATACAAATTAGTAGGGGAATGGAGATCAAATACATCTAAATAGTTCATTATAACTAGACTTTATAAATCATTCTTTTTCACCACTTAATTTATATTCACCATGTCATTCTATATATATAAAAAAAATTGTTTATTATGCCTTATTATTAAGAGTTATACAGATCTATTTGAACTCCATCGCCCAACTAATTTGTGGACACCCTGTATTTTACTTTTGTGATGGCAATAAAATTTCTGCTGTCTTTGCAATGTATTATACAAATCAGTTGATAAATTATATAAAACGCTGTTAAATAAATTTGAAACAAAATCGTACCTGTAAAGTATCAGAAGCTTGTATCCGAGCTTGTGCAGACCGAGCATCATGACCGAAGACACCAGCACGATGGTGTCGAAGAAGGCCAGTCCTTGCAGTCCGCAGTTGACCGATGACCTCATTTCCGGTTTTGATAGGATAACCAGGGAGATGACGTTCCCGATGATGCCCATGAATCCGAGGAGGGTGAGGACAGCCCCTTCTGTCACGAATTCGAACATCGTGATGTCCGGGATGGTCACGCTCACGTTGTCGAATACGTACGTGATGTTCTCATCCATTTTTGTTTTTAAGAAGTTGTAGAAGTTTCCGTATTGTTCTCAGTTTATTACTGCATCAAAAGTGTAATTGATAGTGTTTGCTTCAGATAGATTTCTTCATTGTAGTTTCGCTTCAGATAGAGGTCTTTGTTTTAGTTTTGCTTCAGATGGATTTCTTCGATGTAGTTTTGTTTCAGATGCATTTCGTCGTTATAGTCTTGCTTCAGATATATTTCCTTAATGTAGTTTTGTTTCAAATAGATTTCTTCCTGATAGTTTTGCTTCAGATAGATTTTTTCATGATAGTTTTGCCTCAGATAGACTTTTTCATTATAGCTGTGCTTTGAATAGATTTCTTCAATGTAGTTTAGTTTCAGATATATTTGAATTACTTATCTTGGTGGCTAAACTGAAGTATTGTTAGGATGGTCTGTAGATCAGGTGAATGTAAATGTACTAATTGTTTTATCTTTATGTCACAAGCAATGTTATGTGAATAGCTATTTTGTTTACTTTCTTTAATTCGTGAGACTTTTGAAATGGTTGTATGTTCTAATCCTTTTAAGAAATACTTTTAAAATATATTAACTGTCAATTTTTATTTCCCTTATTTGATTTGCGGCACACAACTAGCAAATGCTAAATAAAAATAAGAACTTGTTCTACGAAACCTTATTCATTTTAATTCGACTATCACGTTTCAGAAGAGTTTGAATTGTACACTGTTGTTTTTCTTATTAGCTTTTATAAAATAGAATAACTTTTTGTACAATGCTAACATATTAGCTTTCGAGACACATTTGAACATTAATGCTTCGAGCAGAGATTAGTACTTTAAATGATTTTTTATTATTTATTAATTTACAAGGTACTCGAAATTATTAAGTTGAACTGAAATATGTAGAAAATATTAAGGAATATTTATAAAATACGTGGTAAACTCATATTAAACATTACGCCTTAAACAAGTTATTATTTCTTATTGTCAGTATATAATCAAATTAAGCCCGATGGCAATATTTTGTTACTATCCAGTAGCTTTATAGTTCATTGAAATATATAGAAATCATATAAAGAGTCAACAAACCATTGTTGTTGCCCTACGAACGTCGACAATTATTAGCGACCAAATGCTGATCACTTGTTTGCTAGTTAGGCATGGAAATTTCCATATTGATTTGGAATATATTTGAATTGGAAATTCAACATGGTGCGAATACAGAGAAATACACAATATCACAAACGGTAGAGACTATACGTACTGTATAGAAAATCGTCGAGACTATACGTACTGGATAGCGTTTTAGCAAATTGTTTTGTTTTCTATCGTCTGTATCCATGAACTAAAACATTAAATTTCTGTGTAGTTTTGTACTGACAATGGCACGCACACGTATTTTTTTGATATGAATACTTGATTAGTGTTAAGATCTTTTTGAAGTTTATTACTGTAGCACCGCCAACATTTATCCGTGCAAAACACTTATAAAAAATCTTACTTGTTGAATTTAATTTTCGTGCTATTTTAGAATTTTTTTTCTCACTAAGATTCAATGAAGTATAGTTATGAAGTAAATTTGTCTTGAATCAAAAACAGTATCATCAACATCAAGATAGACATTTATGCTTAGAATCAGTTTGAACATTCAAGTATTATATGATACAGGATGTATACCACACCGAAGAAAAGCTTGTAGAGAACTTTTAAAAACACTCAAGACTAACAATTGATTCTTGAAAGTTTCTTCTTTGATGCAGGATTAGGCAAACGCAAAGCATTTTAAATAGTTCACCAAAATATAACTATTTAAAAGAAAGAGCAGTTTTTGTATATTGATACCTTAAAAGGTGTAGCTTATTAGATTCCAAATAAGTTAGTGAAATATTCATATACTATTTTCAGTAACACCATTACGTTGTGTAAACAGTATTGTTGTCAAATTATAAGCAATGCTGCTCTTGCTTTCAAAGTGTTTAATCAAATTATACTGAAAATGTCAATTTTAAATATATTTTAAATCGATCTGCACATTTATGACCTTCAAACTTCATTTTAATACATAAGTAAATGCTTAGTAACTTCAGCTTTAAGTCTTCTAATTTTTCACTTTCAACTGTGTCCTTCGGATTTTAAAAATTTTTAGAACATTTTACTTATTATTGTGAAGAAATTACAACATATTCCATACTGACAGTCTTTTATGGAAGTTAAGTGCTGATAGGTATATCAAATTTTCTATACAATATTGAGACAATTTCTTGTTTGAATAATGTCGTTGTAATAGTTGATCATTTTGCATTTTTTGCTTTCAAATCTCTGAAGTACGTAGAAACTAACACATTTCTATTCTAACACATCTTCATAATTCGAAAAAGTATTTAGTTTTACCATTCAATAATCTTCAAAATACATATACTAAATTACTCTAAAAAGCACTAAAAGTATATCTAGGTAATCTAGTCTTTCTAAGGAAAGTGAAAGAAAGAAATTTCTATGCGTATTAAAAACTTAATAACCATCAAATTCCTTTAAATTACTTTTATAATATTTCTTACGATTTCTTGTTGATTGACGATGGCTTGTATATATAAATATATATAAAATCACTAAATATATATTCCTGGATAAGTTATAAATAATTTACAATACCGCCAGATAGAATACACATGATCCTCGTTTCATCAATTTATCCATTTTTGTTATCCTTTGAACAGGGCCTTAGTCGAATTTGTTTTTCAATTTAATCCACAAATAATTTTTGTAAGTCCAAAATGTCAAGAACTTATTTAAAATGGAAGAACGAGCACCAATTTTTATCCGGACGAAAAAAAAAAAAAAAGTCTTAAAAAAAAAAAAAATTATCACTTAAAGCTTCAACATCACCGAAGGTCGTTTCATTTGATTTTAAATTCAAACCTTGATCTTGGGGGCTTTTCCGATTTCGAAGTTTCCGAAAATGCGGCCGATCTTGACAGAAACCGAAGACCGTATCCCGTTTTCGGGAACCGAAAGAGAGGGGTCGGTATTTGTGGAAATCGACCCACCGCTGAGGGCGCTGCAGTCGTCAAAAACTTTTCTCAACAGTTTGGAGGAAGGAGGTAAGTATTCCTAACTGGGGGGACAAATACAGTGTGAGCAGTAAGTCTTTCTTGGACTAAAAGAGTTATTGAGGAAAAAACAATTGCACTTGCACTTATTGATATGTTTTTACTTTCAATTATCCATATGTATACATAGGGTATTGAAAGTAAAGTAATTGGTTAAAAATAAATAAAAAATAAATAATCCTGGTTTAAAAAAAAAGACACAGAAAAAATGTCTGTGTGTCTGTGGTCAGCATAACTCCTGAACAAATTGACCTATGATGTTCAAATTTGGTATGATGGTTGGTGGTGGCCATGGGACCTACCATTAAGGTTTTCGGTCAAAATCGCGCATCCGCATAAGGTAGCTGCCATTGAAATAATCATGTTTTTCAATACTTGCTAAAAAACAGCCCTAATGATTTTGATCAGAATCACTGTGGTAATTCCTTTTAAGGTGTTCTAAACATCCCCACCTCCAAAATTTCAGTAAAAATGCTTTAATAGAGATAAAGTTGAAAAACGAAAATCTTCAACACAGAGTTCTCTTTGCTTGAACACAGCTAATCAAAGATCGTTTTTTCTCCTCACCACAGTTTCACTTATAAAAAATGATAATGTAAGAATTATCGCAAAAAATATCTCCATACTGACCATTTTTTCTAAATGAATGATGAAAATATAAATACGGTAAATGACACAGTTCCATGTCATTAATGTAGTATGATTGAAAGTTGTGCGCTGTTCCACACCCCTAGTCTTTAGGGAAATGTTAGATACAACACATAAATTTGCAATGAACACATGCTTAGTAAAAATCAACTTCTTTGTAGGTAGGAGTATGTGTAATCAATATTGTCTGGTTCTGGCTATTTGGACGATTCAGTATGGAAATAGTAGGGGGGTGGGGGGCTGAGGATTTCGGTTAGACGATTTCAACTATTTTTCTACTTTCAGCAACTGGTCTATTCGGTTTATGACATTTACTTTTGCATGTGGTTGTATTCTATGAACTTTGTTAGCTTGAATTATATATTATATTATTCCAGAGAGAGTTTGAATTTTTTTTAATCAAACCTCATGTTAAATTTGTATTTTGTATTGTGTTATTTTGGTATGGCTTTGTAAATTGTATCATTTTTATGTTCTGAATTGTATGTGGTATAATTCTCTTAACTTTGTAAACTTAAATATGTATACTTTGTGAACTTTATTATTTATACTTTTTTATTATGTATTCTATAATTTCGGTATTTTCTATGATATATTCTGGAAATTCGGTATTTATTCTTCTCTGGACCAGCCCTTTGGGACCTTAACCCTATTGTTGATTGACAAATTTGTATTTTTAAATAAATGTAAAAGGTAAAAACACATTTGACTATTGCGCTGCAATCTAAGTAACTAATCCAAGTTCATTAAAAACTAAAAAAAAAAAAAAAAAAGTTGTTCACTAAATATTTGCTAAACCGGGACTTAAGTTGTATTCTTTATTTAAAAATTTCGTAACAGTAAAAACATTTAAATACTGTTTAAGAGCTTATTACCCCACAGAAAAAGAATTTTCAATGACGTAACTCAAATGATTTTTTACAACTTAAAATGGGCCCCATTGTATTTTCTGGTTAGTAAATTTAATCAGATCTGGAAAGTTGGCCTACATATTTTTCCCATTAAAAAAATTTACCACATTAACTACATCTACTAGTTTTGCACCAACCAACAACAAACTTAGTAGCACAATAACGCTGGCCAATATCACTCGGCATTGTCTCATTCAGATAAAGTAAAATTTTGTTGCAGATATGGGCCAATCTCGCCCGGTGCTGGATAAATATACTGGATGTTTTGAAGTGGTAATGCACAGTTTTAAAATTGAAATATTTTATTGATATGAATTACGGAGAAAATAAACTTGACAAAAAAGTCAAAAAACGTGTTTCTTTAGTTGCTCTGAGTCCTTTCCTATCAATAAAATATTTAAATTTTAAAACTAAGGATCGACAATTCAAAACTTACAGCATATTTCATCCAGTTGGATAAGGTTGGCCAATATCAATAACAACGGCCGATTTACAACCCTCCACATGGGGATTGATCTATGTCGAGTAATGTCGGATAACATTGTTGTCCTACTGGAGATAGGGGGAATTAATTTTGTACCATTACTCTAAAAAAACTCATTCCTCAAATTACAACTGTATTTTACAAAAAATATGACAAAATTCACTTTTAAAGATTTAAAGCGTAGTAGCTTTTTTTTTTGCTGTCGCTTGGGATCGATCATGGGACCTTTGGTTTCCCAGCCAGATAACTCTATCCACCAGACAAATGAGATCACTAGTACTTAAAAATTGTATCTGTTATTTGTACACGAGACCACCACACAGTCCCTTCACAGTTAGTCGTGAAGGGACGAACGATTGAACGTGCGGCAGTGAGTCGCCGTATGCTTTCTGTTGTCGGCAGTGAGTCGCCAAAGATGCCAAGATGGTAGTGTGGAGGTCGTGTAGTATTTTCAGAAGGTGCCGATAGATTGCAGAACGACTCAGTTGTCCGATAGTCACCAATAATGCGTTGTAGATTTTTTTGCGGTCGCTGGGGATTGATTGTGAGACCTTTGGTTTCCTAGCCAGGTACTCTGTCCAATAAACAAAAGAGATCTCCGGAGTCTATGAGTTAGTTGTATCTGTTTTGGTATGGCTCTACCTGTTCTGCCTAATCTGTTTTGCTACCTGGCCTAATCTGTTTTGGTATGGTACACGAGACCACCAAAGATTTACTAAATCTATACAGTGTTTAAACGTTCCTCATGTATCTTATGGTCCTCTGTTTACGAATATGAGGACAACTTGGCAGAAAACTTGGGTATCTTCTAATTGTCCGGGTTTAAATCAGGTATTTTTTTGGTCAAATTTTTGCTTTGAAGTACCTTATTCTCAGCAGAATTTCCCAAATAATTATTAAATTCAATAACGTCACATCACCGGAAAAAAGAATTTTTACTGAACTTAATAAATCATATGTAATTTTATTAATCTCCGTTGAAAATAGTACTTAAGTGGAGAACTCATTAATGGCATCATTGCAAGAGATTAAAATTAATCCCATTTATGTGCTTTTATGGAGAGGGTATTAATTCTAACTGCAGATAATGGAAGAAAAAAAAATAAGTTCCATCAAATTAATAAGGCAAGGAGACGGTCATTTTTTATGGGGTTTTTATTGACTCCAATGGAATTTGAACCGTCATCAGGAGTAAAAATAGTACAGGGCAGAAATATGATTTTCTCGTCCTCTCTCTTATGTTTTTGCTTACATTAAAGTCATTTAGACATGCTTACTATTTCATATTTCTAAATTAATTCAAACATTATTTTTCTTAAGCAAAATTTGTAGATATCCTGTTAAAATACACACCTTATAAATATTATATAGCTTAAACTTATTTATGCATTCATGAAAATGTTTTTAATAATAATAATTATTTTTATATTTTTTAATTTAAAAGGATTTGGGGGCTTACACTATTTTTCGTGACATTTTTTTAGAAGTTTGTAAAGTTTTATGCTTTCATAAGAAAATGTTTATTAAGGAAGTTTTCTACTTTAAAAAGTAAATATTTTGATAATTAATGGGCAGATTTGATTAAAGAAATTCAGAAATTAATTAGTTTTCTTGATTGACATCCGAGATTAAAATTTTTTTTATGAATTTCTATTGATATCCATAAACATATTGGATTGATTTGCTATATTAAATTACGTAGATTATCTGTATATTATTTTTCAAATAAAAGTCCTTTCAAAATTAGCTAATGTTCAAAACTAATTCATAATAAATTTTCGAATTTATAAATGCTAAATATTAACCAATATTTGAAAGTAGGCAAAATGATCTTTTTCCCATTAAAACTTTTTAATTATAAAATATCATGTAAGAAGTATATGTTCATTTTATGAAAACTTTCCTTTTTGTCAAATTATGGGCACATATCTGTATAAACTCAAAGATTTTCAAAACCCATTTTTTTTTTTTTTATAAATGTATAATTTCTTAATACAAAATATAGTGTTAAACACTACAAAACCACCCCAAGTAATACTTTAATATTACAGATACATCAGCCTTGGCATTGCAAAACCATCACCTGCTTACACGGAACATATTGCAATTAAAAATTAGTTTTGTAAAAATGTACATTTTTCAACAAAATAGGTTTTTTATGTACACATTTCAGTGATATTTTCTAACAAATTTTTTTTTAATAAAAATTTAGTCACGTCTTCTTTGGTTAGAATTTTTTCTAACTCCTTGCAAAAATACTGTACAGTAATTAAATTTGAAATACTTGGGGAAAGTTAATTTATTTCAGTAAAATTCCAAGTCAATTCTTTAGGTATTGCAAATTCCGAATATTCTCATCTTTCTACGTCATTTAGAGGTCGTGAAAATGTAACAAATCAGAAAATTAAGTCTGACAGATTTAACGAAGCTTGATTGTTATTTAATTCTCTTTCAAAAAATACTACATCCTATTTTAAGCATACTTTATGATTCCCTGAAAAACTAATCTCTCTACCCGCTTTTCTTAAACTTGATTTAAACTATAGTTTTACCGTATGTTCTGGTTTCAGAAGCTTGCCTCAGTCTCATACATATTCATGTCCACATACAAACATCTTACTGGATAATGGGATTATTTCAGAGTTTTTCTTTTCGCTTTTGGTCATATAAAATAAAAAGAATATTCTATGATGAATTTTTTTATTGAATAACCCTTGTTTTTTCATTAGCATAAATTTATAATTTAGCTCTTTTAATCTATCAAAATGCAATTAAAATTATTTACAAAATAAATATGAATTATTTAAAAAATAAATACAAAGTATTTAAAAATACATACATAAACTAGTTAGAAAATAATAATAAATATATACTAGTTAGAAAATAATAATAAATATTTATTATTTAAAAAACATTAAAGAACTATTAAAAATATTAGAAAAATATATGAATTTTTTTTTTTATTAAATTTAAAAAAAATATATATATATTAAAATATAAGAGCATTAATAAATGGAAAAGAATTGGAAAAAAAAATAAAAAAATAATAATAATTTTGAAAAATTATAAAAATTATTAAAAGCTATAAAAAATATTTTAAAATTGTAAAATTACAAAAAAAAAAAAAAAAAAAAAAAAAAAAATTACTAAAAATTATCATTAATTTTTTTTAAACTCTCAATATAGAGTTATGCTTTTGCGTCCTAGATATATTCAAATACTTATCAAAATTTTCTACTGAACTTTTTTTCAGCCTTCTTGTATTAAAATTCAAACCTTATCACTAAACCAGTATAAAATTGAACCACAAAAATTATTATTTCCAATGATTTCCCTTACAATACAAAATAAAAAGTTCTCCGTTTTTTTAATATAAAACTGCTACCCTTTCAGTCTAGTATCCGCTTGCGTGACATGAAAATTTCAGGAAGAAAAGAAATGAAGTCAATAGTCTTCTTTACGTAACAAATTACATATCTATTCTTCAGCCTGACTCATTCAATGTATTTTATGATGGATGGTTGACTGAATATTAAATGGCAAGCCATGAATTTATTTTTTAAATTTATCTTCCTTCAGATACATTTTCCTGAGTTTATTTTCTAAGTCAGTCCGTAATTTCTTTGATGTAAGAAATTTGATTTCATTAGAGGATTGTATAGTTTATTATTTCAACTTTATACGGGGTTGAAATGACAAGCCGATTGACCGGATGTCTACATAGTATTGGTGTCATCTGCTTGTAGTGCTGATCTCCAACTGCAAGTTCAGAATAGCCCATGCTTGTTTATTGAATTGAAGCCGAAGAAGGCTTAGAAATTCACCATTGAGATCCATATTAGTGATTGCCATAAAAAAAGTTAGCATCTGTTTGTAACTAAGAGCAACCTATTATAGAACGTTAGAGTGGAAGAGGATGATGAAAATTCAATTGTTTTCAACTGCTTTTTCTATCTGAATGTTACAGTGAGAGATCAATAGCGACGCGTAAGCAAACCTTGCCAGATTTCAGTTAAATATACAGTAGCGTGATCGGCCATCTTTGCAACTTCGAAAACCCCATGAAATTCTGATCACATTATGAAGTTGGATAATATCTTCTTTGCAACATTGCAAAACAATTAAAAAAAATTTCCAGATCAGATGGCAACGCTTTCGAACAGTTTGGAACGTTGTTGCAACGATATGTGCTGTTTGGGATGGTAGATTTGCGGCTGTTAATTTTTATCAAATTTATATTTAATAAGTTCACAATCATATCCACGTAACGAAAATTATGTTTTTGTACTTTACTTTGCTTTTATGGAGAACTTAAAGAATATAACTTGAAAGAATCATATTTCAGATAAGCAATATTGTAAGTGTAAATTCTAAACAGCGTGACAAAAGCTAATTAAGCGTAATTTCCTTCTAGTATAAAGTTTCTTATGAAAAATATTATCTCCCATACAATTTAAGGTAAGAAGCTATACATAGTTACCTAGTACCCATCATGGATAATTAGTGCGCGACTAATTAAAGAAAATTCTAAGGAACTTACAATTTGCTAAACAATAGTTTCGCATAGATAAATTTAATACCTTAAAGTTTTAAATATTATACACTTTTAAGTTTTTGTAAACTAGAAAAGAATGTTTTAAACTTGCGTTATATATCTTCTTAACTACTAAAGGTTAGTATAATATATTAGTAGAATTATTAGCAAATTATTTTACATGTTTAATTTGTTAACTAAAAGAAGAAAATTTAATAGTATGCAATAAAATTAGTTGTAACTATAACTATAGCACTATAACTCTAGAATAAAGAATAATTACAATTTTCATTCCAATTATTGAAATATTTCAAACTATCTGCTATGATTCGTTCTGAATAATTTACGAGTCTTAATGAAGAAATAATCATTAGATAAGTTTTGGTTATTACTAAACTTATAATCCTTATTATCCATAAAGTTTTAAATAAAAATCCTTTAAAAGCATTGCCAATTTTTATATTCATTAACACAGTTTCTGTTGCCAGCGTGTGCTTGGTGTTGGCATCTATTTTTTATAAATATTAAAAACATCTCTATCCGCAAAATATTAAATAAACAACTTTTCAAAATTTATTCATTAAAAATGAGTGTGAATTTATCCAAATATCTTTTATTTATTCTGATTAAAATAATTTTATTATTTATTTATCAAGTCCATTTTGGCAACTGGAGAGAGTTTCTTCAATGGTCGGTTAAATGCTATTTCAGTGTGATTGGATGACAGAGAGTTGGTTTATTAGTATTCCGTAAAAACGACCTTTTAGTGACAGTGACAGTCTCCAAAATTTGATAAAAGGCATTGTCATCAATAATTCATCAAATAATGAAGATAAATTTAAATTAATTACACTAGCGGTTAGATAGACGCAAAAACTTTTATGGCCCTGGTCAATGGACTTCCACATGTGCGTCATTCGTCGCACGTAGAACATCAAGACGGTAGTCAATTTCGCGCCAGATATGGCCAAACATGTCGGCATCCATCTAGGCTATTGCGGCTGTAATCCTGGCCTTTAAGTCATTCGACACTTTCCTCCTGTAAACGATGTCCTTTACGAATCCCCAAAGGAAAAAGTCCAGTGGCGTTATATCACGTGATTTGGGTGGCCAAGAGGGAAAAATAAACAAATAATAACCCGCGCAAACGATATTTACAAAAGAAATGATATTCAAATGGGAAAAGGAAATTTTATATGGCAGCAATCACTATAAATGAAAATATATGAGTTATTCTATGCATAAATGCCATAAGTTTGTTTATATCTTCATTATTTTATGAATTATTCAACATCAAAATGTGTCCAACATTTTATAGACACACTGTATAGCTGCGAAACAGTGAAAAACAGATAGATGTGACAAATGGTATTTGAAATACATAGGTTTGCAAAGGGACTTATGCGAATAAATTTATTTATGGCTCAGTATGGTTTACGATCAGGCCTATTTCCATATCGACGGATTGGTCAATAAACAAAACTAATGAATATGAGGTACTTAAAACTCGTCTGTGTTTGTGTTGCGAAACCATTACATTCTGCAAAAGTGTCCGTTAGGGATGCACTACCTAGTAAAGGTATCATAAGCCCTTTTTTGGTGAAGGAAAATATAAACTCATTCCGCTATATTCAGATTTTACAACAATTTACTTTCATATTTCAATATTGTAGCTAATTTAAGTGTGCTTAAAATTCCATACCTGTCTTACACAACATACCTCTTGTCTTTTCTTTATGGCTTTCACTGTCACCGCAGTTATTTCATTTCATAGTTAAATAATTTCTTCTGAAAGACCTTTGTACTTTGTTCTATAACACAAAAAAAAAGTACACAAAATTAAATCCATCCAAATATACATGCAGCAGTATCAATCTAGTTTTAGTCCCCAAAGTAATAAAAAAGAACAACATGGCGGGAACTCTCAATAGTAAGAACAATGTTTAATTTGTTCTGAAACCACTTACAATGTCAGAAATCAAAATAACGAAAGCATTTACTTTCTCCCTCTGACTTATTATCTTTACTTACAGATCGAAGAATTCCCTCTCCGTCTTGCGGACTAAGATAAACCATCGTTGTTCTATCAGAAACAGAGGGAAAAATCACTAAAACAATCCAAATAACTCTTTCTGGAACATGCGGTGCTTGCTTTTCGTGGCACTTAATTCCGCATGAATATTGCGTGTGTACGACAATACTATCCTTGTGTCAATAAACTATTGTTCTTAGAGAAATCTACCAATGTTTTGTGCCTAGAGGGAAGAACTTCAAGAACACAATATATTTATTATATAGGGTGTCTGTCTATAAATTAGTTGGGCAATGGAGGTCAAATAGATCTGTATAACTGTTATTAACTAGGCATTATTAACTATTCTTTTTTCCCAACTAATTTATGTTCATTATGCCATTCTGTATAATGCCTAGTTATTATGAGTTATACAGATCTATTTGAGCACCATTACCCAAATAATTTATAGACAGCCTGTATACAGGGTTCCCAAGGTCATTGAAAGTCATTAAAAGTGCTTAATATTTTTTAACTTGTTTTCAAGGCCTTGAAAATCCTTGAAAATGCTTAGAGGTGCTTAAAAGTCCTTGAAAATGCTTCGAGGTCTTTAAAAGTCCTTAATTTTTACAGATGTTGTCCAACTACAAAATTAACAAATATACAACTCGGACTTGCTATCCCCGCGTGACCGCCAGTTATCTGCACCGTATCGGAATTTTCCGACACATTTGTATTACGCATCCACCCACTTGTAACTTTTTTGGTAGAATATACTTCATTAAAAATTTAAATATAGCCATGATGCCTGAAAACGAATTTTCATAGGTCCTCAAAAACATTAATTAGGTCCTTAAAAGTCATTGAAAAGTCATTGATTTTCATTCTGTGATTTGAGTGGGAACCCTGGTATATGTCTGTTTGCATAAATGCTGCAAAGATGAATTACATTGGTAGAAACACAATGCTGAAAGAGATGTGATGAAGAGGAGTGATTTGAAAGAGATTCTAGAGTTCCGATGATTAAAACATCAAGTTTATGAGCGGTATATTGTGGATTTTGTCCTGGCTTCCATTGGCGTGTAAAATAATGGAGGCTGGTGCATATGTTAAGTACATCATGACCTCAATGTTAGTTTGTTGGTGCGGTGGGGTTAGGGAGAGAGAGGTATGCGTGATGAGGTTTTGATCTCGCAATCTTATTGCAATTTATGATTATGAAGCGTATTTGGATGCAATAAGGGCTTCATAGTTGCAGAAATATACAGCCGGGACCGTGCAAACTAAGTTATACTCAAAACTGAAAGCATAACTAAACGCAAATCTATGTTCAAAACTAAACTAAATTAATAAAAAAAACTGAATGATTTGAAAGAAATTTGGTTAGCATTAAACGAAAGTTGAACATTCAGAAAGAGAAATGAAAGAAAACCATTGCAATAATGGATGACATTCTGATGACTACTTAACCCACTTCCCATCATTCAATCAAATCTGAAACTTGATAGATAGACTCAGAGTCGATGTCAATGCATTCTATCAAGTTTTGGATGTGTCACTAAAAGGCCGCTTCTACGCATGCTTCTGTTGACAAGAAATAATTCATGGAATAATTAACCCACTTGCCGTCATCCAATCGAATTGAAATTTGAGAGATAGATCCATTGCCGATGTTTAAACATTCTATGAAGTTATGGGGTCAAATAGAAGTTACTCCATGGCACGGAATCTATGGTTTTCTTCGAAGTAATGAAACACTATGAAAAATCCATCTGAGTTGAAAACTGCTTAAATAAGTTTCTATTGTACATAAAAGTTGGCAATCTATAAAAAAAATTAAAGAAAAGCTTTTATGAATTAATTTTGTACATGTTTAGCATAACAAGGAACCGAATTGATAATTTTCTTTTTTAGTTTCTTTAACACTAATATAGCGCAAACTTATACGAAGGTCTGTTTGTCTAATTCAACATTCCCAGATAAAAATAAATGTTTCAAACATATGTAATATGTCAAATAAAATGTTTTGCCAAGAAAAGTTCCTTCATCAAAATTCAATCGGCAGTGACAGAAAATCATGTTACGATTTGTTTGAGCATAAACAAAAAAAGTTTCGGATCTATTACCAACCTGAGAGTGTTTTGAATTACAACAGGAAGAGTTGTTATTGAAGTGTTCACAACTTGGTTCTAATAGAAATGTGGGTTTACAACTTGAATATTCGGTGACATGTTTTATTCATCTCATAAGATACGAATGAGAGTCAATTTGTCAATAAGCTTATAGTATAAATGATAGAGATATGTGTGATTTGTATACTTCTATTTCTGAATAGAATTAGTGGGGTTATATAGATTCTCATTCATTTTAAAAATACGTTCATCAATCATTTTAAAAGTGCATTTATCATCCATCTTTGCAGTACATTCATAATTCAATTTAATGGTGCATTTATCAATTCATCTTAGTAGTAAATATATCATTCATTTTAATATCGCATTTATAATTAATCTTAGTAGTTCAGGCGTCATTCCTTTTCATAATGCATTTATCATTCATATCAGTGTAGTATATTTATAATTCATTTTAAAAGTGCATTTATAATTTATCTTATTACTATATACATCATTCATTTTAATAGTGAATCCTTTATATCATATATCTTACAAGGAGACCTTACGGTCTCGGAAATTCAGATCGGGATGAAATTTGGCAGATTGATAGTATACCTTAAGGGTATCCACACTGTAAAGTAATAAAGCGCACTAGCCAGAAGATTACGAGAAAATAGGCTTTAAAGTGTTACTCATAGCTTAGATACTAGTAGAGATTTTTGATTTGCAACTCCCCGGTGGCTAAGTGGTCAGCGTGATGGATTCCCGTACGGGCGATCAGGGTTCGATACCTCGTGAGGTAGTTTTTTTTCTTCTATTTATAAAGTGACTGTTACAGCTAATTGAAATTTTAATTAAAGATAATATTTTATTTTTAAATATGTAATGTATTTTTAATGAAGGTACATTAAAATTCTATTTACTATTTTCACAAATAAATTTTGAGATATTAGAAGATGTAGAGAAGTAAATGATTTTCCCAAAAAACATGAAGAACCAGTTTCTATATGGAAGAGTAAGAATTTTGTCCTATGGTACTCAAGCAGGTAGTCAGAAATTTTCAAAACCCTAACGGCACTTTGCGACGTCTATTTTTATAGACAGGTAAAGAATCTACTAAAGCGTATGCAAAATTGCGCGTATCTGGTTGAAAATAATAGAGAAATAAATACCCGTGAAGACTGCATAAAAATACAATCAATAGTCCATCATCAATTTTTAATAAAATGTTCCGGTATGCCTG
This sequence comes from Linyphia triangularis, assembly GCA_963978545.1. Lineage (NCBI taxonomy): Eukaryota > Metazoa > Arthropoda > Arachnida > Araneae > Linyphiidae > Linyphia > Linyphia triangularis. The sequence continues at coordinate 65,390,108 of OZ021729.1, forward strand.
GTATGCTTCCAAGTTTTCTATCGAAAGATATATTTTCATGAATGTTAATGAAGTATGTTTTCCAACGAATCTTTTGCAAAAAGGTTGTTCCTGTAAACAATCTTCCTTTATAAATTGTGCAAGATGTCAAAACTGTTTTTGTTTTCCATGTTTTTATGATAAGTGTCATTCTGGTGTATGTATATAAATAAATAATTGATAAATAAAAACTATAAGTCAAAATCCATAGATAAATTAAGTCCTACCCTAATTTTGTTGCCGTGGTAATTAGAATTTTAATTTATATCTATTTAATTTATCTCTATTTTCTCTATTAAAAATACATTACGTATTTAAAAATAAAGTATCTTTAATTCAAATTTCAATTAGCTGTAACAGTCACTTTATAAATTGAAAAAAAAAAAAAAAATTAAAAAAAATAATTGCCTCACGAAGTATCGAACCCGGATCGCCCGTACGGGAACCATCACGCTGACCACTTAGCCACCGGGGAGTTGTGGATCAAAAGTCTCTAATACTAGTATGTAAGCTACGCATAACACTTTAAAGCCTATTTTCTCGGAATCTTCTGGCTAGTGCGCTTTATTACTTTACAGTGTGGATACCCTTAAGGTATACTATCAATCTGCCAAATTTCATCCCGATCTGAATTTCCGAGACCGTAAGGTCTCCTTGTTAGTAGAACAATCATAATTCATTTAATGCCGACCAAACGGTATAGTGGTTTGCGTGCTAGCTTCTGGACCGCGAGGTTGCGGGTTTGAGTCACGTGTAAGGCATGGGTGTTTGTAAATGTATGTTGGCTTGTCTAATGACGAATGTTTCGGCGCATTATAGCCCTTGTGTTGCTGACGGCGCCAGATAATCTGTATACAACCAACCATAATTCATTTAAATAGTGTATTTATTATGCATCCAAGAAAATAATCACCATTCATTTTTGTAGTACATTACTTATGTACATTTCTTTACTGCAAGCCTCCTGATCAAATTTCATATAGTCTTGGTATTAAATAGTTACTTATGCAACTAGTGCGGAAAGTAATACTTTTTTAAACGAGGCAAAATGCTTGTTTGACGAGTGCGATAGCACGAGTAAAAAATGTGCCGAGTTTCATAAAGTGATTTTCCACGTGTTGCATACAATATTTTTTATAATCATGTGCAAAAAAAATATCTTTAAGGTATACGTATAGGCTTCAAATCGCAAAACTCGCAAAAATCGGGGAAGATTTGTAAGGCCGTAAAAAAAAAAAGCAAAATAAAAACAACACAAAAGAAGGAAAGAAGGAGCATGCTAAAAAGGAAGTATATAATAATTAGTATATTAATAACAGTTTTTTATATAAAAAATACTTTTTTAAAAATTATTCTCAGATTCTAGATTTTTCTATTTTGCATTTCATTCAAACAGTAATAACTTCAGTTTAAATAATATTTTTTGAAATTTGTTTTAGCTATATAATTTGCATACATTGTTGAATGTTTTGACCCTAAATACTAAATGATTTGTAAATAAATATGTTTTTAATTAAATTTTAAAGATAAGATTCTGTATAAAAAAACTTGAATTTTTCTAATAGATTCAGTTAAAGCAAGATATCGCAAAATATACACACTGTAAAATTCTGTTTATAGGGTTAAAACATAGAACAGGGTATTCCGCATTATTGAACACCAAAATTGTATCTGTGGGTGAATTATAATTTTTTTCATTACCGTTTGAAATTAGCCTAATTAGTTGATTAAATGTTAATTAATTATTAAAATTGAAGAAATTTTAATTTTTTTATTGGGAAGAGTTTAACAAATAATGTAATTTTTAAGGTGCAAAGGTCTAATTTTTAAATTAAAAATTAAAAAAAAAAATGTTGAAACCTATACTTATACCTTAATACTTATATAAACTAAAGTTGGCAACTACAGTTAATAAATATCTACTAAAAATGTCCTTTCTGTACCAAAAGTATATGAAAAATTAGCACGAGGTGTGCGGGAAAGTACTTTTTCACTCTAGTGCGAGAAAGTTATTTTGCACTCCTTGTACGATGTTATAGAAAGTAGATATCTTTATACTAAACTTCAACTTAACTTGACATCACTAGACGGTAGATCGTCACAGTGCTCATAGGTATTTAATCCATTTTGGCGGCATGAAAGCATAATGTTCGCCAAACCACAACCCTGTAGAGAACAAAAGGCTATAAGGTTTGGCGAGAATTATGTCTTCCCTCCGCTAAAATGGATTAATTGCCTATGAGCACGATGAAGATCTATCGTCTAGTGATGTTAAGTTGGAGTTTAGTATAGAAGAGATTATAGATTGGAGTTGCCAACAATAATTCATGTATGTACTAAATTATTTTTTGCACGTAATTACAAAAAACAGTGTATGAAACTTGAGCGAAATAACTTTTCCAAACCGGTAAAATATTTCACTCGTGCTAACATTTTGCTTCGCTTGAAAAAGTATTTACTTTCGCAACTAATTACATAAATAAATATTATGAAATTATACCGAAGCAACTTTCTCACAATTACATCAAAGCTTGATGTATAACAAACGGTATAGTGATTAGCGTGCTAGCTTCTAAACCGCGAGGTTGAGGGTTCGAGTCCCGTGTTAGGTATGGGTGTTTGTAAATGTATGTTGGCTTGTCAAATGACGAATGTTTCGGAGCATTATAGCCCTCGTGTTGCTGACGGTGCCAGATAATCTGAATACAACCAACTTGATGTATAACATTTATAACATCTTTTTGAATGACTATTCGTATTAGAAATAAAAATGCATTTAAAATAACCTTCAATTCAATGATCAATATTCAGATGCACTTTACAACCCTAACAAAGACCACAAACAAAAAAATAATTGCATCGACATTATTTCCAGAAATAAGTCTTAAAAATTTGAATCATCGAAATAACTAAACTTACCTGGTGAAAACGAAAGTAATTAAAAAAGCAATATGCTTTTAGTACTAAGAAAATAAATACGCTCAACTCAATCACAGAAGAAAATATTCCTTTAATAATAAAACTTTCAAGCTCTTTAAAGTTTTGATACTTGAGTTTTCTTAAGGAAGCAATTGCGAAGAAAGTAATTGAGCAATAGAGGGATTATATTACCGAAAAAAGAAAATTTCCTGACGGTCAAAGTTAAAACCTTTAAAATCGTCTGAAATAATGATTTATTGAGCATTTTTAAGGGGAAATTTGCAATTTAACTCCCTTGTGGTTTGGAAGCACTTTCCGTCTACACAAATAAATGCTGCAACAGGTACGTCATTTTGAGAACTAATAAGAATTTTTTGCTCAATTTTTGGAAAAAAGGAAATTGGAATGTTTTCCTCTTTTGACGGGGAAGCAATAATATTCTTTTGCATTTTTAGGAATTTTAATAAGACAGTGGAGAATCTCAAAAAGAATGGCCTTTCTGTTCGCTAATAAAGTCTGAAACAAATTTATAGCCTTAAGAAAAATGCCTTTATTCTTGATTTATATTTAGTTCTTCCTATCAATATAGCGAATTCAAACACTTATTCGTAAAACTGTATTAGATATTTTTGCCCGTCTGCCATTTAATTGAAAAGCAATTACAAATAATGCAGTGTTATTTATAGTTTCGCTATACTTTATTAATTTTTATTCATTGGGATGGAAAGTTAGTTATTCATTGTTATAAATGTCTTTATTTCCTTTCAAAGGTTTTATTGCAATTTGAGGAATAGTTATTTAGGCAACTAGTTGCGAAAGTAATAATTTTTCAAACGAGGCAAAATGCTTGTTTCAGTGAGCTAGCATGAGTTAAAACAGCTCAAAAGCATCGAAAAAAAGAATCGTTATTTCGTTTAATGAACTCTACCACAACAAAGACAATATTATCAGAATTCTATTGCAAAAATCAGAAATAAGATTTTTTAATCACGACGCATATATGACACATTTAATATCGTAAAAATGTTTTTGTTTTTTTTAATCATCTTTTTTCCTTCCTTTTAAAAGGGAAAATTAACTGTGGCCTGATGTAGTATTTTGAATACTATGGTAAATGTGTAGATCATATAGCAGTATGAAGACTACGTCTCTGGCAACTCATGAAGACTTACGACCAATCGCAATGTTACAATTCATTTTTAAAGGTGTGTTTTGATTTTTCCAAATAAGGAGTTACCAGTGACGTACCTTGTATATGCTTCATTTTCACGTAAATTTTTGAACGCAGTATTTTAAGTAGTAACAGTTTTCAAAATTGTGGTATAGTTATGGTATTTTTTATTATTCAAACATTTCAACAGATATTTTATTCAATAAAAAAATAGTGTATGTGTGTGTGTTAGATAGTAGTAAGAAACGGTTGGAGAGAAGTCTGGGAAATTTGGTTTTAAAAGTTTGCTTTCACTTAACTTGCTTTTGTTTTCAAAGACCATGTTCTCTATTTCTATGTGCTTATTGAGAAGCGATTTTAGGGTGTTGGCGAGTGTTAACGAGCAGGGGATGGAGTCCCTTGATTGTTAATGCCCACCAAGTTTCTTACAGAAATTAATGTGTTTATCAAAACTTTGAACTTGTATCTAAAAAGTTGTCTAATGAATACATAATAATATTTGTGTAACAATTTCAATATTAACTTGAAAGTACTATATTTAAAATTCTAAATTCTACAGAAAAAAATCTGACTCGAATATTTTTGGAAAAAAAGTACAATTATTTTCTTATTGTTGTATAATTAGTACTTGGAGGGGGTAAAAAAAAAAGGAAAAATACAGCCTATTTCAATGTGTTTCAAGAAAAAATATTACAGTTTTAATGTGCTCTTCTTACAGCGATCAAAGGCACACAGTTGTTTGAGACAGAAAGAACAATCTTGCAATATTTCCAATTGAGGGGAGTCGGTAACCTAAAATTTATAAAAAAATTGATTTTGAGTTCATTATTGTTTATTAAAATATAAATTATTCACTTTAAAATTATACCTCACTTGTAATAACTCATTCAAAAGCATTTTTAATAATATTTTTTGAAGATAAAATTGAGAACTTTTAGTATAAGTAAAGTTTTCTTTAAAATACTTTTTTTTTCTCAAAACTATATTTTTCATTTCTCATATACATTTTTCTAAGAAACTACTTTAACTATCGACATACATTTTTTTCATTCATTTTATGCATCTGTATATACTGAAGTGAGATTTTGCTGTTAAATTTAAAATATTTCTTGTCATGTCCTTTTTCATCAAAAAAAAAAAAAAAAAAAAACATTTGACTTTTAACAAATTTGAGCGACTTTCACGATAATTCATTAAAAAATAGTCGATGAATTACAATTAAAACCAACTTCAGTAGAATAAAATGTGTCTGCTAAATGCACTGGAAAATAAATTAGGCTTCTATATTAAATACTTTTCGAGAAAAAGGTTGGTTGGGTTTTGTGGCGCAAAAACTGCACAAGGGCCACACTGTGTCAAACATTTGCCGAGAAAAATGTACATGAAATATGTCAAATTAACATAATCGATATCGAGTGTACCAACTCCCCTTACATAGAAATACTTTTATGATTTTGGAAAGCACAGCCTATGACTCAGCAACTCAAGTTATCCCAATCAAACTTAACACATTCTCAATGGACAATTCCCGCATTTTTTAAATGTTTTTTTATTCAATTCTAAATGGTTCCGAAAAGGCCATGAACATAAAAATGTCTGCTCAATGCGCTTTAAAAAAAAAAAAAAAAAAAAAATGCGATCAAAATTACCTTGTTAAAGGTTGGCGAGAAAACGACTTATTTCGTTGACGTTAAATGTGACGTAAAGAGATTTTGACTTGAAATGCAGCAGCGGAAACCAGATTTGCAAGTTTCTCGCAAATCACGCCAACCTGTACGGAATGTGGTAATGGTCTACCAACGCCAACTTTTTTAAAGATAACTATTTGGCATAAACCTCACGATAACCATAGAAATGCAGGGATCTTTTTACGTCACGAATTGTGTTGACTGTTTTGATTGGACTGGTTTTAGGGCCTTTTCTTTTCTTAATATTTAAATAACTAATTTTTTTAAAGAACTTTTGTTTAAATATTTGGAATCGGAAAGAAATTATTCATAAATGTACTTCATATCTACTAATTTCACTCGTTTTTTAAAAAATGCGGGAATTTTCCATTATATCAATCAATAAAAAAATGCAAAGTATTTTTTTTTTTTAACTTCATTTTGAACACGCTCGTTTATTATATGGCTAATAAACATAACTACTTTTAACTATTCATACAATAAAAAGTTCATGAAGCTCTGTCCAAATCCCGAGCTTAATACTAATAAGGATAACGTAAAAAATAATAAGGCATTCCTCTAATAAGAAACCCTTATATATTGTCTAGCAGAAAAGTTCAGAGTATAAAGGTGGATGCCGAAAACTTTTGTAGCCAATTACTTCGGTTTGTGTCTCTTTTCCTGGGATTGTAAAGATATTCCCGAGTTAATAAAGATCATAAATGAATAATAGCTCATTGCTTCGGCATATCGCTATTTTTTGTTACTTTATTCCATTATACCATTGACTAGGTTTAATTTGCCCGTTTTTCGTATTCAAGTTAAAAAAAAATTATATATAAGAGTTGCATTTGTTTTGGAAAGAAACAAAAATACCTCTTTCGGGTGAGGATCTTCGATTTTTGTCACAATTGTATGTTTTTCAGCGTCTCTCTCTTTTTTTTTTTTTTTTTTTTTTTTTTTTTTTAAATTAAAACCTAGAGACCAATTTTACCTGGAATATCGAGATAAATTTTTGCATCTAATATTTTCTAAACTAAATAACCACAAAATAGTTTTGGCATTGTAGCCATGCTAAGTAAAAATAATACCAAATATAAAAGCACCAATATGAAATCACTAATAGAATAGCATCAATATGGAAGCACTTATATGAAATCACCCATATGAAACAACAGTATGAAATTACCAATATGGAAGCGGAAGCAGCCAAAAGTCACTAAGATAGAGAACACAATTTATGAATTGAGATATAATTCAAAGTTTTTTTATGTGAGTCATTCAGCTAAAACCATTCAAACCGTCCCTATGAGCAAGGTATCATTTGAAAGGGATAGAACTGTAGATGTTCCAAAACGTGTACCAAATGTGAAAAATAAATACTAATTTATTTAATTCCAATACTTTTCGTCATTGTGTTATAGAACATGCTTCTACTAATTACGTGCGTTTCGATAATCTGAATGGCAACACCCAAAACCATTAGCATTGTTTACAATTTTCTTATTTTTTACTTGAGTTTTTAAATCCTCTATATTAACTTCAATTTTCTTTGTGTGTGTGGCTATAATTGTTTTTGAATACTAATAAATCTCATTCGACCGATCATTGTTGAAATTCCTTTCTGTTGTCAAAATTATATTAATCAGAATAACTGAAAGATAATTGGACATGAACGCATAATTTGAATATTTCATTTCGAAGTTGTGTTGAGTAGTCCTGCTGTAAGTGAAAGAATTTTAACCGATTATTGTTGAAAATTTTTCTTGTTGCCAACAATGTTTTTAAATGGATGTGGATATAAAATGTATGTGGATATAAAATGTATGTGCGTCCGTCTGTTGTCAGTTTTAGCTCTGAATGGAATGAACTACGATGTTGAACTTTGGTATACGACTTAGTGGTTGGCTTAGGATTTATCATTAAGGTTTTTGTCAAAAATGCACATGCGCATAAGGTAGCTGACATTAAAAAATTTATGCTTTTCGGCAATTGTCTAAAAAAAAAAAAAAAAAAACCCGGCTCTAATGATTTTGATCAAAACCATTGCTGTGTCTTTGAATGTTCCAAACATCCCAACCACTGAAATTCTAATAGAAATTCGATAAAAGTGTAAAAATTTGAAAAACGAATTTCTTTAACACAGTTCTTTTTTACTGAGCATTATCCATCAACGTCTGTTGTCTGTTTCATTCATCCTAAAGGATAATGCAGTAGTTGTCGAAACACAAATCACCATGTTCGCCATTTTAGCAGTGTTTCGTCTTTAGGTTTATGCTATAAGCATCACCAACCTGATAATAAATGGAAGTATGTAAACAAAAATGATAAATTACACCAATTTCACGTCAAATTTAAATGCAGTGACCAGTATTGCAGTGTAATTGAAAGTTATTCGATATTCCACACACTTAGTTCCACTTCTGATGTATTCCTGAATTTTTTTTTCTTATTTTTAAATTTGTAAGTGAATTTCTATTATTTTGTGAAATTATAAATCGATAAAAGTCTTTGATAAATAGTCATAAGAGTTAGAAATCTTGACTCTCATTAGTTTGTTTATAAGATTGAAATTTGCTGCAGTGAGTGTGACAATAGAGTGTTTTTAATTTAATTTATATTTCCAGAATTCGTTTGAGATTTTTGCCTGTACAAAAAATATTTTTTAATTGATTTGTATTTTTTAGGTAATTTTGGAGAGAACAATTATAATTCTATTGAATATAATAAAGATTAATTCTAAAATATAATTTTATAAATCAAAACATTGTCTTTAAAAATTCAAAATTTCTTTAAAAAAAAAAAAAGATTTAAAGTCGACTTATTTGAGAGCTAATATTTCTTAGAAACAGAAAATTTGAAAGTTAATTAAACAACATTAGTTGTTAATTGCTTAAAGTAAAACCATATTTGCATTAAATTAATTAAATAATATACGACATAGTTACAATACTTTTAAGTAATTTAGAAAACTGTGAAAACTTTTATCGTTTAATTCTAAATATTTTCAACTGTTTACTGTTGTCATATTTCTGTTAGAAAATGAAAGTAATATACTTTTATACGTCCTCAAATAATGCAGTGAGGTATATAAGATTACTCTATAAGATTATACTCATTATATATAAAAATTAAAAGATATTTAATTTTCACTATATCTAATTAAAATGTTCACACATGAAAATTTTGTTCAGCTCAGTAATTTCTAATTAAAGAAAGTTTCAACTCTTATGAAAACTTTCTTATAATTTCTTGTTTCCATTACGATACAAAACTTTGTTTTTGAATGGCTTTTTATTTAAAAAAAAAAATTCTTGTTAAACAACAATGAAACCTATGACTGTTAATCTTTTCAATTTTAACGTTTACTGATCTGAAGTAATATTAATTGAAATGGCATTTACAAATAGCAAGAAATTATGGAAATTTAAATTTCCTAAAATATATTTCGCCTTTCTAGTTCTAATTTTCCAGCAAGAAATTGTCTTTTTAAAATACTAAGGTAATACTGAAATTTTTACTTTCACGAGGTAAACAATTAAAAATATTAAACAAATATATCGTCATATTGAAGTAGTACAACAAACTTTTAAAATGTTCAACATAAATTTTAATATTTGCAAACTAAGTGACTTTTTTAAGGTCTTAAAGAATATTGCAAATTTTGATTGACGTTGATAAAGGAATAATGTAGACTGTTATGAATTTAGTTCCATTTTTAAGAAATAAAAACATGCAGTCAATCTACACAATGTAGTACTTATGGTGACTTTTGGTACAAAGTTTGCAAGCACAATATGCTAAACAAGATAGACCAAGAGAGGCTGCAAGTTTTTGCATATAATCCAGGATTACTTAAAATTTTTTATAGAAAGTAGAGAAATGCTAGTACATTATGAATATACTAATGTACCAGGATAAAAATGGCTGAAAATGCTCAAATTGAAAGAATTCGTATTTCCAAATGTATCATAACTTACCAAATAATCAGCATTTTTTTTTTTTTTTAATTTGGTAATTCCCCGTTCTAATTTTCAATTAGAAAGAGTTTGACTTTTCAGTCGTCAAATACTTGCATCTTTTAAAAGCGATCCAAATTGGTAAGAAAGATTACTTCTCTAATGAGGTAATATTGTTTAATGGAGGCTAGTATTAAGGACACTATCAATATATTTTCGTGAACGGAGAGTCCCACAATCTTTATATATATGCTTTTTGAGAAACCAGCATTAAATTCATATATCTAGTGATATACTCGTGTACAGGAAAACCATTTTTGTAACTTCATGCTTATCACGTACTTTCACAGTAACTATTTGAGCCCACTGAATATCGCAAGTGGAAGTTTCCACTAGAATTTTTATCGTTGGGGTGCATTTCATCATTCATACCAACAAAATGCAACGTTTCATTTCATAAGCTCCAACTACCACTCCACTTTTAAATAACTTTAAAAAATTGATATAGGTAAGTCCAAGCCAATAACCTTACCATGCAACATAAAGGGTCTGGCTAAGATTTACTGTATGGTCCCCCTTGGCGACTTTTTGAAAGTTGGCGATTCGACGCCGAATGCGGGAACCAGTCGCCAAGATTTTCCGATAACCCTAGTGACCTTTTGGATTTGGCAACCATCTATATATAGATAAACAAATGGATAAACTGCTTAACGCTTGGAGAATGAAGCCGTTGTCAGATGCCGTTGGGTAGACAAAAAATACGGATTGTCAAGGACACAGATCCGCGGTTCAATCCCCGGACTGGGCAAGATTGATTCACAAGGGGACCTTACGGACTCGGAAATTCAGATCGGGATGAGACTCAGCAGATTAGTAGTATACCTTAAGGGTATCCACACTGTAAAGCAATAAAGCGCACTAGCCAGAAGATTCCGAGAAAACAGGCTTTAAAGTGTTATGCACAGCTTATATACTAGTAGATTTCTGTTCTGCAGTTCCCCGGTGGCAAAGTGGTCAGCGTGCTGGGTTCCCGTACGGGCGATCCGTGTTCGATACCTCGTGTTGTATTTTTTTTTTTAAATTTATAAAGTGGGTTGGGTAGGGGTAGAACAATTGTTGGATAAGTACGGTTAGGGTTTTGAAAATTTCTGACTTCCTGCTTATGTACAATAGGACAACATTCCTACTCTTCCATAAAGAAACTGGTTCTTCATGTTTATTGCGAAAATCATTTATTTCTCTACAGCTTATAATATCTCAAAATTTATAATCACTTGTTTGTGAGGATAGTAAATAGAGTTTTAATGTACCTTCATTAAAACACATTACGTATTTAAAAATAAAATATTATCTTTAATTCAAATTTCAGTTAGCTGTAACAGTTACTTTATAAATTGAAAAAAAAAAAAAATATCTCACGAGATCTCGAACCCAGATCACCCGTATGGGAACTCAGCCTCAGCACCCTGACCACTTAGCCACCGGGAGAAATCTCTACTATTATATAAGCTACACGTAACTCTTTAGAGCCTGTTTTCTCATAATCTTCTGGCTAGTGCGCTTTATTGCTTTACTGCGTGGATACTCTTAAGGTATACTACTAATCTGCCGAGTCTCATCCGAATCTGAATTTCCGAGACCGTAAGATCCCCTTGTCATCCCTTAAGTGGGTTTATAAAATGAGAACCTAGCATACTTGGGAACTAAACACTGGGGGTGTTCCGCGTCAGACTGACCATCTGACCGGAACATTGCTGTATGGCATCTCGGGACCCATGGTCAAGTAAGCTGTATTGGGCACAGCAGGCCAAATTTTTTAGTTGACTATAACTGCATTTTGTTATCGGTACAGTCTCACTTAACTTCTCTTACTTAAGGTATTTAAATTTTCAGTCGTTTCCCAGTCTATTATATAGCAGGTTAAGTTTGAAAATCATGATTTATTTGAAATTAGCAACTTGTTTTAAAAATTGAGACTAAGTATTAATAAAATACTTACGAAAATGCTAAATATGCGAGTTCAGTGCTTCTTTCCTATCAATATATAATAGGACTAAAAATTTAAAGTTTCCAATACTTTATTTTTTACTAAGTACAAAAAAATACCGTTTGTTATAACATAACTTTACATTACATAATAATTGAAAATAGGAAAATCTCAACCCAGCGAGGGAAAAATAAAAAATCCCATTACTTATTTAGGCATTACGGAGAAGCATCGATTCTTTCTCAACATACTGTTAATCATATTCAGCTGAAACATACGAAACAAAAGAAACACAAAACTCTAAACAACACTTTTCAAGCTTACCAACGCAAACTTTGTTGTTGTTGTAATTTTTCTGAATGAAAAGGGTTTTGTGTGTCTCAGCGGTTTTCGGGTAATCCTTTTTCGAATAGAAGATAGCGGTGTTAAATTATGGTGATGGATAAACTGTCTTTGGAGGGTTGTGGAAATCTAGCAAGGATTTTTTTTTTTTTCTGTTGGAAATATTCTCGACAAGAATAATACGCAGAGAAGCAATTTTGATAAAAATTCCCAGCGGCTTGTTGGATGGAATGATAGCGAGTAAATTATGTACCGAAATGCAATTTGTATACATAATTAAATTTTGTATGTGTCAACATCAGCTTAATTGTTAGTTTAGAAGAAGATTTGGGCGCATCTTTTCACATCCATATGAACATCGGATACTGACATGCTCAATTAGTATAGTTTTATATATTTAGTCTTTAATCTAACATTGACCTACTTTATTCAGTGTGTAAGCTATTATTCATTACAAAAACTGAACTAAATTTGTACTTACACAAAACTGCATTATAGTTGCTTTTATTTTAGCTACTACATTACGTCAATGAAGAGACATGCTTATACAAAGGCTATGTAAAGTCAGTATTTTAATATAACTTCCCTTTCATTCTTAAATTATTTTGGGAAAAAAGTTAAAGGCAAAATATGTATTATACTGTTGCATTTTAAATATAAAATTTGTATCTATCATTTGAAGTTTGCCGGTCAGTTCAAAACTCCAAAATTTCCTTTCTGGCAACAGCGGTCGTTTTTCTCCGACAATTGTAATTTCGAGTTTAGTTTGACAGATTTCATGATAATGTGAATATTTTAGTTTTTGATTGCTATTGCTGTTGAAAAATTTGTACAAACTTTTTAATTATGATATCCTGGAAAAAAAAAAAAAAAAAAAAAAAAACTTTTTTGTAAGTATGAATAAAAATAATATTTTTATTCTTATTTTCAATAGATAATATTGCTTGGGGTGTCCGACATTCATATCCATTATGATTGTTATTTCGGGTTGCATCAAATTTGGAAATTTCAATTAAGTTTTTTTTCTTCTGTATAGAATTAGTCATGAAGTTGAGCATAAAAAGTTTTCTTAAAAATATTTACAATTATAAAATGAATCGAATGCAATAGTGATCAAATGTGATACATTTCACATTACTTCCAAATACTTTACGATTCCGATGATAGAGACTGGGATGGTTGGTTGGTTTCAGATTATCTGGCGCCGTCAGCAACACGAGGGCTATAATACGCCGAAACATTCGTCATTTGACAAGCCAACATACATTTACAAACACCCATGCCTAACACGGGACTCGAACCCGCAAACTCGCCGTCTAGAAACTAGCACGCTAACCACTGTACCGTTTGATTGGCTGATAGAGGCAGGGAGTTTAAATTTTTTTTATCGTTGAGATCAATTATTCGTTTTTTAAATATAAATTATAAAAAAAAAAAATGCTTATTAAAATTCGATGGATATTGAAATTATTTTACTGTTGAAATAGTTTGATATTTTTATAAATACCAACCATGGATTTTCTTGATCATCCAATCGGTACAGTTGCAGATGAGTTTGGTGCCAGAGACCGACAGTCCGCCACTCACTGTATCATACGGGAGCAAGAAAGGTCGAACATTGACGGAAGAGTAATTTCTACTAGGGTTAATCCTGAAAATTTCTCAGCGAATGTTAAGTATGATACTGGAAAGGGATACAAGGGTCGTGCTGTGTAATGTTGTGAGAACAAAGTACAGCCAACTCACGATAACAAAGTTCAAGAAACTGGCCAAATTCTTCGATATATCGGATATCACTCGAAAGTAATTTTCTGTTCAAGACATATTTCATCAAAAATTGTTTTTGCTTGTTTATGTGGAGTCCGGAAGACAATATTGTGTCTCGCTTTTTAAACTTTTCTAGCCATCCTGCACTTGCTATAAATTCTTCAACTTTTAGTAAACGAGCAAATTCCTTCAACTTTTCTTTTAACATCTTCTCACTAAGAGGATTTCGATATGTTTCAAATAATTTTAATAGAGACACCAAGAAAGGCACATACCTTCCCTCATTTACACGGTGGGTCGAGTTTCGATGCATGTCTTCTCAAAATCGTCTTTGTTTTTCAAAATGGTTGAAAGAGTGTACGGAGGAATTCTGTACTTTATAGCAACTTTTTTCTTCTTAGATCGTAGATTTTGTTCAGTTTCATTGATCAATTTAACTTTTCGAGTTAGACTAAGCGTTTTTCGAAGTCAACAACACAATTAACTCACACTTTAAAAATGGATTGGAATGTAACGGCCCGTTTACTTTCTGTACGCTTCAATGCAAACGTTTTTTTTTTTTTTTTTTTCGGTAACAAGTTAAATTATAATACACGATGTAAAGAGGTTGGTTGGTTGTTTTCAGATTATCTGGCGCCGTCATTAGACAAGCCAACATACACTTACAAATACCCATGCCTAACACGGGACTCGAACCCGCAACCTCGCGGTCTAGAAGCTAGCACGCTAACCACTATACCGTTTCGATGTAAAGAGGAAAAATTAAAAATAGTTTTTTTTTTTACTGGTATTTTGTGGGGTTTTTTGTATGTTATGATAATAAAATTTTCACAAAAACTTCGACTCAAAAGATGTACGCCGACCAAACGGTATAGTGGTTAGCGTGCTAGCTTCTAGACCGCGAGGTTGCGGGTTCGAGTCCCGTATTAGGCATGGGTGTTTGTAAATGTATGTTGGCTTGTCTAATGACGAATGTTTCGACGCATTATAGCCCTCGTGTTGCTGACGGCGCCAGATAGTCTGAAAACAACCAACCAAAAGATGTACGCTTCGAGACATGGAGTTGTTAACTTAGTGTTGAAAAAAATTAAATTGTTTTGGCACCTAATGAAAACTTCGAGATAAACTGATATTTGACTTACGAGACTTCGAGTTATAGCGAGTTGATTGTAGAAGAAATGTCGTAACATCCAGTCGTAATGAGATTAAGTTCCTTTGACTAAAACGCGAAATTCTCCTGTTCTATGTTACTTTGCAATAAAACGCTTTTAAAGGAAAAACAACTTTTCCAGAACCGAACGTTATGTTTTCCAAAAATTATTTTCTCTGGTATAAAAGTATAACAGATTTATGTTCAAAACCAATAGACCGAAAGAAGAAAGCTTATTGTCTTGAACAAGTTTTTCTTTCGGTCGAGTATACTTTTAAAAAACAAATTTTTGTTTTACAAATATATTCTTCATATTCTAGGAACTACTGTCCTTTTTAAAATATAATGTTGGCAAGTGGTATACGGAGATGGGTAGATAATAAATATGGTGACTGCTAATTAACAACACATTTCGAAACAATCGGTTATTGTTTGTACAGGTTTGTTGGGTGCCTAGAAACTATTTTTGTATAGAACCTAGATTGTAGTTGGTTTTGTATTTTCGGTAAAGTTTTTCTAATATCTAATTTTGTTTTAATAAATATATTAAATATCCTATTTGTGTGTGTGTGTTTTTTTTTTTTAGTGTTTTACTTTTGATAACATTTTATTTTTACGCATAATTACTCCTGGTAGAGGTTAACTGTTCGATTTTACTTTTTTAAAGCTGAAAAACAACAAACCGGCAAAGTTACTCCAATATATTAGGCACTAACTTTTTTTTTTTATGCAAAGATTAAAATAACAAAACTATTCGATAAATTAATTGAAAAAAAACTCTTTTCTTTAAAAAAAAAATCATATGTAATTACAAAATTTTCACCTAAATTTCTAAATGGGCAAAGCAATATTGGTTGATATTTAAAGTTCAATTTCTTTTGTTTATTTTTACGGAATTTATGGCTTTTTATTTAAGTTTTTATGATCTTGTATAAGAATTATAGCTTAATATTTTGTTAATTACTGTGCAATAATGTTACTTTAAATGATAAAGAAATTCTATTTAAGATGTTTTTGTAGTGAATGATACTAATAAAGGCATTTACTGGATTACTTATATATGTATATAAACAGAAATTGTAATTCGTTTTGTGAGAAATTTTGTGTTAAAATTGAGTATTATATAATATAAAATAAAAAGGATACACTTTGAAAAACAAATCCAAACATTTGTTACGAAATTGGAAAACTAATAAGTGAAATGGCATAAAATTGATAATGCATTACGTGAAAAATAAACAAATTTGCATTTAACATCAATTCTTAAGCATGAAACATTTTATTTCTTCAGTAAAACAATACAAATATCCTCAAGAGGTCCTTGATATACGAAGATAAAGTATGCAAAAACTATTGATACGATTTAAGCAAATTTAAACTAAACTTAAAAGGCATAAGTTTCACAAACAAATTTAATCATTTCAGTTGTTGACAATAACTATGACGAAATTCCACCCAATCGACAGTTATTTCACTTCGAAGTATTTTGTGCTTTGATGCATTATGGGTTACAAAATGAATAAGGTAAGTAATCTTTTAAAAAAAAATCACTCTAAGTTACGAGACAAATATTTAAAACGAGATTAAATAATTGTTTTTAAATCTTTCAGGACAAGTTGAAATTTTTAATGTTTTCAAAGACATTTTTCGCATACATCACATTGAAGTGGCAAGTTTAATTTATTTTGTTAGTAAGAATATTCACCGAGTTAACTAATTAAATTTCAAACTACTTTCAAATGCAGAGTGTTAAAATAAAGTTTTAGTATGTATACAATTCTCTCCTCCTTATTCTGACGAATTTGAAGGAAATGCAACTTATTCGTGACTCAAGTTAAAGATATTTAAGTTATTTTTTTATGTTCAGAGCCTGCTTTGGAAACTTAGATAATTATGTTCTTATTTAATATAACTTATATTATATATCTTTTAGCTATATTTCTAATGTAAAAGAAATAAAGAATTGCCCACTGTTTTTTCTCTAACTGCAAAGCGCAAATTCTAAATTAAATTATAAATGTTAAGAACAATAAGAGTGTTTGTTTCTCCTAACTGTAACATCAAATTATAATTTTTATTATAAATGAACAATGAAAGAAGAATGTTTGCATGTATTTCTATAATAGAAACTGAGGGTGTGGAACATACCACAACTTTCAATTGCACTATAATATTGGTCACTGTATTAACATTTGATAAAGAGTGTTATTTATCCTTTTTATATTTTCTTTTATTCAAATAAAAATGGACATTTCGGCAATATTTTTGGCAATAATTTTTTACATGGATGCAAAAGAAAAAAAAATCCTGCCAAAATAGCCAAATCGCCGATGTTATTCGATAAACATTACATTTTTCTTTCTTATGCGTGAAACAGAAAAATAACAAAAACAATCATTGATAGGTGATGCTCAAGGGTAGAGAATTCTGTGTTAAAGGCATTCATTTTTCAACTTTTTACACTTTTATCGGATTCCTATAGAAATTTCGGAGTTGGTTAAGTTTAGAGCACCTTAAGAGACATGAGTAGTGATATTTTAATCAAGATCGTTTCAGCTGCTTTTTAGCAATGCCGAAAAACATGATTTGTTCTCCTGATTTTTCATGATTTCAACCGCATGAGCGGTTTTGACGAAAACTTTAATAATAGGTGTTATTAGCTACCACCAACCCGCACACCACATTTGAGCATCTTAGTCAATTTGTTCGGGAGTTATGCTGACCACGTACGCACATACCAATATTTTTTCTTCAAAACGTAGAGAAATATATATATATATATTTTGACCGAATGCTATACTTTCATTACCCTATGTAAACGGTTGGGTAATTGAAAGTAAAAACCTTCTAAATTTCCTTTTAAATCGTATTTGAAAAATTATGAATCAAAATTGTATATTTTTACCCAAATCGGATACTGTTAGTTGACAAATGTGAAATTGTAATTATAAATCTGAACCTATTTCAGCACAAATATAGAATTGTATATTGTATTATTGTATATTGAAGTCAATAGAAAGAAGCATTCATGATAAATAACTCATTTATTAGAGTATTATTCTTAGCATATAACACTCCCAAATACTCGCAAATATCCCTTCGATTTGAAGCATTTTGTAAAAGCTTCTCTGTTTCTCTGACGGGAAATATCTCATTGCTGTCCCTAAGTAGTCCTCCTCGATCAAAAAGAAATTGAGTTGCTGCATTTAATCCCCTTTTTGCCTAAAAGCCAAGAAGAATCGCAGCTTAAGATATCAGATTACTTGCGAAAGATATCTTCTCTAGTTGGAAATATATCTGAAATTAAGTCTTGGAAATATTTAATTGCTTGACAATTATCTTGGATGGAGTTTATTATCTTTCAAAAGTTATTAAAATTTTGGATAGTTTATATTGAAAGGATTTAATAAATTGTGTGAAGCTTTTAAAATTGAGTTGTTTTAAGAAAATTAGTAACTCGGCAAATCCATTTCTGTACTTTCCAGTAAACTTGTTCAATGAGGTATTGAATGAAAACTAAGAATTGTTATTCACGCACGTGTGACATTAAACGAAGACGTTTTATATTGTACTACAGTAATGGCAGAAGATATTGGAATTTTAGACTTTTCGATTAAGATTGGTTATTAACTTAAATAATAGATGTAATCATTTGTTAAGCATCGATATAAATAAACAACTGGATAGACTGCTTAACGCTGGGAAAATGAAGCCGTTGCCAGATGCCGTTGGTGAGATACAAAATACGGAATGCCGAGGATTGAAAATAAAATTTTGGGTTGTACACAGCAGAAATGTCAATAGTAGACCTTGATTAGTAATAATGTGCAAAAAAAAAAAATATATATATATATATATATATATATATATATATATATATATATATATATATATATATATATATATATATATATATATATATATATATATATATATATATACACTAGCATTTTACTAGGTTTTTAGCATTTTCATCCAACTATAAAAGTGAACTGTGATTGGTTAATCTTCCCACCAGCTTCGCAATCCCCGGCGCGCTTTTCTCTTTGCATTGACAATAGAGCAGTCTATCCAGTTGTTTATCTATATTGATGTTGTTAAGCAATTGAAATATTTTATCCAGGCCTTATCAAATAACTTACCCTTAAAAATAATCAGTACCCATTATACCTGTAATGATAATTTGAGATATTTCATATACCTTTTTCTCAGAAAGTAATTGAAATAGAAACTTGATTTTTTTCAGTGTATTTAGCAGATACTTGTTATTCTACTGAAGTGTACTTTTAATCATAATTCTTTTACTTTTTTTATGAATTATCGTAAAATGTCATCGCTTTTAAATATACTCATTCACTTTTTTTTAAAGTGAATTATCGTGAAAGTCAAGCAAATTTATAAAAATTCACAAGTGTTTTTTGACGAAATAAGCGAGGACAAAAAAATATGTTTTTGAATTAAATATAAAATCTCACTTCTGCATATACAGATACATAAAAGAAATCTGTGGTAAAAATTGTAGGTACATAGTGCGTGCAGTTGCTGACAAAAAAGAGGAACATGAGTAAAGAAAATAGAAATTTTGAGAAAAAAGCATTTTAAACAAAACTTTACTTACACTAATAGTTTTTTGTCTTTTAAAAGTTATTAAAAATACTAATTGAGGTATTATTACAAATGAGGAATCATTTTAAGGTATACATATACAATTGAGATGGTTTTCTGTAATTTTTAGGCTATAATTTCAAACTTTTTGGCATTATATCAGAATTAAAAATGATACATTTTTTATATATAAACTTTTTTTCCGTCAATTTTTTAATCAGCTAATTGCAATTAAAGGGACTAATTAAGACATTATTAGAACATACATAAATAAACTTGTAGTTAAATTAGAGGTATTATTTTTATTGAAAATAAGAGATATTATATTGACGCATGTTCCTATGGAGAATTTTGAATTTGGCTTCAATATTTATTTAATTATAAGTTTTTAAATAAAAAGTTTAAAAAAATGCATAGTTTTTAGCAAAAAATTAAGATTAAAATATGCATAAAAAATGTGTTTATAACAATATATATTAGATTCTTTATAGAAAACACATTCACAACTATTGTCTACAAAACAAAATTAGAATTTTTCTTAAATCAGACCATTTATTATGAAGTTATGACCGTTGGCGTAAAGTCATATAACACCAAAATGTCATTCTTCAGAAAATACGTTTAAATTTTACTACACTAATGAACGTGATACAAAACAGGTTCACAAAACCTACTGTAATTTAAAAAATAATTTAAGTCTCAGAAAGAAAATGGTATTATTTTAATGGTAATGAATTCGAGAATATTTTAAAACCAAAAAACAAAAACGCAGACTTGAGTCAAATTTCGCGATTCCTAATGTATAAGTATACCTTAAAGAGAAAAAATTAAAATTTAAATTACAATAATACACTTAAAATCATTTTTTATAAATGTTAGGGTCTTCAACTTTTTTAAATATTTTTATTGTAAACAGTTTTCGTCTGTTCTTAATAAAGTGTGCACTAAATTATCGCCAATAGTTAAAAATGAAACATAATAAATGGAAATCTAGGTAATCAAATTTTGCCTTCAGTCATCTTATTTGTATCTAATATAAATAAAAGATACCAGTATTAACTGTATCTATGTATTCATAAATAAAAGAAAAACAATTAAAATATATAATTGAACACTAAATGAATATCTAATATCTAGTATTATTGTAATTGAATAATTCCAGAATATTATTACTTTGACTCATTTTATTTCTAACCATATTTTGTTGTTTTGTTTTTACTTTCTGCTTTTTTCTTCCAACACGATATCTATTTTAGTTTATAAACTAACTGAATACCTGTGTTTCGCAACGAAATTTTTACAATGTGCATTTTAGTGATAAAAAACACTTTTGTGCATTCCATATTTCATACGTTTTACCCCATTTTGACTCATGAAAATTGGCTAATCGTGATAAAAATATCTTACTTTTTTATGCTTACCCTTGTTGACATTTGTACGTTAATCGATATCACCCCCCCCCCCTCCTTCCCAGAATAGCTTATTTTATTTATGCTTGTTTTTGTTGGCATTTGAGCAAAATATCAGAGGGATTTGTAGTGAAAGATTTGAATACTCTTTGTTTGAAATGTTTGACCAATTTTCGATTTTTAAAAGTTGATTAATCGAAATCAGAATAGCTTACTTTTTCCATGTTTGTCCCTGTTGACATTTGTACCAATTTTTAGAGTTTTAACCATATGGAAAATGGTAGAACTAGCGATGAGAGAGCCTTTAATATTTAGAGATTAAATAAATTATGATAGTTAATAAAAACAGATTTATTTTCATGATAGGATTTAATTTTCATATTTTGTCTCATTTGAGAATTGTTTTATATTTTAAATTCTTTGAGTGTGCATTTTAATGTAAAAGCGAAATGCTCAGTTATCAGTCAACATTACCTTTCACTAAAAAATTCTTAGTGTAATAAAATGAATTATCATCGCAATCCTTAAAAACTAAAAATATACATTACAATCTCCTATAATGTTTGCTTAGGTGTAAATAAACACATGCTGGGAAATATTTATTCAAGTAAATTAAATATTATAAATGCATATTTAAATTGAAGTGTACATAATTAACATTCTAGTTAAAGTGTAGATCTATTTGAACTCAAAGCTTTGTAAACATAGGTTGCTGAAATATGCTTATTGAGTTTTAGGAAAATATTTATTTTTATATATATTTACTTTCCCTTGACATCTACTTCTCTTTAAATTCATTTGCTAACAATTCTGTTTTGTTTAGTTTTGTTATGCGAATTCTATATTAATTCTTTAAAAAAATTAACAATCGTTCATCATTTTTTTGTTTTATTTATGTACAATCGATAACACTATAATTCAGAAAATTTGAACTCTCAAGTATACATGGATGTATGCTAATACCATATAAGAGACGGTTATTTTTCTGGCAAATTTATCTGGAAAATTAGTAGTTATTTTTCCAGAGTGCATACTTCTTTCAACCTCGAGTAACTTCATCTTTTATGTCAATACAGAAAATTTAAGCTCTCAAGTATCTATAATAGTATATATGTTTATACCATGTAAACAATTACTGACAAAAATTTAATAATTATAGTTTCAGAGTAAACACTTTTTATTTTTATTTTGACTCACTTAACGTTTCTGTTAATTTAACTGAACAAAAGCTCATGAAATAATCAAGTAAAATTACCGCAGATAATTCAAAATTGAATATCTAAATGTAATTATACCAAGTTTGAATTTTTTACAATTTGTCGCTTTCCTTATTGCATAAAATCTTCCTTGTGCCAAAAACATTCTAAACGCATTTATAAAAGGGTAATTATTAATAAACTTAAAATCCATTCAATTATCAGTAACTAACAACGTTATAAATAAAAAGCACGCTAAAAATTCTCAAAATATACTAAAGTAATTACCAAGAAATATAGAAATGCAATCAAACAAATAATCATCCTGCAGAATGGAAGTAACACTTTAAATAAATTTTGTAATCCATGAGTTGCATTGTTTATTTCCTTTATTATTTCAATTCTTAACTTTAAATACTTTTTCCTAAAGCCGGTAATGCAATTCCTCCTCAACCACTGAAATACTGATTTGCATACATCATGTTTGCTGATTAATTCCTATGTTATGAATTTTTAATCTGATTTCCTTCCATTCGTTGCACAAAAATATTTAATTATATCACTTCATATAATTTTCTAAATGAATTTTTGTAACACTAATAGAACTACGTTTGTTTCCC
Source organism: Linyphia triangularis (assembly GCA_963978545.1). Lineage (NCBI taxonomy): Eukaryota > Metazoa > Arthropoda > Arachnida > Araneae > Linyphiidae > Linyphia > Linyphia triangularis. Next base: position 65,412,918 of record OZ021729.1, read on the forward strand.
TGCTGCTAAAAGACTCATCCACTCTTAAATAACCGCTACTACTCACACACATTACAGGAAAACAATGAACTGCTCCGAACTAACGCTCGGGAAGCCCATAAACAAACGATATTTATAGTCTCGTTATAAAGGAAGAACACTAGAGCATGCTTAAGTTCGTAAGATTTTAATTGAGGTAAGACTTAAATACGATAACTCTTATTAATTACAGGTGTAATTCAAGACTATGTCAAGTTTGTTTCAATGAACATATTTTTACTTTCAATTAAGCATGTGTTACTATGTTATGATAGTAATACATTCGGTCAAAGAAAAATGGTTTTTTTTCCCCTCCAACACGTTTGGGAATGTGCCGAGTTTCAAAAATTGGCGTAAATGAGGTCACCATCACTTCGAACTGATTGACTTTAGATGTTCAAGTTTTGCATACGGGTTAGTTGCGGTTATGTGACCTGTCATTAAGGTTTTCGCTAAAATTGTTGCGCATGAGCATAGGGTATTGAAAAAATTTATTTTTCAGCAATTGCCAAAGCATAACTGTGACGATTTTAACCAAAATCGCCGTAGAGATGCTTTTTAAGATGCACTGAATTTTCCGTATAAATTGGATGGAGGTAAAAAGTTGATAAACTAATGTCTTTAATACATTCTTTTTCCCTTTGAGCATCGACCATCAACGACTGTTTCTCCTCTGTTATACTTACAAGAAAGGATAATCTAATAATAATCGAATAATTATCGCAAAATTCACATTTTTCAGGGGGGAGGGAAGGGTGTTGGACAATGTGATTATCATAATCACAAATCTCGCCAAACTGTTCATAAGTTTTTAGTTAATGACAATATGGAAACGAAAACGGCACATTTCACAGACTCTAATCAAATTTAAATGCAGTAACCAGTTTTATAGTGCAACTAAAAATGTGTAATGCTCCATACCTCTAGTTAAATTTAGACTGCGTTCTTTTATATGTTTACAATTTAATATAGCAATCTTAAAGGCAAATAATATAGCAGCAGCCGCACACATTAAATGAAAGAAGTGAATGTTTAATTCCCATTTAAAAATAAATTTAATACTACACATTCAGTAACAACAAAGAATATATATTGCACACTTAATGAAAGAAATTAATGTGTATTATATACTGAATGTGTATTATACATTTTGAAAAAGTTAATGTATGTTACACACTTAATTAAAATGTGAATATGTGGTACACACTTGAGTATATAATGTACACAAGTAATGAGTCCAATGAAAGTATCTTGAATACTTAATGAAAAAATTTAATTTTTAAAAACCTAATGTAATAAGGGAATATACGTTACACACTAAAAGAAAAGAAGAATGTGTGCTATACATTTCATGAAAATAAAATTCAATGCATCATACTTTAATGAAATAAATAAATGTGTGATGCATATTACTTGTGAGCAAATAATTGTATGTTGCATGGTTTTAGATAAATTAATTTTAGGAAGAGAAATAACATTTTATAATTAGTCCGCATATTTATAAATAAACAATCGAGAGAAAGATATTATTTAAAAGGACTAAGTACCCTGGAAATAATAATAAAAAAATTATTTGAGAATTTTTATTTCATGCTGTTTTATGATGCTTCCCCCCCCCCCCCCCTCCTCCTCCTTTGATGTATTATTTTGGTTTTTTAGGTGGTTCTAATCAAATTCGAAGTATACTACAATTTGTTTTGAAAAAGCAAACTATCACTTGTTAAATAAATGCGCCTTTTACATTTAACTTTCATTTTCTCTAAACGGGATGTTTTAAACTTCAACGTACTATTTTTAACTACCCCAGTAGAACAAATACCCCGGCCAATACCGCTGTATAAATAAATGTTCATATTTAAAATAATAATATTAAATATGTTTTACTTGATAGATTTAAGTTTTGAAAACATTAAATTTGTAAACATTAAAGATTTGTCTTAATAAAATAATTTCTTGTCAGTTCTCAGTTACAAAAAAAAAAAAAATTAATTACCTGAGCCCTTATTAATTTTTCTTTTGTTTATTATTCCATAACTTAAAAAAAAAAAAAAGCACTAGAACACAAGATCATTTATAGTTTTGACTGCGTGTGACATCTTGAAGAAAGAAATATAAATTTATTTTAAGGAAAGATGCATTAAAGAGCAATGGTTATCTCTTTTTAAAACGCTTCTTATTTTTTTTTTATGGATTTTTTTCCCCTTATTTATTTATATAAACATGTTGAGATGTGGTTGCTCTACATATTCGGAAAACTCTGCCACAAAAAAAAATTTACTTGTTGTTTTCCACTTAATTCTCATGTTTACTAATTAAATGTTATTATTATTATTATTATTTTCTAATGGCAAGCCCAAGTATTTTTAGTCACTTTCAGTGCTTGCAGTCACTTGGCCACTACAAGGCCGGTAGCCTGGCCACTTAGTCCGAGAGGCGACGGCAATTTTTGGACCCCATCGAACATCATTCTGAATTTTTTATAGAAATTGGAGAAAAGTGAGTAGATTAGGAATCCACTGGTCTGCCGCGGCAAAAATGGCCGAAATTGATCAATAATCGACTTGGAATGAGTTGAACTAAAATCCGATTGCCAAATATGTCATAACTTGCCAAAAATAGAATAAACTTATTCGTCTGGCAACCCACTTCATTTTGATTTTCAATTAGGAAAGCGCAAAGGATTTCTGATCTTTGGCTCGGAAAACTTATATCTTTTAAAAGTAAGCCAAATTGGCGACATCAGTTACGTCATAAGTGACGTAATATTTTTTGCCAACTTGGCTCCCGTTTAATAGATGCAAGTAGACCGTCGCCAGATATCTGAATCGTCTGCAACCTTCTTAATTGAAAACTAAAGAGTGAGGGTTGCCAAATAAAAAAAAAAAAAAATAGCTCATTATATGGCAAGTTATGGCGCATTTGGCAATTGGATTTAGTTCAACTTATTAAAAGTCAATTTTTGACCAGTTTCGGCCATTTTTGCCACGGCAGACCAGTGGATTCGTAATCTACTCCCTTTTCTCCAATTTCTATAAAAAATTCAGAATGATGTTCGATGGGGTCCAAAAATTGCAGTCGCCTCTCAGTCTAACTTGTGAAGGGGATCCCAGAGGAAGGGCCATCATTGTCCCTAACTTCGGACATCCATGTTTTAAACCAGATTCCCTACGTGATAGTCTGATGCACTAACCACTATACTGAATCGGCGACATAAAATGTTATTATTGATAGGTTTATTTTTTATAAACATATTTTTGTTTTTAAATTTTTTTATTGCTATTAAATCGCGTTTTTTTTTTTATTATTATTTATTATTATTATTTTATACTTCAAAATAGCCTCAGCAAATGCATATTTATGCAAATAAATTATGTTAATAAAGTTTTACATTTCGCTGACAAATAGTTAATTATTTAACACTTTAAATACAACTCTGAAATTTCATTAAGAATACAACTTCCCTATTTGCCACTTTATAAATATAAAATTTATTCAGTTTAAGGTTACAAATTCCTAAACACATTCAAACATTGTATTCAACTAAATAAATTGAGCGTTTTCAGCCTTCTAATAAATAATTATAAAAGCAACGACTTATTTAAGACACTCATTTCATTAATCTCAAAACATCGTTATGTATTTAAAAAAAAAAAATAACTACTGTACTTTGTGAAGTTAATGAGATATTTTTAGCATAGTTTACAGAAGTTTCAATGTTAGATATTCATCAAAAAGTGAATAATATTAAATCATTAAAAACCAATGTTTCCAATTAAGTGTTTTAGAACAAGATTAATTAAGTATATCCAAAAGTATATTTATAAAGTTACTAGTTATCACCAAGTATAGGTTGAAAGATCTTCTCATTATTTGTTCTCATGATACTATATGACGCTGCGTTATCCGGTACAATACGTTTCAAATGAATGCAAGTCATATGCATGCCACCTACACCAATTATTATCGGTTTTACTTACTTTGCGACTTTTGCGGGTATGCGACTCAAAATTCTAAAATATTTGTTTAGGTATTTTTCTGAATTTTTTTTTATAAAGTTCTATATTATGTTTGAAATTGAAATAACTATTTTTTATTTTCAAAATTTACCAACACTTTTTTTTTTAAATTAAAAAACTTAAAAATTTTGGAATTTTGCTAGAATCTGAAAAAAATAAAAAAAATAAACTCAAATTTTGCTTTTAATTACTTTTATAGTACATATTATAAAGTTTCCTCATGATTTTTTTAAGAAAATATTTTTAAAAAAAATAATAAAAATATTTTGTCAAATTTTTTTATAAAATCACAGTATCTCTTAAAATATACATTGTGTAAAAAAAAAAAAAAAAAAGTAGGACTGCAAACTATCTCCGAGAAAAACAGCTTCAAAGTCTTATTTAGATGCAGTTGACATGTAAAAATAATCTTTAATTTAAAAATTCTACTAGTGTTACAAACACGTTTTTTGGCACCATATTATTTAGAAATAGCTGCATCATTTTTTACAATAAGTATTTACAACATGTAGTTGTTTAGTTGTATCCATTTAAAATGGGACTTGAAACTATCTCAGAGAAAAACATCAAAGTTTTAGTTAGATGCAGTTGACTTTTAACAATAACTTTAATTTTCAAGTTCTATTAATGATAGAAACACATTTTTTGTGTTATTTTATTTAGAAACATCTATATTATTTTTTATAATAATAAAAAATATTATATTTCTTGATTTTGAGTTCAAGATCCCTTTAACTACAAATTGTCATGATGAAACTGTATCGATTAGTCAAGATATCCAATAAAAAACGGTTTAAATTGGTTCAGTATATTTCAAGTTATTGTGTCCCTTTAGAGTTGGGAAAGTGGGAATGGACTAACTTGATGAAAATTGTATTTTCAATAATTCACCTTGTTGCGTGGATGGGTTCGAAAGATTTGAAGCCAAAGCAGATCAAAACTTGGAGAAATTTATTCCAATACAACTCTTCACGGATTCCTTTACAACTCCAGAACTTCTCGTTCTAGTAGACTCAATACAGATCTATACACAACAATAGAGCATAAACACCAGTTAAACTTGACACACAACTGCTAAATCACCGCAAATGACAATGCAATACAGTTCGCTTTCGGAACTCTCTGGATGCTCACTGAGACTCAGTATCTCAACTCAGTAATTCCAGTCAACTAACTGACTAACTAACCAATTCTACTCACAGCCGGTCTTATGAAGGAGTTAATACCTTCGTGAATCTTCCAGAGATAGACATTTGGAGAACTTTCCAAATCGTAGTCGAAAAGTCCTATTCATGTACAGCCGACCAAACGGTATAGTGGTTAGCGTGCTGGCTTCTAGACCGCGAGGTTGCGGGTTCGAGTCCCGTGTAGGCATGGGTGTTTGTAAATGTATGTTGGTTTGTTAAATGACGAAATGTTTCGGCGCATTATAGCCCTCGTGTTGCTGACGGCGCCAGATAATCTGAATACAACCAACCAACCTATTCATGTACATGGGGACCAAAGTGTCGCCAAATGGTCGCCAAATTTGGCGACATTTGGCGATTTCTCACCAAATTTGGCGACAAAAATTAGTCCACAAAACCATCACCAACTTGGCTCTATCTCGCCAATTTGGCGAGATTGCCATTACCATAATGTTAAATGCCCTGCTCCTTGTAAAACTCGCTTCCCAGCGTTATCTCTGTAAAACTCGTTATCAAGCATTAAGACACCCATTGCTGGGAAACCAACTTAAGACAAACTATTGCACGGCCTTATACGAAATGTACATAAATTTTCCTATTCACAAAATTAACACTACGAAATATTTACAAATATACAGAAATTCGTAGCAACCTAAATTTGAATGTCCCTTCGATGATATAGTTTTATTCTCTTTACAATTTTATACTTACTTTCTTAAAGACGTTAACTTGTTCAAATATAATACTTTTTAAATATTTTATACATATTTAAAATATATCTACTCTAGATGTATGTGATAAATTTGCTACAAAAACAAAAGGAAGAATAGAAAAATTTGCGATTTTTCTTAGTTATGTTCAGCATCTGTGCGTTAATTTTTATAGGTGATTAACAAATAAGAATCAAGTTGTGGGTGAGTTTTTTAACAAAGTGCTAAAGAACCTTCTTAAATGCTAAAATTCAAAAATGTTATTTAGTTATTTTGCTAAAGCATTCAAGCAGGAAATTTGAAAAATCACAACTTTTGTAATTTGAAAATTAGTTATCAACATAAAAATAAAACTATACAATGAAGTTATTTATGTAATTGTCTTGTTTTTATAAAATTTATAATGACTTTATTCATAATTATTGATAATTTTAGATTAAACGTAAAGAGTGAAGCTTGTAATCGTATTTTAGCTTATAAGCTCGGAATCATTTGAGCATTTTGCTAAAATGAAAATTTTGATTTTAGCTTTTTTGCTAAAGAAATTTTGAACCCAACTTAAACACTGTCTCCTAACCTAACAATAGGCTGTTAATAAATACAAAAGGCTAAAAGTTTTTGTCATTTAATTTATATGAACAAAAACACCTTAAATAACAAAAGCCTTTCTATTTCTTGTGTATATTTCATATACACAAGAAAGTGAAAAAATGCATTTGGGAATTGAATTGACGTGTTAAGACTGGTACATATTTATTAAAAGCATCCTAATGTTATCGACTCACAAGCTTTGTTATTATTTAAAGATAAGGTGATATTTTTTTATGCCATTGCAAGTTTTTTAAGATAAAATGTAATAATAGTATTTTTTCATGAAAAAGATAAGTCTTTGAAAGTGAGAGATTGATTTCTTATCATTCAATCAATATCTTCTTGGTCGTTTTTAAAGAAAATAATATACATTTTAATTAAACTGTTCATGTATAGTATTCATCATAGCCGTAATAGTTAGCTTTATAAATTGTTTTTATAACAAAGTGATTTTGAAAAATAAAAATTATTTCTTTAAAACACGGTATTAAAAGATAAGAAAGTTATTTATGAAATTTTTTGAAAAAGTTAAATCTTTTGTAGAAAGTGTTGATTCCTAAATGAATTTAATCTTGAATTTGAAAGATAAAATGCAAAAACGTTTCGGAATTATTTTTGTCATATAATTTAATGCAAACAAGTTAAACGGCTCTAAATCCAAATATATTTTAAGTGCACTTTTTGTCACTGTTGGATTAACCATAAAAATCTTTTAGCTTCATTGGATGTCTCAAATTTTTATGTCATGCAAATTTATACAGTGATATAACTAGAAGTGTAGAACATCGCACAACTTTCAATTACACCTAATACAAAAGAATTAATTTAAATTTGCCATTGATTGGTTTAATTTACTGTTTTGGTGTTCATATTTACATTTATTAAAAAATTGCCAGTTTGGCGATAATCATTAAATTGACAATAAAGGGAGAGAACAACACCAATAAAATGGAAAAATAGGAATTTTTTTTCGATACATATTACATTAACCTTTCTTGTAAGTGAAACAGAGGAGAAACAGTTATTGATAGGCAATGCTCAAGGGAGGAGAACCCAGTGTTAAAGAAATTCGTTTTCTTAATATTTTATGAGTTTATCGTATTTCTACGAGAATTTCCATGGTGGAGAAGTTTATAACACATAAATAAGCATTACCAGAGCTGATTTGATCAAAATCGTTCGATCTGTTTTTTCAACAATGGGTGAAAAGTTTTATGCGTTAGTGCAATTTCGACGAAAATCGTAATGACAGGTCCCATTGTCGTCACTAACCTGTATGCAAAAGCTGAACATCGCATGTCAATCCATTCGGGAGATTATGTTGACCACAAACAGACCTACATGGATACATTTTTTTCTGTACCTCTTTTTTGATCCCAGCACGTTCCAAAATAAGTAGAAAGCCAAATTTTTTTTTATTGAATGCAATAATTTCATTAACCTAAATTAATATATGAATAATTGAAAGTAAAAAGACGTATTTTCTAAAGATGAACACGAAAGTGTCAAAATGTACATTTTAAAAATATTATAGTTAGAGCATTTTAGGTTATGATGGCATAAGTTATTTTGGGACAGCCCCATTCACCAAAAGGACACTTCAACTCGCTTTTTTATTCGCAGTCTTCAATTTTCAAAGATTTCAGCCAGCAATATGTGAAATGATAACTTCTTGAGTACTTATTAATTGCTTTAAATTGCATTAAATCCGTTAATTAGGAGTAGATATACCAAGTTTGTACAAGTGCGTGACTTTTAATTACTGACTGAACTTGAATAATTGAAATCTTCTACTGATTAAACTTTCATCCAATTTATATAATAATTTATCGATATTCACCTAAAACGACTTATACGGTAACAAAATACTAAGTTTTATTTAAATATGTGAGTTTTAAAATAAATTTACCCAGAAAAATTATAATAACAAAATTCTAAAGCAATATCTCTATTTGGAGCCAAGGTATGAATTTCCGGAAAATTTCTAAGGGGTTCACCGTATAAATTCTCTCAATGTGTGTGTTACGAATTAAAGTATATCTAGTAAGGTGCTACCAAAAAGGATGGAAATATTTATGTCTATTTCCTTCTGTTTTTATATTGTAATCTATTGAGAAGCCATTAAAAAGGATTTACTATTTTCCCACCTGTCTTTCTGAGGACTATATTCTCATTCAAAATTACAAATTCTGCAGACACGAGCTATACGTTAAACATTTTTTTATGGTCTCCATTGAGAAGAGATTCAATAATAAAATTCAACAGCTAGTTACGACTGTATATTTGCAACTTCTTTGTAAAGCCCAAACTACAATTGCTAAGGGCATGTGTCAGGCATCAGTTCGATATAAATTTAGATATTTACATAAAATTCAATTACAACCAGAAGTTCTGCCAGGAAAAGTTTGAAAAGGAAATATAAGAGTGAGTTAGAAGGAAGAATTGGCATCTTGGTTAAAACTGTGATAAACTGGATTTGAACTCGGTTAATTCAGTAGAAAATTGTGAGTGAAAACTTTTGTAGTTAGATATTTCAAACCATAAATATATTACCAAATTTTAGGAAACCAGACTTACCTCAAATGCGGCTATAAGCAGAGGCGTACTTTATCTCATAAATTTTTTATACATATTTAGTATATTTTTTATATATTTATATTATATATTTTTTATATATTTATATTATATATTTTTTATATATTTATATTATATATTTACTATGTTTTTATATATTTATATTATATATTTACTATGTTTTTATAAAAATAATTATAACAATTATTGTAATATACTTTATTTCAATAGTTTTAATGAACAATATATATTATTTCAATAGTTTTATTATATATTATTTATTATATATATTATTTATATATATATTATATATTATTATATATATATATATATTATATATATATATATATATATATATATATATATATATATATATATATATATATATATATATATATATTATCAATATATATTATTTCAATAGTTTTAATAAACAATATATATTATTTCAATAGTTTTAATAATTAATAGACTTCATTTAAATATTTATATTTAATACAGTCAAACCCCGTTAACGTGAAATCGAAATACCATTTAATGCGAAGCAAAAACAGTTCTCCGTGCTTAAAACTTAACGTTAATTTATTCGTTTAACATGAAATTCGGTTAATGTGAAAAATTTCAGCGGCCTCATCCACTTCGCGTTAATGAAGTTTGACTCTAATTCATTTTAATAATCACATAATTTATTTATTGATTAATTTTATAACTAAATTGTTTTAGTAATTAGTTTAATTAGTACAAATTTCCTGTCTCTACTATTGTATTTATACCTCCATTGGGTAAACTTGGTTTCCACAAACCATTGATAGCTTGTTGCAAAAACTAAAAGAAATCTAAATTGCAAAATAAAGAATGTCCAGGTATATACTAGTATTGTTTTTTAGAAAATGATATCCAAAATGATAATTTAAATTTAACATTAAATGTTAAAAAATTAAGACTTATAAAATAAAATTTTAGATTCGTATTTAAATTAATTAAATATTTAAGCATTTAAAATCTTGCATTCATTAAACTGATGTCTCATATTGTCGTGGATGCACTTCAAACAGTATAATTCGTAATATTTTGTTTTTGTGCGTTTGAAATTTTAATTTTGTTTTAGGTACACATTTTGTGTTCATATTAAAGAAAGAAGTGTTGTATTGATCAGGTTATTTAAAATCAATCAATGTTAAGGTTTTCAATATTTGATAGTTTTGAGCTTAGTTTGTATTTTGTTTTATTTAAAGAAAATTAAGAAATTGGTATAAAAAATTATTTGTTATTATTTGTTTTAAAAAGATAAAACTGCAGTATTGTTTTTCTGTGTTTTTCGATGTTTTATACATGTTAAAGAAAATACAAATAATTAAAAAAATATATTTGAAGACCAACAATAAGCTGGCCCAACAGGGTTGATCCAAATAAAAAAAAAAAGTACTGAATTTGCAGAATACATAATAAACAAAGTATATATAGTTAAGTATACAAAGTTAACCAAATTATATCCCATATAAATCAGGATACAAAAATGATTAAGTTTACTGAATCATACCGAAATAATACAATACTAAACACTAAGTTGTCAGACCATTTGATGACAAATCATACGATAATAATACAATATTTAATACAATGTTTAATACAAAGTTTACATAAATGACGTAGTTCAAGGAAGCCTACTGGAATGATACAGTACATAATCGAGGCTGAAAGCAAAAAATGCAAGCTACTTCCCTATAACCCAGTCACTATCATTTGATGATTCCAGATCTAAGTTTTAAGAAAACTCTTAACACTCATAGAATTTACAACATTTGCAGGCAAATGCTAACTAATAAGGATAATACTATTTATGTATTTAAATAGTTTTAAATTCTCATATGTCAAAGGATTAATTAAAACTTCGAATCGAACTTCACTCGATGAGAATTAGTCTAAAACTGCATAGCATAGCAAAGGATTGTTTAGACCGAATTGATGACCATGACGTCACCACTTCTAGCCTATAAAGAAAAGAGTAAGTGTACACAAGTGGTCTTTTAATGACAATGAATGAGATGAACCTACATCTTTAAATGCATATCCTACTAGAACGAGACGATCCTACATCTTTAAATGCGTATCCTATTGGAACGAGATGATCATACATCTTTAAATGTATATCCTATTCGAACAAGACGATCCTACATCTTTAAATGCATATCCTATTAGAACGAGACGATCCTACTTCTTTAAATGCATATCCTATTAGAACGAGACGATCCTACTTCTTTAAATGCATATACTATTAGAACGAGACTATCCTTCATCTTTAAATGCATATCGTATTAGAACGAGACGATCCGACATCTTTAAATGCATACCCATTTACTTATCATCTAGTTTTTTAGACTGAATTAACGACCATGACGTCATCACTTCCAGCCTCTATAGAAACGTGCAACTGGTCTTTGAGTAACAATGAATGGGACGATCCTACATCTTTAAATCCATAACTTATTAGAATGATACAATCCTTCATGATGATACAAATTCGCCTATTAAACCATAGCCATTTACTTATCATCTAGTTCTTCAGTTGACCGATATAATGTGGCAAATATTTCACTAAAATATCGAATAAGAATCGATACAGAAGTTAGGGCTCCACAAGGACCTACAGAAAGTCTGAACGTAATAGGACCTTCCTAACTAGACATAAAATCCACCTAACGGCAACCGTCCTCTCAAACAGACGACTTCGACCCCAAAGTACTCTATAAAACTCGCGAACCTCCAGATTTTATTAGACCGCTCCTGCATAAAATGTGTTGTAATGCGAAAAGGTTCGGACAAGTTTTATTCGGAAATTTATTTTCCTAGATGGTGGCTCCACTTAAATGAAGTAAGTTCTGTGATAGGGTGATTTTATTATAACAGGCTATGGCTGTTACATTTGAATTCAATCTATTTACTGTGATCTGGAAAATATTTCATGAAGTGTTTTGAATTTTTTCGCTGAGGCAATGATGGCACAATTCTTACAGTATAAAAATATTTATTCTCTCTTCAGAAAACTCACAAAATTTATTCACAGGCAACAGTGTAATCGCTCACAAGCTTCAACACAAGCTTTAGCAAAAACAACTTCGAATACAGCGATTATACAAGCTCACTCCAATAGGTAAACAAAGCGATAAGCTTTCATCGAAATCCAAAGTCAATCTGAAAACTTTCCCGATCTACAGTCTTATTTATACTTGGCGCGAGAGAACAATCGAGAAATTTCCACTCAATTCGTCGGAAAAGAAACATCTCGAATTTTCTCGATTGCTTTAGGTGTTGCCACCTTTTTCTAACCTGTATAATCGCTATTAATAAATAAAATAAGATAACAATAAATTACAATAGAATTTTAAAATAAGACGTCACTATTTACAATTTATACAGATAATTTGTGCAACAGTATTCTCTCTGAAAGAAATATCTTGATAATAGTTATAATGTTTTATGGTATTATTTGAATTGTTCTAAAATGCTTTTATCCGACTCATAAAAACGAATGTAACAGTATTAATGAGACTTTGTGTAATTAGTATGGCTTAAATGAAGTTAACTTAGAATGACCAGCAACTGTTCCAAATTTTGTTTCTGCGAAGCAACAAATTAGATTTTTCAGGAATATATTTTTTAAATGCTTTTTTTTCCCCCTTTTTTTTTTCTTCACAATTAATATTTGATTCAATCTGTATAATGTATCAGTAACATAGTTTACTTTAAGTGTTAATGCTAACATAATATTGTTATGAATTTTTCCACTGAAGCAATGATGGCACAGTTTTTACAGTATAAAAATATTTATTCTCTCTTCAAGAGCTCACAAAAGTTATTCGAAGAACAGTCACTATCAAGCTTCCATACAAGCTTCAATGAAAACAACTTCGAATACAGCGATTATACCAATTCACTCTAGTAGGTAAACAAAGCGATCAGCTTTCATCGAAGTCCGAAGTCAATCTGAAAATTTTCCCGATCTCCGGTCTTTATATACCAGGCGCGTGAGAACATTCCCAAAATTTCCAGCCAATTCGTCGAAAAAGAAACATCTCGAAATTTCTCGATTGCTTTAAGTGTTGCCACCTTTTTCTAACCTGTATAATCGCTGTTGATTAATAAAATAAAATAAGATAAAATAAATTACAATAGAATTTTAAAATAATACGTCACTATTTACACTATATACAGACAATTTATGCAACAATATGGTGTATAGTATAGAGTGTCCATAAAAGAATATCCCCGTCAATAGTACATCATAACAGTTTAATTAAAATTATTTATTACAAATCATAAATCAATTTGAAAGTAAACTAACCTAGTTTTCCTTACACTATTAAATTCATATAAAGGTACATTGGGTGTTGACCATCATAAGAAGCAAGTCGTGGTCGAGTTAAACAAAAGTTTATTGCCAGAGACGGGAGGAGACAGGGTTGACGATTAGCTAGCGAGAGGATTTAAATTATATCGAAAAGACGTAGTCGAACAGAAAACTGGGGTTTATAGATAGAACATCACCAATTAAACCGATCACCAGTGAACCGGTCTAAGCCGGTTAAAGCTAGACGAGACCAGATTAAAGGCGTTTCTTGATAACTCCGGAAAATACTAGAAAATACTAAATCCAAAATCGAAAGTTCCTATTGGAATACATTATATTCATAGATAAATATGTGTGTATATAAATTACACAAATCAAATACTATTAAAATTTATGACTGGGGCATTCCTTTATAAACGTACTGTATATTGACGAACTAAAGCTTTGTTATAAACTTCACGCAATAGTTCCGTTTGATACCTCAACTTATTATTTATCGTTTTAAAACTGGGAAAGTTAAGATCAACAATTAAACGTTTTAATGTACGTTTACACTTTTGGAATTTTGTATATTGTAAGGTGTTTGGATTTCTCTGCAATAGTTTTCTTTATGAAACTATGCCCTATAGAAATAACATATTACTGATTGCTGATGAAGTCTAAAATGTGATCTTTATGTAAGCTTTGAGTACAGCTGTTACGTCTTTCAAACAACATTATAATTGAGATAAAAAAAAATCCACACCATATTTAGGCACACAACCTAATTATAATTTATTATTTTGTATTTTGAAATTTTACCGAAAGTTTTTTTTAACAAAAAACTATTAAAGCCAATAAGTAATTGCATATATGGTAAAATTGTTATGAAACATTATAGAAGTTATTATGTTATTTAAAAAAAAAATACTTGATTTACATTTTATTTACTTTATTTTGAAACATTCAAATTACATATAACAAAAACTTGTTTTTATATACTTACTGAGATAATAATCATATTATTTATTAATAATTTCAAGAATTCACGCGAAATATTATAATAACTCAAAAATTGCTTATTAAAAAAAAATCAAAAGTATGTTGTTACTAGAAGTAAAAATGCTTGTAAATTATTTTCTGTTAAAATTGTCCTATTAATTACAAAATATTTTTAATTAATAAGCAATTATTATTGATTAAGATCTTTTGGAAAAAAGATAAATATTCTTTCATTTAATTAAATCCAAAATAGTTAAAATAGAAATTTCCTCCATTCAAACAAAGTTTCTTAAAATTCTGAAATTATATTTAAAAAATATTTTGTTAAATTCCTTCAAATTTTAATTACGATGTGTTTTCAAAGAAAAATATCATTTTTATATAAATAATATTTCAGTAAATTAATTAACACAGGCTTTCTAAAAGACAGACTTTAAAAAACTTCGTATTACCTAGTTCCTTATCAAACGATTTTGGCTTCATTTTAAAAAAGACGTACCTTACTTGAGTAGAGTAACTTAAGTCTACAATTTCTAAATGACTGTACATAATTAGTTCTGCACTCATTTTTAACTATAGCTTTTTATTAATGTAAAAATTTTAAACAGAATCGGAAATGCGAGCTTTAAAGTAATGGCTCTGGTTAGATTTATCTGGATGATCGATATAGATAAACAATTGGATAGACTGCTCTGATGTCAATGCAAGGGGGAAAACGCGACTGTGATTGATAATGATGGGTGGATGATTAACCAATCACAGTCCACTTTTAGAGTTGCGTGGGAATGCGACAAACCTTCTAAAGTTCTAGAGTAGATTTTTTTGTGTGTGCATGTTATTACTGATTAAGGTATACAATTCACAGTTCTGCTGTGTACAACCAACACCTACTTAATTATCAAAGCCTGGACACTGAATCGTGACGTCACGCATCTCGTTAGAAACAAAATCTTTGTAGAGCACATATTTCGCACTGATAATTGAGGCACTCCATGCGACAAGTGAGAATCCGCCCAAACTGTATTTTAATGAAACTTATACTTTAAATTATTTAAAAAATTCAAGAATAGGAAACAATGCTTTAAGTAATCTATCATTAAGGTAGTAGTCTGGTAACTTATGCCTATTTTCATGACTTCTTTGGAGGGTGGTTTTTTATAGGAAAATAAAAATGAATTATCTTGAATATTTAGAGTGTTTTTATTTACATATTGAAAATATAAAAAAAAAAATTATTTGAAAAAATTTAATAGTTTATTACTATTATTATTGTCACTCGAAGTTGGAACCTAAAAAAAAATGCACGTGGGTGGCCCGGGTGATTTTGGATCTTGATGTTATCTGAAATCAAATATTCTTGATTATTCTTAATCTATAGACATGTCATTCTGGTCGGAACTACTGAAGTTAAATTTCAAGGGTAAATAACAAAATGGCGGACTTTGAAAAAAAAAAGTCCTTTTGTTTTAGCAAAGAAAGGGTTGTAAAATAAAAAGTTAGGGGTGAAAAAAATTCTCGTTAGTACCGACGGGAACTATAAGTGTGTAGAACAGCCTGTTAAAATTTGAAAGCAATCGGTTCAGTAGAAAAAAAAGTTAGGACCCGGGCCGACCAGAAAAACAATGTTTTGAGAAAAACGCGTTAAAGCATCTTAGATGCTTACGTGTCAACGTACGATCAAATACTAACAGAGTACTGTGAATTTTAACTTAAATATACTTTAAAATAAATATATATTATATATATACATAAATATATATATAAATATATATAATAGAATAACAGAGTCAACCCAGGTATAAAAAATGCGCGCAAACAATAGAAGGGTCCAAGCGGTTGCAGCTGCCGGTCGACCTTAAAGGTTGGACTCCGAGGCGCTCTAGGAAACTCATTATAACTCCCGAAATATTTCGAATTTCTGTCTGAAATTTTCACAGTATATTCTCAAGACATTGTACTTTCAAATTAAGCAAAAAAAAAATTTTCGATTTTTTGAACCCAAGTTACCAGACTACTACCTTAACAACATTTTTCACCAATATTTATTTTCAAAACTATATTAAAGGGCACTAAAATATTTTAGTGCACCTTAGCTCCTAAAGATTTGGAAAAGAATATTCTACAATTCTTCTGAAATAAATTTTCTAAGTTAGGATTGTTTATAATGCAATATTAAAAAAAAAAAATCCTTTTAATTGTATTCTTTACTAAACACAAACACTTTTTTATATGCAAAATTCTTTATTAAATATGAAATGCAAGAGAAAATGTTTTATATATAAGCATCTTTAGAGAATGCAATCGTGCATTATCTCTCTAGATGCATCCACCTGGTGGATGTGTGGTTAGCGCTCTGACCTTGCATGCCAAAGGTTCCGAATTCAAAACACGGTTGTTCATTGTTGTTCAGAATCCCCATTAAGCTATATGCCTCAGTTTGCCTATCCGTTATTGCCCATCAAAATGGATCGTTGAGCAGACAAATCAACCATCTCTCTGCAAGTATTCTTTTCTATGATGGCACCCTATTCACAGTTGGCTTAGGATGGAAATATCCAGGATAATACACAAATATTGATGTGGCTGCATTGGATTCTCGACGTTTAATTTTTAATGCTACAGAACTAAGAGCTAAGTTTTTGGATCATATGCAGAGTTTGTGTGTTCGAAATTTCCCTCTGTGAATTGTCGTTCAAAACCTAAAAGTAATTTATTAATCAAAACAGCATAATTAAAAGAACAACAAATAAAATGTGGTATAAATACAATGTAAATACACTGCTTAACTAATTTGTACTAGTTTTATATTTTATTTAACATTTTCTTAATTGATAATTATCAAACAAACTATGTATTTTTATGAACGTATATGCTAATAGAGATTAAAAACACAGCGTCATTTTATTATCTTCTTGCCTAGATGTGAAGCCAATATAATTCTTCAAATATTCAAATGCTAACGGCAAACATTGCAAGACACTTTTTAAGTACTTTTAATACCAAATGAATGAATTGACAAGAGTTTATACGATGCTATTGTAGAAAAATATGTAATGACACAACGAACGTCATAACGTAAAGTTTCAAATATGCTTAGTCTAAAATTAAATAATTCACATCATTTTACAAATTATAATATATTCCACTTTATAAATAAATTGTTTCAAATTAAGTTTCATTGAGTAATTCTTTATTTAAATCAATTGGCTCAAAATATAATCTAGAAAATTAGAACTTTTATAAAAGGTAAACATAATTAAGTATGTTGTGCCGGATTTACAATTGACACTAAAATGTTTTATTCGTAAGTTTTCTTTCCATTTAGAAGTACTCATTAAAGGGGTTATCTCTTAATAATATTGTTTATTTTCCACTCAGTTATTTTTATGCGATGAAGTTGAATTACTCCATAAGAATATTTTTAATCGGAAAATGTAAAGATATATATAATTTGATCCACAGCTTGCTTACATGTACCATTTTAAAGGAAGAATAAATGCGAAAGTATCGTACGATAGTTTTAATTTGAAATAAAATGCATTAGTCAGGAATTTTCTTCCAAAAAATATTCATGTTCAATCCACGAAATCAATCTAAATATGTTTAAGAATCCTCGGTATTTTGCTCATTCTATTACATGATTTATAGAGACAAAATGATACAGCACTATTTTTTGGTGAGGAAACAGTGTTTAAAAATTTACGCATTTAATGTCAAATTCTAATGTGAAACACATCCATAGCAGTAAGCCTAATAGAAATGTCAAGTGCTCATAAATTTCGAATTATGTTCTTTTAAAATGATTGAAAGAAAATAACTATGTGAAAACAATATTTCAACTAACATTTTAATTATTAATCAACAAATAATACATAAAATAAGTAAAGGACTTACCTGATTTTTCCACTAATAATAAACAAACTTTGTTTAGTAAGTTAGCAGATTTTGAAAAACTATTTCTGGAGATCTTCGACCGAGGTATGTGACGTCAAAGCAAATTTTGCTGCCAGCGCTCTGGCTTTAGTATAAAGTAGTTGTTGGTACAACCCAAGATTTTATTTTCAACAATCGGGAATCCGTATTTATTTGTTCACCAAGCGATGTTGCAACGGCTTCATTTTCCCAACGTTAAGCACTCTATCCAGTTGTGTTGTTGTTGTTTCTTATTCCACTTGATCTAGAACAAGTCTAGACCAAGTCCAAGAGACCGTACGCCCAAAGAAAGTCTCGAACCAGCGCAGGGTTTTTAAAGAGATCGCTCTTCTCCAAATCCAAACAGGAAAGCAGATGGTCCGGTGAAGCTTGATGGGAAACACACTTGAGGCACACAGGGTACTCCTTTTGTCCCTGAATATATGCAAGTGTGCGAGTATGTCCGGTGATGAGTCTGGTGATGGTGGTTTGTAATTTCCTGTCTCCCTTCAGCTCCAGGACAGCCCCAGGACGTTTTTGTTCATACCAGTCATGAGTTGGTGGAATCCTCCATGTCTTGCTGTTGTCGGCTCTGACCTTCGAGAAAATTTCCCTAAACGTAAGATGACCACAATTTTCGGATGTTACAGCAGAGCCCTCTTTAGCCAATTCATCGGCCAAGTCATTGAAGAAGAGGTCTACATGGGACGGTATCCACTGCAGATGAATGACATTATGACATTATTACTATCCAGTTGTTAATATCGACAATCTAGATAGTTCTAGAATTTTTGAAACAGTTACCACATATGAGAAGTAATATATTCTCCAGAACAGTTAATTATTAATTCCAGTTCCGTTCCATCTGTTGAAGTTTTGGTTTGAGCTTCTGTGGTTACGGTTCTGGTTTTTTGAACAAAAAGAAGCTTGCGATTTCCTTGTTGTTGAGGAGGTTCGACTGAAAGTTCTGGTGAGAGCAAGAATACAATTTGCTGCTGCTGTTCATAGAATTGTGTATTTTTTGTGTGTGAAAAATATAAAGGTTTATTTTTGTAATTCAGTGGCCATTATTCCGCTGAGAAGAAAATTTGCAATAGTACTTTAAATATCATACAAATCATTTACTTGCCTATCTAGTTCATTTAAGAGAATATATATATTTTTTTAATGTTTTCTGTAAAAGTTTTAGTTATTATTTTACTTTTCATTGATTTTTTTTTTTTATATGTTTTCTAATGCATCTTATTACATTAATATTTTTTTTTTTTTATATTACTTTTTAATATTTTAGAAAATAAGTATTCTTATTTAATATTCAAAATGGATCTTTTCTGAACTTTTTGATTAAGAGTGCCATTTTTAATTTATTGGCAAGCAGAATTTGCTTCCTTAAGATTTAAAAAAAACCGCAAAGTCGAATGTTTATTCAATTAAGCCCTTTTTCGATTAAATATACTTTTTTTTGAAGATCCACTTTTTCTATCAAACTTTTAATCAAGAATTGTTTCAAAATGCTCTTTTTCTTCTAAGTAAAATACTTTTCCATACAGATTCAATATTAGGTTTTCAAACTTTCTCTCAGATAATATTTGACCTTTAGTTCTCTTCCAAATAACCAAATCTAATATCAGAGTCATTATAGAATCAATAGCCGCACTATAGACGTCGGGATTTCAGACATACAAAAATTTACATCATTAAAAGTTATAACAAAATGGTACAAAGTTCGAACTAGAAGTATTTCATTTCCCTAGAGAGGCATAAAATGGCGCCTCCTGGTGGTGAGATATTTAAGAATTTCTGCAGAGTGTCATAAATACCTACAGATATAAATATTTCAGAATACATTTCTTTCCCTAACCCATTAAGTTTTGAGGTTTATGAATTTCAACACTTAAGGTGCAGAAAAACGAAGGAAATGTGGTTCATAAAATAAGAACTTGAGATCATAAAATTGCCCGTATGCAGGAGATAACCGCTCAACTTTGTCGGATAAAAGTTTTTTCTTTTTTGAAGTCATAAAAATTATTTGGACCTTAGGGAGAGCTAGATATTAATCGGATGTCTGGTCACCGAAAAAGTTAGCTTTTGAAACGTATATGTGAAAGTTTTAGTCGAAAGGAGTTGGCGTAAAATATGTATTTCCTCACAAATGATCTATGTATATTATATCTAACTATTATTATATATAACTTTATATACAGAATATATTTTTGTATTTGCAGTTTAAAATGTGATATTTATAAAAATTATTTTAGTCTCTTTCATGATGGGCATAGAGAAAAGGATGTTGTTATGTAGCTGTTGTGCGTTTATTATTAGAGGTGTGTAACATCACACAACTTTCAATTACACTATAATAATGGTTATTGTGTTCAAATTTGATGTGGAATCGTGTTATTTACCGTTTTCATATTTTCACTGCAATAATTTTGACATGGGCCAAGAAAACCCCCCCGCCAAAACGGCGAAATCGGAGATGTTATTTAATAAAATTTACATTATCTTTTCTTGAGCGCGAAACAGATGAAAATCAATCGTTTGTGGGCGATGTTTAAGGGCAGAGAACTCTGAGTTAGAGGTATTCGTTTTTCTACTTTTTACACTTTTATCGTATTTATACGGGAATTTCGGATGTGGGAATGTTTAGAGCACCTTAAAGCGGCATTAACACAGCAATTTTATTCGCAATCGTTAGAGCCGTTTTTAGCAATTGCTGAAATACAGGATTTTTCCATTATTTTCCTGATTTATCAAGACTTCAACCCTAAGCGAATACCCGATTTTGACAAAAACCCTTTATGTAGGTCTCATGACCACTACTAACCAAATTTGAACATCGCAGATCAATTTGTTCGGGAGTTATGCTGACCACGTTCACTCCGACAGACGTTTTTTGTAGACCATTTTTTTGAAATCAGGATGTTCCGAAACGCAGAGAAATTCAAAAAAAAAAAAAAAAAAATTGTTTTGATCGAAAACAACATAGTACAACGAAAAACTGTACAAAAAATTATAACTCTATTAAAAATACATTTTGAGATAGAAACAAAAGACTTATTTCAGTAATAGCGAAAAATCTATTCTTTAGAAAACACGATTTTGGAATCTCTCTGCATGGATTTTCGTATTAACAACCGTTTTTGAACGACTGTAACTAAACTTCTATTTAAAGTACAAGGATAAAAAAACTGATTTGAAAAGAGAAATTTTCAATTTATATGAAACGAAATAAAAAAAGAAATTGAAACTTTCATTGATTTTGCCATTTTAAACGTAGTGGGGACCATGACAGTGACAGCCCCCAAAAACTTGTTAAAAAGAACTGCTATATCAACTTCGTTTCTATCGGCCGCCATGTTTTTGCTCGATTGGATGACGGTTAATTTGTCCTCCATAGATTTTTATTTAAATAAGATCAATAACTTTGATGTTTATTTAAATAAATGAAAAGATTTACTATCTCATTAATCATATGTAAAGAGAATTATAATCATCAAAAAACTTTCCACGATTTTTTAGGTATATGAGTTCAAAATGACACTCTTATTCTACAAACGCAAAAATCCTGAGTATATCTTTCGTTTCGTGCGTTCATCACACTAATACCATCTATAAGTCAGAGATTAATTTCGAATCGACAGCAATAAGTATGTGTCAATCACAGTATGTGTATCAATTTAATCCAAATAAAAACTCAGTAAGGCATCCGACTACTTTCGGCAATTTATTTTGAAAAATAATGCAAAAAAGTTTTTTTTATTAGTTTCGACTTCCATACGAAAGTAAGAAAATGTATGGAAATCTGAAAAATATATATATATTTTTTTTAATTGAATAAATTTAAGATATCTTTTAGTTAAATTTAACATTTATGATTGACATTTGCAACAAAATTATTAATATTATCAATTTCATTTAAACTTCAGTCAAACTATGAATCTCAATTATAATTATTATAACTGAAATAGTTAGAACAGAATGCAATTTGGAACCGGTTACATATATGTCAACTATCTATAAAATGATTTCCAAGCTAAGAGATATCTTTAGAAATTACTGAGATATGGTATTACTGAGAATAGTCGTTTAAAATAAATATTCCGAAAAATTGACTTTTTAAAAAATATTTTTGCTATAAATATATATATATATATATAAATGAGAATTGTCGTTTAAAATTTATATTCTAAAACATTAAAATTTAAAAAAATATTTTTTGTATAAATGTGTTTATAAATTAAAGACTATTGTATCTGGCTCTTAGATCAAAGGTTATCATAAATATTTTAAAAGAAAACTCCCACAAAAATTTCAGGGCAGTATTTTTGTTAATTTCTAAGTTATTTTGTAAATGGTGTTAATGAAACGCTAAAAATTCCATTTTGTAGAAAATGAGTTTAAAGTACGAGGTTGCAATATAAACCTGTGGATATGTTTGCATTAAGTTTATAATAACTTCGTTCATAATTGACTTAGAAGCAATTTATAGCCCGTTTTAGAAATGTAAGAAACCATACTTTCATGAAATCTTATTTAAAAGTAATTGTGAAGTTTTATGCAAAAATTCTACATTTTAAGTAGTAAGAGACGTTTAAGGACACGGAAGTTAAAAAAAAAAAAAATCGAGAATTTAGTTCTTGATTGCAGTAATGAATTGTTACTATGGCTATGATGGTCGTAATTTTTTTTAAAAAAATGAATACAATATGGTCAGTATTTTATTTTAATTTCTATTACCATAGATATTGCTTTCATTTCAATAAAAATTCAATTAGTTTAAAAGTATTTTTTTAAGTCCATGATCATCTATATATTATGTGTAACGATGGGCTACACAGGGAGTCGAATTTGGAACTCCTAGATCAGTAGACAGGTACGTTAACCACTAGACAAAAGAGATATCTGGTGTCTAAGAGTTGTACCTGTTATTTGTACAGACCACCACATATCCTCTCCCCATTGAGTCGCTAAGGAACGAATGATTGAGTTGCTTGCGTGCGGTAGTG
This sequence comes from Linyphia triangularis, assembly GCA_963978545.1. Lineage (NCBI taxonomy): Eukaryota > Metazoa > Arthropoda > Arachnida > Araneae > Linyphiidae > Linyphia > Linyphia triangularis. The sequence continues at coordinate 65,436,264 of OZ021729.1, forward strand.
AGTAGCCGAAGATGCTGAGATGGTACTGTGGAGGTCAAGCAGAATTTTCTGAAGTTGCCGATAGACGGCAGCAGGATTCAGTTGTCCGTTAGTCGCCAATGTAGCGATGTTCACTAACGGGGAGTCGAAATAGGGACTAATAGATCAGTAGACAGGTGCGTTAACCACTAGACAAAAGAGATCTGTCTAGGAGTTGTATATGTTATATGTATACGAGACCATCACATTATGTGCACCAAAGTACAAGGTGAACATTTTTAACACCTAAAATTTAAAACACAATTATTTTTTTCACTAAAATTATCGCCGTGATTAACAAGTTGTTGAAATTGTATAAAGATAAACATTTTAAAAATATTGTCAAAAACGACACTTGTTCCATCATAGAATTAAATAGTTCTGAGAAACCAATTTTTTAAGTATGATTTGTCAGAAGTTTACAGTGAACTTTATAGCAAAAAGTAAATAACATTAAGTTATAACTTTGCAATTGTAGTCTTATCATGCATTCAAACTCCTGCTAAGACATTTTTTAAATTAATTTTTAAATAATTCCATTTAGAATCAATCAAGAAAATAGGGAAATCATAATTTAATCCATAAAAACGAAGTTTTTAATTTAAATCCTTTTTATGCGTTGCCAATTTTGTTGTGCAATTGCAAGTTCTTGAGCTCAGATCGAGTTTTCGTAGTGTTTGACCACTAAGAACAAAAGATCCCTTCCGAACTATTTACTAAGTGCTTTTTTGCCCCTAAAACTTGATTGAATACATTGTCTTCGACAACGAGTCTATTTGCCAAGATTTAGTTGGATTGGAAGACGGAAAGTGGTTTAATTAGCCTTCCGAAGATTTTGAGTCGTCATTCCTGGGAAGGTTTCAGTTATTATCTATCATCTATCTGAAAGAGTGTTTACATTAAACTAAGTATCTGGATAATTTAATATGAGTAAAAGCTGACAAGTCTGACTTATGGCAATAGAAACACATATCTTTTATTTATTTTGATTAAAAGAATTTTGGCAACAGGAAATAATCCCAATAATGATCGGTGAAATGGAATTCATTAGTATTCCGAAGCGATTGTAGAAGTGTGTGCAAAGCGACCTTTTAGTGAGAGTGACAACTTAAAAATATTTGATAGAATGCATTGTCAACGACATCTAATCTATCTTCCAAGTTTTAGACAGATTGGATTGCGGCAAGTAGTTTAATTAGGCCTACATATATTTGCCCAGGAGCTACACACATACACACCAAAATTGAAGTTGATAAGTTTTAAAAAGTAAAGTCAAACTTGTGCCTTTTTAAAAAAAAAAAAAAAAAAAAATTGTGGAGAAAAAAAATACGATTCACCATCATGGTTGGTTGTATTCAGATTATCTGGAGCCGTCAGCAACACGAGGGCTATAATGAGCCGAAACATTCGTCATTAGACAAGCCAACATACATTTACAAACACCCATGCCTAACACGGGACTCGAACCCGCAACCTCGCGGTCTAGAAAATAGCACGCTAACACCACTATACCGTTTGGTCGGCGATTCACCGTCATGAGATACTTGTTAAAGTTGGTAATGCAAATATTTCCTATATTGGTAACCCTGGTTCAAATGTATAAAGAAATATTTTCATTTACACTTTAAATATTACAATTATACTCAATTTGTAGTCAAATCACAGTTCCTGATCAACTAAAAGCGAAATCCCTAAAGTTTGTTTTCATTAGAAATGTGTAAAAATTGTTGGGGCTATTTTGGTCGCTATTCAGAGTTTTCTGCTTAAACGTGAATCGCTTGCTTTAAGTGTCACAAGTATTTTTTTCTACAGCACGATTTTCGGATGCCAAAACTTCGGATTACTTTATTTATAGAATTGGATAAATGAAAAGAAACATTATTTATTTCTGTGCTTCAAATTCTGTAGAAAATTACATTTGTGAGTTCCAGACACAGCGATTAAAATAAGTTAGGTTATTTTTCCTTTAGTTTTAATATTTATTTATCTTTAAATATTAGAAATTCGACATTTAAATATTATTTTTAAAAATAAAACATACTTAATTTTTAATTAGTTTTTTTTTTTTTTACTATTAATAGGTTTTTGTAATAATGTTTTAGTTTTTTATATTTACTAGTAGAGATTAAGAATGTATTTGTACGAGTATCTATCAAGAAATCTAAATGTATTGATTATATGACTATCAAGCTGAATTTGTGATATTTTAATTAGATTTGTATTCGATGTTTTACTTAATATTACAATGTGCCTTTCATATATTTATTTAAGTTATAACTGAAGTGCTCACTATTATCTACATTCAAATAACTCGAATAATTGCCGGTAAAACCTAGTTTGAATTGGTTGTTTGTTACAAAGTATGAGCATTCCAATTTTAAAATCAAAAATTCAATTTTTCGAAAATCTTGAAATTTTTTATTTTCGTGTGTATTTGAATGGAAAATTTCATTTTGGTAAAATTGATCCAAATTGTGTTTTTATATTGTAAAATACTTCATCGATTCAACTAAGTTAAAAATCTGGCCAAAAAACCATTTTTCGATTGGAAAATGACAAGTTTAAATTTTGAAACGAAAGCGCTCAGAAACTGTTTTTAAGCCGTTTTCGTACGTTGCATTATTTCGATTTTGATTTCTAAAATACTATTTTATAAGCAAATTGATGATCAGAATGGATTAAGGAGCTAATTTTTATGATCCTAAGTTAAAAAAGAAGGCTAAATTTCAACTATTGGGAATTTGAAATTTCCCATAGGATTAACATGGCTAATGTATTGTCAATAAGAAATGCAAACTTTTTTTGCAATAATCATATTTTGAGTAATAAAATGTCGCTTTAATGACGGTTTGGCTGTAGAAATTGATTCGGATGATGATTTCTATAAGCCTGGGGGTAAAAAGAGTGTAAATTTCGAAAATTGAGAAATGTGAAATTTTCTTTACGATTAACATGGGGAATATTGAAAATTATAATTTTTGAAAGTGCACTTTTTGGGACCAAACTTTGACCCACTTCCCATTTTGTGAGTGTTAAAAAATTGGAACTGAAGACTCAAATATATAATAGCTTCAATTCCTCCAAAGGAAAAAAATTGTAAAAATATAAATTTTTGAATAATAATTCATTGAACATCGTCCCCCATCTATCTTCAATGGGGGAAATTGACTTTTCCAGAAATAGGCTCAAGTGCTTTCAAGTTCTGATTTTGGGTTGAAAATACTTTTTATGGTCATTCTTGGTCCAAATTTTCATCAAAAATATATATTTTTTTCTTAAGATCAGAAATTCAATTTTTCGAAAATTGTTAAACTTTTCAGTTTCGTGTGTATTTGAAAGGAAAATTTCATTTTGGTCAAATTGATCCAAATTGTTTTTAATATTGTAAAACACTTCATTAATTCAACTAATTTCAAAATCTGGCCAAAAAATCATTTTTTGATTTTACCCATGTTAATCGTAAAGAACATTTCAAATTTCTCAATTTTCAAAATTTTACACACTTTTTACACCCAGGGTTACATAAATCATCACCTGAATCGATTTCATCGGCCAAATCGTCATTAAAGTAACATTTTACTACTCAAAATATGATTATTGAAAAAAAGGTTGCATTTCCTATTGAAAGTACATTAGATTTGCTAATCCTATGGGAAAATTCAAATTCCTAATTTTCGAAATTAAACCTTCTTTTTGAACCTAGGACCATAACAATTATGACCAGAAATCATTCTGAACCATCAATTTGTTTATAAATTGGTATTTTAGCACTCTAAATCGAAAAATTGCAAAATTCGAAAACGGCATAAAAACCGTTTCTGAGAGCTCTCGTTTCAAAATTTAAACTTGTCATTTTATTATCGAAAAATGATTTTTCTTGTCCAGATTTGAACATACGTGATGAAGTGTTTTACAGTATAAAAACACAATTTGGAACAATTTGACCAAAATGAAATTTTCCATTCAAATACACACGAAACTGACAGATTTAACCATTTTCGAAAATTTGAATTTCTGATTTTATTAAAACTAAGTTTTTTAAATTAAAATTTGAACCAAGAATGACTATCAAAGTAATTGTTAAAACAAAATAAAAATTTTAAAGCATTTAAACCTATTTCTGGAAAAACCAATTTCCCCCATTAAAAATACATGGGAGACCATGTTCAATGAATGATTGTTCAAAAAGAAAATTTTTAAAAATTGTTTCCTTTGTAGAAATTGAAGTTAATATATAGTAGAATCTCCAGTTCCAATTTTATAACACTCACAAAATTAGAAGATGGTCAAAATTTGGTCCCAAAAAGTGCACTTTCAAAATTTTACATTATCAATTTTCCCCATGTTAGTAGTATGGAAAAATTTCAAATTTCTCAATTTTTAAAACCTTAAAATCTTTTTTCTCCCAGGATAATAGAAATCATCACCCTAATCGATTTTCACAGTCAAATCGTCATTAAAGTGATATTTTATTACTCAAAATCTGATTACTGCAAAAAAAAAAATTGCACTTCCCATTGAAAATACATTAGCCATTTAAATCCTGAAGTAAATTTCAAATTCCTAATTTTCGAAATTTAACCTTCTTTCTTGAACCTAGGACCATAACAATTATCACCTGAAATCATTATGATCATCAATTTGCTTATAAAGTGGTATTTTAGCACTCTAAATCGAAATAATCAAAGTACGAAAACTGCTGAAAATTAGTTTCTAAGCGCTTTCGTTTCAAAATTTAATCTTTTCATATCGAAAAATTGTTTTCTGGACACATTTTTAACTTAGTTGAATTGATGAAGTGTTTTACAATATAAAAACGCAATTTGGATCAATTTTACCAAAATGAAATTTTTCATTCAAATTCACACAAAACTGAAAAATTTAAAGATTTTCGAAAAATTGAATTTCTGATTTTAAGAAAAATATTTTTTAATGAAAATTTTACAAACAATGACTAAAAAAAATTTAAACCCAAAATCAGAGCTTGAAAGCATTTGAGACTATTTCTGGAAAAGCCAATGTCACCCATTTAAAATACATGGAAGACGATGTTCAATAAATTATTGTTCAAAAAGTTAAATTTTCAAAATTGTTTCCTTTCTAGGACTTGAACCTAATATATAGTAAATTCTCCAGTTCAAATTTTATAAAATTCACAGAATGGAAAGTGGGTCAAAATTTAGTCCTTAAAAGTGCACTTTCAAAAATTTTCATTTTTATTTTCCCCCATGTTAATAGTATGGAAAATTACAAATTTCTCAATTTTCGAAATTTTACACTCTTTTTATACCCAGAGTAATAGAAATCATCACTCGAATTGATTTTCACAGCCAAATTGTCATTAAAGTAACATTTTACTTCTCAAACTCTGATTATTGCAAAAAAGTTTGCATTTCCTATTGAAAATACATTAGCAATGTTAATCCTATGGGAAATTTCAAGCTCCCAATTTTCGAAATTTAACCTTCTTTTTGAACCTAAGACCATAAAAATTATCACCTGATTTCATTCTAAACCATCGATTAGCTTATAAAGTGGTATCTTAGCACTCTAAATCGAAATAATGCAAAGTACGAAAACGGCATAAAAACAGTTTCTGAGAGCTTTCGTTTCAAAATTTAAACTTGTCATTTTTCTATTGAAAAATGATTTCTTTGTCAGATATTGAACTTAGTTGAATATATGAAATGTTTTACAGTATAAAAACACAATTTTGAAAAATTTGACCGAAATGAAATTTTCCATTCAAATACACACTAAACTGATAAATTTCACTAATTTCGAAAAGTTGAACTTCTGATTTTAGGAATACTAATATATTTTCATTAAAATTTGAACCAAGAATGACTATCAAAAATATTTTCAACCCAGAATAAAAATTTTAAAGTATTTGAACCTTTTCTGGAAAAACAAATTTTTCCCATTGGAAATACATGGGAGACGATGTTAAATGATTTATTGTTAAAAAGAAAAATTTTCGAAATTTTTTCCTTTTGTAGAAATTGAAGCTAATATGTAGTAGAAACTCCAGTTCCAAATTTATAACACTCACAAAATGGAAAGTGGGTCAAAATTTGGTCTTAAAAAGTGCACTTTAAAAAAATTTAATTTTCAATGTTCCTTATGTTAAGCCATTAAAAATTAGAAACGAAAGAGCTCAGAAACTATTTTTAAGCCGTTTTTGTACTTTGCATTATTTTGATTTAGAGTGCTAAAATACCACTTTATAAATAAATTGATGGTTCAGAATGAATTCAGGTGATAATGTTTATGGTCCTAGGTTCAAAAAGAAGGTTAAATTTCGAAAATTGGGTATTTGAAATTTCCCATAGGACTAATGTATTTTCAATAGGAAAAGCAAACTTTTTTTCAAAAATCATATTTCGAGTTTTAAAATGTCACTTTAATGACGATTTGTCTAAGGAAATCGATTCGGGTGATGATTTCTATAACCCTGGGTGTAAAGTGAGTGTAAATTTTCGAAAATTGAGAAGTTTGAAATTTTTGTTACGATTAACATGGGTAAAATTGAAAATGAAAAATTTTGAAAGTGCATTTTTTGGGACCAAACTTTGACCCACTTCCCTTTTTGTGGAAAATTGGAACTAGATATTCTACTATATATTAGCTTCAATTTCTACACAGGAAATTTTTTTTTTTTTTTTTTTTTTTTTTTTTTTTTAACGTCGTCTCCCATTTATTCTCAATGGGGAAATTGGCTTTTCCAGAAATAGGTTCAAATGCTTTAAAATTTTTATTTTGGGTTGAAAATATTTTTGATATTCATTCTTATTTCAAATTTTATTGAAAAAAAATTAGTTTTCTTTAAATCAGAAATTCAATTTTTCGAAAATCGTGAAATTTTTCAGTTTCGTGTGTATTTGAATAGAAAATTTCATTTTGGTCAAATTGTTACAAATTGTGTTTTTATACTGTAAAACACTTCATCTATTCAACTAAGTTAAAAATCCTCCTAAAAAAACTTTTTCCAATAGGAAAATGACAAGTTTAAATTTGGACGAATGCTTTCAGAAACTGTTTTTAAGCAGTTTTTTTACTTTGCATTATTTCGATTTGTAGTGTTAAAAAACCACTGTATAAGCAAATTGATGGTTCAAAATCAATTCAGGAGATAATTTTTATAATCCTAGGTTTAAAAAGAAGGTTAAGTTTCGAAAATTTAGAGTTTGAAACTTCCCATTGTATTAATATGGCTAATGTTTAGTAGGAAATGCAAACTTTTTTTGCGATAATCGGAGCTCGAGAAGTAAAATGTCAATTTAATGACGATTTGGCTAAGGAAATTGATTCGGGTGATGATTTCTCTTACCCTGGGTGTGAAAAGAGTGTAAAATTTCGAAAATTGAGGAATTCGAAATTTCCCATAGGTTTACCATGGCTGGGGAAGTGCAAATTTTAAAAATTTTGATAGTGCACTTTTTGGGAACCAATTTTGACCCACTTTCCATTTTGTGAGTGTTATAAAATTGTAACTGTAAATTTTATTACATATTAGCTTCAATTTTTTCAAAGGAAAACGTTTTGAAAATTTCTCTTTTTGAACAATAATTCATTGAACGTCGTCTCCCATGTATTTTCGAAAGGGGAACTTGACTTTTCCAGAAATGGGTTCAAATGCTTTAAAATTTTTATTTTGGTTTGAAAATATTTTTGATAGTCATTCTTGGTTCAAATTTTAATGAAAAAAAAATTAGTTTTCTTAAAATGGGAAATTCAATTTTTTGAAAATCGTGAAATTTTTCAGTTTCGTTTGTATTTGAATGGAAAATTTCATTTTTGTCAAATTTTTCCAAATTGTGTTCTTACACTGTAAAACACTTCATCTATTCAACTAAGTTCAAAATCTGGCCAAGAAACCATTTTTTGACAGGAAAATGACAGTTTAAATTTTGAAACGAAAGTTCTCAGAAACTGTTTTTAAGCCGTTTTCGTACATTGCATTAATTCGATTTAGCGCTCTAAAATACCACTTTATAAGCAAATTGATGGTTCAGAATGAATTCAGGTGATAATTTTATGGTCCTAGGTTCAAAAAGAAGGTTAAATTTCGAAAATTGGGAGCTTGAAATTTCCCCATTGGATTCCCATACGCAACCTTTTTTTCAATAATCATATTTCGAGTGGTAAAATGTCACTTTATTGACTATTTGGCAGTAGAAATCGATTCGGGTGATGATTTCTATAACCCTGGGTGTAAAAAGAGTGTAAAATTTAGAAAATTGGGAAATTTGAAATTTTCTTTACAATTAACATGGGTAAAATTGAAAATGAAAATTTTTGAAAGTGCACTTTTTTGGACCAAATTTCGACCCATTTCCCAATTTGTGAGTGCTCTAAAATTGGAATTGGATATTCTACTATATATATTAGCTTCAATTTCTCAAGAAAAAAAAATTATGAAAATTTATTTTTTCGAACAATAATTCATTGAATATCGTCCTCCGTGTATTTTAAATGGGGGAAATAAGCTTTTCCAGAAATAGTTTCAAATGCTTTCAAGTTCTGATTTTGGGTTGAAAGTATCTTTTATAGTCATTCTTTGTCCAAATTTTCATTAAAAAAAATTATTTTTCTCAACCGCATTTCCTAGATTTTAGCAACTACAAAACACTGCACTCTCGATAATTTGGATAAGTCAAAATATGCGTCCGTCAATCTAAGCCTGAATAGAATCCTGTCAATCTGGTGTGTGTCGTCTGTTATCAATCGCACAAGCTTAAAATTTAATTATTTCTCTGAAATTTAGATATTTAATAATAACTGCAAAACTACCTAGAAATTTAACCAAAATAGTTGACGCTCAGTGGTAGAAGTGTAAAAATAAAAGTGGGGGAATGCCCGATAGTTTTTGTGGCAAGTCCCCAATGATAAATGTTATAAATACGTATCTTATAATAAAAATATTAACTAGTAAAGAAATAATTTATACTTCTCAACACTAATTTTGAACAAAGATCCAAAATTTATTGTTATTTTAATGAATATTCTGTGACTTAGTTTTTTTATTTCAAAATAAGAGATAAAATAAAGTAACAATTCAACAATATATACATAACTGGTTATTTAGATTTAAATAGTGCTTCCAAATGTGCATACTTTCATAAAATTAAATTAATAGTTAGCTCTAATATATATATATATATATATATATATATATATATATATATTTAAATAGCTTGTCTTTATATGAAACAAGAATAAAAATTTAACTTAAAAGAAAGCTCCCCTAAAGTTAAAAGTTGACCAAGTGTAACTGTATATGTTAGTAAAAATACCTATATCTTTACACTAACTGTATATATATATATATACTATAAATAGTTTGCTTTTCTAAATTTTTCTTATCAGCAGATTTTGCGAACAAAAGTACGAAATTTTATTCGAAGAATCCTATAGTTTTTGCGTAGTGAGATCGAGAAAAGATTACCGCGGAAAAATTCTAAAACATCGGTGGAATCATTTTATTTCTTACTCTTTTTAATAAAGATGTATAACATAAATATTTATCTTATATTTTGTCTTACCTCGTAAGAATGGCTTAATTAATTTTCTTATAATATTTTAAGTATTATTATCCTGAATTAATAGTGAAGACAATGTTAAAAAAATGTTGGCGTTGTGAAAAAAAGTACTTTATATAAAATTGTTTCGAAACTTATTAGTAAATAAATTAGTTTTGAAAAAATTAACTACTTTGATGTAAATACAATTTTTTCACAGCTAACTATTTCTAAAGGGGAAAGTCTTTTATCACTTACGTCATACTGTTTCAAACACAGTTAAATTTTAAGCGATTACAAATACAGTTAAATAACGTATATAAAAATAATGACTTATAGTAAGTAAATACTCATAAAAAAAAAACTCTAATAAACTAAGCAACACACACGTAAAAAATTTATTTTCAAATACAAAATCTTGCAGGAAATGTTTATGCTTTCTTGAAATCCTTTAAGACAAAAACACTAGTTTTATAAATCTGGGTCTCGCGAAATGAGCAAACTACTAATTAATAATTTAACTATTTTGATATACAAATTTTCACCGCTAATTGTAAATAGATCATAATGACTTAGGTAAAATACATAAAACACATCAATAATAAACTAAGCAACACACATGTAAAAGACGTCTTTTCAAATACAAAAATGTATCACAATGCTTATGCTTTCTTAAAAACTTTCAAGAAACAAACAGAACAGTTTCAAAAATCTTGGTCACACAACTCATCCATTAGAACAACAATAACAAAAACTGGTCATTGTTTTCTGAAACATCTTTAAACTCATTTCGAGAACAAACTTTTAGGGAGATTTCAGTTGTCAAGACGAGAAAAAACGAATTCCTTCTGAATGAAAATTGATTTATCTCTGATAATTCTGATTTACGATGGAAAACAAAAACAAAATAAAAAAAACAACACTAAACAACAAATAAGTCGTAATGCAGCTCCCATCAACATGAACATCTTGTTATTTGAGCGTTTGTTTTATCTGTTTTGACAGTCAACGCCACGTGACAAACCATCAAGAATCTTCTCTAACGTGATTACGTCACAGAGAACGTTTCAGAGGAGATTCTCGTAAAGGAACGAAGTCTCTTGCGTCTTTTATGGACTGCGGAACATTATCGAAGCGGAATTAATAACGCGATGGTCGTAACTGGACAGTACCTACTTTCAGGTTTCTGGTTTGTGTGGCTCAGTGGGCTAGCACCGTTTGCTAAACACTTGAAGTCTCCTTGAGGAATCATTTGTTTGTTCCTTTCTGAATGGTTCAAGATAAGCAATGAAATCTTTCTCTGTATTAGAAAGTAACATTGTTTTACTGTTATATATCGATTCGAGCATCCTGAATATAGAAGTCTTTGGCTTTTATTCTAATGTTCCGAAATATGTTACCGACCAAACGTTAGCGTGCTAGCTTCTAGACCGAGAGGTTGAGGGTTTGAGTCCCGTGTAAGGCATGGGTGTTTGTAAATGTATGTTGGCTTGTCTAATGACGAATGTTTAGGTGCATTATAGCCCTCGTGTTGCTGACGGCGCCAGATAATCTGAAAACAACCAACCAATCCGAAATATGTTTACCGAGGGGATGGGTATATTTCAACATTTAAATTATTTCTTAAGATTGAGTTTCACTCTTTGTTATTTGGTCTTTGTTAATTTCTTTGTTATTTGATATAGTGGTTAGCGTGCTAGCTTCTAAACCGCGAGGTTGAGGGTTCGAGTCCCGTGTAAGGCATGGGTGTTTGTAAATGTATGTTGGCTTGTCTAATGACGAATGTTTCGGCGCATTATAGCCCTCGTGTTGCTGACCGCGCCAGATTATCTGAAAACAACCAACCACTTTGTTATTTGATTGTTCAACGAGTGAGCGATCAATTTCCGTAACAAGCTAAATCTGCAATAATCTCTCGCCGTTATAGTTTCTTATTGCAACGAGTTTGTTTTTGAGAATTGCAAATTAAAAACTCAACTTTAAAACATAGAATTTTTTTTATAGGACAATGATTGAAGAAAGTGAAAGAGATCTAGTGGGTGGTATAATTAATTCAACTATTTTGCATAGAAACACACTCTTAAAACTTTTTCTAAGATGAATGATAGCAGTTGGACCTTAATTGCACATGAGGCATAATCTATTACATCCGACTTTGGTGGATAAGTTTCAAGAATGTTGAAATCTGTATATATGTATTGCAGTCATCGATATAGATAAACAACTGGATAGACTGCTTAACGCTGGGAAAATGAAACCGTTGCCAAATGGATTGGTGGGATAAAGAATACGGATTGCCAAGGATTGAAAATAAAATTTTGGGTTGTACACAGCAGAAATGTCAATAGTAGTCTGCCATGATTCGTATAGTAGGAGTACTAATTACGCATGTATGATATAAGCAATAAATTTAGTGTCAAGCATTTACAGAACACCCCGCAATTAACACAAGTTCTTTAGTTCAGAAACCAGTTTATTCAGCAGTTAAGTATATGGTAGCAAACTCATTTCCTCAAAACGCTCACCACATGTGTGAGGTTGAAATCCAAAATAACAAATATTTAAAACAACCAAAAGCAATAATTAAAAGGTTAACATATATCCTAACTAGACTTTCCTAGCTGGCTAAGTACTGAGTGAATAAAAGAGCCACTTACTGCTCATTGCTCTGGATCGGGCGGTCACCGCTTGCCAGCATCAAATCTCCGATCCCCGGTATAAGAACTTTTCTTTCTCAGAGGTCAAGCAACCCTACTTCTCTCTTCGAAACCTCCGGGCTAGATGCCCTCTTCTCCTTGCAGCCTCCAAAAAACCCCTCTTCAATTCCAACCCCCACGCGCAACATAAGTCAAGAAGTCAGCCCGCTCATTTGTGCAATTCTCATTGACGTAGTCCAAAGTGTCAAAAGAGGCGGGCTATGATTTTTACACCAGGAGGTTTCTTTAATTATATCATACTAAATGTCATAATGAAAACACCTTATGACATAGTCCTTAATTAGTAATAATGTGCACAAAAATATGTACTCTAACACTTTACAAGGTTTTTCGCATTCCCATCCAACTATAAAAGTGAACTGTGATTGGTTGATCATCCCACCAGATTCGCAATCCCCGGCGTGTTTTTCTCTTTGCATTGACAATGGAGCAGTCTATCCAGTTGTTTATCTATATCGATGATTGCAGTGCGATCCAAAACGTGTAGAAAAGCAAAATAAAATCGATTTTTTTTCACCGAAACAATACTTTTATTTTCTTACGTAAACATATGGGTAATTAAAAGAAAAAAATCTAACACAATTCATGTGGACACGCTATTTAATTACGCCAACGATTTTATCAAATTTTTCAAAGAAATCAAACTACATATTAGTAGTGTGATAAGTTCATAATTTTTCTTAGATTACTATTTATCAAAGATAATAAAATTAAGTTCTTCGCTTTTTAATGTTGCATATGTATACTCACTGCGTCCCCTGGAAATAAAATTCATTGAACATTTTGCTGCTTACTAAAAAATATGCACATGAAACTATTTATTATTTAATTATAGACTACAATAGAAGATTATAATATAATCATAAAAGATTAGTGGAATTCCTACATCACGGCGTATCACCTAAATGTTATCCATTCCCTAAAAAGGCGGAACCTTGTTCGAATGAACAAGAACGACAGAATGTCTGGCTTTTGGTGTACATCTTACATTAAAAGAGGAATTTTATGATTAAGTAAATACTTTTTAGCACACTCGTTCGATTTCCAGCCGATAAAAACTTTCAATTAACATTATTAGAGCTCTGAAATGCTTCCTAAAAACTTGTTAAGCTTTTATCAAACTGCTTATGGGACTAATTCATTAGAATCTGAAATAAGATGAAAATAAATCTTTATTTTATTAAGTAGGTAAACTAGTGTACACAAATATTGCTATAATAACTTCCTCGTATGCCCAGTAGTAAGTACAGCATAAGCATGTACTCAATTTTCCTCCGAGTTCGCAAGCAATTGCTGAAGTCCATTATTAGTTTTAAGATATCTTTGTAGTGCTTAGGTTGTTACTTAATTGGAACTTAATAGGTAAAAGTTTCGAAAATCCCTTGTTAACCGGTTCAGAAGTATAATATTATAATTATGCCTCACAGATTCATGTAGAGTATACTTTCTGTTGTAAGGATACATTTCCACCGTACAGCAAGTAGAGAGAATTTTAATGGTCTGAGAAACCTGGGGACTAAAATATTTATTGAGTTGGAGTACGCATTCTTTCCCTTTCAATTAGCCGATAATAATAAAGGTATTGTGTTTTAGTAAAAACATCGATGTCGTTTTTTATGGTCTCTCCCCAAACAAACCCCAAAGAAAATAGTGTTTTTTTCTTCTTTTTTCCCCGTTTTTTTTTCTTCTGGAAATTGGATGGTTTGTACAAATGCTTCGTAAGACTCATAAGTGATGAAAAATCATCACATCAAATCTCATAAATTTGGAAGTATTATTGCAAAATATTGTTAGCAACATTTTGGGATAGTTGTAATTTGCTATGTTAAATATTAAGGTAAAATATCAAACATTGTTTTATGTTATTTGCCTGGGATCGATAGACCGCGGCTTCAGTACCCCAAAGGGCTGTTCTCAAGGATATTTATGGTTCTTCAAGTTCTACGTAACTCAACTTCAAAATAAACTGACAAAGTAATAAATGTTACTAATTTGTGATTTGTTTAGGTAAGCTCATTATAAACTTACTGCGTAATCTCAGATCTGAGATAAAAGGAAAAAACGGCGAAACACAGAGATGAGCAATTAGTCCCCAGTCTTCTCAGACCATTAAACTTATTTTCTCTTGCAGTATGGTGAAAAGGTATCCGTACACCAAAATTATTCTATTTATGAAACTGTGATACATAGTGAAATACTAACCATTCTCAAAGACAAGCTTAAAATCAGCGTTCACTACGCAAACTGGTTGGTTGGTTTGTACCCTCAGCAATCTATTTTTGAGAACAATGACGGCTAATCAGGCCGGGACCTACAGCTTAACGTGGATTCCGAACCACAACGAACACCCATGCCTCACAACGCAAACTGGCATTCTCGCATTCGAAATATGGAACAATAGGTATGCGCAATAGGAGTGTGCACCATGCATCACAGTCTCAGTAACATCAATCTTTTGTTGACATTCGTTGTTTTCTCCTTTTTAACTGAGATAGGTAACATCTTTCGTATTTACCAGTGCTGTTAAAACGCCTTTTGCCGTTTGCATATTAGAAAATCATGATAAGGAAAATAGTAAATTTAGGAAAGAATGGAATAAATTCTATGTATTCATACCAAACAAATATAGACTACCACCTTGTCTCATATGCAATGATTTTTATACTATTTTTATACCATAAAAATGATACAAAAGTATTTGTAGTAAATTTAATCCCCCCCCAAAAAAAAAACACTTTTGAAAAGTAGAAGAACCACCAACCTCAAAAACACAAAAAACTTTCTTGCAATAAAAAAATTCATAAATGATGAAAATTTTCAGCCACAAATACAGTGATATAAAAAATGGCCAACCTCTGATTAGAACTCTCGGTTGTGACTCGCTTAAGAATGTCTGCTTACTTAGTTTGTTTTTAAAATTTAAGTTCCGCTCCCATAAAAATTTACGCTGCTTGAGGTTGGCGCCCGTCATAGGAATATTAACAATGCTTGCGTTTAAAGTAATTTATGCCAGATTACACGAATATTCGAGTTCATGATTTCATTTGGATAGGTAGGAAATACAAAGTGGTGTAAATCTTCATGTTCATGTAACTTTCAAAATAGTATAGAGAAACTGTGCTCAAACGCTTGCATTTGAATATATTTATTAAGAATTTTTTAAGTAGGAAACTGAAGTGTTTGTGGTAAGCTTTTGTTTGGTTGATACATACATTTTGGAAAGTTTTTATTGTCTGGGGGCTTTAAAGGTTATTAATTAAGACGGGGGCCAACCTCAAGCAGCGTAAATTTTTATGGGAGTGGAACTTAAATTTTAAAAATAAACTAACTAAGCAGACATTCTTAAGCGATTCACAACCGAGAGTTCGAATCAGAGGTTGGCCATTTTTTATATCACTGTATTTGTGTCTGAAAATTTTCATCATGTTTATGAATTTTTTTATTGCAAGAAAGTTTTTTGTGTTTTTGAGGTTGGTGGTTCTTCTACTTTTCAAAAGTTTTTTTTTTTTTTTTGGGGATATCAGAACTTTTTTTTAAACACTGGAGACTTCTATTTTTTGAATATGTTCGTTTAATCGTTTTTCTATATATCACCTATGGTACACCTAGTACCAGGAATATTCATAATTCTTCAAACTGAGTTCGACGATACCTTACATGCAATAATTATCTTTAAAATTGATAAACCGAAAGTGGTACCGATAGCATACCTGGTACTTTAAACATTCATAATTCGTCAAAACAGAAGTCCAACATGCCATATTTATCTTGGAATTTAATAAACTGAAAGTGGTACTACCTATGCTATACCTGGTACCTTAAACATTCATAATTTTTCAAGACAAGCCCAATTACACCCAACATGCCATATTTATCTTCAAAATTGATAAACCAGAAGTAGTGCCACCCATGGTACACCTGGTACCATGAATATTCATAATTCTTAAAGTTGAGTTCAATGATATCTTACATGCTAAAATTTACTTGAAAATTTGCAAATTGGTTGAATGCGGACGGCAGTAACCATCAAAATCGACCACAAACGAGTAATAGAAACTTGTGTATGGCAACTCAACCCCCAAAACTTAATGAAATACGTTGCCATCGACAAAGAGCCTGTCTGCCAAGTTTCACCTCGTTTGGTTAGTTTGTACGCACAACGACCTATTTTAAGGCATAAAAACGACTAATTAGTCCCGGACCCACAGCTTAACGTGAATTCCGAATCACAACGAACATTCACACCTAACACAGGAATCAAATCCGGCACCTTTAACATACAGGGCCAGAGCGTTCATCCCATTGAAAATTTATTCTAATAAATTGTTACAAATAAATATTACAAGTTTTTTACAGTCTAAATATTGCAATATAAATTATTTTTATTATACCAAGCATTATTTTGGTTCACATATAATAACCCATTGATATCTGACAAAATTTAAAATATTTTCTTAACAACAATTTTAAAATTCACTATGAAATTACAATTTTGAGGATATATGATTCTACGATTTCATTCTACAACAGAAATTCATTCTCAACACATCTTTAAAAACGAATGACATTTGTGCAAATTCCATCAGCCAATCGCAATGCTTGGTTCATTTAGTCCTCTGTAATGAATTGACTGTGAAGTCAGCTCACATAACCTCCACATTTATACTATGTATTTAGCCCATAGTATCTTGCAACAAAATGTGATTGTTTTCATTTCTCAATGGAGATTTCCCGAAATTAAAATGTTTTTGAAAGTTAACTCTCTCTATATTATCATACAGTTCGAATAACACATGCAACTTGAAGAACAAATATTTCTCTTTAACTCTGTCTCTTCACAAATTAAATTATTTCAATTTTAAAGATGTTATAAGCCATATAATTATAGTCTAATTCGTTCTGCCTATACATTAACAATACGTTTATTCTCACTTAAGCCTAACATGTCGAAAAAACTAACTTCGAAATTATAGCAAACCTGTTTGGCAACTTTTGGCATATATTTCTGAACCACAATTACAAGCTGATCGCCTTTATCTGTCGCCAAATTATGAAATGAAAAAAAGTGGTTTTAAATTAATTAAAAATAGAAAGAAATATTTAATGAAGTTCTAACCAGCGTAGGATTTTAATTTGAAACATTCCGCATCCTATAATTCAATCCGTTTGAAGATCTATAGCTTAGTTAGGGCTGGACGTTTGTCTAAATTTTTACATCAAAATCGGGCTAGAACTCGTTTTTTTATTTCGTTCTGGAAATTTCAATATTTTTTTTCTTCGTTGTCTTTTATCCTATGTACTCATTTTTTTTTTCTTTGAAAGATATCACCGAGACAAATCTATGGTATTTTTTGTATAATTATGTGAAGTATCGTAAGCGCGCTAGAAAATAGTCGTTTTTCGCAACAGAAAATAGTAATTTTTCGCTGGAAGTTGTGCAGAGAATAGATACTTACTGTCGTTTCTGCCTTTTTAAGGTTGGCAGCGAAACGACCGTTTCGTCTGATATTGATACTGCTTATAATTAGTTTGCCAAAAATTTTGCAGCTCTGTTTATGGAAGGTATGACTGAATTTTTACGTGTTTTACTGGTTTTGATCACTATTGTGCGATGTTTTTTTTTTTTTTTTTTTATATTTTTTTTATTATATATATATATATATATATATATATATATATATATATATATATATATATATATATATACACAATTATTATTTTGGATCTATAAGGTCTATCAGGTTCCAAAACCGAAAACACTATTTTTACTCACTAAACGAAATGGAAAATTACTACGACGCATGTTGGTTTAATATATTCTGTTTTGTGTCCAACTTATTCAAATCATCAAACGGTTTAAAGTATTTTATATAGTTCCATTTTAAAAGCTAAAAAAAAGTCAAAATTAAATGTTAAACGATTACAAATTCAAAATCGGCTTAAGGCCGATATATAGCTTACCCTTGGCCTTTAGCCCAAGCCCATTACAAAGTTTTTTTTATTTGAGTTTTATAAAAAATCGATACATCAATACAAGTGAACGACATCAGCATACATCTCTTTTTAAACAAGTAGGCGGTGCAGGAGCATGACTACACAATGCCCAAACATTTATTAAGTAAAGATGGACACGGGACCACTCTTATGACGTATTGAAAAAAATAACCACTCTTGGGCTTAAGACCTATGGTAATAAGCCGACCAAACGGTTTTAGTGGTTAGCGTACTAGCTTCTAGACCGCGAGGTTGCGGGTTCGAGTCCCGTGTTTGGCATGGGTGTTTGTAAATGTATGTTGGCTTGTCTAATGACGAATGTTTCGGCTCATTATAGCCCTAGTGTTGCTGACGGCGCCAGATAATCTGAATACAACCAACCAACCAGCTGAAGGCGGCAGATTATCTGAATACAACCAACCAACCAGCTGAAGGCGGCAGATAATCTGAATACAACCAACCAACCAGCTGAAGGCGGCAGATTATCTGAATACAACCAACCAACCAACCAGCTGAAGGCGCCAGATAATCTGAATACAACCAACCAACCAGCTGAAGGCGGCAGATTATCTGAAAACAACCAACCAACCAGCTGAAGGCGCCAGATAATCTGAATACAACCAACCAACCAGCTGAAGGCGGCAGATTATCTGAAAACAACCAACCAACCAGCTGAAGGCGCCAGATAATCTGAATACAACCAACCAACCAGCTGAAGGCGGCAGATTATCTGAAAACAACCAACCAACCTATGGTAATAAACAAAGAAAAGAACACCCATATGCATTAAAGTTTCATTCTTATTGCAGTATGAGAACATACGGCTATCATAATGTTTTGAGAAAAGAGTAATTATGATTATTTTACTTCCAATAACTTTAGAACAAGCAAATTCTCTTTTCAAATAGCTGCATTCCAATGTTATTGTTTCACCTAGAGGGAGCACCTTCGCATTTTTCTAACATTATATTTATAATGAATCATACGCATACTTCGAAAAACAACATAACTAATGACTTTGTTAGACTTGTTTCTAGAATGGAAACTTAATTCCGACCCGTAGTGCTATTTTTCGAAAACGTTCTTTACGAAATAATTTCAAAACCCAACGCATATTTAAAATATGCATGTTATACTCATGGTAGATGATGCTTTTGTGGTTAAGTGTTAATCAGTTTGAATTTAAATTACCTTGTTTCTTAAGCATATTTCTAATTGTGTACGACTTTGGGCAAACACAAAGCTTTTCTGGTGATATTTAATAAAGTTAACCAGTTGCTTTCATTAAAAAGTCTAAATGAGCTTGTGAATTTTCATAAGGAGAGGCCTTGCGATTGTGAAGTTTTTTGGGCATCTCTCATCCAAGTATGTATGTGCATTTCAAAGAATAATGCTGCGAAGTCAAGTAGGTGATTTTCGAAAATTACTTCTTCTTACGATGAAACTTTTAAAAACATACTTTATTTTAAAATGTCGCATTATAAAACTTCATTTGTTACATGCTATAAAATTAAGAAAACCTTCATTAATTTTTTTTATTTTTTGTTTTTTTACACTTCTAATATAATTTCACTCTGTCCTAAAGTTACGCAGAAGCAAGCAACGTTACTGAAACTGAAGCATTTCTTTGTACAATACAATAAAATGTAATAAATTGTACATTCTTACATTAGCAGTTATATTCTTTATACTTTTCCAGAAGTAATAATGACACAAAATAAAACTGTTGAATTACTTGTTTTCCTATCTCATATACCTTCTCCCTTCATTTGCGTATAGAATTACCTTAACTATTAGATGACTACTATATTTTTCTTTAATAAATATTCTTTCTTTACTTGCAATTGTTCTTGAGTGCTCATTCAAAACTAACATTAACTAATGATTTATTCTTCATTTAAGATGCTCACAATTTTTTTTAAACAACAATAAAACATTCGACGAGATACGTGACAGTTTGAGTAGCTTAAGACAAATTTTTTGACAGCAAAAACAGCTTTTTAGGAAAATTTTTTGATATGCTTAAAGAATATATGTTTTCAATATTTAATTGATATTTGTTTTGCTACATAATGTTAAATTCTTTTTTGAAAACAATAATTACTTTAAACTTAAATATGTTTTTTTTAAGTGAAGTCCCTATGATATATTTGGAAAAAAAATCGAAATATAAGTTAACAAGACTCTCCAAACTTAAAAAAAGTTATTCTGCTATTGTATTAAAAATATTTAGGAGCATACATATGACAGTTTTACATTATCTGAACAAGGAATTATGGATCTAACTGAAAAAGTGTTTTTTTATTTAAATATAATTGAAGAATAGTTTTTTTTATTTAAATGTAATTAAAGAATAGATTTTAATTTTTTTTTTTTTATTAAAAATATTACTACATTGCATTAAAGGATAATTCTGTTTCAGAAAAAAAAACACATAAGTTGACATGAAAACAAATAAATGAGCTTTAATTTCCACTATTAATATTAAATTTATTTACAGATATTTAATAAAATTGTAATTACCTTATATTTATATTTTTTACCCCAAATTTTCCATCATTATGTTTCACTTGATAACTTTGTAAAACTAGGGGTGTGGAACATCACACAACTTTCAATTACGCTATAATACTGACGTGGATTTGTGTTATTTTTTTTTTTTTTTTTATATATTTTCATCATTCATTTCTCAAAAATGGCCAGTTTGGCGATATTTTTTGCAATAATTCTTACATGGGGTCTTTTTTTTTTTTTTTATTTATTTTTTTTTTTTTTTTATTTTTTTTTTTTTTAATAAAAATTCCGCCAAAATGATGATTTTGGCGATATACTTTTCGATAATTCTTGTATTATCATTTCTTGTAAGTGAAACTGAGAAGAAGAGAAAAACGATCGTTGATGAGCTGTGTTCGTGTAAAGAGAACTCTGTGGTAAAGGCTTTAGTTTTTAAATTTTTTACACCATTAAAGCATTTTTACGGGAATTTCGGAGGTGGGGATCTTTAGAACACCTTAGCAGGCATTACCACAGAGATTTTGAACAAAATCATTTGAGCCGTTTTAGCAATTACTCAAAAACATGATTTTTTCAAAGTCAGCTACCCAATGCGCAATGCGCATGCGCGATATTGATGAAAACCTTAATGGTAGATTCTTGTTCCATCACCAACCCGCACACAAAATTAGAACATCGTAGGTCAATTTGTTCGGAAGTTATGCTGACCACGTACACTCACACACAGACAGACATTTTTTCTAGATCACTTTTTTGAAATCAGGATGTTCCAAAACGTGGATAAAGGCAAAAAATATATATATATTTTTTTTTACTGACTACTATACTTTCATTACCCTATGTATACATATGGGTAATTGAAAGCAAAAACATACTGATGCGTAAAATAATGGTCATTTTTCAAGAAGAAATTGAACACTGCTGAATAAAAATTATCAATTAAACAAACAAGGAATCGAAAATTGTGGTAAAATTCTGTTTTCTTGTCGTCAAAAAGTTTAAACTCCTCTTTAAATCGCGTGTTATCGTTTCTTCATTTCATTTCAATCGTTCCAATATATTCGTTAAAATTCCATTTCAAATTGCCCCTTGCATGTAATTTGATTAAAACGAATTCTAAACTTTCCAAATATAGGAAAACGTTTCATTGAAATGATTGTAAAGAACAAGAAAACAAAATATTCGTACTGCTTCTCAAAGATGTCGAAACAATTCTTATACTTTCTCGTTATTCTAAAGTATACAGAAAAGACATTAAACTGTTATCTTAATTAACAGTAGTATTGGTATTTCGTGCTCCAAAAAGATCAATAAACGGAAAATGCGTAGACCATTGATTGAAGTTGTACATGAACTAGCAAGTGAATGGCAGATACCAATACTTGAAAGTTACATTTATTTTAAAAGACAGTTGTTAACACTAACTGTCAGTAATATTCTGTTTAAACTCAAACTTTATTACTCTACATTAGGCTCAAATGCCAAGAATTTAGAGTCTAACGACGTTTAATGAATTAAATTTTCTTCAGTTACAGTCGAAGGTACATAATAATAATAACCATATCTGTTAATGACCTCAATGTCCTCTTTTTGATGTGGTGAGGTCCGAAAGATGAGTTTAAGCTAGAAGATTTCTATCTCTTATTCTTCTAGATGCTCAAATTTACGAGATGTTTATGCCTGTTTTAATCTTCTGAGCGTCAAAGGAATGAGCGAAAATGTACAACTGTCTTTCCTGCAATAATATATATATATATATATATATATATATATATATATATATATATATATATATATATATATATATATAAAAATATTTTATTCTAAGTTTTATTTATAAATTTAAAAATGTCATGTATTGCTGGAAAACTTGGGATCAAATAACGTTTATATACGTTCATTACCCTCGGAGGGAGCACTTTATAAGTGACAAAAATGGACACTGTCAGAAATTCCAAACCAAAACCATCCAATAAACATTGCAATCTAAAGTTTTTAATAAATAAAATAGTTGCCAATTCGGAAAACTTGGTGAGATAACCTGTCACGGAATATCAAACTTGTAATCAGATATCTCTATTTCAGCCAAGATTAAAACTTCCTATAAATTTACATTGGAATCTCTCTTCAGATACAAAATTGACACACTTTAATTGTAGTATCTGAATGAATTTATATAATCCTGCTAATCTCAACGAGACTTTCAAACTAAAATATGCTACTCATGTCTGTATTATTTATATTTTGGGCCTAACGAATTGCTAATTGATTGTAGGTCGTTCTTTCTTTGAATTTCAGTTGTAACTTTTAACTGAATTTTGGTCTGCTAGCTCATCTCAACGAGGTATTTCATTTTACAAACTGCACGCTTCAGGGCATTTTTAGTTATGTCTGTGAATGTTGATATAGATAAATAATTGGATAAACTACTCCAAAGTCAATGCTAGGAGAAAAACGCGCCGGTGGTTAATAACGATGGTGGGATGATTAACCAATCACAGTTTACTTTTATAGTTGGTTGGGATGTCAAAAACCTTGTAAAATTCTAGAGTAGATATTTTTTTTTTTTACATTATTACTAATTAAGGTCTACTATTGACATTTGGGCTGTGTACAACCCAAAATTGTATTTTAAATCCTCGGTAATCCGTATTTTTTTGTCCATCCAACCATCTGGCGACGGCTTCATTTTACCAGCGTTAAGCAGTCTATCCAGTTGGTTTATCTATATCGATGATACAGAGAGATTGGATAAGCAGAGCCTTTGTATAAGGCTCTTACTGTATTAGTGTACAGTAGAGTATATGTTAAATTTTTGTAAATAATTGATTTTGTTTTATTACCAGCCACTTTAAATGTAGTTTAAGGGATCTGTTTACTTTGGATGCATGAAAAAAATGCTATTTTTATTAAATTTTTTTAAGAATACTGTTATGTTTATTGATATAAAACTTGTTAGACTTAACAAAAACATTCGTAAATTACAAAAAAAAAAAAAAAAAAAAAAAAAAAAAATTGATTTCAACCACTTTTTTTGTGTGAAAATGTCTGGTCAAAAAGTAGGTAGGTATGAGCTGTTGAAAAAATCTCAGAAACTACAGAACTGATCCTTTTAAAATTCTAACCACATATCCTGTACACTTATAGCTATATCCCGTACCAGAGTTATTGCAAAATTTAATTTTAATTTTTACTTTTTTTTTTTGACAAAAAACATGCAAAAAAAACACAACAATTTTTTCAAATTCTTTTTTATTTTTTTTATTTTCCTACCTTATTGTTATTTTACATATAAATTAAAATTAGAGGTACAGCCACTGTCACACTAAATCTAAAACCATTCAATTTTTTTGTTTCAGATGGGCCATTGTTCAGATTTTTTCAACAGCGCACAACTTCCTACTTTTTGAGGACTCCTGTTTAAATGGCATTTTCATACTAAAAAAGTGGTAAAAATTAATAAAAATAGCGTTTTTTTCATGCATCCAAAGTAGAGAGAGTCCTTAAGAATTCATATGCAATTAAAATATTTAATACATGTATACTATTTAAATATTTAATATTTTCTTGTCATACATGAAGCGCTTAGCACACATTTTTATCAAATAATCAAATCCATGATTTTTGTTTTGTAAATTTTGGAGTCATGTCCTATATTTGTTGTTGTTTTTACATCCTAAAAATAAATAGGCACGTATTTTGCTTTCAAAATTAACCGTGCAAATAAACTTTCCCATTGCTTAAAAAGTACTAGTAATTTGTGTACTTCATTTACATTAGCTGTGAGCGCATCGAAAGAGGACAACAGTACCATTTTTAAGGATTATGAATGATTATAGCCGATAATTATAAACCTATATTGATATATTCAGTTTTATAAATGCATCCACAAAAAACAGCTCTGCGAACGGCCTACAAAATCACGATCGGGGCGCACGGTGGAAATGTGCCTATGACTGAGGCCCAAGTTCACATGGGTGGCAACACAGGCAATTTTATTGGTTTAGTACGCTGAATATCTGACGAGTGGCGCTTTGTAATTGTTGTCATGTTTTTTGACCGTTGGCAGAGCTGATTTGTGTGCTTGCATAACGAGTCCGTTTTTTTGTGATACACGTAGCGTTCCAACGCTCTTTAGGGTTTTCGAATGCACTGAGCATTTTGGGACAGGAAAAAATAGGTGTTGCCATTCGAAAATTTCGAGTTTATGTAACTATAACCGTAACTAAGAACGCTATTTTGTTGCCATTCACAGAATCACGAGTTCATACCTCTGAATAACTAAACCTGAAATCTCATCTCGATCTGTTGAACGGAATTAAAGTTAGAGGTCAACGTATTGGCAAAACTTTTCGTGACTGCCCGGTACTTGAATAGAAAGCAACCCACTCTAACAACAAATAACCCAGCAGATGAAAGGAGGATTTTTTTTTTTTTAAATTTCATTTCAAGATAACATTGGAAAACTATAAAGATAACAAAAACCCATTGTCAAACTTACTAGAACTGCTGGGACTTTCTTTACGTGAAAGCTGACTTATGAGAGATAATACAAGGGAAAACGGTTTCCATTCATAAATGTGGGAAAACATTATCTAACGTAGATGATAAGGAAGGCATGGGAAAATTGTTTTACACATGATGAGCTTTTTTACTTTCGGTATTTTATCGTCTATTTGTGTATATAAAAGTAAGAAACTATGATCAATTGTCACAATAACCAGTTTCAATCAGAAACAATGATGTCCATCTTCTTTCATTTCTTTATTCTCTTCCTCGGTCAGTTGACTGCTGGTGCTCCTCTTTTCGAAGTTGGTACATCAGACTCGCTTGCCACCAGATGCAGATCTCTTGAGGTGGGTCTACCTTCAACAGAGGCAATATTTCATGTCCTTTCTTCCTCATCCGAAAGTGATTCTGTAAGTTCACCTGGAAACTCCAATGCTTCGAGTCTTTCTATTGATACAGATTGCAATTCCACTTCAGATTCTTCCCTTTCTGATTGCATCTTCGATGTGAGTTACGACTTTGATCCTGATCGAATTCCTCGAGTTGTACCCAAAGTGTCATGCAGAAGTGAACAAGGTTTGCGAATTCTTCATCCCAACCAACACCGAAGAAGTCGAATTATTGGGTGTGAAGAGGTGAAGTACGAAATGTCTGTCTTGAGAAAGGATCCTTGTACCTCTTCAGATGATAGAGCACATTTTATACCCTCGAGGGATACAATTGTTGTTGCCTGTGTCCGAACTATTGTGCCAGTATATGCTACGAGTAAACCTCTACACCATGTTACTTTTCCACGTATTGCAAAATAAGTCAAAGTAATTTATTATTTGGACTCGGACTGAGACATTTGAACTTTTTCAATTTGGAACTTTCCTGCATGAAGAATTAACTCAAGAGGACTAATTTCTTAGCTGAGCGCTGAGTACATGAATAATGTGCATCTAAACTTTTAACAACTTTTACTTTCTAAGTCAAAAATAATTTATTAGTCACAAAATAATTTATTGTCATCCCTTATTTCAAAAGAGTATATTATTTTATTCATTTATGTTTATATACTATTTATTAACACTTGATACAAATACTGTTATGGTAGGAATTTATTGATGTTATTTAACGCACATTTACATCATATTTATTGTCATCTGATGAAAATTGTAGTCTTCTCGAATATCACTAACATTTTTTATAATTGTGCTCGACTTTTAAAAATAGTATAGTTTGTTTTATTGCATTGCATTTGGTAGCAGTATATTTCTTTTTTTTTTAGTAGATTTGGTAGTTTTTCGTAGTAGATTTGCGGTACTCATTTGGTTGTAGATTTCATTTTGTTACAATCACAATAGTTCACCAAATGCAATACTATTTTTTTTTTTTTTTTTTTTTTTTTTTTTTGTAGTTATATAAATAGTTTTATTTGTATTATTTTTTATTTCGGTTTGTGTGAATTCAATTATTGAAACTACAACTGTGAGTAGAAATTTTTTCTAACTGCTTTTAAGTCTTAAATTACGTTTATATTTTACCTGATTCCACTAGAAATAATAGAATGCGAAAAAACTGAAAATAAATTTTAAATTGTGAATTTTATAGCTGAAACTTCAGTTGTTTTCGCCATTACTTTATGTGCCTGGGAACGACAGTCATAAATTCTAATTATTTTGTTATGCTAATTCATTTCAACGAGACATTGCATTTAATTAACTGCACGTGTCTTTGACATTTTTAGTTTTGTTTATCGATGTGAACAACCACACAGACAGGCGGTCAGAGCATTTGTATAAGGTTTTTACTACATTAACATTGAGTACAGTAGAAGTTAATTTTTTAGTAAATAATGTAATTTATTTTATTACCACTTAATTTAATTGTAGTCAAAAAAAGTTCATATGCAATTAAAGTATTTGATACATGTATTCCGTTTAAATATTTACTATTTTCTTGTTATACATGAAGCTCTTAAAGTAAAATTGGATCAAGGTCAGGATTTTTGTGATTTTTTTTTTTTTTTTAATTTTTAAGTTATGTCCTATATTTGTTGTTGTTATTTTTTTATCCCAGAAATAAATACTCATGTACTTTGCTTTCAAAATTAAATAGTGCAAATAAACTTTCACATTGCTTAAAAAGTGCGATTAATTTGCGTACTTCGTACACAATAGCCGTGAACGCTTCGGAAAAGGATCATAATATTATGTTCAAGGATTATGAACGATAATTATAGGATTATGACTAATTATAGGTGATAATTATGAGCCTATATTAATATATTCAGTTTTACAAGACAAAAGAAGAAGAAAATTAATAGTACTTCATTTTAATAAATATTAGCAGGAATCTGTAGACTTTTCTGCAGTATCTACAACAATGATGGCCAATATTACTCGGCATTGGTCGATCCCGATGTGGCACGTTGTAAACCAGTCGTTGTTACAGATGTTAGCACCAACTCGCCCAATGCCGGTTGAAATATACTAATCCAGCAGCCGGGGAGACGAACCCATTTTTGCGGTATTAAGTTTATTTTTATTTTTGGTATTTCATCTTTACGGTATGTAGGTACATAAAATGTTAGGTACCTATGAAATATCATTGGGTAATTCTCAAAATTTAAGATGATGGCAGTTCGTGTATTAAATACATAGATTGCGCAAAAATTTGTACTAGTATGTCAAAAACATGTTTTTTCGTATATTTATGGATAGTTTTTCTGGAAACAACTCAAACAGATCTGAAAGTAATTGTTTTTATTTGTTAAAAATTTCAGGTAGTAAAGGCAACCATCTTGAATGTACAGTTTTATTAAATATTGATTCAGTTTTATAAAATATAACCAATATACGGTCAGATATCACTGTTTGGGAAGATACATATCCCTTCAACAGGGTCTTGAATTTTGACTATAGTTTTTACGTATCTTCATTTCCTTAGAAGATCTTAAAGAAATTTTTTTTAAACTAAAGATTATTAGCTCATAAGGCAGACATTTTCCCAAACTTATATCACGAGAGTTTACTTATATCTGGTTGAAGGGTTTTAAAATAGCAAAATGTGTTAACTTTGTTTGAATTGGCAGATTTTATGATTGTTCAACAAGCATGTATACTAGGAACAGAACGAAGCGGGTAGTTTTGCATTTAAAACTAGGGGTATGAAACATCGCACAACTTTCAATTACATTTAATATTGGTCACAGCATTTAGATTTGACATGGATTGCTGTAACTTACAATTTCAGTTTTCATCTTTTCATTTATTTAGAAAAATTGTCAGTTTCGAGATATTTTGGTGATAAGTATTATTGGTAAAAAGAATCCTACAAAAATGGCAAAATTGAGGCTAGGTTTTTCGATAAAGTTCGTTATTTTTTTTTATAAGTGAAACAGAGGAGAAACCGTCATTAAAGGGCGATACTCAAGGAAAGAGAACTCAGAAGACATTCGTTTCTCCACTTTTCATGCAGTTATCACATTTCTATAGAAATTTCGAAGGTGGGAATGTTTAGTGAACCTTAAAAAGCATTACCACAGCTATTTTTTTTATCAAAATCATACGAGTCTTTTTTTTTCTTTTTTTCTTCTTTTTTTTTTTTTTTGGCAATTGCTTAAAAACCCAAATTTTTCAATGGTAGCTACCTTGTGTACATGCACGATTTTGACAAAAACCTTATTGGCACGTCCCATGGATACTACTAATCCATTCACCAAAGCTAATCTTTATAGGTCAATTAGTTTGAAAGCTATGCTGATCACAAACAGATACAAATAAATTTTTTCAAGACCACTTTTTTTAACTCGGCAAGTTCCAAACCGTATAGAAATACCAAAATATATATTTTTTTAATCGAATACAACACCTTAAAATATACTTGTAATTGAAAGTAAAAAGTTAGAAACACGTGATTCTGATTGATATTTGGTATGCAAAATTTGATGAAAGAAGGATAATTTAACTTTTATATACGACTGTAAATGATACGTAGCTAAATAAGATAAATTTTAAACATCGATATTTACTTTTATTAAGATCTCTGTGTTAATATGCCAAAGGCTTCGTGTACCTTACGAGCGGCAAGCGGTGAAAGACTTGCGGGCAGTTCGAGGGAATAATAGAACGGTGCGAGTTGTTCTGTATACAATGAGAGTGAAGGCGGTATTTTCCATCGATTTCTAACGTGACGTCATTCAGCGAAGTAGCTGACCACTTCATTTTGAGTGATTATCACTTACAAAATGAAGTATCTAAAACCAAAATTGTTTAATAGTGATGAGATTATCGCAAAACATCACACAGACAGACGTTTTTTAAAAAGCAATAAAATAACATTTCAAATATAAAACTTTTTGGAATCATTGTAAACCGTAGCTAGAATAACCTCCAACCTTCTATCATTCTCTCGCTCGTATCGTTTACACGAGGCCTAACGCCTCGGGTACGTAACGAGAGGCGAGGGGTGTGCGACTAGCGGCAGAAGGTTATTCTGGCTACGGTTTACAGTGATTCAAAAAAGTTTTATATTTGAAATGTTATTTTATTGCTTTTTAAAAAACGTACGTTTGTGTGATCTTTTGTGATACTCTCACCACTATTAAACAATTTTGGTTTTAGATACTTCATCTTGTATGGATAATCACTCAAAATGATCCTCTAAGCTAGTTCGCTAGATGACGTCACGTTAAGAATTGATGGAAAATGCCGCATTTACTCTCCTCTTAGTCAGAACAACTTGCACCGTTTTATTACTCGGTCTATTACCGCTCTATTACTCGGTCTATAACCCTTTTATTACTCGGTCTATTACCGTTCTATTACTCGGTCTATTACCGTTCTATTATTCGGTCTATTACCGTTCTATTACTCGGTCTATTACCGTTCTATTACTCGGTCTATTACCGTTCTATTACTCGGTCTATTACCGCTCTATTACTCGGTCTATTACCGTTCTATTACTCGGTCTATTACCGTTCTATTACTCGGTCTATTACCGTTCTATTACTCGGTCTATTACCGTTCTATTATTCGGTCTATTACCGCTCTATTACTCGGTCTATTACCGCTCTATTACTCGGTCTATTACCGTTCTATTACTCGTTCTATTACTCGGTCTATTACCGTTCTATTACTCGGTCTATTACCGTTCTATTACTCGGTCTATTACCGCTCTATTACTCGGTCTATTACCGTTCTATTACTCGGTCTATTACCGCTCTATTACTCGGTCTATTACCGTTCTATTACTCGGTCTATTACCGCTCTATTACTCGGTCTATTACCGCTCTATTACTCGGTCTATTACCGTTCTATTACTCGGTCTATTACCGTTCTATTACTCGGTCTATTACCGTTCTATTACTCAGTCTATTGCCGTTTTATTACTACATGTCTGCCACAAGTCTTTCACCGCTCCTATCGTTCACGAAGCCTAAGGCCTCTTTCACACGGTGCAGATGAGAGTGCGGGCCAGCAAAAAGTTTTACCAATATATTTTGAATGGAGCATTTCACACGATGCGGAGAGCACCCTGCAAATTAAAAACGCAGCGCGAATATTAAAACCTTCGTGCTGACCCACAGAAGTCGGTATATCTCCACAATTTTCATCAATAACTTCAATTTTAATTAACTATTTAAATTTTTGTTGGTAATTTAAAGTGTATAATACGGGACAAAAAAGCCTACTGGGATCTAACTCATCTATGGAATAATTGAATTTCAACTTAATTTTGAATCTTGATGTTTTTATAATAAATCAGTAATTTCAAATACTTTCAAAACAAAATTATATAAAAATTATTTCAGTTAAGTTTTCAATTCTAGTTGGTTCCATTTATCAAAGCATTGTGTATCGTTTGTCGTTAAATTTAAAATGAATTACAAATTGAATTATGATTGGTGCAGAATTATACCCTTTAGTTAATTTTAAATTAATCAATCCTCAAACGAATAGTTTTTATGCAGAGACGTTGGTTGTCTAACACGTCTTAAGTGTGAAAAGTGAAAATCTAATTAAAAAGTGTGAATCTAATTAAAAAGTTTCGGAAATTTTTTCCAATGTATAGTAGAATCGAAACTTTTTTTCCAAAACATAACATCGGCTTTAAGTGAAAAGGTTCCAACTCAACTTTAAGTTTCAAACAACTTTTCGGTATTTTGGAAACAGGAAGAGAATCCCATATCGGTAAGAAAAAGTTGCTGACGATATATTAATACTGGTATTCTTAGTACTGGTATTATCTTAGCTCTTTGTTCAACTACAATGCCGGCCAAAGAGCAAAATGCTGCTTGTGCAAAAATGAGTTTTAACTCCTCTTTACAATAAAAATGGGAACAGAAAAAACCCTCCGGTGGTATGGGTGCTCCATAACTAAAATTTTCAGGAACTTAATACCTGAATATTGCATTATAAAGGGATTAAAAACTAAAACTAATAAGTAGTAATAAATAGTAAAGTATTTAATATCTTTCAATTATTTTTATTTCTTTATATGATTTCCTTTTATTACTAATTCTTTCAACGGACTTTTACAAACTTCAATAGCCATGGTGTACTGTACTTCTGTAAAGAGCAAGCTCCTAAATTCTTTTATTCTGTTTATAGTTTTGTCAGAAAATAAATCACATTTTTTTTTAATTACAACAAAAGTTTTGATTTAATATTCATGAAAAAAAAAATATTACCCAAAATTGATTAAAATAACCTGTAATACATCACTTAGCAGTAGACCTTCCTAGATTTAGTAGCGGAATATATTTTTGTTAGTTTACATTTTTACCATATTATCACATTATTTTTAAAAAATATTTTTCTCGTTTCGGCTCTCCTCTTAAAATCTCATGTGTGCGATCGCACACGCCTTAGGCCGGCCCTGATTAATAGGATGATCCAACAAAAGCCCATCTCTCCGTTTCCTTCTCGAATAAAGGAGATATAATAACCGTAACCTTCTTTTAATCAAACTTAAATTTTACACTTGTATTATAAAGTAAAACTTAAAAAATAACTAAATACTTTTAATCAACGCTTATCCAGATACTGCATTCACTGAGTGAAAATATTAAACTATTCAAAGATGCGGTCAAAACGTCCGCAGATATGGGCTTGTGGGAAAAGGCACGCGGCCCGCGTCGGCACTCGCATCCGCTTCCGGCACCGTGTGAAAGAGGCCTAACACTCATACACGCTACAAGATTGCACAGACTTGACAGCAACCACGTAACGGATACATCAAATTTAGACTTTAACGGGGACTTGAAAATATAAACATAACGGATACATGAAATAGATACATAGAAGAAATAATCTGGTTACACGACTGCATAACTTCAAGAAAAATCTAAGAAATTAAATACGAACTTTCCAGCCACAAAGGGTTTCAAAAGAAGCCTACAACTCGACTGACACTACTCTTTGATTTTGGTGAAACAAAATAGATGAAAGTCAGACATCAAAGTATTTCATTTTCTTAAATTAATTGGCTTTCAAATTTGATTCAGATAATACCTTTGGTCTTTGTGGACTAGAAGCTAAGTTTCAAGGATGACATAAAGTCATCAAACTAATTGGTGTTACGTTGAGGAAAATTGAAATTATTTGTTAGTGCACATAATTTAAAGGAGCCTACTAATTTTATGTTCTATAGATCAGTAATTTGTTCTATATTTTTCGAAAGAATAAATCCAAACTTAATTGAAACAGTGTTAATTTAATCATACTTCCACCAACCTTTAGGATTTATTACATCTAAGAATGTTTCGGCTAGAAAGAGACTGGCAGAATCAATGTTTCAGCTAATAATTGTGTGGAAGTATTCACATCGAAATAAACGAATGAAATGAGCTCTTAGAGAATCTGAAACGACAAAAATATAAATTTAAATTCAAACAATAAATTATTTTGATAAGATTTTGTTCTAAAAGAATTGGTGACATTTTTAAGAACATGTGAATTCAATCAACGTTTTGTCAGAAATTTTGCTGAATTTTAACGATATATAGTTGATATTTATAATTAATTGTACACTTCAAATTCAACATATTGCTCCATAATAACCCATTATTAACTTTAGGCAAAGTCTGTTGTAGTAACCATATAACAAGAAATTAGATCCTCTGCATATTTTTACTTTTAATTTTTAATATTTTAACATAGGGCTATAAAAGTATTGTATAAGGTAAAAAAAAGCAGTAGTTTAATGCATTTCAACTCGTTTTGGAACGTGCTGAATTTAAAAAGGTGCTCTAGAAAATACTGACTGTGTGTATTGTTCGTAGTCAGCCTCAACATAACGGATTGATTTACGAGGTTCAACTTTTGAATATGGTGTAGTAGTGACCATGGGACTTGTCATTAAGGCTTTGGTCAAAATAGCGCATGTGCATTCTGTACTTTTGAAAAAAAAAATATTTTTTAGGAATTGCCCAAAAACTGTTCAAAATAGTTGTAGTATGTCTTTTAGGGTGCTTTAAATATCCCCACTTCGGAAATTTTTATAGGAATAAAAATTAGAAAAACGAATGTTTTTAATAAAGAGTTCTCTTCCCTTGAGCATCTTCTTACAACGATTTATTCTCCTCTGTTTCACTTACAAGAAAGGATAATATATTTAGTGAGAAGTATATCGCCAATTTCACTTTTTTTCTGCTAATATAATAATAATCGCCAAACATATATTCAATCTGACCATTTCATTTTTAAATTGATGGAAATATGAGAACGAAAATGCAAATTACACCAATCTATGTCAAATTTAAATCCAGTGACCAGTATTAAGTGTAATTGAATGTTGTAAATGATGTTCCACATACATATATATATATATATTTTTTTTCTTTCGGGTTTGAATAGCACGATCAAAGTAGAAGTCACAACACCGAATATAATTCAGACTACGGGTGTGGAACATCGCACAGCTTTCGGTTACACTATAATACTGATATCAATTTGTGTCATTTACTGTTTTTATATTTCCATCATTCATTTAGAAAAAATGGCCAGTTTGGCGATATTTTTACCATAATTCTTGTATAGGACATAAAAAAAAATTTAAAAATAAGGCCCTTCTCTAAATAGCTGATTTTGGAGATATACTTTTCAATAATTATTATATTATCATTTCTTATACGCGAAACTGAAGAGAAGAGAAAAAATTATCGATGATAAGGTATGCTCAAGCAAAGAGAGCTCTGTGTAAAGGCATTCGTTTTTCAACTTTTTACGCCCTTAAAGCATTTGTATGGGAATTTCGGTGGTCGGGATGTTTAGAACACCTTAAGAGGCACAGCGACTTTGTACAAAACCATAACTTTTTGACATCAGATTAAAATTTATTAAAAATAATATTGGCAGTCTCATGAGTAATATTGGACGTCAGAAGGATGTGTAGAAAGGTGAGAATACGATATTACGGGGTAAATGCCAATTTAAGATAACGATTTGGTGGGAAAAGCGTTTTGATCCTTTGATACAATATGTTGGATTGCTTTATTAAGATCCCTAAAAGCACAAAAGATAATTGAATCCCTTGACAAATCTTTTATGTTGAAATATTGGTTTCTAAATCGTTTTTATTGATACTGTAACGTATTGTAATTGTTAATTGCTGTTGTAAAATATAGAGGGCGCCACAAAACAGTTATTTGAAGATTGTATGTTTTATGTTGTTTTTTGATTAGTCTCCTATGAGAGACCAGACGATTCAGAAATGGAACACTAACACCTGCTCCTTGTGAAGTTCTTAAAATAAATGTGTTTTGTTTTCGTTCAAAATGAAATTTTTACTCGACCACGATACCACAGCATAGATTGGTTCCAGCGGTGCGATTTTTGAACCTGAAACAACCGTTGTTTTGAAAAAGAACTGTAAGTTTTATTTTAACGACGAAATGAATAACGACCGTTATTTTGGCGCGAAGAGTACCTGATGGACATCCATCGTGTGGAATATTAAGCAAGCCTTGCTTATATATTTCTTGTGTTTGCTGAAACCTATAAATGTCCGAGTATGGACACTCGTCGTGTAGAATGGTAAGCATTGCAATTTGCTTATTAAATTAACTGAAAAGCCTCGATTCAGTGTGGACATCCGGTCTACAGATTTTGATGGACATCCGTCCAGATTGATAATTTTTCTTCGTCCTGAAGATCACCAGTGACATCCTGTCCTGAGAAAAGAAGAACCCCCTTCATCCTGAAGATATTGTGTTTTTTTTCTTTTAAGAGTGGTGTTTGTGTTTCGTTGTCAGCATTAGTGAATGACAAGTTCTGTTTCTACAGATTTTGATGGACATCCGTCCAAATTGATAATTTTTCTTCGTCCTGAAGATCACCAGTGACATCCTGTCCTGAGAAAAGAAGAACCCCTTCATCTTGAAGATTTTGTTGTGTTTTGATTCAAGAGTGGTGTTCGTGTTTAGTGCTTCGTGAATCATAAGTTCTGTTTTAAAAGTGGTTAAATGGAGTGCAATACTTCAAGATTGGTGATACGTTGCGAGTTTCAATGTTTGTAATTCAAGTGTAATTTATCGAAAGTGCTAATTTGTGGTTGGTATTTAGTGCTTGAGTTATTCAAGAGGTGTTTAGTTTCGATTCCGAGCAAGGTTCTAGTTTCATTTGTGTGCAATATTTCAAATGAAAATAATGTAATGATTACTTGTGGAGTGTGTACATATATCATTTGTGTGCAGTATTCAAGTGATTAATTTGCCTCATCTGACGTGAGTTATAATTATTTACTCATCGTAGATCAAGAGTGATTTTAAAACTGGTGGTGGAGCAAGTCCATTTTCTGGTGAAGAAAATCAAAGGAATTATCCGGCCCTCGGATATAATTACAATTAAAGTGAAAATAATTGTATTTTATGATTTTCAGCTTCATAGTTGATTTTAAGTTCTTTGAAATTTATTTAAAACTAGTTTTGTTTAGTATCTGGTACATGCATTTAAATAATGATAGTATTTGAATTTATATCTTTTGAAGGTCTTCTTTTAACATGGTATGAATTTAATGCTATATTTGATTATTTGTGCTACTATAATTATATATATATACCATAATATAATATCTGGTAAGATTCTTATAACAAGAACACTTATTTAGGTACCAGTTATAACAAATGCTTTGGGTTTGTGCTAACGTTTCGAAGAATTGGAAATTACTAAAACAAAAGTAATTTGAATCTAATTTTAGTTACAAGTTGTAAAAGAGTTGGTTTTAAGTGAAGTCTAGTTCTAGATTTTTTTTGTTCTTGATCTGAAGTTTATTTCTGAATATTTATTTCATGTTCTCTTTTTAAAAAAAAAAATGTGATTGCTATATACTTAAATTAGATGCAATTAATTTGATTTGAGTTTTAAAAATGGCAATTGCTGAAATTAAGTGGTAAAAATGTTGAATTCTTTTTAAAACATTTATGTTCCTGTTCTATGATAAATTTTCATACTTGAATATTTTGTAGTGGTTAGGTGGTATAACATTTATATTATATTTACAAGAATAATTATAAATTTGAGGGTGTTCTGTGTTGGGTGAAGAATATAAATTCTCTAGTAAATTATTACATTTAAAAATGTCTTTTTTGGGTCGTGCTAAGAAAGAAGATTTGAGGGTGTTAGCAGAAGAGTTAGGTGAAAGAGTAACACCTGGTCTTAAACTGGTAGATCTTAAGAAATTAATCACTACAAGTGTTAATTATGACGAAGATTACGTTAAGGAACAGATAATTGTAGTAATGGAGAGTAGGAAAGAACGTGAGGAAGCAGAACATGCAAACAAACAAGCGAAACTACAAAAAGAAAGATTCGAACAAGAACAAGAAAGACTGAAATTGCAACGTGAACTTGAAAAAGAAAGAGTCGAACAAGAACAAGAGAGACTGAAATTGCAACGTGAACTTGAAAAAGAAAAGTTTGAACAAGAACAGGAAAGATTAAAACTACAACAAGAATACGAGCTGCAAAAACTCCAGTTGGAATCGGATAGAGGACCTATAGTTATGCAAAATGATCCACAAAGATCAAGAGTTGAGCTTCGACACCTCATGCAGAAGTTTGATGATAAACAAACCGACATCAGTCTGTATTTGTTACTCTTTGAAAGGCAAGCAGAATGGGCTGGGATCCCATCGACGGATTGGGTATCTCATCTGATAGGACTGTTACCATCTGACATAACCCAATTGATTGCCCGTGAGCCATCTGAATTGGCAAAAGAATATGACCATGTTAAAAAGCTGCTTCTTAAGAGATTTAGGCAGATGTTTGTTCGACACCAAAAAAATGCAGAATCTACATGGAGTGACTTTGCATATGAACTCCACAATTACTGTCAAGAATGGGTGACTGGCTTAGAAATAACTACGTACGAACAACTTTTGGGTCTTATGGTGGTGGACCAGTTGAAGCGTCGTGTGCCTAACGAAGTGAAGGATCATTTCGTGGAAGAATGGGGAAACATAACTTCTCCTATAGAATTAGCTTCAAAACTTGATGCTTATGACAACGTTCATGGGAACTTTAAGAGAAAAATTCCCGAGAGAAATGGGGAAAAGAATATTCCTAAGTGGCGAACAAAACTTCCAGTTGATTCCAAAGCCAGAATAGAAAACTCTACTCCCTTCAGAAATCAAGCTCAAGGTAGACCAGAGATTAAAAGAAATTCCAGGAATGAACAAAATTTGGAAACACGAAGGCAGCTACGTTGTTATGAATGCGACTCAACTCAGCATTTGAGACCAAATTGTCCTGAATTAAAGAAGAAATCAACCACAACTGCTTCTGTAAATAGAATAACTTACAGTTCAGAGGACAAGTTATTGGATCCTTTTATTCTGTCTGGAAAAGTGAATGGGACAGACATATCTATTCTCAGAGACACTGGTTCAACTATTGATGTGATCTGCCAGAAGTATGTTACTTCAGATATGATGACTGGAGAACAAGTTTGGGTGCGGCATCTTCTGGATGAAAGTATGTCCTGCCTACCGATTGCTGAAGTAGAGATAGAATGTGAGTTGGGGAATATTCTCACAAAAGCAGCTGTGATTCAGAACCCATTGGATCAAGGCAGATATCTGTTAGGAAATTGAACTGCTGCATTGCTTGAAGGTAGAAGGAAAGAAATTGGAATTAATCCTGAAGAAGTTAACGCCATCCAAACCAGAGCTCAGCGAAGGTTGAAGGAAATCGCCAACAGAGAGAAAGAAGCTGAAGCTGATCTACGAAAAGGAGAAGACGCCGAAGAAGATGAAGTTTCTACACCGGAAAGTTCAGTGCTAAATCTTAGTAAGGATAACGAGATCATGTTACCCCCAGTTCAAGTTCAACAGGAACCTGCACTTTCACTCCTGGAAGTGAAATCTTCTGATTTTGCTATGGCTCAAAGAGAAAGCCCAGAGTTACAGCCATTTTGGGAAGAAGCTTCTAAAACCAATAAAGAAGGATCGTCAAGTGATATACTCATCAGTAAGAATAATCTTTTGATAAAAAGGAGGACTGATAAAACAGGAAATGAGAGGTTTTTGCTGCTTGTTCCAGAAAAATTTAAAGAACGTTTAAAGGCTCTATGCCATGAGGGTACATCAGGTCATTTAGGAGTTACAAAGACCAAAGATATTCTTTCCAGATATTTTTTTTTGGCCTAACTGTTATAAAGAAATTGAAGACTACGTTCGCAGCT
Source organism: Linyphia triangularis (assembly GCA_963978545.1). Classification (NCBI taxonomy): domain Eukaryota; kingdom Metazoa; phylum Arthropoda; class Arachnida; order Araneae; family Linyphiidae; genus Linyphia; species Linyphia triangularis. Next base: position 65,475,208 of record OZ021729.1, read on the forward strand.
GTGATAAGTGCCAGCGTGTGGGGAAGCCAAATGACAGAAAGAAGGCTCCTATGAAATTAGTTCCAGTTATACAAGAAGTTTTCTCCAAAATTAATGTTGATGCGGTTGGACCCCTTCCAGTATCCACAGGTGGAAAACGTTACCTAATCACTGCTATGTGCCTATCATCAAAGTACCCTGATGCCATTCCTGTGGCCGATATCACTTCTACATCAGTAATTGATGCTTTGATGCAAATTTTCAGTAGAATGGGGTTTCCTAAACAACTTCAATGTGATCAAGGGACTTCATTTATGAGTGAACTTACCACAACCTTTCTAGAAAACACTGGGATTAAAGTAGTACACAGTTCAGTGTATCACCCACAGAGCAATCCTGTCGAAAGATTCCATAGAACAATCAAACGAATTCTAAGAGTTTTGTGCCTTGAATCCGAAGCAGATTGGGAACAGGTGATCTGTCCTGCACTCTTTGCTCTTCGAACTGTAACACATGCAGCTACAGGATTTACTCCTGCTGAACTCGTTCATGGGAAAAACTTACGAACACTGTTAACCTTACTGTTCGAACACTGGATGGATCCTGAAGAGGAAGAGAGCCCTGTGACTGAATATGTATTTTCTTTAATCAACAGATTAAAGCAATGTCAAGAAGTAGCAGTAGAAAACATGGAAGCTGCACAGCTCAAGAACAAGACATGGTATGATAAAAGAGCAATCAAGAGGGAATTTCAAGAAGGAGATTTGGTTCTCGTAGTGGCCACTTCCAAGGCAAACAAGATCGCTCCTCATTGGCCTGGTCCAGGAACTATTTCAGGAAAAAATTTTGAAACAAACTACCTTGTAGAATTACATGGAAAGAAAGATGAAACTCAAATTCATCAAGTAAACCCCTCGGAGATTAAAATCGAAGCCTTTACAAATTTCCCTGTGCCTAAAATGAAAACAGCCGTCAGAGCCTTCCTGGGAGTTGTTGGTTACTATAGCCACTATATTCCTATGTTTTCAGTTATAGCTGCACCTTTGACTGATGCACTTAAGGGAAAAGTAAGAAAACGGGAGATCATCTGGACTCCTGAATGTTACAAAGCGCTAAAAAAATTGAATTATTATTATTTGGATGGACAGAAATTTGTGGTGCAAACTGATCATAACCCATTAACATGGTTACGAACAAATGCTAGTTCAAATTCACGTTTAATGCGTTGGGCCTTAGCACTTCAACCATTTAATTTTAATGTCTTTCACCGAGCAGGCAAACTAAACAAAAATGCTAATCCGAGTAGTTTTAAATTAAACGTATTCCTTTTATTAGTATTTTTTTGTACATTTGGTTTATTGATCATATTTATATTTTTACATATTCTTTATGCTATTATGATTATGTTCCTTTGTTGTAAATATATTTCAAACTTTTCTCCCTTTTTCTCTTAGAGAAAAGTTTTCTGTGAGGGGAGGAATTAATAGCTGTAACGTATTGTAATTGTTAATTGCTGTTGTAAAATATAGAGGGCGCCACAAAACAGTTATTTGAAGATTGTATTTTTTATGTTGTTTTTTGATTAGTCTCCTATGAGAGACCAGACGATTCAGAAATGGAACACTAACACCTGCTCCTTGTGAAGTTCTTAAAATAAATGTGTTTTGTTTTCGTTCAAAATGAAATTTTTACTCGACCACGATACCACAATACTTATGGTATATTTTATGCACTTTTTGCTGATTAAAAATATGAATATCGTCAATATACGTAAGCCAGATCATTCCTCTAATTCAATTTCATTAAGCATGTGTGGGACGTTTCTACGCTATTCATTGTGCAAAGATTTAATGCATTGGGAACTTTCCATCACTTGCAAACAGTTCAAAAAGTGAGACGAATAATTTAGCCTCTAGAATTTAACAAGAAAATCATGTTAAATATAAGAATACAGTGCCTAGTAAACACTGATGACAGGACAGTGGAAATTATATTTCACACTAAAGGTCAACTCCGTGAGTTGCGTGATTTTTAATGAGGATACATCTGTAGAACTGAACACTAATGGTACTCCATTATTTTGCATATAACCCCACTGTACACTTTGCAATTCAATTCGTTACTGAGTTGTTATACTTTTCGTTTTTTTACATAAAGAGTTTTTTTTTTTTCTCTCTCTCTTTTTTTTTTTTTTTTTTTGATGTGAATTTCATGTGTTTATGTTGCTCCACTGAGAAGTTATTATGGGAAAAACTGTTTATCATTTAAGAATTTGGCCATTGTAGATAGTAAATGGTTGCATTGTATAATAATTTTTCATAAAACGTAATGAACACTAATTCAACTTCTTAATCTAATAATTCCCATTTGTCACTACTAGATATATTTTCTAATATACACATTGAGTATACATTCGTTGCTTTAAATCCAATTATTCTTAATATGCAATCAGAATAATTTAATAACCTTATTAACCCTTTTTCAAATATAACTTATTAAATTTTGATAACTTCACGTAAACCTTAACCCTTTTTTCTTAAATTTTTAGAGCATAACTTTTTAACAACCTGTTAACATCAAACACCTCGAGAAATCTTTATCCGAACCTTCCATCGCCTGTTATTTAGTTAAGTACTTTTTGCCGACTTGAGTAATTGAGTCGATGAAGTTATCAGATGATTAATCATTCTAACTCCTCGAATACGACTACGTGTTTCAATTACAGTAATTGGAAGCTTCTCCAAGTAATCATCAACAGCGTTGTTAATTCAATCGATATAAAATTACTGCATAAAATGTACACGACAGGACAAACGTCAAGATATTAAATGACAAAAATTCAGTGGTTAAGTTGATAATGATTGTAATGATTTTTTTTATTTATTTATTTATTTTTTAAAAATAACGCATTGATTAATATTATATGAAGAGTTACTTTAAAAGTGGTGCAACTCAAAGTTTTGAAAGATTGTAGTTAATTACATATTTTTTTTAATAATATAGTTGTCTTATTTATTTTAATCGCAAGAAGTTTTCTTATTTGTTTTAATCACTTGTGAGATAAAAGTGGCACTTTGATACTGATATGCTGATAAATATAAAGTGTTATTTTACTAGCTGTACAAAAAAGTAATAATAATAACAATAATAATTCAAAGTTACAAATCATCTCAGAAAATGGCTGAATGTAAATAATTTTAAAAGATTTTTTTAGCAGTGTGTGGAGCAAAAATAATAGTAGTTAATAAAAGTCATTCTATGAAAGAAAAATGCTTATGTATGTTTTTGGAAACAGTAATTCAACAATAGAACTACAAGTATTTTTTTTTCTTCAATAAATCAGTTTATGTCTGCTTAGAATTATATTTTTCACTGAAAACAATTTACTTATGGAAAGAAACACATGTGTAGACTGACGCCTAAATTTATGTACTGTTTTGAAAAGATTTAAATTATAAAAAAAACATCCTGACATTAGAAAATAATACTGTTAGAAACTGCCTATTTATACGGATAAAGGATTGACCTGAAGATTAAAAAAAAAAAAAAGAATATTATAAATTTTGAAAATTCTTACTTCGAGTGTTCCTTACCCATATGCAAATTAACTTTTTTATTCCATCACATCCAATTTACATGGAGTTCAATATCCCGTCATTCAGTAACAGTAACATTACTTCAAAATGAAACCCTTTTTATCTCACAACCGATTTGAATGAAGATTTCTTTATAAGTGATTATTTTAAAAAGAGGTAAATAAATAAAGTCTTTAGAGATATGAATTTACAGTGTTATTATTTTTTTTTAAATATAGTTTTATATACCTATTTAATACTTTACAAAATTTAACTTGACTAAATACCGAAAATTTGACTAGTTGTCTGAAATGAGTCAAACGCAATATTTGGAAATTCTAGCCTGCTCCACTCAAAAAACATTGCAATAAACTTCCATCTACGTCTGCAAATTCACTTCTTCACTTTTTTTAATATAACTAAAAAAAAGCTTCTTTTTTTTTAGATCGTATCCATATTTATCCCAGTAGCACTACAACACTGTCCAATATTGCTTGATGTTGGGCTAATATCGATGTGGAACATTATAAACCAGCCGTTGTTACAAGTATTGGCCAATCTCGTCCAATACTGGATAAAATGTACTTCAAGGTTTGAAATGCCGATACACAGTTTTGAAATTGAAATATTTTATTGGTAAGAAATAATAGAGGACAACAAATATATTTTGCGTTTTTGACTCGTGTTTTTTTTAAAGAAAATTGGTGCATTTTGGAACGATGTTGAAACTTTGCTAAGATTGGCCGATCTTCCAAAATCAATTTTTTCGACAGTGGCCAATACTACGGTGATACCTGGATACGATTAATTAGAATTTTAAGTGCTTAAATGTATTTATTTTAATTTCATATATTTTAACCCTTAAATATGAAATGATATCAAAGTAGGAATTATATATATATATATATATATATATATATATATATATATATATATATATATATATATATATATATATATATATATATATAATTGCAAAATAATTCCTAATCATCTACTTTTTACATTTTTTTTTTTTTATTATTTATTTATTTTTTAGTCTGCAATTTTCAGAATAAAAGATAAAAGAGGAAATTATTTTGGGCAATTTTTTTTTTTTTTTTTACGAAAAACTATAACAAGCCACATATGTTAACAATTTTTGAGTTCCTCTCAACTCAACATTCTTTTGGTGCCACCCACAACGTTAAGAATCAAAAGTAATGTTTTTCAAATAGTAAAATTAAAAAAAAAAAAAGTTTCTACTTATCTATGTTTGGTTATATATGAACTATCTTATACCAAACTTCTTTTAAATCATCTAATTATTTCCCCCCGCATTCAAAATTTAATGTTTCCTACGGATAGATAGGTATATAAGTGATTTTAAAAATATTTCCTTTGTGATATTGAGGTACAAGCACTGAAAAATAAGAAAGAAAAAAAAAAACGCTTTCGTATATCATACGTTGTTTGTGAAATAATAGCGAAACACATGGAAAAGAAACAATTTGCTTATTCAAATGAAACATCCAGAATGCTATATACTTCATAAACTTTCGAAACTAAGTAACAAGAAAGGGGAAATTGAGAAAAACCAGAATGAAACTGGTAGAAGATTACACGGAAATTGTTAAGAGAAACAAAAATTATCCGTTAAGCTGAAAAACGAAGATGAGTTTTTTCCTTCATATGATTAAAAACTTCAAATCTTCCAAGTAAGATAAAACCTTTCAAGAACACAAATATTAAAATAATAGTTTCAAAGACTACGGAGAAGAATTTTTTTTAAATGAATAAAGATTGTTTTTCTTATTCCAGTAATAAATTGTAAGCATTTCAAAATTATGAATAGATATAATGTGGAAGCATTTAAGTTTTGTAAGTTTGTTATTTTTTTTTAAATATTTAGTGACTCTAATGAAAAGGGATGAATTTTGATTTGAATCTCGTAGTTTCATTTCAGTGCTGGTACTATCTGTCTGTGACAAGAATAGCTCCCATTAGCTAGTCTAGAGTTGTCTGTTGCCGAAGAAATACGACCAGCTCCATTTTCTACAAAGGATATCAGAAAAAAGATATCTATTTTATTGACTTAGAATGACAGAATTCGTCATGGATTACCCTTATCATCAAAAATCGACGAATCTTTTTACTTTCAATTACCCACATGCTATACATAGGGTAATGAAAGTATAGTATTCGGTAAAAAAAAAAATCGATTTTTTTTTTTAAATTTTTTTATTTCTCCACATTTTGAACATCCTAATCTAAAAAAAAAAGTTGAAAAACGAATGTCTTCAACACAGAGTTCTCTTTCCTTGAGCATAGCTTATCGACGATCGTTTTTTCTCCTCTCCGTAGTTTCACTTATAAGAAAGGATTATATAAAGCTTATAAAAAAAAAATATCACCAAACTGGCCATTTTCTTTCAATGAAGGATGAAAATATAAAAACGGTAAATGACACAAATCCACATCAGTAATATAGTGTAATTGAAAGTTGTGCGATGTTCCACACCCCTAGTTTCTATAGCGATCGTCTCCAAGTGGTTGCTAGATTACCTGGAGCCATCTATTCTTCTCATAGACAAACAGTACACACAGCGTTGCTAGACGCAGTATTTTTTATAACAAGTTACTTTTGTCTAAAAATGTTTGTACATAGTGCTTTATTAATATAATTTCAATAGCTTTATTAATATTATTTTAAGTGCTCTACTAATATTATTTTAGGTGCTTTATTAATATTATTTAAGATGCTTTATTAATATTATTTTAAGTACTTTACTAATATTACTTTAGGTGCTTTATTAATATTATTTTAGTTGCTGTATTAATATTGATTTAAGTGATTTTATCTTTTAGTGCTTAAATATTTTTTTAATATTATTTAAGATGCTTCATTAATATTATTTAAGATGCATCATTAATATTATTTAAGATGCATCATTAATATTATTTAGGTGCTTCGTTAATATTGTTTAAAGTTCTTTAGTAATATTATTTTAAGTGCATTAATAATATTATTCGAGATACTTTATTAATATTATTTTTATTTTTTTACTAATATTATTTAAGATGCTTTGTTAATATTATTTTTTTGGTTTATTAGTATTATTTAGGTGTTTTATTAATATTATTTTAAGTGCTTTATTAATGGTAATTTAGGTGCTTTCTTAATATTATGTTAAGTGCCTTATATTGTTTAAGTGATTTATTAATATTATTTTAAGTTAATTTTGAAGTACCATCGATATAAAATAGAACATTATCATAAAGAATACTATATCCAAAATGCATTTGAAAAAAAGTACATTGTTTAAAATTTCGCATCAGAAATCTAACAAAGGTGCATCTCTTTGACCAACATTTAATCGACATTAATTCACTTAATTTCACAATTCAGAAGATAGCCTAATATCTTTGATTGAAAAACAAAATCCATCTATAATAATAAAATTAAAAATCCAATTGTATTTTAATTGAAATATTAATTTTCTTGTTAAATTCATTATGACTATGAAAAACGTGTTTAATGGACTTCTTATCGAAACATCATAGTGAAAATCAAACACCAAATCAGGTTCTTTATGTCTTTCAAATCAAACCGATAACGTATCCAATTATGTATCCAATTTAAAAGCAATCTCACATTCCTCATTCATATTGAATTGTGTATGTACGTAATACCTTTAATTTTTGACTCTGTTACTATCGACAAGCTATTGTCTCTGAAATATATCTTGAATTGAATAAAATCTCTGAAATATATCTTACCCGTAGAAAAAATATATATAAGTTTAAATGGATTATAGAAAAGGAAATCTTTTTCCTTTTCTTTCTACTACTCGGAACACATTCCACAATATGCAATGCATATTAATTTTCTGTTTTTGAAATGCACTTTGAGCAAAACTCTCCTATGTTTTACAGATTTCTACGAAAAGTATCATTATTGCGAATATTATGTTAAATAATTATAATTTTATCGTACATTAATATATATTCGTAATAAATTATTTGTTTTCTATTAAAAAAGTATTGAGGAACTGAAAATCAAAGGGATCTAAGTGACTTTCCTTAACTTTCGAGAAAATACACTTTAAGGTTTCTTATTTATACTTAATTCTATAAATACTAGTGAAATCTTTATTCCAGAGGTTAGTATTTGAGCAAAAAATAATTTCCATCAAAATTTAATATAAATAAAAAACTTTAAAGTATATTTTCTCAAAAGTTAAGAAAAGTCACTTGAACCTCTTTGCTTCTCAGGTAATTAATTATGAATAGAAGATTGAGTCGTTTTTACATAAACATAAAACATGTATGTTTGTGTCTGCTTATACACACACATCAATCACATATCTACGTAAATATATTATACTTCAAATAAGAGTTACAAAACATGCTAATTCATGAAAATTTGAGTTATTTTTTCTCCGGATTTCCACGATCCATATTAAATATCTCCCTATTGATTTCCTTATTAAAATCTCTGTATTTGTCAAAGCATTCACAAAATTACTTTCTTACTTAATATGCGACCCATAAAATTGCCTATTCATAATAGAAATAGCCTATTCATTCCTAAAAAAAAAAATCTCATTAATACTTTTATAGAATTATTATATTTAATAACTGACAACGAAACAAATTACGTTATAGTTCAAATTTCAAGTTTAGCACTTTAACATTTAAAAAAAAAAGAAATATTCATTTTAAAACCAAACATTTTACTAAACATTCACCTAATTTTTATGCAGCATGATTGTTGTATTCTTTCCCAAAATTTTTTTCTTGAAAATTGAAAAAGCACTTTTACAAATATTCATTTAGTTACTTCTTATTTTCAAGTTCTTACCCCACGTAGTAAACCTTCCACAAATTGGTATTTTATTACTAATAACATAAAAATTCCATGATTATGTAATTAAAACTATTCCATTCTCAACTAAAAACTGAAATTCTGCATGTGATTTAAATGTAAGAATGTCAGGTTCTCAAAAGATCAATTTTCAAAACACTTCGACAAATATTTGTAAGCAGATTTAGTAGAGTAGTATTTAAGTACTTAAATCAGGGGAAAATTGGAAAACTTTTTTTTTTTTTTTTTTTTTTTTTTTTTAAGGTATCTTTTAATAAATCACTTAAAATTGAACTAAATTATAACAATTGATTTTACCTAGACTATTCAAATTGTACATCAGGAAAATCTAAATCATAAATATACTTAAATACGAAAATTAAATGAAAGTTGAACAGCCAATCAATTAAACTATGATTCTGGTCAGCACTTTATAACTTACAGTGTATTGCAAAAAATAAATTTCTAAAATTTTTACATAACTATAATTTGTGATCAATTAGATGCGCGAGCATTTTTTCACTGTTTACAGTTCACCGATTTTTTTTTATTTTTTTTCTATCATCGTTTTTTTTTTTTTTTTTTTTTTTTTTTCCCTTCCCCAAAGAGTACGAATCTTATGCAAATGTACACAATAACTACTTAACTTCAAGTATCTCGATCAAGAAACAATTATTTTATTTGAGCAACCATATGTTTTTTTTTTAATTTCGTTAGTATTAGGGCGGTAGCCCACACCTCCATGACATGTGTAGTTGTTGAATGACAATCATTTTTTAGATTACCTCAATCTGCTTTAAATGAAAAAATTGACAGGATTTTTATTTTGGATGGAAGTTTTCTATGGTTTGATTCAATGAGGATAACATTTAGCCTATGAGCCATATTATCAGCTTTTTTTTTTTTTTTTTTTTTTTTTTTTTTTTTTTTTTTTTTTTAAAGTAGGTTTTATCATTGAATACAATGAGGTATTCCTCCAATGAAATTTCTGATTTAGAAAATATGTAGATAATTTAAACTAATATCACATATAGTGAGAAAGATTAAAGTATATCAATATGAAACCAATTTCAATGAACAACAGCTGATTTAAATCATAAATAAGCAAAGAAAAACCACATGCAGTTGCATTAGAAGAAGGTAAACATAAACAATGAAATGGTTGAGTTTACAGTCGAGAGACAGTTAAATGGGTAAGTTAATACACTTTAACAGAGTATGATGTGCTTTTTTTTTACAAAAACAAAGTGGGCAATAATAAATAAAGAGAAAAAAAATTACAGTAACGATTATTAAAACCCATCAATTAAAGAAATATTTTCAAAATATCAACTTTAGTACTTTTTAAATTTTAATTCGTAAGTAAAAATCGATACGTTACTACTAAATTGTCACGAGTTACTTCGACTAAAATCAATATATAAGCTACTTGAAGCATAATATATATATACTGACAGAACAGTTTAATGTTCTAATAAATACATGAAATACATTAATTGTAATGCTTGAGTAATGCTAGATTTGTCAGATTTTGTAAAGCAGGAAGCAACCTCTAAATATCATTTGATTTTAATAAAATAAAATGTAATTGTTTTCTTCTCATGAAATGCAACAAAATTAGAGGGTGTCCCTTAAAAATATAACACCTTCGACAATAAGAAGCACCCTAATGGATATGCATCACTATTGTAATATTTTTATCGTAACCTAAGAGCTGGGTATTTTTTTTTTTTGCTTTAATGGAAGATTTACCCTTAGAGTATACATAATGAGACGAGATTTTTCTATCTCCAGAAACTTCATCAGTTACCTACTCAGTTTTCATGTACTGATGACGTTTTTGCTTTGTATAGAGGGACTTTAACGAGACTCTGTAACTCTAAAGAGAGACAATTTGGTGGGACATTCGGTCAGCGGGACAGCGAAGTGAAAAGTGGGACATTAAAATTACGCATACGTGATTTCAAGAAAATCTTATCGCCACAAAATACGGATATTACTGACTTGTGCATCAAATGTAGACATTGTGGCATTATCCATTCTAGAATTATCCTGGATTAATACATGCAGACAATTTTCCGGAAAAAATAACATTATTGATCTCAGGATATTCCAGAACATGAAGACCACCAAACAATCTACTTTTTGACCCTAAAAGGCAATACTTTTACTGTTATTATTACATAAAGACTAATATTTAAAGTAATATAAGTTTATTGAAAATAATACTTAATTTTTTTTTTGTGGTATATTTTTTAATTATAACTGTGTTTTTGCTTTATTACGACAAAATTTATTTTTCAATAAATTTAATTCAAAAACAAATAATAACACAATGAAATAACACAATTTGTTTCTCTAAAAAGTCACATTTTATTTTGCCTCGTAATTACTTTTCATTTATTTTTTATTAATGTATTTTGTTATTTCAAATATTTTCCTCAAAGAAAGAACAATATAATAAATGGACCTTATTCAGAGTGGAATTAGGAAATGTGTTGTAATGTTGGTAACAGCTTGAGGCCAATCGCACACAAGCTTTTTTTTTTATATTTAAGGGGATATGGTACCCAACAAATTATTTTCAGAAATTGAACCACTAAAATTTAAACTATAGTAATTTTATATTGTGTTGATGGTAAGTAAACATAATTTAACCTACAAAAATATTTTGAATTAATAATTTTTGATTAATTCAATTTTTTTAAATTTTGTCAAACTTTTTTCGAAATGCTACTCCTTTCACAATTTTAAATATTTTTCCATGAAATTTTTACAATACATTTGTATTATAATTATTAGCTATAGTTAGTATGGATTTGAAGATACAAACAATGTAAAAGTTTTTATATGTTTTTACACCAAAAGCAGCAGAAAAACAACGTTTTTTTTCTTCAAATTTTTCATTTAAAAAAAAACAAACTAAACATAGCACACCTTATTCCATACTAACTTTTGTTTATCAGATGTATATAAATACGCTCTAAAAATTTCCTAATCCTAACTAAATTTAGAAAAAAGCCTTAAGGATTTAAACAACACTCAAACTGAAAAATAGCGAGCTGAGAAAAACAGTGTTAAAGATTTCTTCTTCTGCTTTAATAATGTGAGAGAGTTTAGAAAATACAATATAACTTTTCATCTATCAAAGGTACAAGTATAAATTTTTGCACAGCTATTCAGAAAGATATTCTCCACATTATGGGATAAAAATTGAAAAATTGATATTTTCGTCATTTTTTGGGTACCATGTCCCTTTAAACTTTGACAATTGTCTTAAACATTTAATTTCCAAAATATAAATGTCTTATTTTACAAGTTTTAACTATATATTTGCTTGAAATGGAATAAATTGAAACAGAATATTTCAAACGCTAACAATTATATAACCATTGTAGTATCCGTTAAGTCAAGTAGCATTTGGTAAGTGGCGTCAAATGCATAATTCACATTGAAACGAATTCATTTTGATCAGAATTACTTTCTCTTCGTCTTGAATTCAATACAGTTCTACTCGCATTACTGAAAATATATTTTTCTCAAAAATCTTGTAAACACGGGAATCTTGCAAATTTTCTTGAAATTGTTAGAAAAATTAATTGTTTCATTTATAATGACTTTCATTAACTAATCATTAAACTAACTTTCTTAATTAGATAAAGCTATACTAAACTCCAACTTAACTTTTCATCACTTAGACTGTAGATCTTCACCGTGCTCAAAGAAAATTCATCCCTTTTGGCGGAGTGAAGGCATAATTCTCGCCAAACCGTATAGCCTTTTCTTCTGTACAGGGTCGCTGGACTGAGCTTCTCAGCGTGCCTTCAAGCCACCAAAATGGATGAATTTCCTATGAGCACGGTAAAGATCTACCGTCTAAGTGATGTTAAGTTAAGGTGGAGTTTAGTATCGACAAGGTGTAAAATGACTAGAGTAAAATAATAAAGCAAATAAACCGTCAGGAAGTGTTTTATCGTGAGTTAAAACGAAGATTGCTCTTTTGCGTCTCATTTTTTCATGTATATTCCTTTTGAGGAGTTGGTGGGAGTGAGTTCCTAACACCCTCTTATAACACCACAAAAGGTTGCCAGTGAGGATATCTTACGATCTGGCCATTACTTTATACTTGGGTGTCTTAAAATATTAGGAAGAGAAAGGCTCAACTTTTTAATAACGAAGTTAATAATTTATTTAAACAAATAACATTTTTATATTAACTAAACGAATAAAAATCTAGGTTGAACAGAAATGGCGACTCGCCGCTTTTGTAATAGTCCGAGAGGCGACTGCAATTTTTGGACCTCATCGAACACCATTCTGAATTTTTTATAAAAATTGGAGAAAAGTGAGTAGATTACGAATCCACTGGTCTGCCGTGGTAAAAATGGCCGAAACTGGTCCAAAATCGACTTGGAATGAGTTGAACTAAAATCCGATTGCCAAATATGTCATAACTTGCCAAAAAGAGAACAACATTTTTCGTCTGGCAACCCACTGCATTTTGATTTTCAATGAAAAAAAGTGCAAACGATTTCTGATCTCTGGCTCGGTAAAACTTGTATCTTTTCAAAGTAAGCCAAATTGGTGACATCAGTTACGTCATCTGTGACGTAATGTTTATTGCCAACTTGGCTCCCTTTTAATAGATGCAAGTAGACCATCGCCAGATATCTGAATCGTCTGCAACCTTCTTAATCGAAAATTAAAAAGTGAGGGTTACCAAATAAAAAAAAATGCTCATTATTTGGCAAGTTATGGCGCATTTGGCAAATGGATTTAGTTCAACTGATTAAAAGTCGATTTTCGACCAGTTTCGGCCATTTTTGCCACGGCAGACCAGTGGATTCGTAATCTACTCCCTTTTCTCCAATTTCAATAAAAATTCAGAATGATGTTCGATGGGGTCCAAAAATTGCAGTCGCCTCTCAGTCTATAAAGGAAAGCTCATCACAGCTCCCAGCGCTGGCTGACAGAAAATAGAAAGTTCCTGTCTTTGCAAACTGCTTATATACTTCCCAATTTTTGCATATCTCGTACTTGTAACTTCGTAAAAAAAAGTACTTCCAAAGTTCTCCTAGAAGGAAAAACTCAGCACCCACAAAGTCCTCCCGGGAAGCGAAACAGAGTTCTAACAAAATACAGTTGTTGGAGAAGAGACGCTACACTTTCTTTACTCACACGTGAAGTAAGATCGGAAAGCAATTTATTTCTTGGTTCCAAAGGAAGGTGTCGGAAAATGTAACGAACGGATTTATAGTTGAGAATGTTTCTTTGGACTTTGAGAAGAAACCTATTGAAATCTGGATATGGTTGAACAAAACCATATAGAAAATAATATATTTATATTTTATTTGTAACTGCAGACGATAAACAAAAGTTCGAATTTCGGTCTGCAAATCTTTTCATGTTCCTATATTTTTAAGCTTTACAATGTAAATCCAATTTCGAAGCTTTATTTACACGACATATAATGACTGTATTTATTGACCGGATTTCGATGTAGTTTTTGTGTCCGAAAAGTGTTAAATATTTCGGTTTGTTGCGCAGGAGGAGGATCCCCCAAGTTTTGTAAAATTGCGAATTGCTGCCTCGTTTATAATTAACTGTTTAAAAACTTTTTAATTAACTTTTACCTCCTATATTATTCAAGAAAATGTCGAATAACCCATCACTTTTGAGAGTATATTTTTGTAAGTTTTATAAAAACTTTCTTATTATCTCCTCAAATATAAAAATATATTTTGTAACCAAATTAAATAGTATTATAACTGATTAAAAAAAGGATAGAATATCTAATATTTGTTTTACAAAAATATACAGATAAAATATTGTTAAAGCATTATCGTTGCTCCGGGAGTAGAGTTAACATTTTGTTGTGCACATTAGTCCAATACAATTTTGCTCTCAACTAATATTGATCTCACACAAAGCTACATAAAATCTTTAATAATTTTTTGTGAATCAATTATGTGATCTCATAAAAACTGTTTAAGTTTCAGTATTCAAATATAATAAATGTAAGTGCGTAAAAATATTTGAACCCTCAATATTTCAAACGCAAAATATTATTAATTGTATATTATATGAGTAGAAACTATAATATAGTAGACATATTCATTTAATAATAATGATATTTTATAATATAAGGTTATCAAAATAAAATTATTATTGACAGTTTAATACAATATTATACATTTAACTGTTTGCTTTAAATTGAAGGTCACTTTAAAGAATCTTTTTAAGGGCAAACCGATTTCGTGATTTTTGCATAAATTTAAATTTCAAATTATTTTACTTCTTTTAACATATAATTTTGGCCTGTACTCCTTCTATTTTCAGAAAAAAAAAATATTTTTAAAAACTGTAATACAAGTTTGCAATTACACTTTTTAACAAATTTACATTTATCTTGAAATGTCGTTTTTCAAAATTCGTTGTACCTTTTTGGAAAAAAAAATGGCTATTAGTGACTTTATTAAATGTTTGCAGCATATTTGTATAACTTCATAAGCTAATATGAGGTTAAAGTTTTTGTAAAATTTTATAGATTTTCAAAAAAAAAAAAAAAAAATTGTCTTAAAAGAGATTTTTGTCATTTTCAAAATGAGAATTTAAAAAAAAAAAAAAAAAAAAAAAAAAAAAAAAAAAAATGGAAATCAAGCTAACACACTGTACATATGTTAACCTCAGATTATTAATGATGGCTGACTTAATTTTCAGTAAAAAAAACATCAAATTTATCAGTTATTTAGATAAGGCACTTACAAAGTTGCTCTTTTCACATTGGTGATATAGGACCTACCGAATAATGTTGCTTACTGAGCGAATTATTCAAGTGGATTCTGCTAGTTATAATAAATACAACCGGATATTTATAGTTGGTTGGTTTGTACGCTCAACGACTATATTTTTATCCACAATGACGGCTAATCAGGCCGGAACCTACAGCTAAACGTGGATTCAGAAATAACGAACATCCCTGCCTGACCCGGGATTTGAATCCGACTCGTTTGGCATGCAAAGCCAGAGTGCTAACTTTACAGCCACCAAGTGAGCCCAGATATGTATGAGTTCAATATACAGAACATATTGGGAGTGTAAAAACATAAAATATATTTATTGGCTATATGGTATGTGTATATTTGAATAAAATTTGTTAACACTTAAATTCGATGACATTTAAATTTAGTTCATGTCAATATGGGTTACAAAAAAAGATCACAAATATAAGATTTTAAAAATATTATTCGTTCATTCATGAGTGACCATTACCAAAGATAAATTAATGTAAAAAAAAAACACTCTTGTTGACGTTAAAAAGTACAAATGATTGTTATAATTAAAGTTCATCTTTCAATATAAACTGTAGAAAAAAAATCACTGGTCAGAATGTCCTGAAATTTGACCTGGATAGTATACACAAAGAAGGAGGAAATGGCATGGCTTAAAAAACATAACATATATCAAACCCTTTTTTCTGATGCCATACCACTTCCTCCTTCAAGTATACTCAGGTCAAATGCCAGGTCATTCTAACCAGTGTTTTTTTTTTTTTTTTTTTTTTTTTTTTAAGTTTATCTTCAATTATAATCGCCGTGAATATCAGACTTTAAAGCATTATTTTATTTCAAACTAGACGAACTTTTTATCTAAAAGATAAATTTCATTGTTCATTAAATATTATTTTAAGTTTTATTTTATTGTCAGTAAATTTTAATGGTTAGAGATTTACTTAACCATTATTTCTTGGTGGTCGAAAACTATTCAAAATCAAGCTCAAAATATATATCTTATTCTAAATAAATAATGTAGTACCTTAGAAAATAAAATATTTTCAACTTTCAAAAATATGGATTCAAAATACCGTTACAATGTCTCAAAACTGGATAAAAAAAATAGTTATGAAGTAGATATTTTAAAACCTTATGAAAGATCGAGCAATAAATTTAACTTACGATAACAATTTCAATGAATACATAGGAGCACAGCTTCTAAATAAATTCTAGAGAAAATTTAATTTTATAGGGCTAAGCTGAGAAAAATGTCTGGAAAGTATAAACTGATTGATAAATTATGCATTAAGTCATTCTTTATCGGACATACGATGTCGGAAATCGGAGTGGGGAAAGAAAAATTGAGACATTTTCTTGGGAAAACTCAAAATTTTAGAAGCACTCTCAAATGTATTATTTGAATTCATTTAACGTTTATTAATGATTTTAAAATGTCACATACGCCTTATGGCTTAAGCCTAACATTTCTCTTCCAAAGAAAATATCATTTTTAGAATTACTTTTACAAAAAAAGGCTTTTTATAATGTTATTATATACATAAAAAGACCAGGTTCAAGTCAGTATCCAGTTTTGTTTAGAGATGAAAGTTGATGTAGATATTTAGATTTGAATAAAAAAAAATTACTAAAAGGTAAAAAACTCAGTAGCATAACAATGCTGGCCAATATCTCTCGACATTGACCAATCCCGATGTGGAGCTTTGTAAACTGGCCGTTGTTACAGATATTGGTTAATCTCGCCCAATTCTGGATAAAAAATACTGGAAGTTTTTCAATGTTGATGAACAGTTTTAAAATTGAAATATTTTATTTATAAGAAGGACAAAAATATGTTTTGTGACATTTTTGACTTATAATTTTTTTAAAAAATCCTACATTTTGGAATGATGCCTTACTGTCGGTCTGCATTGGCCAATCCTTCAGAATAGTGTAATACTGTACTACCTGAAAAAGTTTTTATCAACTTTAAAGAAAAATTAAAGTAACTTAAAGCGGTGCGAAACCCTAAAATTTTTCAAAATTTCAATTTTGAGTTTATTATTGTTTTTTTAAATTTAAATTCTTCTCTTCAAAATGATACCTTATTTGTTACAATATGTTATTTAAGTATTTTTATTTACTGACTTAACTTTAAATCACATTTTCTCAAAATGCATTTTTTTTCCTCTTTTAGGTACAATTTTCTCCAGAATTTCTAATGATAAAATTCCGATTTTTGAAGGTAAGCATTTAAGATACACCTAAGTATTATAACAGAAGGTATAAGAAAAATATTTTTTTTTTTTTTTTTTTTTTAAATAAAAGTATTTAAAGTTGAAAATTTGTTAACTTTTTTGGACACTTTTTAAAAAAGCCATATTTATTATTATTATTATTATTTTTTTTTTTTTAATAAAACCTCATGTTAAAGTATTGTTAAATATTTAAATAATATGTAGCAAACATTTCATGCAAATCGGACAGTTAGTTCTAGATAAAAGTGTACCTAAACTTGTAGAATTTAACATGGGATTCTATAAAGGTACTTGAAGGTTTTGTATTTTCATGTGCACGAAATGTTTGTAATTCAATCACAAAATATGTTCATCTTATTTTGTCAATACTAAAAGTTTGCTACTAGAAGTGTTATTTTAATAATAACCAGTTTTTGGAATGTTAATTAAACTTTGAAAACTCAAAGTTGTCATCTGTCAACAGAACGTCAAAAAGAATAAATCCTGTTCAAGAATATTGAAAGTGTTGCCATCGGATAACCCCACTCAAAATAAAATCTTGTATAAGGTACATATACTTCAAATATCTCTTATCATGCTGCCACTAAAAACTGCCAAAACTGCCACTGAAATTGAATGGCCATTACGTCACTTTACCAACGACACCTCGATACACTATACATGACAATAACAAGAAAAGAAAAAAAAAATTCTCAAGGCAAATCTAATCAATTACCTAACGATATAAAAACATTTTTTTCCCCTTCAAACAAGGCTAAAGAAAGGGATAATTATCTTGTGTGTGATCTTAAAACCTTCGACATCTACAACCCTTTGTCGAACCTATCTTATTTCGTCCTAATCTCTACCCTTCAGCAAAAAAAAACAAGAAAGAAAAAAAAAAAAAAACTTATCTACATTCTCGAGGTTTTTTAAAGGACGAAATGGCGAAAATGTGTTTACCCTCCAAGACAGGTCTGAATGGCGAACGTCACCTCTCTGACGCTTGTTCCACAAAGAAAAGATAAAGACAGCCGCTTCTGGGTTTGTTTACGATTGAGATTGGTCCTTGGAATACAGTACTCAGGACATTTTCATCTGATTTGGTTTGGAAATAGGGTACAAATAGCTTTCGATTTGCACGTCAGTAGTCTTTTCGCAATTTCGAAATGCGTTGACATGATTGTGGAACTTCGATTCGCCGCCATTAATGTTGTACATTCGTGACATGACTGATGGCTCAGTGGCACGGTGCAAGACTAGAGAGATCTTTAGTCTTCGAAAATCATTACATAGGATGTCTTTTAAATAATTCGTCCAGACTCTTTTGGTTACTTTGCCTGAACAGGTTTCATACCACTTAAGATTTAAATGTGGAACAGTTTTAGTTGAAAAATTTTTCCTCTTGGAAGGTGTTTCTTTTCAAATTTTTTATTGTAGAAACTATTAAAGGAAGAATTTCTTACAACATATCAGCATGAAATGCCTCACTGAACAGCTCTTTCATCATCAAATCCCTTTAAAATACTTCAAACACTTACTCAGTGTTACTACAGTACATTTCAAAAGTGTTAACGCAGATGAAATACAGTAATAACTCTAAAAAAATGTCATATAACAATATATAATCAATTAAAAATAAATATTATAACCCATAAAAATAGTTTTTAATGCAAATCCGTTATATGCATTGGCAATTTTTATGTGCAATTGCAACTTGGTTGGTTGCTTTGTAAGCTCAACTACCTATTTTCTGGCACAATGACGGATAATCAGGCAGGGACTTACAGTTTAACGTGGATTCCGAACCACAACGAACACCCATGCCTAACAAAGGATTCGAACCCATGCAAGGCCAGAGTGCTAACCCCATAGCCATCAGGTGGTCCAATTGCAACTTATTGAGTTCAAAGTGAGTTTTCCTAGTGTTGGACCATTGCAAAGAAAACATCCATTCTGAACTATTTACTAACCTTTTTTTTTTTTTTTTTTTTTGCTTCCAAAACATGATTGAATATTTTGTCATTCACAACGAGTCTATCTTCTAAGTTTGAGATCGATTGGATGACGGCAAATGGGTTAATTAACCCTCCGAAAATTTTGCCTCGTCAACCTTAATAGCGGAAGGTGTCAGCTATTCGGTCACTTATTAGCATCGGCTTAATAATAAAGAATAGCCATTTTAGTTTGGTGCAGCACGAATATTCATTAATCATGTTGGATTATTACAGTTACTGTAACTAAAAGACTGCTTCTAAAAATGCTTTTATCGTAAATCAGACTAAAAATTTACATTTTGAAGATATTTAATGACTGAAATAGTATTCCTGTAAGGTTAAAGGAACATAACATAAATCCATTTAATATAGAGTTTTTTATGACTAAAATTCGTCAAATTGGCGAAGTTGGTGCAAAACTTTGCGAGAAACTGATACACTAATAATTGGAATTCTAATGAAGTTTCTTCAATATATTTGCAAAGGCTATATTTTTCTCTCTGTTCAGGGTCAATATATTCAGCTAAAACTAGAAATTTAAAAAAAAGTACTTTTATCGCCAAAACCATTGTGATGCCTGTCAATTTGGCGCGATTTGTGAAAAAAATATATATAATTCTAAAATTTCATAAGTAGGCAAATCGTAAAAATATTTTAATTAAAATATGAAAAAACGGTAATTATAATACAGTGGTTATTATTATAGGGTAATTAATAGCTTTTAAATTTGATTTATTACATTCTAGTATAAATTTATTTATTGTTTTAAATATAAAACATTTTGTCATTTTTTTAAAAATTTTACAGTTATTTTAGAAATTAGTTGGAACCTCAAACAATTTTTTTCCAAATAATTTAATAATTATCGCCAAACTGGTTTTTTTTTTTTTTTTTTTTTTTTTAATTTTTTTTTTTTTTTTTTTTTAGTTATTGAAAATATGACAACGAAAACGGTTCATTATTATACCTATCCATACGTCAAATTTAAAAGCAGGGACAAAAATAAAAGTGTTATTTAAAGTTATGCTATTTTTCAAGTTTGGGGTTTGGTTTTTTTTATTTTCATCATCAAGTTTACGATCATTAATTTTTTTTGTAATTTTAATTTTTATTTCCATTTATAACATAAACTTTTTAATGTTTTATAATTGACTTTTTATCGTAGTGTGATCGGTGATAACTTCAATGTAAGTGTCTCGATAAGATCAGATTGAAATAAAATTCAATCGGAAATCGTTTGAACCATAAGATTGCTTCAATTGTAATTCGATGGAAAATTCACATATTAACTGCAGATACTAACATAGGACTAAAGCAAGAATGTCAGAATTTTTTTTTTTTTTTTCTTTTTGCGATCAAGTTTGTCGACATTGTTTGTAATGCAAGAAATCACAATTAGTAATGGTTTTATTAGCAATGTTCACCATGAGAGTATAGTATTAATGAAGTTATTTAATCTTAGTTGTCATTTTCCTCCCGTACCCACCTCCTCCCTTCGCATCCCTACAGAAAGAAAGTGTACGTTTGTAAAGACGCGACATAGCGTTTCCACACCTTTTTTTTTTACACTGCACTACTGTGCAAAAGTGAACAAGTTATGTTGCAATCGTTTCCAAAGATAAGGATGACGATGTCATATTACCTATATTATAAAGATATTTAATAGGGTTATTTACAACAAGGTTCCTAAGTAATGATGATAAAACACCTCCTTGTAGAGAACCTCTGGTAGCCTTTTTTTTTTTTTTTTCTTTTTCTTTTCTCCAAGTGATTCGGTTAAAGATGTTCATTTGAATAATTCTATCTGATAGCAGGTTTTCAATCCCTCTAAAAAGTTTATTGTTGATCCTTTGGTTCTTTAACCTACTGACGGTCATGCACGTATATATATGTCATTTGATTCCCAGTTTTTCCAGCAATACACAAAATTTTTAAATATATAAGTAAAATTTAAAATAAAATATTTTTTAAATATTTTTATTACGGTGATATTTTATAACCTATCTAAAACAAAATAAATAAAAAAATAATTAAAAAAAAAATTATGTGTCTGAATTAGAAATATAGTTTAAAAACTATTGCAGGGAAAACAACTGTAGAATTTCGCCCATTCCCATGACCGTCAATGGGTTTTAAGGAATTAATGATGGATAGTGTGGGTATTTTCAAAAGCATCCTGAATGTCAAAAAAAAAAGTGGCTAGAGCAATTTCCTTTCTTTACAGAGTGTCTTACGAAGCGATAACGTAATATTGCTTTTTTATTCTCTTTACGCAAGTTCTGTCAATTGCATCAAAATTATCGAAATACTACATGAAACAAAAAAAAAATATATGTATAGAAACACTATTGTAGCATGTATGACATGTAATGCTCTTTTTCGACTTATATATCACCAAAAGAAACAAAAGACATTTCCTTTGATTTACAACTGGCAAAGTGAAATATCACTAGCAAAAACAATTATGTTTCCTTGGAACGACAAACATCTAAATATAAATCACCGCTGGAGAAAGAAAAGAGAAATTTCTTTGAAAATTGGAAAGATTTGTTTTTCTTAATGTCAGTTAATTGTCAAGCGTTTTTGTCATTTGATACACTGGACTGGCTTTTACATCTGGGCTTAGCTTTATTTAGGGTAATCAAGTAATGAAAAATGCTCTGAATATCTGTCTGAGTATTTTCATCAGTAAATAGACTTTCACGTTTTCAGAAATTCCAATTCGATGTTTTCGTTGGGGACGTATATTACAGCTACACCGAATCGCAGCTGTATTTACATGTCACTTAAAACCGCTCTACAATTTTTATCATTCAATAATTGGAGAAATTAAATGTTTGAATCTCATTTTATTAAAATACTATTGTAAAAATATATTTTTAAGAATTCTTATTTAAAAAAAAGTTTTAAAAATGTAAGTATTTGGTTTAGACGCTTCATGTAAAAAAAAGCATCTTGGGATACTGGATTTTATACATCCGGCTTAATGAAAATAAAAGGAAAATACAGATTATACCAAAAAATCTGCACAACTTCAAACTTTTATTAAAAAAAAAAAAAATAGATATACTACTAAAAGTTTTGCAGAGAGGAATAGTACAATTCAAAAGGTTTTTTATCATTTTAGTAGAGTTCCACATAAGATCTCTTTGTACCACGATATTCTAACTTTATTGGTGTTTGGCATGCCGAGATCAACAATATCTATAACGGCTCAGGTCCCATGATTCAATTCCATAGCATTTTAAACATTTGTTCAGTACACAACATCTTTTACATAACCGCAGAAGAAAACGTCGAGTTCGGTGACCAGGTTGGCACTGATATGGGACCATTCCTGCCAATCCAACCCTATGGGACAAAAATTATTCAGATAGTTACAAACTGTCAATATCCAATGAAATGACGGTAAAAGGTTGATGACGGTAATAATACTTTAGAGTTTATTACCAGAGACAGGACAAGAGGTATTGCATATCGTCTATTTAAATTACATTTAACGCGAATATTAGAAAACGTTTCTTTTACAATAGAGTTACTGATAACAATCTTCCGGACCACATCGAAAATTGTACCAGAGTCAACAGTGAACCAATAATGGGGGATTGTTCAAAAAAGCTAAATTGTACCAACCAAGATGGGCTTTGTGCCTCTAGCTGATCGTAATTTTTAATACTTGTATTCTTTTCTTTTCTAAAGACCGTGAGGTTGAGGGTTCGAGTAACATGTAAGGCGTGGGTGTTTGTAAATGTATGTTGGCTTGTCTAATGACAAATGTTTCGGCGCATTATAGCCCTCGTGTTGCTGGCCGCGCCAGATAATCTGAAAACAACCAACTTTTCTTTTCTAATCATTTCAGACTTTGTCCGGTCAACGTGAGTCAATGCGCGAACTTGCCAGCCAATGTTGAATATTATCTGTTTTCGGACATTGACTGTAATATATACAATGCATCAATTTAAAACATTTACCAATGTCAAAACCGATTTCCAACGTTACCAATATCAAAACACACACGATCTCCCGATTACGAAAACCTTCCGAAATCCCTTCAATCGTGCTACTCCTCCTATGTTACGCTTCAAGCGTAAAATTCTTTTGTGAGGCTGTTAACAAGGTGAGCTCTTATTAAAGGTAATACAATTTCTGAAACCTGTCATACACATTAATCAAGTTATCGCAACGTTGTGGTGGTGGAAACTTACACTGATTCACAATTTATTTGAAAGGGTGTAACATTCACATGTATTTGAAGGGATGCATTAATCGCGTGGTAACAAATGACGTCCACTAAATGAATGGAGCACCATCACTTTTCCCTGTTCATGATAATAGAATTATTTAAAATTGTCCAGTTCATACGCACCAACTACTCTTATGGGCTCTCACAAACGCATCTTTTTAATTAACGTGGATTAATTATACTTGTAGATTCCCCGTGCATGATGGTTCCAAATCATTTTCAAATGACCACAACATGGGACCGTCGTTGTAGGGTTGCTAATATTTTATCAAGAGTTCCCCATCTGGCGAAATATCGCTATTTCACAGGATACTTTAGTACCACACTAAACGATATTTCAAAGATATTTTGGTTAGTTTGATAGTATTGGTTATCAGCTCAAGATCTACGCAAATTCTAAATAACACAGGAACATCATTGCATCAAAATCGGGGCTGCTGAGATTAGTATATTGAACTCTAACTGCAACTTGTTTAGTTGTTTGATACCAAAGAAGGCTTAGCAATCACAATAGAGATATATATTGGCAACTTTCCCCAAAAATAATTAGAATGTGTTTGTGTCCATGGGCAAATTATTACCTATTGACTAAGAGGCGACTGCATGTTAAGGCACCTCATCGAACATCATTCTGAATTTTATTTTATAGAATGTAGAGAAATGTTAGTAGATAATGAATCCAAAGGTTGGCTGAGGCAAAAATAGCCGAAATTATTAAAAAATCGACTTAGAATGAGTTGAAGGAAATCCGATCGCCAAATATGTCATAACTTGCCAAAAAATGAACTCCCTTTATTTCTGGTAGCCCACCGCTCTATAATTTTCAATTAATAAGTCTACAGACGATTTGTCTTTTCTGGCGCCACGATCTTTCATCTTTTAAAAATCAGCTAAGTTGGTAATAAATATTACGTCATCAGTGACATAATATTTATCGCCAAATAGGTTCATTTATCATCAAATAGGCTCATTTATTGCCAAATAGGATCATTTATCGCCAAATAGGATCATTTATCACCAAATAGGATCATTTATCGCCAAATAGGCTCGATGAGGTAGCTAAACTCGCAGTCGCCTCTCGGAATACCAGCATAGATAGGAGAGAAGTATTGAATTGGTTTATTTGAATGCAGAGTAGAAATTGTTTATAAGCTATCTAAAAGTTGTAAGTTAGGTATCAGTTGATTAGTCCATGTGAAAAAAAGGAAATTTACTGCAAATAATTAGTAAATAACAAAAAGATAAACAAATAGTAAAAAAAAACATATTTGTCGAATATAGTAACTTCGTCAGGGGTTGACTACCATAATCGAAGCCAAAATATAATAATGTTTCTGTATATGTTATGGCAAAAGCTTAAATAACATATGTTACCCCAAAATTCTCGATCCACAAGGTTTGAAAGTCAAAAACATCGAAACGACAGAGAGAAAATTAAACTGAAACATAACAAAATGTCAATCCGAATAGATAAAAACTTTTTGAAATTCGAACTTACCGCATTTTAAAAATGGTTGGTCTGATTGAATGTGAAACGTGTCTTAAAAATTTAACTTAAATATCATTCATAACACCCTGCGCCATCTGTCGGTCTGAAATGTAATCCTCAGTCAGTTTGTCAATATTAAAAAAATGTGTTCCGAAATTATTCTTAGTCAAACTAATTCTAAAATTGTTGCAGCTTTCTGTGAAATATTACAAATTGTCATAAATCCTTTTGATTCTGTTAAATTGATCAAAGAAGATGTTATGAAAAATCTCTTTGTTCAAATTAAGTAAGAAGTGAACTCGTAAAGAAGTGAGCTTATTCCGAAAAATATTTCCATTTGTAAATTTATTCCGTTGCTCTGGGGTATTTCGATGGGTATTGATCCACGTACAGCAAATTTATGAAAATATCATACTATAATCCTTATATTTTATGCTCCAACACTATCGTCATTTCAACACTCATCCTACCTTGAAGGCCAATGATCTTTGGAACACAACATAAAATCCAAAATGGCGACGTTTATTACGGAAGGCATCGAATACTTTTACGTCATTTCGCCCCATTTCCATTCTAAGTACAAGTACGTAACTTCGATTTCAGAATCTTTGGTACATAATACTTAAAGGAATTTCCACCATACAATTCCTTGTTCTACAAGCATCAGACATGAGGTATGATATCGAAATATCACAGTATTATTCCTCACACACGAATACAAAATTGTGGATGTAAACTTAATCTGTGATATTTTATTGTGTGTGGAATTCGGTGAGATGCATAGTTGAACTATGCAGTTGCAGGGTTATTTCGTTATGTGGTGTGTGTAATTGGGCATTTGCTGGTTGACGCACGGGACGTTTTGTCTCTTTTTTTTTTCTTCTCGTAAACATATTCTAATTTTAAAATTATGAAGAATCTAGCAGTTTTGTTTTTATTTTGCACAATACTAGCTAGTGGCAAAGTTATATTGGAATTTAATTAATTTAACTATTGAAAACAATTATTTTAAGCAACCGGCCTACAGAACACGGATGCGTCCGGTGCGTCGGTGGTTTATAGATGTACATCATGAGTACAAATAATGGACCCGATTTTTAAAAAAAAATCATATTTTCGAAACTACTGCACATATTACAATAAGTGATACATGGATGTAAAGAAAAATATATTAAGTTTTTTTTTTTTTTTTTTCAGTTACAAGTGTTCGATGTGTGATCCTCTTGTTACAAGGCATATGTCCAATCTGTAATATAGTTCGTTCCAAACATTTTATAGCATCATTCTATGAATGGTTCGTAATGCTGCACAAATGCTTTCTTTAAGTTCTAGCAATGTTTTTGGCATAGGTGGTACATAAACAATGTCTTTGACGTAACCCCTCAAAAAGAAATCACATGGTGTTAGGTCTGGGGATCATGGTGGCTATGTTTTTAAGGGTAAATCCCCGTCATACCCATGCCCCATCCATCGGTTTTCTGTTAATCATTGGAGGGAAAAAAAACTTGGTATATTTCTCTTTACATTCATGTATCACTTATTTGTAATGTATGCAATAGTTTCGAAAATATTATTATTTTTTTTTATTATTTTTTTTATTATTATTATTATTATTATTATTTTTTTTTTTTTTTTAAATAAGGTCTATCATTTGTACTCACCCTGTATATTCGATCTATTTATAATAATTATGTTTCAATGTAGCTTTTCCATCAGTTATTATTGTATACAACAAAAATAAAACTACTAGATTCATCATAGTTTTAGAATTCAAATTTGTTTACGAGTAGAAAACAAAGCCAAAATGTCCGATGTGTACAGCAGAGAATTGACCGATTAAGGGAGTATTCTACCGTAGAGGCATGAATTTCGCCCGGTTTTTGAAGCGCTGTACAAAGGAAACAAAAAATATTTTTACCATCAATTTTTTTATCATTTGTTTATTGATGTTTTATTATTACATAAAAAAATTATTAAAAAAAAAAATTAAAATTGACAAAGTTATGAGCAGTCAAAGTGGGGGGTCAAAAAAAAAGAGGGTGTCCTGGCGTGCATTATTCCAACCCTCCTGGTGATCTGAAACATAAAAAACAGACGGATTCTTAATTATTATAGATGCCGCTATCGTATAACCCTTGGAAAAGTTTTTAAAAAAAAAATTTTAAATGGCGGCAGTTTGAAAAAAAAATTTCAAGCATTTTTTTTTCAAACTGCCGCCATTTAAAATTTTTTTTTTTAAAACTTTTCCAAGGGTTATACGATAGCGGCATCTATAATAATTAAGAATCCGTCTGTTTTTTATGTTTCAGATCACCAGGAGGGTTGGAATAATGCACGCCAGGACACCCTCTTTTTTTTTGACCCCCCACTTTGACTGCTCATAACTTTGTCAATTTTAATTTTTTTTTTTAATAATTTTTTTATGTAATAATAAAACATCAATAAACAAATGATAAAAAAATTGATGGTAAAAATATTTTTTGTTTCCTTTGTACAGCGCTTCAAAAACCGGGCGAAATTCATGCCTCTACAGTAGAATACTCCCTTAATGTTTCACTTCTTGACACATGACAAGTATAAAGCTTGGCGTCCACTATTGCTGAGCAGAGCAGATCAGAGCGGAGTGGATTAGAGCCAATTACAAAGCCGTCAAAGTCCATTGTAGCTCGAGGCTCGTGCTATAATAGAAATTGGCAGCCTTGTAATTGGCTCTAATCCACTCCACTTTGATCTGCTCTGCTCTGCTTAGCGATAGTGGACGCCAAGCTTAAGATTCATTTACGATCGTCAAACGGGGCAACTAATAGCGTAGCAAGGTGTTTTTGTCCCATTGTCTTTTTTCTCCATTGATACAAAGTTTTTAGTTCAATATATCTCGAAAATAACAATTTCTTTAATTTTCAAATATTCAAACGATCTTATTTCAAGAGTGTCTATAGTTACCACAAAATTCCATTTTAATTTTGTGATTCAATCTTTGTTTGGATTCCTTTGAGTGTTTATATACATCATGAAGGGCTCACAAAATAAATGTGTATATCGACAAAAAAAAAATGAAAGTTTTCCTTTTTTATTACTGTATTATTGAAGAAGTTTCATGACAATCTATGTTCTTACGTTGACACCTCATTATTACCACAAGATAACACCAAGTGGACGGCTGTAATAGAAAATGTATTCATTGTATTTTTTTTTATTTTTTATTTGCGCACGATGATGGTTGGTTGAACTCCCGGCTGGGGGTGGAAAGGAAGGACTTTGTGAACTGGCACCTGCCTCCGCGTACATATGTGAGAGAACCACCTCTCTGGAACAGGTTGAAGTAAAAAAAAAAAAAAAAAAAAAAAAAAAGGGGGGGGGGGGATATCAAATCATTTCGGTGCAGGAGGAATTTTGTGAAGTTACAATTTCAATGCTTTCTCCGGGTAAGGACGTGGGCACACACCTAAAGCTCCAGTCAGGAATTTATTAGAACCCTAAATCTAAAACTCTTGCGCACGATGAGTCAAAAGTTTCTCGCCTTTTTTGTGCAACTCTGTTGCCAGGTCCCATTATATTCTATTTATATGAAACCCATTAGACTGTAGTACGATTTCAATGCTTTTAAAAAAAGTTCAAATGCATTTTTTAATTTATTTTTTATTTTATTTATTATTACACTGTCAAATAGAAAGACAAATTCCAATTACATGACAGGATAAGAACACATGGGAAAAAACAAAATAGCACAACAAGATTGAAACATTAATGGCAATTACAAAAATAGAGAAATAGTATCACATTTTAACCTTAACAAATTATCAAAGGAAACATCACAATGATGAGGCAAATTGTTTACTAAATTTATAAATTGATTAATAGGTTGATTTGTGCTTAAGAAAATTTTGTGTACTGAATGGCTTACTAAAGACAATTTTATTTCGAGTAACATGTTTAGAAGCATATAAATGAAGTAATTGTAGTATTGGAGGACAATCAACGCTGTAATTTAATAAATTGTAAAAGAATTTAAATACAGATATATACCTACGACATTCGAGCTTAGTAAAATTGATGCATTTAAGTGGTTATTAGATTTGTAAGAAAGATAACGTACCAACTCTTTTTTTGGATTTTTTCGATGGTTTAAATTAACGATTAGGTTGATGGATTCCATACAACACAATTGTAATCTAAAATGGGGCGAACTAAAGAATTGATAGTATGTTCAAAAAGTTTAGTTCAAAGAAAAGTTTTAATCAAACGTATGTTTTTTTTTTTTTTTTTTCAATAATCTAGTAGTACAATTAGGGTGACTATATGTTAGGTTGCTTAGATATTATGATGTAAACAGTAAAATTTGTAAAATTGAGGAATGACCTTTTTAATATGATAAATGGTAGTTATTTAAATTTTGCTGTTTTCTTTTTGCTACACTGGAATTACTTTCAGTACGTTGAAAAAGTTAATGCTTATCTATCCATGCAACGTCACAGGAAACTATTTTTTGACGTCACCACAACCATAATGGTTAATTATGGTTTGTTGCCAGATGCCATGATCTCATAAGAATCTTTGAAACAATTTTTCGAAATTGAGTTTGTAAATTGGGCTTTCTTTTTCTATTGCTAACGGCTGCAGCTACTCTAGAAATATGCCTCAGTTGATCGGAAAAGTTTTCTATAAATTATTCCCGATAGAAAAGTCCGCATTGTTCATGAAATTAATGATTGAAAAAAAAAAAAAAAATTAAAGCGGAAGGTCATCATTCTTGAAGAACACAGACACGCCACACTTTATTCAAAACATTTTGAAGAAGGCTTGGTTGTTGTTTCTATAAATATGTAGGTGTACAAAAATGACAGACTTGTGACGGGTATGCAGAAGAGGTGTTTAGCATACAACAGATCCCAAAATCGAACACTGACTTTAAAAATAAAAATGCTACTCTCTACTGGTTGTGACAGATAACTTAGCATCAAATGAAGGTTGGCTTAACGAAAGTTTAGTGGTTTTTTTTTTTTTTTTTTTTTTTTTAATCCAGACCACAAATGCAGGTAGTTCCTTTTTGTAAGTCCTCCATCAAGGCTTTCCTCCTTTTAACCTTTTTTTTACTGACGGGAGTCCCGTCAATTTTCTTTTAGTACTGTATCAATTTAAACGCTTTGAGACCCATTTGACTGTGAAATCCACTTTTTTGAAGTTCGTTCTTCAATGAGGAACTTTCACGTTTTTTGGTTTTATTTTTAAATAAAAGTAGAGAAAAAATCATGAAAAACAATACCATTCTTTCAAAAATTTGAGCTCGGATAGATAGTTAAAAAAATATTTAGTTTTTCACTTTGCGATTTGGTGGGAAAAAGCCACTTTTGTCAACGCGCAGGTAATAAACCAGTTTAAAACCTGTTTTAAACGAGGAATGAGTGAGGTTTCTCCTTCGTTTTGGGACTTTATCTCTGCGTAACCACGTCACGGTTTTTTATGTGTTTTGGTCACGTGACTTTTGCTTTGATTTAGGCTAATTTCAAACTCGATTTTTGACTCAAATATATTCGTTGGATAACACTAGAAAATACAAAAAAAATATTTATTTTCCTCACTTGTGCAAGTTCCTCAACACAAGCTTATTTATCTTTGGAAGCTTACTAGAGACAAGTATACAAGACGAAGTAAAGCCAAGATTGATGCCTAGGAACTTTCAAAGTACCAATGAGCTTCAAAGCGTTTAAATTAATACAGTAAAATACGAAAACTGGCGAGATTTATAATTCTTGTCATTAATAAAAAGGATTAATTCTAACTCATGACGAGTCGCCATATCGGCTTGGTATAGACAGTATATAACTTGCTCCAGGAAAAGAAGTCCATATCAAACGCAAAAGAATTCACATCATCTAAGCATTAACGTATTTCCCTGATAGGCAGACACTTATTCGAAGCACGGAGTAGAATAAGCGTCCCAACAATTCTCCCTAACAAATAAGTCTACAAGAATCTACCTTCTGGTCGAAGTACTTCGGCAAAGACTTTTGCCTACTTCCCCCTTCCGATAATGGGACACTGGATCTGATTATGGAAGGACAAAAATACCGCCGAAAAGAAAAAGAACAGTGCAAAGGGCGAGTCTATTATTCGCCTAGATCTTTATTCCAGTGAGATAACTGTCCTGGTGCTTGGACAAGGAGATCGGATAAAGAGCATTGCAGGAAATTCATTGAATTGGAAGAAATACTACGTCCTATTGAACTGATTAGCGAGGGGTTTAACGTTACATTTATAATTGCTTAGTGTAGTTGCGTTAGTCCATCTAATTTGGGCTAATGTATGAAGACTTTATTAGTTATTTCATGCTCAAATAAAAATACAAATTATTTCGAATTCGTATCAAGATAATGCGGTGTGGTTACTATTTTAGGAAATTATATAAATTTTGGTAAAGAGAAGTGCATAAAATTCATTTAATAAGTAGGATTGGATTTAGCAATGTTGGGTTTTCGTGTTAGATTTTTTTATTTGTCTAATATAATTGCGTTAGTCGTTCAATATATTTAGTAGATGTATGAATTCTTATTAAACATTTCATACTCAAATAAAATAAAAATAATGTAAAGTTTTCATTCAATTTTTTTACTTGGTAATTATTTTGGAAATGACATAAATTTTGATTTAGAGAACTTCAGGAAATTGTTTAAGTTAAAAGATATTTATAACCTGTTTTGAGTTTAACATTATAGCGGGTTAAGAAAGAGATTTAATGTTATAATGGAATACAAATTGAGTTTAATCATTTTGCCCCAGTACACTATTTGGAGCTATAGCACTAGTTTAGATAAAGGGCATTGCAGAAAATTCAATCAATCAGTAAGTACTGTTGAAGATTCAGCGTTATTGATGCTAAATAGGAAGTTTCACATTGTTACTTACCTAATTGTTTTATTTCTTCAGTACTATATTAAGTATATGTATCAATCCTTATTAATTATTTCATACTCAAATAAAGTTGAAAATGATATCAAATTCGAATCAAATTACTCCAGACACTTACTATTTTAGGACATGGCATAAGTATATTTTCCAAAATCATAAGAATATTTCAATGTTTAATAGTTAGAAGTATTTTAAGATTGTTTTTTTCTGTTTCCAACAACAATTACAATTTCCTTTGCGCCTTTGATATCTGTACGAAGAATATAAGAAGAAAAAATTCTTGAAACATTACAATGGAGCGGTTATTTTAGGTATTTTTTAAGTCTCTCTCTCAATGTATGTGTTTTTATCATGTTTATTACTATTAGTATTAGGACTACTTAACAAGACTTAATATAAAATGTTATATTTTATTTTGCTCATTTAGTCTGCAAGTTATGAAGTTAGGAGAGAGAGTCTAGTTATCCAATGAGCTTTTGCTTTTATGAGGTAACTGGGCCAGGAAAGTAGCAGTTTATAATTTTTAAGTATGAAGGGGAATATTTCCCTGGGAAAGTTGTAAGTCTCTCAGACGTTGAAGTAGAAATATTAGCAAAGCAGAAGTCCCTGGAAGTGGTCAAATAAAAGTGATGTTGTGAAATATGACAGGTAATTTTCACTGATCTCTACTACAACTTCTGGATTGCTGCACTGTAAGCAAATGATGTCATTTAAATACTTCCCCCATAATGCTGTGAAGTAGTTTTCCCATAGTTACAAACAAATTATAACTACTTTGGGAGGAAGTTGCTAGCATACATCTCTATGGTGATTATTAAGCAGCTTCAGCATTGACACATTTAAATAAATATTAGTGATTCTTTATATAAGTATAAGGGTACTAGATAAAACCCAGATATGCTCCATCAAACTATTCAAGTTATATGATATTTAGAACCAAAGGGTCCAGTTATCGTAGTTTTAAGGGGTAAATGAGACCACCGGACATAAAACTTAATAATTTATGTTATTAGTAGTAATAATTCATACATCAAAATAATGTCTGGTATATTAAACATCATCAATTTCACCTAATATTCCCAATACTTGCACTTAAATAATAACTTATCACTCAAAAAGACAACTAGACGTTGTAAAAAAAAAAAAAAAAAAACACACGTTAAATAAAAGGGTTAGCCCCCAAAAGTTATGAAATCTAATGTTTGCCACCAAGCGACTCTTTCTTTGGGTTACTTTTTCCATAATGAAGTAAATTGGGATTATTGGGAGGAATTCCGATAAACAATTAGAACTTGGTAGGCTAGAATTATTTTGGAATAATCTCATTTCATGTGTTTGAACTACTTTGTACCAGATGTGCTGATTTGAGATTAATTTTATAAAAACTCAAACTTGTTAAGTAATGATTGCCCATGGAAATTCTTCTCAATTATCCCAATTTGCTTCATTTTGTACAAGTTTTTTTTTTTTTTGGGGGGGGGGATATATTGCGGTTTCTTTGTTGCGTTTATTACGTTCAAAGTGAGTAAGATACTGTCGATGTATGTTTTTGTGGGAAAAACCATGTCGTCCCACTAGAGGTCATGCACGTATATATGCGTCATTTGAACCTCAGTTTTTCCAGCAATACTCGACATTTTTAAATTTATAAATAAAATTTAAAATAAAATATTTTTTAAATATTTTTATTAGGATGATAGGTTATAACCTATATAAAACAAATGAATACAAAATAATTAAAAAAAAATTATATATTTGTAATAGAAATATAATTTAAAAATTATTTGCAGAGGAAAACTACTGTAGAATTTCGCCCATTCCCTGTTCCGTCAGTGGATTAAGCGCAAATAGCTAAGAGGTTTTCTGCATATGAAAAATGTTCAGATTATTAATTACTGCATATTAAAATATTAATTTTTTTCTTGAAAATGATGCCACATTTGTAATTATATCTTATTTCAAAGTATTTTTAATAATTTTTTTTATGTAATTAATTATTTAATGCATGTTTTTTATCTTCAAAGCCGAATTTCTCAAAATGTCGTTTTTTCATGTTTGGGGGCACATAGCTTAAACTCTATAAGACAAAAATGCTTGAAATTTTTTTATACATGTTTCTCTAATGTATTTAAGTACTTTAATACGAGAAATAATGCAAATGCATGGATTGAAGTTCAATAACTTTTCGAAGTTCCCGATTGAAATATGACAATAACCATATTTCGAATGCAGGCATTTTTATCAATGAACGAGATTCCTTATAATTTATACTGCCTGAAATAGTTTAAAATGGAGATCGGTCTGTTTGTTGACTAAATTCGCTGATTTCTCATTTGTATGTCACAATAACATTCAATATAGAGATAGGTAAGAAAACGTATGACTTGAAAATGAATTTCGGAAGTGCTCCTTGGAATGTATCTGTAACATCAATACTTGGCGAGAGTGATGCAGTTTAAGTCAATATTTACGTTACGTATAAGTTATTGGGGGTTCGAAGTGGATCCGTATTGAAAATGCATTGGTATTTCTGATTTGAATTTTTTTTTTTTTTTTTTTTTCGGAAAGAAATAAACGATAGTATTCCAATACCATGGAAATAAAATTTTATAAAAAACTTTTCTTCAACAGAGCAAATCAAAGTTCTTATCTAGTGATATATGGTTTTGGGGTAAACTTCATTACGTCTATGCTTCTTCTACACATACGGTGACCATCGATATAGATATACAACTAGTTAGACTTCTCCGATGTCAATGCAAAGAGAAAAACGCGCCGGTGGTTGATGACGCTGGGTGGATGATTAACAAATCACAGTTCATTTTTATAGTTGGATGGGAATGCGAAAAACCTTGTAAAGTGCTAGAGTAGATTTTTTGTGTGCATATTATTACTAATTAAGGTCTACTATTAACATTTCTGCTATGTACAACCCAAAATTTTATTTTCAATCCTCGGCCATCCGTATTTTTTATCCCACCATTGGCATTTGGCTACGGCTTTATTTTCCCAGCGTTAAGCAGTCTATCCAGTTGTTTATCTATATCGATGACGGTGACTTAACAAAAAATATTGATTTTAACAAGTAACTAATCTTAAATATCTTGCTTGGCTACATTTGCGGATCCAGCCAGGGGCCCGTTGTTCACCGTTAAATAGGGCAAAAATAAAGAAGACGAAAAATATTTTATGCATTTCTGTCATGACTGTAATAAACAAAAGTCAAATACCAGTGTTGAAAATTAGCACATATTTCATCATTTAATAAATATATACTAGGGGGCTTCGCCCCCTGCTCGCTAACGCTCGCCAACCCCCAAACGAATCGCTGCGCTCGGATTGAGCGGCTTTGCCGCTCGAATTTGTGGTTAAAACATCTTGCTGCGCTCGAATAGGTTTGCCAGCCATAAAAAATGTAACCAAATTCTTATAAATTTAATGTAAGGCCTAATAGAGAAAACACCCAAATTGCAAGTTTCATAATAGAAAGTTAAATATACTATCCGAAAACATTCTGACTTAAAACTTCATTAGCTATGGCCTTACATTGAAGTCCCAATATCTTTTATTTATTCTGATAAGTCGCCCCGTTAGAGAACGACGTCCAACGCGAAGCATTTTCTGGATAGAAATACTTCAAAATAATAATTACTCTAATACAAAAATGCTTCAGAAAAACAGAAAAAATCAACTTTGAAACGAAGAGTTTAAAAAGAGCTTTAAAATTAGCAACGGGTTTGTTGTTTACATATAAGGATAGCTTTAAAATTAGCAACGGTTGGTTGGTTGGTTGAACCCCCGAGCAGCCGGTTTGTTGTTTACATACGTAAGGATGTTGCCAATCATATATTCAAAATCATTGAGGCTTTGTAGTAGCTTAATGATGAAAAATATTGAAATTTAACTAATTAATAAAGTGTTAATAAATTATTTTGGCACGTTTTGGCAAATCTACAGCTTATTTCCTTTAAAATGACACCTTGATCATTGAAATTGGTTGAGCAGTTTAGGCGGACGGACTAACCCCAAAAAACGTATTGCCTATTAAATATATATATATATATATATATATATATATATATATATCAGGCTTTGGATGAAGTCAATCAAGATTTGACGAATCCGTACTGAACATCTGTATTATAAATGTTCTCATCCTCAAAAATGAAGATGAAAAGGACCAAAACAAGACACCAAACTGCTCTGTAAAATATATCAAACAAATTTGGTCTGATTCTTGATGATCATAGAAGTAGAAGTCTGTTCATAAGTGCACTTCAAAGAGAATATGAAGTTTGGTATGAATTTTGAAAGAATCGTCGAAAATCCAGACGTAGCCAATCATAGCGTCGCCTTTATGTGATTGAGACTTTTTGCCTATATGTAACATATTCTGTATAATCAAGTTGTCCTATAACTCAAGAACGACAAAATATACCTAAATTATTCAACAGGGATTTGGTAGTGTAGAAATTGTGCAGTAGATGGCGCCACTGATGTGTTTGAATATGCTGGTCACCACTGTAGCGATGTGCGCTAACGGGGAGTCGAACCAGCGACTCCTAGATCAGTAGACAGGCGTGCTAACCACTAAACAAAAATGACCACTAGTGTCTTGGTGTTGTATTTGTCAACTGTACACGAGACCACCACACATGCATGAGAAAAGAGAGTTAAGACTTAAAAATATGGACACTTGTTCTTGTAAATTAGGAATTTTTCATTATGTAAGTCTTCTTGACGAACGTAGAGTTGTAGTATTTCATAAGTTCACATATAAATGAAATCGAAAAATGGACTCATTAAAATAATAGTGTTCGTAAAAAAATAAACTATTGTTACACAAATTGAAACTAAACCAGTCAATTAATTACATACCTTAAATAATTATTTAAAAATTAAATAAATTTGTGTTGAATATTCCTGACATGTACTAAACGTTTGGAAATATGTCTTACAAAACCAAAAATGCTGCATTAAATTTAAAGTAAAAGTAAAATTTTCCTCGGGATTTTATGCACACAGTCAGTAAGTACTACAGGATATTTTCTACTAAAGTCTGATATAACGTCCGAGAAACTTTACGAATAACAACTAATGATCGTTCCCTATTCACAATATAGCAATAAATTTTGTCAGTAAGGTCACAGGGTAATAGGATGTTGATACAGATAACAACTACTTATTTCCTACTCATTTATTTCTTGTGGTGTTGCTCTCCTCCTTAGAATATGGTAAGAAGTTTTTCAATCAAAATTTCAGTTTGAGATTCACATATTCATTTTAGAAAGTTTCGTCTAATGCATTTTTTTTTTTTTTTTTTAATTCTTTAAATTCTATTCGATTGTCTTTGCTTGTTTATTTGTGACAGTCAAAATCTTTGGAGAGTTAACTAAACCCCCTTCCAGTCATACAATCGAATTGAAACTTAACAGATAGACTCGTTGTCAGTGACAATACATTTTATCAACTTTTTGGGTCTGTCACATAAATGTTACTTTTACAGACGTTGTGTTACTGTAAGTCAGATCCTTATACAATATTCGGGAATGTGCAATTTGACGATATATAATGACTGAAATCTTCCCATGTTAAGATTGAAGATTAGTGATAAAAATAACATAACCCATAAGAACAAAGTTTTTAATAAGAATCCTTTACATGCATTGCCAACATTTATTTTCATTAACTTAGCGTCGAAATTAGATGCAATTAAATACATGTTTTGCTCTACCAGTAAAATATGCGGTTAACTATTTATCAAAATTTATTCATTCAAAATGAAATTCAATTTATGCACTCGCATCCAAATATCTTTTATTTATTCTGATTTTTTTTTTTTTTTTAAATATTTATTTATTTATTTATTTATTTATTTATTTATTTATTTATTTATTTATTTATTTATTTATTTATTTATTTATTTATTTATTTATTTATTTATTTATTTATTTATTTATTTATTTATTAAAACAATTTTGTGAGCAGGAAAGAGCTTCTTCAATTATCGGTTAAATGCTATTTCAGGGTGTTTGGATTATGACAAGTTGGTTTATTAGTATTCCTTAAAATTAACCATTTAATGACATGCCCCCAAACTTCCATTGAATGCATTGTCATCGACATAGAATCTATCTTCTAAGTTTCAGCCTAATTGGAGGACGGCAAGGGGATTACTTAGATCTTTGCAGATTAGCCTGACATCGAGATATCCAGCCAAACACACCCACAAAATCGAAGTTAATATCATCGACATTGAATCTATCTTCTAAGTTTCAGCCTAATTGTATGTCGGCAAGGGGGTTACTTAGACCTTTGCAGATTTGCCTGACATCGACATATCGAGCCAAACACACACACAAAATCGAAGTTAATATCATCGACATTGAATCTATCTTCTAAGTTTCAGCCTAATTGTATGTCGGCCAGGGGGTTACTTAGACCTTTGCAGATTTGCCTGACATCGACATATCGAGCCAAACACACACACAAAATCGAAGTTAATATCATCGACATTGAATCTATCTTCTAAGTTTCAGCCTAATTGTATGTCGGCAAGGGGGTTACTTAGACCTTTGCAGATTTGCCTGACATCGACATATCGAGCCAAACACACACACAAAATCGAAGTTAATATCATCGACATTGAATCTATCTTCTAAGTTTCAGCCTAATTGTATGTCGGCCAGGGGGTTACTTAGACCTTTGCAGATTTGCCTGACATCGACATATCGAGCCAAACACACACACAAAATCGAAGTTAATATCATCGACATTGAATCTATCTTCTAAGTTTCAGCCTAATTGTATGTCGGCAAGGGGGTTACTTAGACCTTTGCAGATTTGCCTGACATCGACATATCGAGCCAAACACACACACAAAATCGAAGTTAATATCATCGACATTGAATCTAT
This sequence comes from Linyphia triangularis, assembly GCA_963978545.1. Classification (NCBI taxonomy): domain Eukaryota; kingdom Metazoa; phylum Arthropoda; class Arachnida; order Araneae; family Linyphiidae; genus Linyphia; species Linyphia triangularis. Next base: position 65,514,165 of record OZ021729.1, read on the forward strand.
CTTCTAAGTTTCAGCCTAATTGTATGTCGGCCAGGGGGTTACTTAGACCTTTGCAGATTTGCCTGACATCGACATATCCAGCCAAACACACACACAAAATCGAAGTTAATATCATCGACATTGAATCTATCTTCTAAGTTTCAGCCTAATTGTATGTCGGCCAGGGGGTTACTTAGACCTTTGCAGATTTGCCTGACATCGACATATCCAGCCAAACACACACACAAAATCGAAGTTAATATCATCGACATTGAATCTATCTTCTAAGTTTCAGCCTAATTGTATGTCGGCCAGGGGGTTACTTAGACCTTTGCAGATTTGCCTGACATCGACATATCCAGCCAAACACACACACAAAATCGAAGTTAATATCATCGACATTGAATCTATCTTCTAAGTTTCAGCCTAATTGTATGTCGGCCAGGGGGTTACTTAGACCTTTGCAGATTTGCCTGACATTGACATATCCAGCCAAACACACACACAAAATCGAAGTTAATATCATCGACATTGAATCTATCTTCTAAGTTTCAGCCTAATTGTATGTCGGCCAGGGGGTTACTTAGACCTTTGCAGATTTGCCTGACATCGACATATCCAGCCAAACACACACACAAAATCGAAGTTAATATCATCGACATTGAATCTATCTTCTAAGTTTCAGCCTAATTGTATGTCGGCCAGGGGGTTACTTAGACCTTTGCAGATTTGCCTGACATCGACATATCCAGCCAAACACACACACAAAATCGAAGTTAATATCATCGACATTGAATCTATCTTCTAAGTTTCAGCCTAATTGTATGTCGGCCAGGGGGTTACTTAGACCTTTGCAGATTTGCCTGACATCGACATATCCAGCCAAACACACACACAAAATCGAAGTTAATATCATCGACATTGAATCTATCTTCTAAGTTTCAGCCTAATTGTATGTCGGCCAGGGGGTTACTTAGACCTTTGCAGATTTGCCTGACATCGACATATCCAGCCAAACACACACACAAAATCGAAGTTAATATCATCGACATTGAATCTATCTTCTAAGTTTCAGCCTAATTGTATGTCGGCCAGGGGGTTACTTAGACCTTTGCAGATTTGCCTGACATCGACATATCGAGCCAAACACACACACAAAATCGAAGTTAATATCATCGACATTGAATCTATCTTCTAAGTTTCAGCCTAATTGTATGTCGGCAAGGGGGTTACTTAGACCTTTGCAGATTTGCCTGACATCGACATATCCAGCCAAACACACACACAAAATCGAAGTTAATATCATCGACATTGAATCTATCTTCTAAGTTTCAGCCTAATTGTATGTCGGCCAGGGGGTTACTTAGACCTTTGCAGATTTGCCTGACATCGACATATCCAGCCAAACACACACACAAAATCGAAGTTAATATAAAGGATTTTTAAAAAAAAAGGAAAATACTGTCATTTTGATGGTTTTAAATCTTTTATAATAACTTTGTTTTTCTCTGTGGCTAAAAAAACATTCGAATGGCTAATTTACGAACTTGACGTCATCCAAACGAGCTACAACTTGGAAGATCAACTCGTTATCGATGACAATACATTCTATCAAGCTTTTTTCGGGGGGGGGGGGAGAGTTAATGGCATGGAATCGATCATTTAATTCGTAGTGGTCAAACACTATAAGAGCTCAATCTGAGCTCAAAATTGCCAAAATAAATTGAATTGCTCATTAAAGTTGGCAATGCATATGAAGGACTTATAGTAAAAACTTTATTTTTAAGGGTTTATCTTTAATGCCTATCTGATAGAGTAAATGAAGACAAAGGACGAAGTAGTTTAAGTACCATTATTCTAAAAAAAAAACACACATTAACAGTTTTAACTGAAGATAAGTTGTCAAGAGGTAAGAACAGTACGGTTAGAACGATAATTCAGATAAACGGTTTTACGTGGTTTTATGCGTTTTCGCATTTTTAAATGCATTTTCAAACATTTAAATTGCGTTTTTTTTTTACAACCACTTCTAACTTAAACCATTAATATCCCTTGTTCGTTATTTGCAACTATTTATCTGCTGTTTTGTTTAAGAAAAAAATGTCATATGTGCAGAATTACTGTCTTACGTTTAGGTTATGTGACACTTTTTGAAGTTAATATGCAAACCTTACCTCAATAGATGATGGATATGATTGAATATTTAATACATATTGTTTTAATACAGTTCAACTTACAGTTTATATGTTCAAAGTTGCTTAGTTAAGAAAGGGGGAAAGTTTTTCTTTATAGTTCTATAATGTCGTAATTAAACAGTGGAGTGAGCCACACCTGTTTTACCCTTAGAAACACTCAGAAATATTAAGATGTCACATTTTATTCTGTTTAATTACTTTCTGCATAATTCGTGCAGCCTTGTAAAAATGTATCTCCATAGTAGATTCATAACTGCATATAGAGATATCCGGTTGCTCCTTACATCATAAGCATTTTGAAGAATTGCCATGTGGTTGGCATCTAAAACATGTGAAAAAAACTTTTTATATTCTAAAGAGAAAGTAGCAGAAAACAACAATTACGCCTTGGCCCCCTATCAAAATATCATTTTTATTTGTTACGTCATAACTCGTAAATGAACTAAGATAGTGGATTTCAATGCAACTTCTTCAACAAAATAGAAATCGTAAATAAAACTTATATTTAGTCCATTAGAAAATGTATTAGGTGGCCCACTCAAATTTATGCAAACTACGAAATAATAATAATATTTAATAATAATAAATAATAATAGATAACAGATTATAGATTATTATTATTATTATCATTATTATTAATAATAATAATAATAATAATAATAATATTAATAATAAGGAGGATAATAATAATAAATTACTATTATTAATATTATTATTATTAATAATAATAATAATGAGGAGGATAATAATAATGAAGATGATGATAATAATAATGATGAAGATGATGATAACAAAATTAATAATGAAGATAATGATAATAATGAAGATGATGATGATGACAACAATAACAACAATAATAATAATAACAATAATAATAAAGTCATCTACATCATTATTCTGATGACGATAATAATAATAAATAACACACTCACTACATCTCGAATACTATGCTGTAGGTTTTATGGTAAAACCATAGACCCAATTGGAATAAAATCATTGAAATATCTGTCAACGACAAAATTTATTTATTCAATAATCAATTTTTACACCGACACTTAGCTCATGTGTCTTAATAAAAGCTGTGGTAGAAAGTCACCCCGTTTAAGGTTTTCGCAAAGTTGAAAAAACGTTAACGTAAAGCCTTAATGGACAGATGGATGGATGGGAGCCCATTATGGGAAAATAATAATCATAAATTCAGAAAATATTTTCTTTCAAGTTGTTGCATCTAAAGTCACTTTCAGTACCCTTTCTTATTCTAGATATAAAAAAAAAGTTATGTTTTCTAAAAGTCATGAATATAAAATCCGATTTTGGCTTTTTTTTTAATAGTTAGGAGGTTTTATCCATTGAATTTTGGCTACTATGTTTATAAAGTATTCCATAGATAAGATGAATATGAAACATTTTTATTGCTATAATAATTTGAAAGTGTGCTTATAATATATCCACGTTTTGGAACATCCTGATTTCAAAGAAGTGATCTAACAAAATCTCTGTGTGTGTGTGTGTGTGTGTGTGTGTGTGTGTGTGTGTGTGTGTGTGTGTGTGTGTGTGTGTGTGTGTGTGTGTGTGTGTGTGTGTGTGTGTGTGTGTGTGTGTGTGTGTGTGTGTGTGTGTGTGTGTGTGTGGTCAGCCTAACTCCCGACCAAATGGACCTACGATGTTCAAATAATTTGGTATGAGGGTTAGTGGTGGCCATGGGACCCACCATTAGGGTTTCGTCAAAATCGAGCATGCGCATAAGGTAGCTGCCATTGAAAAAATCATGTTTTTTAGTAATTGCTAATAAACAGCTCTAGCGATTTTGTCCAAAATGACATGTATACTATTAGAAAGCCAAAACTACTTATGCTGAAAATTTCAGAGCTCTACTCCAATTTTAAATAGATTTCTATAGATTCACAGAACCACAGACAGACACTCAGCTTGTTTTATTATTATAGATATGCCATGAAACAAAATCTTCAAACCAAATTTTAATTTTCGTCTTGAAAATGCAGGTAGCGCAGCAGTATTGGTCAATGTCAGAAACAGGGGTCCCGGAAGATTGGCCAATTATGACCGAAACTCGAGCATCGTTCCAAAATACACGGTTTTTTTTCACAAGTTAAACATGTCAGAATCATTATAAAACATTTCTTTACCATGTTATCTTCTTAAAGTATATTTCAATTTTAAAACTCTGCATCAATATTTCAAAATTTACAGTATATTTTTTTAAGCACTGGGAGAGATTGGCCTAGATCCGTATTAACGGCCAGTCTACAACGGTTTACATCGGGATTGGCCAATGTCGAGTGCTATTACTCAGCGTTGTTGTGCAACTGAAGTACTCTTATTTTTTTTATACTTCCTAATAAAATATTTTGTCTTTAGCATCTATTAATTTTCTATCAATTTAATAAATAGTTCTAAGATTGAATAGTAAAAGGGTAAAGTAGATTAAAAATTTCAAAAATACCAATTTTGTGATTTTTGTAAAACTATAAAATTCAATCCATTCTTATTCTTTCAACATATAATTTTTGTCTGTATTTTTCCTTGTTCCAGAGAAAAATTAACTTAAAAAAATTAGAATTCAATGGTTTGGCCTGCTGCGATTTCACACAAAAAGACCTTTTCCGAAAATTTCGTTTTTCAAATTTCAATCTATCTTTAAAAAAAAAAATTGCAACTAGCTTGTTTATATAATTTTTACTATATATTTGCCTTACCATTGATCAATCTGAGATTAACAAATTTATCCAATTTTTGTAATATTTCTCTTTAAAAAAATTATGATTTTAATTGAGTTTTGGTGTTTTTAGTTGAATTTTAGTGTTGGAGTTTTAGTGTTTTTGTTTAAGGATTTAAAAAAAAAAAAACATACTGTCTAAGTGTTTACTTCAGATTTCTAAAGAAATTTTACGTAATTCAGAAAAAAAAGACAAAATGACGTGGGATTTTCCGATTTAGAAAAGAAAGATTGAAAATGATCATTTTAACATTAAATTTTTTTTAGCCTATCGAATATTCTTAAGTTATTTTATTTGCTCATTTAAATACAATAATTTAATCACGTAAGTTGAAAGTTTATATTGCTCTTAAACTTTTATTTCAACTAAGTCAAGTTGTATGGAACTAATTATTAATGGTAGTTAAAAAAAAAAAAGAACAAGAAAAAAATAGTTCTTCATATAATTACTTTGATTAAGAAAAAGAGTGCAGGGACGTTACAAACTCTGGGTTCAGACATTTAAAAAAAAATCTGAACTCTGAGTTCTTCCTTTAATTATTCAAATTTGAATTACCTTGGGAGTTTAAGAGATGGAAATAAAAGTCTTTTGTGTTAGAAAACAAAACTTGCATTCAAACTGTAAAAAAGCAATTTCAATTTCATTCATAAAAAAAACTTCGCAACTTCTAATTATGTATATAATTACATTTCTCTTCATTCGATGTGAATGTAAAATATCCAATTCTTCAATAATTTGTATCAATTGATTTTTGTCATTTCAAAATATATTAACTTTAATGGTAATACTATTATCAAAGCTTTCCATTATAATTTAATGTTTTCAATTGTTTAAAGAAACAGTTACAAAAAATTAAAGTAAAATAAAGTATTGTTAATAAAAAAAAAATAAAAAAAAAATCGTTTTAGTTCAATCAAAGAGGTTGAGTGTAAAATTACTTTTAATAAAAACTAAAAATTTCAATTAACAAAAGAAAGTCCCATAAGTTTAAAATGTCAGTTAAACATTTGGAAAAAAGACATTCATTTTACTTTAAAGTTCCTTTTTTTTTAATACTTTAATTAAATTGAAAATACTTGCTAACGTATTTTATTCTTTAGATAAAAAGAAATATATTATTTATTCTATGGCTAATTTAGAATAGGGGAATGTAAGAATTTATTCCTTTCCCGTACTTTAATACTAAAAAAAAATTGGGGTTGTTGAGGGGCTTTACACGAAGGCAACTAATGATTTGAATTGCTTTTTAGTCGATTTGTTTGTTGCATTTCACTCACTAAGTTAAAATAATTAAAAGGTATATAAAAAAAAAATAGTGTATTTTAAAGAGCGCTATCAAAGTATTGAAAAAAAAATCGTATTAGCTTTTCCACAATAAAATGACTTTGATTAAAAAATTCTCTTATATCTGTATAAAATGAAAGGGAAAGAAATGGTCTGGGAATATTTTTTTTAATTACTCTTCAGCAAGTAACATTTTATTAATCGAATTATGTTGTTTTAGCCACTGCGATGGTGGGACAGTCCCTTTTAACAAATTCCTATTCATAAGGATAAAACAAAAAACTTTAAATAGTTATTAAAATCACTTAAAATGTATGTTTTTTATAGTAAATAACCATTGCTAACTGGGCACAAGTGTACTCGAGTATGCAGATATCAAGTTTCGAAGGAATATATCTCGTTTTCGGATCGTTCTGTAATGCAAACTTTCTGATAATGAGCACTCTTCCGGTATCATATTCATGAAGCACTCTTCCGGTGTCATATTCATGAAGCACTCTTCCGGTTTCATATCCGTGAAGCACTCTTCCAGTTTCGTATCCATGAAGCACTCTTCCAGTTTCATATCCATGAAGCACTCTTCCAGTTTCATATCCATGAAGCACTCTTCCAGTTTCGTATCCATGAAGCACTCTTCCAGTTTCGTATCCATGAAGCACTCTTCCAGTTTCGTATCTATGAAGCCCTCTTCCAGTTTCGTATCCATGAAGCACTCTTCCAGTTTCGTATCCATGAAGCACTCTTCCAGTATCATATCCATGAAGCACTCTTCCAGTATCATATCTATGAAGCCCTCTTCCGGCAGTAACACCCGTGTGACCATTTTCGAATTTTTCAATCCAATCGCAGATAGTCCGTTGCAGCAAGACACTGTTCCCGTATTGTGCCGAAAGTCTTTGGTAGATTGCGGACCCTGATACATTTTCCGACCACAAAAACCGGATCACTGCTCGTTGTTCGTCTATGGCGCAAACTTCTAATGGAGCGGCTATGATCTATCTGCAATGAAAGGAAGACAAATGAAGGAATTGGGATGGAAATTTCATAGCACGACCACAAAAACATAACAATAAAATAAACGAGAACAGAGGGCAGTATGAACAATGTAAGAAAAGTTATGTCAAACATTGCAGATAATTTTTTACTCACTCTTGTAATTTAAGTGAATGGTAGAAACTAACAACCCAAAGGACTCACTTTCAAAATTTATTTTTGAAAGAAACTCTTGTAGAACAACAACGCTGTCCAATATCGCTTGACATTTGACAATCCCGATGTGGAACGTTGTACACCGGTCGTTGATAGAGATATTAGCCAATCTTACTCAATGCTAGATAAAAACATACTAGAAGCTTTGAAATGTCGATGAAGTGTTTCAAAATTAAAATACTTCATTGATAAGAAATGACGGAGGGCAAATAAATATATTTTGTTATGTTTTTTACATATTTATTTTTTAAAAAATCGTGTATTTTGGAACAATTCTCAATTTTTGGCCAATCTTTTAGAAGCCATGTTTCAGATATTAGCCGACTGCTACGCTAATTGGATAGGTGCAAGCGATGAAACTGTTTAAAAACATCTAAATGCCTACATATATGATTTAGGAATGTTCAAGTGTACTTGAACGTATTTTTACTTGAAATCAGTTTAAATACGTACGTATAAATTTATGGTAGACTTTGATTTTAAAATCTAAATTTCTTATACCCGTTTACATAAACAAACACGTAAAAAGGCTATGGTTTAAAAATTGTAGTTGAGGTCTAAAATATTTTATTTTGGAACTTGTTCAACAAAATTTTGAAATAATATTTTCGGTAAAAGCATTATTGTTTATGTGATGTTGAAAAGATTCCAAGCTTATTATTTTCAAACTTTTTGCATTGCGTTGAAAGTTTAAAATATTTTAAGTAAAATTGTCTGTCTTTTAATTCAAAACAAACTCCAAGAAACTGTGGAATTCTGACTACCAATGAAGTCGTGTAAATTTTCCGAATTCTATGCTCTAATTTATATTTTTTAGAAAAAAAAAATGGAAATAAAAATTATTCCTCTATTAAAGAATAAATGTTTAATAATTGTCTAGTAGAAATCTATTTACAACTTCAAAATACCTTAAAAACATATTGAGACAGTTTGACAAGTTTAAAAGTATTAGTTTTGAAATTTTAAAAATGATTGAAAGAGCGATATATAAACTTTCTTGATAGTATATTTAGCTATTCGAAATTAGCAAAAACCATAAACACTCCTTATAATATATTTTGAATTTCCCATTGTGTTTTACAACGTATTTCTCGGTAAAAATGGTTTAGATAACTCGCTTTACTTCTAAAAAAAATTGCATAAAGTAGTTTCAACAAAAATAATTCGTTTGAAATCATAGAGAACTTCCAATGTTCTATCACAGAGTGTACCTTTTGTACCAAATAAGATAGAAAATAAAAGATATAAAGATAAAACACGGCTACAAAATACTTTTCTTTCGTGAAAGTAATGCGATTCCACATAAATTCCGATTCCAGCAGCGAGAGTCCAAAGATATCTCAAGAGACGAATGGGTAAAAGAGTAAAGAAATCCATGAAATCTTGAAAAAAAAAAAAAAAAAATCCAGTCTTTTACTCTCTAAACATATTTCCGACTTCAAAACGACGAATCGTGTTTGTACTGGGCACACATAATAATAAGTGGAAACGAAAGCTCAGACGACAGTTTAAAGATGGATAACTGCGAGTTTTGAAAAAGAAAAGGCTTCACTTGTGTAGGCGAGCTATTTTTAGGATTTCCATGCTGAAAGAAACAAAATACGAAAATGGATGAAACGTTAATTTGTTAAGAAGTTACAAAGTGTCATTTAGTAAGCGATTTTTTGGGGTTTTCTGAAAGATATTTCTGACGTTCGGGATGACAAATGTGTTTGTACTTTACACGCGTAGGAAGTTGAGTTGAAAGGTTTTGACGACATTTTAAGATTGATAACTGCAACTCTCAAAAACAAAATGATTCGCTTATATTCACAGGCTATTAATAGAACTTCCGTACTAAAAGAAGGAAAGAAAATTATTGGAAAATTAGTTTGTGAAATGGTCAGGAAAAGGTGTGTGTGTGTGTGTGTGTGTGTGTGTGTGTGTGTGTGTGTGTGTGTGTGTGTGTGTGTGTGTGTGTGTGTGTGTGTGTGTGTGTGTGTTTCTCCAAGATATCCCTTATTTAACGCAAATGTTGGTGATACTGAACACACACATAGTAATAAGATAAGGTTATAATAACATATTAGGTTTGGTAACTACAATATCTCAAAAAAATATGTTGCGCTTATAGAGGAAATTTTTTTTTACCTTTATATTAAAAGCGGATTTCGCCAAAATGCGTGAAATCTGCGTGAACACGCATTGAAAATCAATTTCCTCCCATAGAATTAACCTCATGCATGAATTCACGCCTCGGCACATCATGGTTAAATTTTTTATATAATCCTCACATTTATAAAATCAGATCATCCTAACCATGTTTTGATAAGTGGCACTACCTCCCTGCCCTTTTTCTTTGAAAATAACGTCCCTGTCTGAAAAAATGCAAAATTTTCGTACGTTTTCCAACGGAATGCAATATACGGGTCCCACCTCCGAAATCGCCAATTTTACGCATGCACGTTCGTGTTCAAACGTGCCTCACGCAGACCAGTGATTGAAAGTGATTGACAAACTGCTGATACCACGTGCTACATTAGTAGGTGGATTGTAGAGGAGCGTTCCACAATTTCCAAATGTAATTTCGAACATAGATTAATATATTGTCCGCACGTTTAATCGGGGATTTTTTTTTTTTTTTTTTTTTTTTTTTTTTTTTTTTTTTTTGCCAGTAGGACTGGTTTAGAAGTTCAGTTCATTTCGCCTACGTCTATGCCGGCGTATTCAGCATTTTAAAATCATATTTTCGCTCCGTTACGCAAAATCGCGATTGTGCTTCATTGTCATTGTTGTAGTTATTAGTTTTGTTTAAAAACTTAATATGCTTTAGCTTTAAAAAATTTTACTTTAAAAAATACCCTTTGGGTTTTAAAAATGCCCCTAAAAATTTACAAAGAGGGTGAAAATACCGTTTGGAAATATTTATCTAGCAAACACTGGCTAAAAGAAATGACGAATGTTTCGGAGCATTATAACCCTCGTGTTGCTGACGGCGCCAGATAATCTGAAAACAACCAACTAACTGGCTAAAAGAAACAATATCTATATATATTAAGAGTCTGCACCTGATGAAATGAAAAAAAAAAACTAAGTAATTTTTAACACTCATAAAGGGACCAGAAGTCATTGAAATTTTGTTTATTTAGTTCTGATTTTACTGGTTGTGACCAAAATTTTACACAGGTCTATTTCTAGAACTATTGGATGAATTTGGGTCATTATATTTTTCTTCTCCTCAGATTGATTAGAAGAAGTGCCTTGTGTTTGATTTAATGCGTGTATGGCTCTGTACCTTCTGGAAATGATGCCATAAGTTAGGAATTTAAACCAGGCTAATGGGCTAATTAAAACGGGTCAACGTGTAAACGGAAACACGTGTTTTCAGAGCATGGTTATCAATGCTCTGAAAAAAACACGTGTTGCAAATTAGAAAACCACTTTCATTTTTATAAAGTTTCGACTCATCAAGGTGCCTGGTTGGTTTTAAACGTAGTACCTACCGCTGACTACTCTGTGTGGGTGCAGTGGTGACCATGAAACCTACCATTAAGGATTTCGTCAAAATCGTGCACGCGCAGGTAGCTGCCATTGAAAAAAGCATGTTTTTCAATGACTGCGAAAAAGCGGATCTAACGATTTTTATCAAATTCACTGTGGCAATGCCTCTTAAAGTGCTCTGAACATCCCCACCTCCGAAATTCTCAAAGGAATGCGGGAAAAAAAGCGTAAAAAGTTGGAAAACGAGTGCATTTAACTCGGAGCACTCCGTCCTTGAGCACAGCCTATCAGTGATTGATTTTTTTATGTTACATGCAAAAGAAAGGACAGTGTAATTTCTATCGAATAATATCACCAATTTCTCCATTTTGCGTTTTTTTTTTTTTTTTTTTTTTTTTTTAAATGGTAAATAACGCCATAATTTCTAATATGATGCACAATATTATAGAGTAGCTGAAAGTTTAACGATGCTCCCCACCCCTAGTTATTATACTACATTTACTTTTTGTGTTTTTTTACTTTCAATTACACATTAACATACGGTAATGAAAGTATAACATTCAGTAAAAAAAAAAAATTTCGATATTTTGTTTCCATTTTATCACGTTTCATTTTGGAACACCTTTACTTCAAAAACATGGTCTTGAAAAAATGTGTGTCTGCGTGTATCCACGTGTATGGGTTAGTGGTGGCCATGGGACTTGTCATCAAGGTTTTCGTCAATATTGAAAATTTTCAAGAAAAACGCACGAACAAATCATGTTTTTCCGTAATTTCTAAAAAAACGACTCTAATGCTTTTCATCAAAATCTCTGTGGTAATGCTTCTTAAGGTGTTTTAAACATCCCTACCTCCGAAATTCCCGTAAAAAAACAATAGCGGTGTAAAAAGTAGAAAAATGAATGTTTTTCATACAGAGTTCTCTTCCATTAAGCATCACTCATTAACGACCGTTTTTCTCCTCTTCTCCGTTTCATTTACAAAAAAAGGATAATATAAGAATTATCGCCAAAAATATCGCCAAGCTGGACATTTTTTCAAATGAATGAAAATAAGAAAATGGTAATAGCAGTATTCCACGTCAAATTTAAATCTAGTGACCAATATCATACTGTAATTGAAAGTTGTGCGATGTTTCACACCCCTAGTTTAGTAAGTATTTGCATGTTTTTGTGCATAATTTATAACTTGTAGGTATATATTTTTATTGTGAGCACTTTTTCTTGGTGTGGTTAGGAGTATTTCAACTTTAAAGGAACGAACCTGATTTTCATTGCAAATCTAAATCTCTCCGCAATATTGCATCATATATTTACCGTGGCACTCAAAGAGTCCCTCAATACAAATAGTCGTATCCAAATTTAACGTTGTTGTCGCTTACGACATTTTACGTTTGGAGCGATGACATGATTATTTACGTCATAACATCCTTCGACCATAACAAACGTAACAAAAAGAATTGATATCTCCCCCCCCCCCCCTTTGAAAAAAACTAAACGCTGTAAAAAAAAAATAACGACAAGTAAAATGGTCAGCCAGAAAAAGTTATGAAATGTAATATGTTTCACCAAGCGGCTGCTTTTTCATTTCTTTGGGGTACTTGTACACATTGAAGTAAACACGAACTATTGGAGGGACCCCATATAGGCAATCACAGTATTTGTCAGACTCGAGTTTTTATAGAACTAATGTGAATTCTGTTCAATGATGGGTTCTAAGAGTTAAATCATAAAAAGAGATTATTTCAAAAGACTGTAACCTGCCAAGTACAATGATTAAAATTATCTATAGAAATTCCTTTCAATAATCCCAATTTAATTCATTGTAAAAACAAATACCTCAAAAGAAATAAAATGTAGCCGCTTGTTTTCAAATATGAAATTTCACAACTTTTTTCTGACTTGATATTTTACTTGATGTTTATTTTTTTCAACGTCTAGTTATTTTTTTGTGAGATCAACATGTTTGCTTACGAAACATCACACTGGTCGAAGTACCATTCAGTTCTCTTCAAGAAAGTCTACTAAAAATTTCGCAGTTGAATGTAGTTCTGTCTTTGGAGTCTGTATTTCAAGCGCCACTTTAGAAATTGTTTTAAAACTTCACAATTCTTCAACGAAAACGTCACAAATATCTGAATTGTGTTGCGTGGGAGGTTTTTACCACTCAAGAATAAATTCAAACAGAGAATAATCGCAGCTTCTCCTTTCAGAAATGTTTACTTCATTTTTATCCACTCAAATATGATTGAAAGAAACTTCACTGTGTGAGACTCAAATTATTAAAATTACAATCATTATTTTTCTTGCACGTGGAAGTTTCTTACTTAATTTTAAGGGGTATGGTACCGAAATTTCTTCAAAAATCCCAATTTTTTTTTCTGATTTTAAAAAATAGTTCATACATTCCTGAAGAGAATGATGTTTTTATCTTATTCCTCCGGTGATTAGAACGCTACAAAATTACCTGTGATTTCACTAATGGGCGTGAACATCACTAATGGGCGTAACACCTTGAAGCGTCTGCTTCAAGTGCGTTTTTCGAGCACTAGTGTTTTTCACAGATGTTGCATATTCAAATCGATATATCTCCAGAACCATTAACGATTGGCTATTCAAATTTTTGGAGCATTTAATTTATATAGTTTTAAATATTTTGTCCTCACAGAATTTTATTTTTTTAATTCTGTTTTAAAATATAATTTTTAGCGTAAAAGATAACATAAAAAAAAAGCAAAAATTTCAATATTTTAACTTTGAGAATTTTTTTTATTTTTTTTAGTGCAGCTATCAAAATTCTGTAAAGACAAAATTTTCTTTATATAATTATGCATTACAGAAAGCTTTCACTTTGAATTTTTTTTTTATTTTTTCTTGACTTATATCAAAATACGCGAACATCAATTATTATGGATTTTTCTTGGTTTTTAAATTTTTTTTAAATAACAAAACACTATATTTAAAAAAACATTTTCTCAAAGATGTATAAATAGTATCTCATACATAAAATAAATTTTTGACATAAAAATGTACATAAATAAAGTTTTTTTTATTTTCGGTACCGCACCCCCTTAAGGAACACATGTAAGATTCTCGAATTACAAGCATCTCACTTTTTTCAAAATTTAAGAACACGTATTTTCTTTTTTGCTTCAACAATCAAACCGAAATTTGCCTTCTAGCACTCATTTACATTAAGTTTAATATATTCTTTAAAAAAAAAAACTTTCTTCAGTAAACTAATATATTTAGAGATCTTGAAAATATCGAGATAGAATTTCACATTGTTTTAAAATGCAATACCAGCATGATCAAACAACTCTAAAAGAAACGTTCTATTTATTTAAGAAAAACAAATGTAATATTGTGATTCGTCGAAATAAATAGTTGAAGATTTGAAATAAAAATAAGTAACATTATTCGGTAATTCCATAAGTTAAAATATTTACTTTTTGTGATATTCTATTTCGTTTCCTTTTTACGGAAAGTTCTTCTTTGTTTCTAAGAGAGAAATGGATAATCCAGATTTATTATTAGAAAATATGTGATTTAGTTTATTTTTATTTTTATACTAACATAAGGCTCTTTGACAACAAATATGGCTGAATATCGAACTTTATTTTTTAATGTGCGCACTACGAGGAATCAATCAGTAATATCGGATATTATCTTCAACCATTATGACCGTTTCCTTCAGGTTAAGAAAAAAAAAAAAAAAAAAAGAAAGAAAAAAAAAAGAAAGAAAAAAAACATAATCAATCTTTTAAAAAAATATTTATGCATTGGAGAATTAAAACGCTGGAATATCAAGTAACACATTATCAAGATTGCAATTTTCTAAACAGCCCTTTCGTCACTATTTTCGTCTAATCTTATAGTTCGAAGTATATTTATTAACCCAATATGCTAAAATTCTGATTTTCAAAAAAAAACTTTCCAACAAACATATTGGACACTTTCGTTCTATATGTGCTCAAAAGTGTTTCTGCTGAAGTTTTCATTCTAAAATAAATTAATGCAAAAACTTGACCTATAACTGATCTGAATTTCAAATTTCACCTTTTTACAACTCTTTCCGCAGAACCAATCATTTTCCAAAAGCACGTTCTTTACACTTTCCGTAAGTATAATTATTTTTCACGCAATTCATATAGTCTGTGGACGCCTGATTTTCAAATGCCAGTTTTCAAAGTCTTCTGCGCTTTAAAAGAATTAGAAATTTACTGGACGCGCGCTCTTTGGACGTTTCCTGACGCTTCTGAGGAATTTACTTCTTACAATATTCAGATGCATCCTCGTTTATTGAATGGAACCAAATTTCATTTTCCTTCGTCTACAAGACTATAAAATAGCAATTTTATGAACGCGAGAGTTTCCCCCCCCCCCCTTCTTTTTTAGGAATTCCTATGAATTTCGTAACTTTTTCTTATTTTAATATATATATTCGTGTATTCATGTGAAACATAGTCTAACCTAAATTCTAAATTTTCAGCTCTCTACGTTTTCTAGACTGCAGTTTATCAATTTTCAAGAACGCATGTTCGTTTTGTACTTCATGGTGTCTCTAAGATATTTCTTTTTTGGAATTTAATCTCATGCACTATTGTGCCCTATATTACTAACTAAAATAAGAACCTTCAGTTGCTCGTTTTAATATAATTACAACTTAATCTACACTAAAAATCGAAACAAAGTCCCTGACTCACTTGGTCTTTCATCCCTAATTCACGTACTGCTCACAAAACATGTAGACTGAGAGGGTACTGCATGTTTAGCTACTTTATCATGCGTCATTCTAATTTTTTTTTATATAGATTATAGAGAGATGATAGTAGATTATGAATGCACTGGTTTTCCCAGGTAAAAAGTGGCCGAAACTACAAAAATTTACTTTGAAATAGTTGATTTAAATTCGATAGCCAAATATGTCATAACTTGCCAAATAATATTTTTTTATGTGCACCTCTGTTTAATGTTCAATAAACAAGAATGCAGACGATACTTATTCTCTAGTGACAGATACATTCATTTTTTAAAAGTGAGTCAATTTGGTGATAAATACTACGTCACTGATGACGTAATATTTATTGCCAACTTGGCTAGCTTTGAAAATATGAAAATATTTGGCGCCAGGAAAGACAAATCGAATTCAGGCTTCTTAATTGACTGAACCAATTTGAACCAACATTTTATCATAGGTTTCTAAATTTTTAAAGGTCCCGATTATCTAGAGACTTACTAATCCAGAGGATTGGGAAGTACAATTATTTGATTCAGCAAATATTTTTAATGCATATAATAACTAAGCAAATATTTTTAATTTTATTTTCCAAAATGAATTTTATATTCCCCTTTTTAGAATCAAATACTTTTCAATATCGTAAAATTATGTATGCATCTTATGTATTTACGTACCTGACAACACCACAAAATACTGCTAGCGTATTATGAAGCTGTGTAGTTTATTTAATCAATAAATAGATTTGAGAAATAACTTTAATGACATTTTAAAAATTATTTAAAATGACATAAAAGTTTCCATTTTCTGTTTCGAAATATTTTTGGTAATTATTTTACAAAAAAAAAAAATTCTCTAAATAGGTAAGAACTATATTCCAAGTTTATTATCGTGTCATTTCGCACAATATGATTTGACCTTTAAATTCGAATTTAACAAATTGAATTATATTTCTTACATTGAACAATCGGTAATGTCAAAACATTACATTAAAATTTGAATTATTGATTACACGGTCGCATCATAGTTACATTTTGAGGATAATTATAATTAGTTTATGACTTTATTAATAGTCCGAGAGGCGACTGCAACTTTTGGACCTCATCGAACATCATTCTGAATTTTTTATACAAATTGGAGAAAAGTGAGTAGATTACAATTCCATTGGTCTGCCGTGGCAAAAAGGGCCAAAACTGATCAAAAATCGACTTGGAATGAGTTGAACTAAAATCCGATTGCCAAATATGTCATAACTTGCCAAAAAGAGAACAAACTTTTTCGTTTGGCAACCCACTGCATTTTGATTTTCAATGAGAAAAAGCGCATGCGATTTCTGATCTCAGGCTCGGAAAACTTGTATCTTTTAAAAGTAAGCCGAATTGGCGACATCAGTTACTTCATCAGTGATGCAATGTTTATTGCCAATTTGGCTCATTTGTGAAAGATGCAAGTAAGCCATCGCCACACATCCGAATCGTCTGCAACCTTCTTAATTGAAAAATAAAGAGTGTGGGTTACCAAATAAAAAAAAATTCTTATTATTTGGAAAGTTATGGAGCATTTGGCAATTGGATTTAGTTCAACTTATTAAAAGTCGATTTTTGATCAGTTTCGGCCATTTTTGCGACGGCAGACCAGAAGATTCGTAATCTATTCACTTTTCTCCAATTTCTATAAAAAAAATTCAGAATGATGTTCGATGGGGTCCAAAAATTGCAGTTGCCTCTCAGTCTATTATATTAACTTCCTCTTATTAAAATGTAATTATTGTAACTACTGAAACATTACTTGTAAATTCAAACATTGTACTCATTTCCAAGCTTCATTAGTATAACACAAAACCTTAAAAGAATAAAATATTAATACTTAAGATTATTTATTATTCGCACATATTTTACGGAAATTGCATTAATATGCAAATCATAAGATTTTCAATAAAGTAGTCGTATAAATTACTAGATAATCTTAGCATATCAAAGTATAAGACAATGTGGTTTGAAGTAGTCATTGATTTTTCTTGGAATATATTTATCCTAATTCTAATATTTGAACTGAATATATCGATAAAAGTTATTCCGTCACCAAAAATGTTCCAGACAGCAACTTGAGTAGAAGTGAAATTCAATATTGGAATTCAATAGTTAATGTGGAAATAGTGTTCAATTCTCTTTGTTTGAAGTGCAACACATTGGTATTTCATTCTGGTGTTTAAAAAAATGTATACTATAAAATATTTGAAGTTTTCCATTTTAATGTATCCGACTACGTTGACAAGGTCAATTTTGAAGAAATTTAGCGACTTTTTTGTTTATTCTTTTAACTTTTTGTTACACATTTTTAACTTTCTGGAACAGTCTATACTTTTTATGTGCGTTAATTAGAAACGAAGTTATAGAGTTAAACATAAATGTATGTATATAAAGTTAAACATAAATGAAAACTTTAAACGTGTTTTTTTGGAAAATAAATTTTTCGTTAAATGCTGTGCTGGCAAGACATGATTTCACAAAAAGTTGTTAATATTTCTGAGTGAAATTTTTAGAAAATGTTTATTGCTGTATTAAGAAGGCAATGAATTGGAAATTTAACATTAACATTATTTACTTTTTAATTTAAAGCTGTTTTAGTAGAACGGTACTCTTAGTTTTCACCAAAATTCATGAATACCAATGTACAACGTTCAAATTTTTTTGTTAACTATTTAGTTGGTTTTATTCAGATTATCTGGCACCGTCAGCAACACGAGGGCTATAATGCGCCGAAACATTCGTCATTAGACAAGCCAATATACATTTACAAACACCCATGCCTAATACGGGACTCGAACCCACTTTTAACTATTTAGAGTATCTCTTAGATTTTTGGTTCATTTCTCTCTCTGCTATCATAAATATGATTGTAAAAGGAATTAGGGTTATGTATGATATATATTTTGTCTTGTATCACGTTTTTGTTTTGTAAATTTTTCTTAAAATTTGTCTAAAACTGCTTTATTTTTATAAAAAAATATATCTTTGCTTTTTTTTTTTTTTTTTTCTTTTGCTTTTCTTCATACTCTTGTATTAAGCACTTTATAAAAAAATCTCAAGAGAGTACAAAATAAGGCATTTTCAAAAAAGTTGCGTAGAACGTAGTCGGATACCTTGAATATTTCATCGCAAATTTTCATTGATAATGGTGTTCAATAGAACGTTTTTTAACAAAATTATTTATGTTTTGTAGCAAACCTAATCAAATATATTCATTCGATGAATATCTTGTTTTTACAATTGTAGAGCATAAAAACTTAAAAAATACAGTAACAGTATTTAAATCGTAATAGATGTAGTATGAGACACTTGGTAATTTTTTTTTTTTTTTTTATTTTTTTTATTTTTTTTTTTTTTTTTGGCGATCAGAAAAATTACCAAAATCAAAGAACACCATATCTGAAAACATAAATAAAAATAAAATTAAGTCAAAATATAAATAATAATGAGATTAAGTTAAATTGTAAATAGTAGTAAAATAAAATAAAATAAATTAAATTAAATTGTAACTTAAAATCATACCCATTGCCAGATATCGTATTTATCCGAAAATAAAACTTCAAAGAAAATCTCGCCAAAAAGAAGTCCTAATCTACACCCATACTTTAAAATACCTTTGTATTGATAGAATTATTGTTGAATTATCGATTCTCATCTGTGACAATGATTTTATTAATTACGTTTAGATATTGCAGTAATAAATAATGTTAGTGAATTTACTAACAAAACGCGAAATCGTATTAATGTCAATGCATTGATTTTACAAAAATTAGCTATAACATTTTCGAAATTTTACCCTAATTTATTTACTGCCAAAACATGTTTTCTTGTAGAAACAGAACCTAACTTTGAGAATAAAATCGTTTAAAAAATGGATAAAAAACTTTGTGAAAAAATAAACTACTCATTTCCTTTCAAATCGAAAATATAGAAAGTTTCCAAAAGTTTTTTTTTATCAACTTAATTTTTTGGAATTTGACTCAAAAAGTTGAGATGAAAGAAATCCATTCAACGTTTATTTGTTTTCATCTTATCAAGAAATAAATTCTAAAAAGGAAGTAAATCTTTTGAACTCGTGTACCTCTGTTTGAATCCGTTTTTGTTTTGTAAGAGTCCTCTTTCACAGAAATATTTTTATTTTATGCTTATTTTAAAATATTGATACATATATACATACATTTTCGTTTTTTTTTTTTTTTTTTTTTTTTTTAATAATAATTTGCTCAAACCAGAGGTATTACTTCTCATAAAAGTACCTTCTCTAAAAAGAGTTTCTGTAACAAAAACTGCGTTTGATATTGAAAAAGGTTTCAGAAAGAAATGTAGAGATTTATTTCATTCGACAAATGTTAAGTTCATACTTAACTAAGTATTTCTTAAACCGTATATTATTGTTGCATTGATGGAATGAAGATTTTTTCCAGGGAGTAAAAAAAAAAATTTTTTTTTTTTTTTTTTTTTTTTTTTTTTGAAAAACAAAACTTAAATTAGTATTTAATCAAAACCTTAGAATTCTAAAGCTTAAATAAAAAGAACCAGATCCTTAGAAATATTTCTTGAAATGTTTATGATCGGAAGTTCCATTTTTATTTTCAAATTTGTTGTATGACTTCTTCATTTATCGTTAAATAGACGACCACGATCGACTTTTTAACGTACGTGGTATTTGTTTGTTCCTCCAATACATTAGAGAACAGTTAAAGGATTTATGGAACACTGGTCAACATTAAGCAGATTGATATTTATATGGAACAACTAATCTTTTTCACAGTGGTAGAAGTGGTGAAAAATAGGTGAGGGGATGCCCAAAAGTGCACCCCCCCCCCCCCTTCAACGATAAATTTGTAATTTCGTAACTTATAGTAAAAACATTAACTAGTAGAAAATAATTTACACTTCCAAACACTAACATTGAACAAGAGTCCTACGTTTCTTGTTATTTTAAAATGACTATTCTGCGACTTGATTTTTGTACTTAGAAGCAGTGGTAGAAGTGGAAAAAGAAAAGTGGGAGGGATGCACAAAAGTTGAAAGCAAGTGCACCCTCCCACTCCCCCTTCCGACTAAACGGTATAGTGGTTTGCGTGCTAGCTTCTAGACCGCGAGGTTGCAAGTTCGAATCCCGTGTTAGGCATGGGTTTTTGTAGATGTATGTTGGCTTGTCTAATGACGAATGTTTCGGCGCATTATAACCCTAGTGTTGCTGACGGCTCCAGATAATCTGAAAACAACCAACCAACAAGCCCCCCCCCCCCCATAAATTTTACAATTTCGCATTTTACAATAAAAATATTGACTAGTAAGGAAATAATTTATACTTCCAAACACTAACATTTAACAAGGGTTCAAAATTTATTGTTATTTTAATGAATATTCTGCGACTTGAGATTTTATAGTTAGTTTCTTTTTTTAAATAGTCTGTCCAGTTTTTTAAAATAGCAAGAATAGAAATTTCTTCCAAAACATTTAAAAAAAAGTTCCTCCAAAGTTAAAAGTTGACCACCATGAACATTATTTTTAAATAAAAATACTCATATCTTTATGCAAATTAGTATAGTACATATTTATAATACTAGTATGATGTATATAACATAACTAACTTTTTTTTAACATTTGAAAACTTTGAATAACTTTTTCTCAGTGTCACTACATTCAAAGTTTCATATTATTTTTCTTTAGTAGTTTTCAGACGGATTGAGAATTTTTAAAAGTGGCGGGGTGGATTTCAGTGGTTTTAGAATAGGGGGGGGGGGGGGACGCATAGGTATTTTCTTAAAGTAGGGGGATGCGTCACCCCGCGACTACCCACACTTCTAGCACTGCTTAGAAGTAAGAGATGAAGTTATAATTCAACGTTTTATACATAACTGTTTATTTAGATTTATATAGTGCTTATAAATGTGCATTATTTCATGAAATTAAATTAATAGGGAATTCTAAAATGCTTTTTTCAAAAATAGCTTGTCCTTATATGGAACAAGAATAGAAATTTAACTTAAAAGAAAAGTTCCTCCAATTTTAAAAGTTGACCAAGTCTAACAGTATTTGTCAATAAAACATATCTATATCTTTATACAAAGTGGTATAATACATTTTAGAGTAGTATGATGAGTTCCCATAAATAATTTTTAAGTTTTCAAATGTAAAAAAAAAAAATCACTTTTCCTCGCTGTCATTACATTTAAAAAGATTCATGTTATTTTTCATTAATGGTTTTTAAACGGATTGAATGATTTTAAAAGTGGAGGGATGGATTTCAGATGTTTTAGAAGTAGGGGGACGCATAGATATTTTCTTGAAAAGTGGGAGGACGCTTCACCCCGCATCTACCCATACTTCTAGCTCTGCTTTTTCAATGAAAAAGGAAAGATGACCAAGTAAAAAAAAATCAGCTGGCTGGCCTTTGCTTTTCAGTGCATAAAAGTGACCGTCTTGCCTACAGTAAGGCAAGCCGTCATTTAATTGCTGTTGGCAGCATCGTTTAAACAACCGGCTTGCCTAAAATATTGGCTTCCCACTAGCGAGCCAGCACTGGTTTAATTGAAGCTAGCCTCATTCATATGGCAATGCGAATTACAGTGCATTAGATAAAACAAAACTAACGGCGAAACGAACGTGTTCTCACTTAAAAACTAGCACTTCGTAAAGATCAATTGAAAGCAGAAACAAAAATCAGTGGCGGCTCGTGCACTACATCCAATGCAGCCAGGCTGCAGCTAAATTTATTACTTAAAAATTAAAGTTATATATTTTACAATTTTCTAAAATGGAGATCCATTTTCTACTTTAAGTTAAAAAAATCCGATAGACAGCAAACTTCTTGACTCAATACTCAATTCACGAGGGGAAAAAAGGTGTCCAATCAAGGCTATCTTCCTCCGAAAGGCAGTCATGTGTTCCTGAAATGCGTTTCGGCTAAGACGTTGCCATTGTAACCAATGGAATCTGATAGAGCCTTCCCTCCATGTAATGTATAGCGAGGCAACCAGCTCAGCGATTTTCAGACTTCGGCTGCCTTTGAAAATTTCTGCTTTAAAATAATTTCTAGATGGAATTTTTGCTATCATCTAAAACAGCTTTCGCCACTAACTTTTAAAGGCGGGCCGTAAGACTTATATTGGAGCCATTCGCGGGCCGGATGGTCCAATATATGTATCTTTAATTATTATCGATTTAATAATATATAGCATTTCTGAAAACTGGAAAAAATATTAATTTTCTTTATCTCAATAAAATTACAATTGATAATTTTTTATTTTTTTTAAATAATTCAAAAAATAATAGTGTTCTTTATTACTAAATCAGTCTTGAAAGAAAGTGAATATTTTGTTTCAACGTGACAATGCAATGATGTTTGATATGTTTTGATATGTTTGAGATGTTTTATATGCCAATTTACCACATTTTCCCAAAAAAATTAATTGTAAAATTTTTAGCAAAGAATAGTGGAAAAAAGGGTGTTTTTTCAACCATTTTTTCAAACATACGTAATTTTTTTATTTTTGGCAATTTGTGGTAAATTGTCAGGTAAGGAACCTTTCTTTTAAAGATTCAGTTTTTTTTTTTTTTTTTTTTTCTGTTTTAGATTTACCAATCCTGATATTAACTGTCCGTCGTGGGACACCATTTTTTTGAGGCCTCGACTTTGGAACCTCCTGGATAGTTGTTAAAAAATGAAATTGAAAAAAAAATCAAATATTTTTGTATTCTATAAGCTTCAAGTAAGAGTCTTTTAAAATTATCATTGTAATATCTTATACAGGGCCTGAAAAAAAAATTATTGAGAATGTTGTATTTTTTAGCTTTCCGAGGTGGTCAAGTACCTTAATTTCAACCATTCGTAGTTTCAAATGAGAGATATTATATTTTATCATTCCGTTTTGACCAGTTTGGTGAAAAATTGGGCTAAAAACTTAAAATTCAAAGTTATTTGGGCAGCCAAAGATATAATTTGATTCACCTGAAATTTTGTATGATAAATAGAATTTGTAAGAGACAACTTTTCCACATATAGGCGTTATATATTTCTTACTTTTAATTTTTTTCACTCCTTCCTATTGTGCATGCTTGAATTAATCTTGGTATCTGGATAATAGAACGCGAATTAAAGCTGATGTCTCATGTAAGGGAATAGAAGCTTATGTAAAAGCGCTCTTTTAGTGACAGACCCAAAATTTAATCGAAAGCATTTTGATTGACACCGGAAGTACTTTTGAATTTTTAAATTTCAGCATGTTTGGATGATGGGAAGCGGATTTTTTTACTTATTTGAAGCTACAATAGAGGCATGGGTAAAAGCTGCCTTCAAGTGACAAACCCCCAAATCTTGATATAGTATTTTGTCCTCGACATAGAATCTATCTGCCAAGTTTCAGTTCAATTGGGTGAATGCGGGAGTGTGTTATTTAGTCATCCGAAGAGACAATAGTAAAAGCAGTCTTTTAATAACAGTGACTGACCCCAAAACTTGATATAATGCATTCTTATCGAAAACAAATCCATCTGAAAAGTTTCAGCTCGTTTGGATGTCTTAAAATGAGTTCATTAGCCCTCCCGCAGATTTGCATGTCACACACAAACAAAAGTGAATATAAAGGATTCAAAAGTGAATTTAAAGGAGTATAAGATAAATAAGCTTATCCATATCAATACTTTACATGTACCCATTAAAATTATTCTGGTAAAGAATAGTCAAATTTTTTATAAGAAATAAAATTACTTTTTGAATGTCCACAATCAGGATATTCTGAATCAAATAGATAACTTCAAAAACTCATGTAGCATATATTTTATAAGTTTATGCATCACTTCAGATATACGAAAAGAGCACTGAATCCTTTTTATGCATTGATACTAATGCAATAGAAAGAAATGACATTCGAAAAGGATAAAAGATTTCTCAACTTATAATACTATCTCTCCCCCCCCCCCCCTACTCCCTTCTCCAAAAAAAAAAAAAAAATATAGAAACATACAAGCTTGGGCAAATACATCCATGTTTCTATGCTCCTTCTTAAAAACAATAAACGAAACATATGAGTTCCAACTAAGCAAAGAACATGGCGAATTTTCCTTGAATAGATTCTTTTGATAGCAGGCATTCGAACAAGCCACGTCATTGAAGCATGTGATAAAGTTTCAGCAAGGGATCCAATCAAAAACGCAAAATATTTCACTTCCTTTTCATACATCTCAAAGTATGGGTTCTTCTGTTAGGATATATATGGAAGGATAACAAAGAGATGCCACACTGCAAAACATAACCGAAAATCGTCTGCAGGAACCTAGAATTCTTTTCTAAACAGGACCATAACAGATTCTGGGTGTACCTTTGCTGCGAATTCCCTAGAATTGTTGTGAATTCCCTGGAATTCGCAACATCTAATGCGGGTAGGTAAAATGAGAACTGGAGTTGAAGGAAAAACTGAAAAGCGTTCGAAATGGCTTTTTTGTGTGTGTATGGAGAATAAAGTATGTAAAATAACATTCACGACGTTCGATGTCTCGTGAATCTTGGTTTATTGTTGTTGAGTGCTGAGAAACTTCGAATATTTTTTTTTTCATTAAAATTGAATACAGATATTCCAAGCGTAAGGATGAATTGCAATCTAACAAAACAAAAAATCAAGAATATTTTACCAGAATGGAAGAACAATAATACAACTACGAAAATTTGAATTTTACAGAAAACCCAGAAAACCAAATTAATTACACAATAAACTTAGAGACATCTATCAATTTGGAAATGGTGAATTATTGTAACAAAAAGTGTTACACTTCCGTTTTGTTTTCCTCGATGCGCTAGGTATTGCTTCAGACAATATGGAACTTAACTCCGTTTAGGCAAATTTTGCTTTTGCGAATTTGCTCCATTATAGCGATGATATGACAGATTACAATGATAAAGAGCTTCCATATATGTATGGAGGAAAACAATATTCAGTTCTTAACACCGTGAAAAAAAAAATTCTTATAACTTGAATGGTTGAGATATCTAAGAATATAATATCCGATACTGGAAGTTACTGTGTCTATATAAATGTGCTTTTAATTTTTGAAAGATCCATTCATTAAAAAGGAATTAGCGAAATAGTGGGTGCTTTCTTTATGCCCCTGGAATAGGGTTGAAAGTAGTTGAAGACAAAAGTTTTGTTTTTGCAGATAATAAGTTTTGAAAAGGTTTTATATGAAACAGGACGCGCCATTTCAAATAGAAACAGTATAAGACAATTTAAATGACATAAAACTACATATTCAAATAAAATTTAACAAAATCTATGCTCTTTAGAGATGTTTTGTTGCTCTAAACTCTAACTTTAAAAAAATTGTAATGGAAACATTTATTTTCATATACCTTTTATTTTATTATTGTTTTTATTTTTATACAAAACTTCAGTTTTTATCTTATCCGGCATTAAAAAACATTCGATAATAATATTAAAACCAAAATTATCTTTACAAGGCATATAAGATCAATGTATAACCTTTAATGAAATACATGTAATGACGAACCTATTTTAGTATCGCTTTTTAATTTAACTTTCCCTTCCAAAGCTAATTCTCAATTTCTCTTCATCCCTCACCACTTTCATTCAATAATTTCATCAAGTTTCAACATCTTCGGAATTAATATACCATACTGCTCGTCATTGCATCGGACTGATTTAGTTCCCCACACTCTAAATTTTTCCCTTTCTGCTGCATTGATACAATTCCCACGTTTTCATACAAGGCTTGTTTATTCAGAACTTCCATGAAACGATGACATTTCATTTCTGTATTGTTGCACAAATTGTCTGTATATAGTGTAAACAGAGACGTATTATTTTAAAATTCTATTGTAATTTATTTTTATCTTATTTTATTTTTTTAACAGCGATTATACAGGTTAGAAAAAGGTGGCAACACCTAAAGCAATCGAGAAATTTCGAGACGTTTCTTTTCCGAAGAATTGGCTGGAAATTTCGCGAATATTCTCACGCGCCTGGTATTTAAAAGACCGTAGATCGGGAAAGTTTTCAGATTGACTTTGGACTTCGATGAAAGCTTATCGCTTTGTTTACCTATTGGAGTGAGCTTGTATAATCGCTGTATTCGAAGTTGTTTTTTTGCTAAAGCTTTTGTTGAAGCTTGTGAGAGATTACACTGTTGCCTGTGAATAAATTTTGTGAGTTTTCTGAAGAGAGAATAAATATTTTTATACTGTAAAAACCGTGCCATCATTGCCTCAGCGGAAAAATTCATAACAGTGGTGTCAGAAGTGGGATCAAGTCATCTTGAATGCCGACTACTAGAGGAATGATGGAAGACCAAATGAAGCAGTTGATGGAAATGATTGCTGGAATGAAAGCCCGACAAGAAACTGCCGCAGCCGAAATGAAAGCCGGCCAAGAGTCCACCGCCGCCGCAATTGCCGCTACATCATCGGAGATTAGAGCTTTAGCCGCCAAGTGTGAAACAACATCTGCAGCAGTGAATGAAATCAAAGAAGAAATGAAGATAGAGCTAGCCTCAATGGTGGAATCAACCATAATAGAAACTACCTCAAATGTTCTGCAATCCGTGAAAGAAGAAGTATTCAATGCAGTAAGAAAGGAAGTTGATGAAAAGTTTGAGGAGTTTAACGGAAAAGTGAACAACTTAGGAGACAAAGTTTCCACCATGAAAGAAAAGCAGGAAAAGTTTCAAGAAAGGTTTAAAAAGTTTCATAACGCTGTAGAAGAAAGACTACGGGAAGTGGAAACTCGCGAAGCTGCGACCATAGCAACTCCTAAATGGGATAATGTTTCCACTCCCTTCATTGCGCCACGTTCCAACATCAAAGTGGCCACTTTTGATGGGAGGTCGTCTTGGCGCGTTTATCAAACGCAGTTTGAAATTATTGATCTGCGAATGGTTGGGACGATACTTCGAAAGCATTCCATCTCGCAGCATCTCTTCGAGGTGAAGCTGCTGACATTTTACAGAAACTACCTGAAGAGAAGCGGGGAGAATTCGTGGCGCTGGCAAGTGCGTTGGAGTTAAGGTTTGGGGAGCAGCATCTAAAGGATTACAACAGACTGCAATTAAAAGTGAGACAGCAGAAGGCCAATGAAACTCTTCAAGAATTGGCGTCGGATATAGAAAGACTGTCGCTCCTCGCTTTCCCAGACTGTCCCCCGGATGTACGAGACGATCTTTCTCTGCAGTATTTCATCGACGCTATTCAAGATCCCGATGTGCAGCAGGCGGTAAGGTTATCCCAAAACAAAAACCTGAAGTCGGCCTTCGTGTACGCCATGAGATTGGAAGCCGCGCAGCTAGCTTCTGGAAAAGACCGACGATATGTGCGTGGTGCATTAGCCGAGGATTCTTCTGACTTTGTCACCAGTAAGCTTCGAGAACTGGAAAGCAAAATTGATAGAATGATGAGAAGCTATCCCGGAGCCAGGGATCGAAGGACCAGAGTCATTTGCTGGCACTGCAAACGGGAAGGGCATCTACGACGTAACTGACTTGATTTGGAAAAAAAAAAGGGATAACACTACCACGGAATCTCAACAACTGAATCTAAGAAGATGCCATCTCGCAGGGCAGGAGCTGCAATGTAGAACAGGTGAAGCCCCGACCAGTCGTTTCCACGTTTCATCCCGACAAGGAGGAAACCAGGGTTTATTCGTGAAGGGGGAGATCAACGGAACTCCATGTCGTCTAATCGTCGATTCGGGAGCGAACGTAACGATCGTAAGGACGGACGTGGCTCGTCGCCTGAACAGCCGACTCCTCTACACAGCGCCCTCTGTTTCGCTACAAACTGTGTCCGGTGGTAATATCTCTGTGCATGGGAAATTGGAAGTGGACATTGCCCTTGGATTTAACACCTACAATCACACCGTTTATATTGCCGAAATTGTAGATCCGTGCATTCTCGGACTAGACTTTTTGAAGAAAAATGAAATTACGCTGAATTTTGAGAAAAGCAAGCTGCAAACATGGAGAGGCGAAGTTCCTTTGCACGATCTAGACATGAAAGAGCTGTGAGTATATCGGATTATGGCTCATGAGGACAATGTCATAGAGAATGCTGAAAAGTCCACATCTATGAAAAGTACCTCTCCAGCCTCGGAAAGAGAACCGAAGAAAGCAACGTTGATGAAACCCTCCCAAGAAGTGGTTCATGTGGAAATGGACAAAGTAAGTGAAGAGGGAATCGACATCCGTGCTCCTGTTACAAGCATCGAACGGAGGTCCCGGGATCTATCAGCTGCACCCGCGGATGATTCGGAAGCAATCACAGAAAATCTTACTGAAGATGATGTTCAGTTGAATGGGAATGGGAACGCTCTTTCTGGAAGTTCATGTCCAGAGAGCAGACGACGTTCATCTGAAACGAAGTTCAAATCTGGAACACCGGCGTTCTCTTATCAACAACCAATCTCAAAATCATGTAACCATCAAGATAGGGATCAGAAATTTTCACCGCTTCTGTTGGCATACGGGAGTACAACTCACGAGACCACCGGATTTTCTCCATCTCTAACGATGTTTGGAAGAGACCTTAGGCTCCCCAGCAACCTCCTCTTTGGACAACCACCGGACACTCCTTCCTCGCCTGTCCAGTATCTAGATGATCTGCAGGCACGTTTGGAAGCCGTACATCGGTTCGCCAGAGAGAGAAACAACATCATGACGGAGTGCATGAAGATCCGGTACGATGCCAAGGCCACGGACCGTTCATTCCAGGAAGGTGACAAGGTGTGGTTATGGAACCCTAAACGTCGGAAAGGACTCTCCCCTAAGCTCCAGATGAACTGGGAAGGGCCGTATGGGGTCCTTAAGAAGATCAACGACGTCGTGGTGAGAATTCAACGGACACCTTCCTGTAAACCTAGAGTTGTACACTACAATAGGCTAACCCCATATTATGGTAGAAGTCATTGAATGGCTTAAGGACTTCACTGCCCGGGACGTGCAGTCTTTAAGAAGGGGGAAATGTTGCACAAATTGTCTGTATATAGTGTAAATAGTGACGTATTATTTTAAAATTCTATTGTAATTTATTTTTATCTTATTTTATTTTTTTAACAGCGATTATACAGGTTAGAAAAAGGTGGCAACACCTAAAGCAATCGAGAAATTTCAAGACGTTTCTTTTCCGACGAATTGGCTGGAAATTTCGCGAATATTCTCACGTGCCTGGTATTTAAAAGACCGTAGATCGGGAAAGTTTACAGATTGACTTTGGACTTCGATGAAAGCTTATCGCTTTGTTTACCTATTGGAGTGAGCTTGTATAATCGCTGTATTCGAAGTTGTTTTTTTGCTAAAGCTTGTGTTGAAGCTTGTGAGTGATTACACTATTGCCTGTGAATAAATTTTGTGAGTTTTCTGAAGAGAGAATAAATATTTTTATACTGTAAAAACTGTGCCATCATTGCCTCAGCGGAAAAATTCATAACAATATGATTGTAAATAGTGACATATTTCTTTTAAAGTTCTATTTTACTTTATTATATTTATTAATAGCGACAATACAGGTTTTGAAAAAAAGGTGGCAAAATCCAAATCAATCGGAAAAATTTCGAAGCGTTTCCGTCACGTGATTGGTTGAATGGATTTTGCTAGAAATATATTTGCCGCGAGGTCCGTTGGATGGAATCGCAAGTTCAGTTTCATTTTAGAAGCTGCTTTGAAAAGAGGGGAGCATTTTGTATATTTTCGTGGTGCCTGGATTATCTCTGTATGAGAAATCGCATGCACCGATGCTTGTGTTGAAGCTGGATAATGATTTTACTGTAGTTCGGAGAAGTTTTGTAAGTATTCGAAGGAAGAATAAATTATAGTTTTTTTTTTTTTTTTGGTGAAAACTACGCCAACATTTCTGTAGTGTTTGGCATAAAATAACACTACTGAGTTTCTTTAAACTTAGCAACGTTTTATTTATCCAATGTT
This sequence comes from Linyphia triangularis, assembly GCA_963978545.1. NCBI lineage: Eukaryota > Metazoa > Arthropoda > Arachnida > Araneae > Linyphiidae > Linyphia > Linyphia triangularis. Next base: position 65,544,747 of record OZ021729.1, read on the forward strand.
AGTTACGAGAAAACAAGACACTTTGCTTAGTTGCATATTTATAAAGAACTACCGAACAGAGGGTGTTACCAATGTTTAAAACATTTAAGTTTAACATATTGAGAATAGCCCGTAATATATCAAGCCTAATATGCCTGGTTATAATCTCATGAATATAACTAATGAATATATAACAATTTCCTCTGTGAAATTGCATAACAAAATATATCCCTCCATGTATGCATATATGTATGCCCATAGTTATATCTAGAATCACCTACAACTGAATTTACGGGATGCTTTTGATAAAATGCTCAAAACTTTTTAATGAAAGTCCCAATAACTGATTTCTTTTCTCCTATAACGTTGGAACATGCTTTAAGTTGTAAAATATATTGTAATATGAAATTTTAATTTGAACTTTTTCCATAGAAACATGTTGGAAACTTCAAATCGTCGTAGAAGACAAAAAAAAGTTCTTGGATGCGATTTGCTAAAATGTCCGACATAATTGTCGAATACGGTTTCAGATACCAGTTGAGAAAACTGGCGAAGTTATAAATTTCAATCTATTAAATAAATTACTCTATTTATATAACTAATTGTTTAGAAAATGAACTTTCTTGAAGAAAATACCACATATTTAAATGGTTTTTTGACTTCTCCGTTAATCCGGAAAAAATTTACAAAAAAAATTAATTAATTTGACAAGATAGAGTTCAGTGTCTTTGTACACTAAAAATGACAAGATCAAATAACTTTTAAAAAAATACTTATTCAATTTAAAAAGTCGTAAAAATCATTTTCGTCTTCAAAAAATGTCGACTTTTTGGAAAAGCTTCAATTGAAGTAAAATTCAAAGCTAATCCCATTACGTGCTTCATTGAATCTCTCTACTAACGCTGTTACTACCTTCGAAAAGTCATAATTTTTTAGGCAAGTCGGAGAAAAGAAAGCTTCACTTTTCAGCGCATTTTGGAAGTTAGTCAAAATTGTTTCAATGTATTATTTTTACAGAAATAAAATTTTCGAATCGAATTCTTCCTATAAGAAGGGAAGGAAGGGAGATTGAAAAAACTAAATAAATAGCCTATTCAATAGACAGCCTAGCATTCAAATACAAGATAATCACGTACACGTTCAGGTTGCTATATATTTCGCTTTTGGATTTTTAAAGAGCATTAGAGTGATAATTTTTACTTTCAATTACCCATATGTATACATAGGGTAATGAAAGTATAGTATTCGATGAAAAAAAAAAAAATTCAAATTTTTTTTCCCCCCTCCACGTTTTGGAACATCCTAATTTAAAAAAAAAATGATCAAAATGCATGTGTGTGTGCCTGTGGTCAGCATAACTCCGGACCAAATTGACCAACGATGTTTAAATCTGGTATGCGGGTTGGTGGTGATTCACACAAAATATTCTTTAACATAAGGTGAAATTTATTTACCTGAGGATAATGGGACCTACCAATAAGGTTTTCGTTAAAATGGCACATGCGCACAAGGTAGCTGCCATTGAAAAAAATCATGTTTTTCAGTAATTTCTAAAGAACGGCTCTAACTATTTTGTTCAAAATCGCTGTAATAATGCTTGTTAAGGTGTTCTAAACATCCCAATCTCTAAAATTCCCGAAAAAATGCTTTAATGTCATAGAAAATTGACAAACGAATGCCTTTAACACAGAGTTCTCTTTCCTTGAACATACCTCATCAACTATCGTTTTTTCTTCTCTCCTCAGTTTCACTTACAAGAAAGAATGATAAAAGAATTATTGATAAGTATATCGCCAAAATTATCATTTTGGAGGAGGTTTTTATAGGAATTTTTAAATTTATATTTTTTATCAATATACATTTAAAAATATATATTTTTATTAAATGAATATTTAAAGGTATATTTTTCCGATTACCTCGTTGCAACAAAGATATGATGTATGGAACAGTTTCTCCACGATTTGACTTTTTTAAATCATTTATATTAACTTCGATTCCGTTTGTTTGTGGTTTGCGTAAGGTAAAATCTTCGTAGGCATAATTACTCAATTAGTCGTCATCCAATCGATGTAAAATTTGACAGGTTGACTCGTTGTCGATTATAATGCATTCTATCATGTTTCGGGGACACAATTTTTGTTTATTTGATTTTGCATACTTGCTTTAGCTTGTTTGCTTGCTTTTGATTGTTAGTTTGTTTATTTTTGCTTGTTAGATTGTTTTCTTGTTTGTCAGTTTATTTGCATGTTTTCTTACTTGCCCTTGTTTGTTAGTTAATTGCTTGTTTTCTTGCTAGCTTTTGATTGTTATATTGTTTGATTTTTTTTTTTCCTTTCTTTGCCCTTGTTTGTTAATTTGCATGCTTGCTTTCTTGCTTGCTAGTTTTTTGCTCATTTTCTTGCTTACTTTTGCTTGTTAGTTATTTTGCTCGTTTTTGCTTGCTTCTCCTAGTTTTTTGCTTGCTTTTGCTAGTTTTTTTTTTTTTTTTTTTTTTTTTGCAGGAAAACCTTTAGTAGTATGTTTGGTAATATTTGTGTTGTTAATTATAATTTATTTGTGGTGTTATTTATTACTTTAACGTTATCAGTCAAAACTTCATCGATAAATTGGCCTAAATGACTAATTTTTACATTTTTCTTTTCTGATAAGTAAAACGGAGTAAGAAAAGTCTTTTATGGACAATTCTTAATGATCAAGATAAGAGAACTCTATATTAAATATATATAGGGATTATTACAGGTAAGTTATGTTATAGTTGAAGCAATAACTTCAGGTAAGCTGTTAGTAAAGCATAGTGTAATTATCACATATAAGCTATATGTTAAATAAAGTGTGATTACTATATAAGCTATATGTTAAATAAAGTGTGATTACTATATAAGCTATATGTTAAATAAAGTGTGATTACTATATATAATTTACATGTTAAACATTGTGTAATTATTACATAAATATAGGGTAGCTGGAAAAAAAAACTTGACCCAGTTAACTTTCGCACGGGCAACCAAAAATTTTTTGACAACCAACTCCAAGCAGCTATTTTGAACAAATCACGATTAGGAGGAAATACCAAGAAATCCAAACCCATTGTTGATAAACATCATGCAATGTTATATAGTCACTGAAATATATCTAAGGCAATAACTTCATTGAATAGAAAGTAAATAATCAAGGCTAATTATATCATTCAATGAATACTTTCAGATTTAGGGAAGTACATTTTGAGTTGTTACAGGGACAACTTACACGCCAGAGATAGGCATAGGGGAAGTAATCTGAACTTCTGAACCAGTCCTATAGCCCCGCCCCCCTCAAAAAAAAATTAGACATGAGGACAACATAATGGTAATCTACGTTTTCCATGAATTCCCACATGAGGTTAAATTTCCTTCTATTTTGTGCAAAAAGGCGGTAAAAAGACGGTGAAATACACTTAATCTAGGAACGTATGAAATGGCACTTGAAAATTGTGGGACGGCACCCTACAATACACTTATTAGTGTAGCACGTGGTATCAGCAGCCATTCAATGACCTCAGTCAGCCACTGGTGTGTGCGAGGCACGTTTGAACATGAATGCGCATGCGTGACGGGCAATTTCGTAGTGGGTTGATCCGCATGTTGCATTTCTGTTGGAAAATAAGCGAACATTTTTCATTTTTTCATAAAAAGACTATTTTCAAAGGAAAAGGGGCAGAGAGCTAGTGCCACCCTTCAAAAAACAGCTAGGATGATCCCTGATTTTATAAAATGGATTTTTTTTTTTTTTTTTATAAATTTAACCATTATGTGCTGATGCGTGAATTCACTCATGAGGTTAAATCGATGGAGTGAAATTGATTTTCAATGCATGTTCACTCATATTTCACGCATTTTGGAAAACTCTAACTTCGTCTCATCTTTTGAAAAAAAAAAAAAAATAATAATAATTTAAATGTGAAAAGGATGGTATTAAAGCTATAAAGTATAAAGGTTATGCCGAAATCTATGGAGATACAGAACTGAATCGTAATAAAACTGTCTGCGGTCGCAGGAAAAGAAAGAGAAATGTCTACATTTGTCACATTGAGTAGTAGAATTATAATATTTACTCAGACTGTCAATAATTTTTACAAAGTAGCTTATCTACACCTTAAGGAATTATCTAGGATTGTTAACAAACTCTTACGTTATCTGTTGACGGATGATTAAGCGGCTTTACATTTAAAAAAAAAGGCGTAAATGTAAATATTGTCAATAAATTCCACTTAAAGATCAACTCAAATAAAATGACAGCTACTTAGAGTCAAGTTTATTAAAAAAATTTAAATTAGCATATGTAAATTTATACTTCGAAGGAGAAAGGTATCATTAATCTTTTAGAGTATGAAGTTACCATATTTTTAAAGGGCATCTTGCTGAATTAAAATACATAGTAAATCTCTTTTAAATTATTACAACAATCCATCAAATATAGACTCGTGTTTGAAAGAAAGGTTGTTATTATGCATTAAGTAAACGCCAATTAAGTTTTTGAAAAAAAAGTTTTTTAAGCATATATGACATAATTAGCCGTAATTTCATTTGTATAATTTAATTTTGAAGCTGACTTTACTTAACACTTCACATTTTTTAACCACTTCAGATTCTTAGCCAAGATGATTAACGCTAAAATACCTATAGTTGCCATAACATGGCGTTGCAGGCTTTATGTAATCTCTTCAGAGTGGAAAGTCTTACCAAAATTGGTAACAATAAAATAAGTATTGTTAGGAAAATTTTTCTCAGAGGAATGATGATACCGGATTACAAAGATAAATGATTTATTCTTCCCAAAGAGTCATATAATTCTTTTCAGTTCTTATCAACAATCATGAATCCAACCTTTCAAGCAGTATCGTAGATTTATGTAGAGAAAAGGATATTTATTGCTCTCTTGAACTATCCACAAGTATATTGTTGTGTGGACGGTTTCGAAAGATTTGAAGCCAAAGCAGATCAAAACTTGCAGAAATTTATTCCAATATAACTCTTCACAGATTCCTTTACAACTCCAGAACTTCTCGTTCTAGTAGACTCAATACAGCTCTATACACAACAATAGAGCACAAATAGCAGTTAAACTTGACACATAACTGGTAAATCGCCGCAAAAGACAATGCAATACAGTTCGCTTTAGAACTACTCTGAATGCTCACTGAGACTCAGTTTCTCAACTCAGTAATTCCAGTCAACTCACTGACTAACCTCACTCAGTAACTCAACTGACTCAACTCCGTTAACTAGCTGACTAAGTAACCAACCAACTCCATTAACGGCCGGTCTTATATAGGGGAGGCGAACTTTCGTGAATCTTCCAGAGGTAGATATTTAGAGAACTTTCCAGATCGTAGTCGTAAAGTCCTATACATGTACATGGGGACCGAAAATGTCGCCAAATGGTTGCCAAGATGGGTGACATTTGGCGATTTCTCGCCAAATTTAGTGAGAAAAATTAGTCGCCAAAACCGTCGCCAACTTGGCCCTATCTCGCCAATTTGGCGAGATTGCCATTACCATAATGTTAAATGCCCTGCTCCTTGTAAAACTCGCTTCCCAGCGTTATCTCTGTAAAACTCGTTATCAAGCAATCAAGCATTAAAAGACACACATTGCGGGGAAGCAAACTAACAACGAACTATTGCACTGCCTTATGCGAAATGTACATAAATTTTCCTATTTACAAAATTAACACTACGAAATATTTACAAATATACAAAAATTCGTAACAATATTAATACCATTTGTGACAGCCGACCAAACGGTATAGTGGTTAGCGTGCTAGCTTCTAGACCGCGAGGTTGCGTGTTCGAGTCCCGTGTTGGCATGGGTGTTTGTAAATGTATGTTGGCTTGTCAAATGACGAATGTTTCGGCGCATTATAGCCCTCATGTTGCTGACGGCGCCAGATAATCTGAAACACCCAACCGTTTGTGACAGTTGGTTAAAAGTCAATTCAAGCAAGATTATGAATATATACGATATTACTTATGTAATAATACAATGTTTCTAATAAAGCAATAAGTACCGCATTGTGCATATTAATTATAGCGAGACAATCATGTATATGATAGTCAAATAATTAGATTTACAACAGCCAAATTATGATGTTTACTGTCATTAAATAATTAGGTTTATAGTAGCTAAGCAATTATGTTTGCAGTAGTCAAATAATTACGTTTTAATAAGTTCCAGTATGTTTTTCAACCTATCCCAACGAGCGTTTCAACCAACCTTTTGCTCGGAGTTGGTTGAAACATGCTTCAAGGTTTCTTTGAAATTGTTGGTGAAAATACCTTACAGCTCTAAAGATCGTATCTTGAAATTCAGTGTAATAAACCAAAAGTACCACTAAAATGAAGTTTCTACTGCTATTTGTTTACGCGAAAAAAAATTTAAATTTGAAAATTGTTTCAACCAGCCCCGGTCTCCCCTGCTCGATTTTTTGCAGTGATGTTATTGGACCTCAACAATAATTTTGCAGTCTCCCTATTGGATCTGTTTAAAAAACTAAAATTCTCCAACTTTTAAATTAAATTACTATTTCATATTGAAACAAATTCATTAAAACTTGTTTATGATTGCATCCTTTTAATTTAATGTAAGTGCATGTAATATTTAAATGAATACAAAATATCATTTAAAATTTCGTCGAAAACATTTGAAAAAAATTCACGGTTTTCATTCAGATGGAGTGCACATTACATGGTAATTCGGATTCTTATGAATTCAAAACTACAAATTTACGTTTTATTTCTAAAAAATATTTTAAAGTAATAAACTATATTCTGACGTTTTATTATACAAAATTATATGTAATAAGTTCAAGGAAGGACCATCACAAGGTGGAGGTAATTGCAGAAAATAATAATGAGCCACTCCTTGATCAGGGAATTTGTTTTTTTAAAAACGCAACTGCACTTTTATTTACATGAGAGTTAGAAAGGGAGTGTGTATTCGAGTAAAAGGGATTATTGGGGAACAAAGAAAAGTTGACGTCACGAGTCTGGGGAACTTTAACATTAATAATATAACCCATAAAAACTTAGTTTTTAATATAAACCTTTAATATGCATTGGCAATTTTTATGTGCAATTACAATTTCTTGTACTCAAATCATGTTTTCAAAGTATTTAACCACTAAGAACAGAAAATCCATCCCTAGCTATTTACTAACTCTGTTTTCACCTCCAAAACTTGATTGAATACATTGTCGTCCACAACGAGTCTATTTGTTAAGATTTAGCTCGAGTGGATGACGGAAAGAGGATTTCCAAAGATTCCGTCTCGTCAACCTTCATAGGAAAAAGTTTCAGTCATTGAATACTTCAAAACTGTACATTCTGAATTGAGCTTGATATCTGGATAATAGAACGTGAGTAACAGCTGATATGTCTGACGTAAGGCGGCAAAAATGTGTATAAAAGCAACCTTTGCATTCGCATAACTTGATAGAAAGTATTATCATTGACAACGAGTGTATCAGCCAAGTTTCAAAGTTTTAGTTTGATTAGGTGACGGGAAGTAGGTTTATTAGTAAACGCAAGGGCCAATTAAAGCGTGTGTAAAAGGGGTCTTTTAGTGACCGTGACAGCATCCAAAACTTGATCGAATTGAACCTTATCAACAACGAATCTGTCGAATTTCAGATCGATTGGATGGCAGCAAATTGGTTTATTCGTATTGTAAAGCAATAATAGAAGCGCTTGTAAAAGCTGCCTTTTAGTGACACTGACATCCCCCAAAACTTGATAGAATGGAATCTTATTGATAAAAAATCTATCTGTAAAATTTCAGCTTGATTGGATAATAAGAAGTTAATTTATTAGTATTCTGACAATAGAAACATATGCAAATACGACCAGTGATAGCCCTAAAAATGTGATAGAATACATTATCATTGATATCGAATCCATATGCTAAATTTCAGTAAGATTGAATCACGGCAAGTGTGTTAATTTGGTCCCCACCCGGCAGGCACAAACATACAAAATAGAAGCTAATATACAGGACTTAATAGAAAAGGGAAAATTGAAAAGTTCATGCATATATTACGAAAACACAAGTTTGGGAACTAAGACAAATTAACGTATTTTAATGAAAGTGAAAGAATTAATGAGATCTCGAAACTTTGGGAATGGTTTGAATTCTTGAATGAGTATGGTATAAAAATAGATTAAGCAATTAAGTGATATGTAGGAAAGTATTGTGTGATGCGTTACAAAATTCATTGCATATATAATATCAATGTGATAACTGTTTGTCCACTTTCATTTCATTTGGGGGTTTTTAATCAGAAATATCTTGATTAGTTTATTTAAAAAAAAAAAAACTTTTTCGTAAAATATTTTTTAAAAATTACAAATGATTACAAAACTGGTTATGAACTCTTTTCAAGATTTGCAGGAAAAGAAAAACAATGCATTTTTTCATTACATTCTTTCACTTTTTTCACTCTATGGTACAGTACCCAAAAAAAAAATCAGAACGATGGCTATATCTTGTGCTCTAATTGTTGAAATAACAAACAAAAGGTACCGTTGTAAATCATGGAAGGTTTTTAATAATTGCATGTAGTTTTTTTTTTTTTTTTTTTTTTTTTTTTTTTTGTCATGAAGGGTCATCTACGTATTAAAACAGAACCAAACTTTAAAAAGTTCAATAGCAACCTCATAATATTATCCCACATTTTGATACAGCATCCAAGAAAATGTCGAAATACAAAATTTCCTAATTTTCTAATGAATAGTTTGTATTTTAAATGATAAAAAGAAAATGATAAATTAATGTCAAATAAAAAGTTGGTTTTTTGGCCATAAATACTTAAATAATAAAAATATTTCAGTAATTTTTTTTTTTCAAAAGATAGTTTGTAAATGGCCAAACATAAATAGCAATCAACTTTTGCATCAATTTCTTTTTTAATAATTAATTATTAATTAATAAAACAATTTTAATTTTTTTTTAATAGAAACATATATTTTTTTTGCTTTCATTAGATTTGCCATGGTCTAACCCCCCCTCCCCCCCAGTTTTTTTCTTTCCATTTTGACTTTTAGTTCTCGATTTTTTAGCGAAAATGTAAAAAACGCTCACTTTAAGGGATCGTATAGTAGATGACTTTTGAAAACTATCAGAGATTAATTCAAGGTAAACTAGAGGTGTGGAAAATCTCACAATGTTCAAATATCGTAAAATGAGGTGAATTGGAATAGAATTTCTTGAAATTCCAAAAAAATATATATATATATATTATACAAACAAAGCAGTTTTATTTTTTATCTATATATTTTTTAATCTGTGTTTGGAATCGTGGAACACATGTTTTGTGTGGTTTCCAACTGTGTCCTTTCTTTTTTTTAAGAAAATTTACTTTCTGAAATTACATTTATTTAAAACATCATTTTTTAAACAATTTCAAAAAGTTATCCTTTAAAAATTTTACTGAATCATGTGACTTTTTCATTTTATAAATAATTTCAACGATCAGGTTACATTTGTATTTACAGTGAAATGTTTCTGTAAAATAATCACGCTTTGCTGAATACTGTTTACTAATGCCTACATTTTATATTTATTAATTTTCTAATCATCAGTAGTATACGTTATACTTCTGCAATTACAGTTTTCGATATTTTATTTATTTCGTGTGAAGAATGCACATCTTTAATGTTGTAAATAGATTATGTTACTTTTGCGTTTAAGTTCTATTTTTGTATTAATCTTAAACATGCCACTATAAATCTAAGTAGTTTCTATGCAATTTTAGACTAATATTTATATTTTTTAACGTCTTGAAACGCCGCACTGACCGTTCGATTTCCCCACTGTGAAGTAGAACATTAAAAATACCTTTCGTTTTATGGAAATTCTCCCTGAAGATCGGTCAAAAAATGGTCGAAACATTTTCGCTCATAAGTGACGTGTTTTTCAACATAATGCATTGAAATTTGGTATAAAGAGTAAATAATGTATTCTAAATCGAATGAAATGATAAAAAATACGGGTTCGTATTGAAATTTTCGAAGATAGCGTTACTTTTACTTAGTAAACGGTCCCTTAAGAAAAAAAATCGCATCAGATATATAAAAAATCGTAAGCAAAACATTTTGGTGCAAACCGTAAGATTCTACGATAATTAGAACCGAAGATATAGCCATCGTTCTTATTTTTTTGGGGGGTACTGTACCAAACGTGCACATACTTTTTATATTCAATACTTTTTAGCTGTTTTTAGTACATATATAAAAAAAAAAAAAAAAAAAAAAACTTTACAAAAAATTACTGTTCACACAAAACTGAGATTATTTGAAGAAAAACTAGTTTTTACTATTAGCGACTCAAGGTATCTGTGCACATAAGAAATACGAAAAGTTGTTGAAAATAACCATTTCTATTTTCGTACTCTAAAATAATTTCGATTCTAGTAGCTATAAAAAAGTATTTTTTTGTGTTTTGTAATCAAAGTACATTTTAAAATAAATTCGTTTTAATAAAAGTTTGCATTGTTAAAAGATCCCCACAGCAAACTTTAAACTCGAATTGTGAGGCACTAGCTATTTTCAGTGCAAGGCTTTTTCCCACAAGAGAAAACTTTAATCAACTATTTAATACAAATTTTGAAGTAATTTAAAATGTATAATGCAAGGGGACAGGAATCTACTAGGATCAAATACATCCATGCAAAAAATAATTATTCACTTAATTTTGAATCTTGATGTTTTTATAAAAAGTCGATAGTTTTAAGGTATACTTGATAAAGGCAAATCGGTGAAATTTTCAAATGTTTTTACTTTTAATTACCCATAAGTAGACATAAGTTAGTGAAAGTATAATATTCGGTTAAAAAAAAAAATTGATTTTTTTTTTTTTTTTGCATTTTTTCAAGTTTTGGAACATCCTGATCTCAAAAAAGTGATCTGGGAAAAAGTGTGTGTGTGTGTGTGTGTGTGTGTGTGTGTGTGTGTGTGTGTGTGTGTGTGTGTGTGTGTGTGTGTGTGTGTGTGTGTGTGTGTGTGTGTGTGTGTGTGTGTGTGTGTGTGTGTGTGTGTGTGTGTGTGTGTGTGTGTGTGTGTGTAAATTAACCTACGATGTTCAAATTTAATGTGCGCATAAGGTAGCTAACATTGAAAAAATCATGTTTTTCAGTAATTGCAAAAAAGCACGGCTAAAAATTTTATACAGTTGTTCGTTATACTATGTAGATGGTAATGAAATATATATTTGACTGCACCTATTTTTTTAGAAAAGTTATCGCAATATATGCATAATAATAGGTTGCGAAAATATTGAGATTTATGTGCATTGTGTAATAATACCCGAAAATACAGTAAAGAACATATTACAGTTTAAAACAACATCTCCAAAAACAATTCAAGCAGAAAAAGCAATACCGCAGAATAATATTCACGTATTCCAAAAATTACAATTTAAAGGCACCAACTATTTACCAAAAAATGAAAATTGAAGATTCGAAAGATTAAAAAAAAAATATAAAATTAAAAAAAGAAATAAAAATGTTCATTTTCTGGGGCTACTCAGTAAAACTTCAATACCGCCCCAATTAGTACAAAATTATGAAATTTAAAATCCACCAAAGTTATTAGGAAAATAATTTTTAATTAAATTACCCTTGAAAATTTGGCAAGCTTAATTAAAATCCTCATCATTGTTAGAAATATCCTCGATCCTATTATTAAATTGAGAATGAAAAATATTGTGCAAAATCTTGCCGTTCAGATTGCTATTGAAGTTGGAAAGACAAATAACCTCAAATCCAAAATCCAGCCATTTATCATAACACCGATTCTTGTATTGTCTTCTAATAAAAAAAAATATCCAAATCCAAATATTGTGCATGTTTGTCATTAGTATTTGTATCCTTTAAAACAAACTCAGTAGTGTAGATATCTCTCAAAGAATAAGTTATTGTGGTCAAAGACTATAAGATCATCAATATGCCTGAATCCTTTGATGTTAGTTTTTGCAATAAAGTCGGCTTCATATGTATGAAGAAAAATGTTTGCAATAGCGCTTCAGAAACTGTTACCCATTGGTATTCCATTCTTTTATCTGAAAAAATCCAATCCGTTGAGTAAATAGTTTTCAAAAATGTTAAACTTGTATAATTCCAACCAATCAATTTTAGTAATAACTTCATCGTCAAGATGAGTTTTTCCCAAATATACATTAGATTTTCATGGTGTAGGCTGGTAAATAAATTTTCAAAGTCATACCTGCGACTTTATTATATTTCAGAAAATCCAAAACATCTTTGGTGTTGTTTATTATGAAACGATTTTCATTTTGTTTAAGATCATTTTTAACAAACTAAATTATTTTTTGCTAAACAAGCTATTATATCATCTAGAAACAAAACGAAATTCGATCGGACTTTTATGAAACTTAATAGTATATTTTTAGAGAATAAAAGTATATTTTTAGAGTCAAACTGATAGTGAAATATTTTGCTTCAACTTCATTCTTAATATCAAACATGCACTGAAAGATAATGCTAGCAATATCTTCCCAATCGTCTCTGAAAATAGAATAGGCAATGCAGAGATGCAATTTCAGATGACACAAATGTGCCATGTCGAATACCATACCTCAAGGGCTCGAGCCTCGCAAACTGTGATCCATCATTCACTGGTAGGTAATGAGCGGATCTTTGTTAATGCATGGAAAGATATTAAATATGCGATATATTTGGAATTGAAGTTCAAAAGACGAAGGGTTTTCGGAAAGATGGCAGTTGTATTGTTGAGTTGCTCTCTGTTATTGTTATAGAAGCAGTTAATAAGTTCGAATGCTTGAAAAGGAATTTATAACTTCCCAATAGGTTTTCGTCTTGATCATTCGAAACTTGGTGTTTTTTTTAGTGAAAGAAATTCTGGAAATTTTTCAATTTCAATTAGATTAAAATTTCTTAGTTAAGAAATAATTTACAAAATGAACAATTTATGAACTCTTTTAACATGAGCCTAGTGTGTTTATAAAAAAAAATCCTAGGTATCTACTTTAATTAATTTGGTACAATTTTGAGGCTTATATGAACTTGAGATAGTGCTTAACTCTTTATTAACTGATGGGACTTCTAAGTCCCATCAGTTTTCTCGTGGTACTGTATTAATTTAAATGTTTTTAGAGCCATTGGGACTTTGAAATCTACTTCTATGAAGTTCGTTCTTCAATTGTTGGAGGGCAGCACAAGTTTACTTCTTTTTATTTGCAAACACATGGATGATTTTCAATCTTCTAGGTTTATATCTTGGCCTTACATCATTGGCGGATCCAGTGAGGGGCAGAGCCCTCCGTTATTCAGGGTTAAATAGGGGGGGGGGGGGGAACGACGATGAAGAATATTTTATGTGTTGTTTATCATGACTATAATGAACAAAAGCCATCACTGATGTCCAAACCTAACATTAATATTTAATTATTTAATTTATGTATATAAATTAAGCTTTTGAACTTGTGAAAAATGGAATTAAAAATAAAATTTAAAAAAGAAAAATTGCTATATTGATTTTAACACTCACTTTTTGACATACGCTGATCTCAGGCTTTGAATGAAGTCGATCAAGATTTGACGAATCCGTACTGAACATTTTTAATACAAATGTTCTCATCTCAAAATATTGAGATGAAAAAAGCCGAGGATGAAACAAGAAAACAAAACAAATTACGGTTTAAAAATGTTCAATGTGTATATGTATTCGTTGTTAGATTGTCGTGTCTATTATATTTAACAATAATTTTTCCTGAATCATATAATAGTAGGCAACTCTAATTTACTGTAGTAAATTCTCACTTAGCCAACCATAGTGTCGTCTTTATGTTATTGAAACTTTTTTAACTTCTTGTAACATATTTTGTATATATATAACATATATATAACTTAAGAACAACAAAATTTACCTAAGCTATTCCACAGTAACTCCCCTCCGTGACTCTGTATCCGCCCTTGCCTTACATCGTTTTATACACTTGTCTCTATCACGCTTCCAAACGGAACTAAGCTTGCGCTGCCATCCAACAATTAAGGAACGAATTTCATAAAAATAGACTTCATAGTCGCAACTGTTCTCAATGCGTTTCAATGAATGCAATACCATGATTTAACATTTCCCCTTAACCAAGCGCAATCAAATTATAACCAATTTTTTACTAACCAAACTATTTCGTTGATTTTTTTTATTTATATTATGATATAAATCTGTTTTATATAAAACAAATACCATTCTCTCGATTTTAACTTAAATTATATTCTGTCTTTTAAACGGGTTATTGAACAACTACCAATTTTATTTTCCAAAGTAAAAATAATACTCCAAGATATTTTTAAAAAAAAGTAAGAAAAACTACTTTGAGGTTGAAAAATAAACATACCTAACTTTAAAAGCAAGAGAAAGGAAAAGCAAACTGTTCCTTCACCTCCGAAATGACAATTTATTTTCAAAACTTTTTATCCATTCTGAAAAAAATGAAAGTCCCTCTACAAGCCCATATTTCACTATTTCAAAAGTGAAAAGTAGTTTTTCGTTTACTTTTTTATCTATATCGGTACTGTTGAAGGAAAGAGAGTTTATCTTGGAGGTCGAAAGAGAAATTGAATGAAGAAACCACCGATCAAATTGTAAATTCCAGTCTTTTATAGACGGTGATAAACATTGCATATGAAATTTTCTGTACGTGTAAAAAATGTGTTGTATCATCACAGCGTTTCTTCCTAAACCAATTTGGTATAGTTGTAAAGGTAAATATTACAAAATGAAAGATTCAATTTGGGAAAGCTCTTTGAATAATGTTTGGACATGTTTTTGTACGACGATATATTATATTAATGGGATAGAAATTAGGAATTTTTCTTCTCTTTCTTGACAAAAATCGGATTACGTAGAGAGAGTTTGTGACATACAAAGATATTTTTATAGATTTTAAGGTAAAAGGAGAAAACATTTCTAGGTCAGAAGTGATTTTAAGAAAACGAAAATAGAAATATTCCCGTGTTTCTCTTCATTTTAAAATAAGATGTTTTCTGTCGATTACCAACTAATCTGTATTGTTCTTTCATCATTTATCTACCTAACATTACATGGGTTAGTGCCTTTAATAGTATTCTTAATTACGTATTATATTAGAGGTGTGGAACATCGCACAGCTTTCGATTACACTATAATACTGATGTCAATTTGTGTCATTTACCGTTTTCATATTTTCATCATTCATTGAGACAAAATGGCCAGTTTGGCAATATTTTTTACCGTAATTCTGGAATAGGTCTTTAAAAAAAAAAAAAGAAACTTCACCAAATAGATGATTTTGGCGATATACTTTTCAATAATTCTTATATTATCCTTACTTATAAGTGAAACTGAGGAGAGGAGAAAAATGATCGTTGATGAGGAATGCTCAAGGAAATAGAGCTCTGAGTTAAAGGCATTCGTTTTTCAACTTTTCACGCCATTAAAGCATTTTTACGGGAATTTCGGAGACAGGGATGTTTAGAACACTTTAAGAAGCATTACCACAGCAATTTTGGACAAAATCGTTAAAGCCGTTTTTTTAGCAATTACTGAAAAACATGGTTTTTTTTTTAGTGGCAGCAACCTTGACGCATGCGCGATTTTGACGAAAAACTAAATGGTAGGTCCCTATGCCATCACCAACCCTCAAACAAAATTTGAATATTGTAGGTCAGTTTGTTCGGGAGTTATGCTAACCACACACACATTTTTTCTAGATCACTTTTCCAAAATCAGGATGTTCCAAAACGTGGAGAAATGCAATTTTGTGTGTGGGCAGATTACTATACTTACACTACCCTATGTATACCTATGGGTAATTGAAAATAAAAAAGTGTTAAGGAGAATAAGATACTTCTAAACTAGCCATGTTAGACTGTCATATTTTGATGTACTTTTTCTCAGACCCCACCTCACGTACTGGTCTGATTTATATATATATATATTTGTTATAGTTATTTCCCTATAAGTCACTTCAAGTTTTTCAAGAATTTACATTTTCTCTCAAAGTACAGATATTTTTAAAATATTGACCTCTTTTCAGATCCTTTGTATTAACATGAATTTTGTTTGCTTATATGTATCATGTAGGCCTGTCTGTGGAGAGAAAATCTTCAAATGACTAATTAACCCACTTACCGTCATTGAGTTAAGCTGAAACTTGTAGATAGATTCGCTGCAGATAAAAATGCATTCTACCAATTTTTGGTAGCTGTCGCTAAAAAGTCGCTTTTATACACGCTTCTATTGCTGCTTCAAAAAAATTATTAATCCACAATAATTGCAGTCATCCAATCGATCTTAAACTTGGCAAATAGACTCTTTGTCGATGACAATACTTTCTACCACTTTGTGTGTTTTTAAAATCTGCTTATACGCACGTGTCTATTTTTGTCCTTTTCCTACTTGACGTCATCCAATCGGATCTGAAACTTTTAGATAGACTCGTTGCCGGTAGCAATATATTCGATTAAATTTTGCAGGCAAAAAAAGTTAGTCAATAATACGAAATCGATGGTTTTCTCCGTAGTTTTCAAACCCTATACAAACTCAATCTGAGCAAAAAATCGTTTAAATAAGTGGCAATCGCATGTAAAAGTTGACAGTGCTTAGAAAAAAAATTATATTGGAAACTTTATTTTTATGAATCATTTTGAGCTTCGAAATTAGAATGTAGCAAAAATACATCGTATGCATGGACTTATATCCAAAGATATAGTAACGGAAGAAATTAAACTTATTAGTTGTAATATTGTTGTAAAACTTTGTGTACGCGATACTGTGAAAATTTTCTGGATAATTATTACCTTGATATTTTCGTTCATAGCTCCCACACTGCTTATCAGTAATAAGCTTAGAGAAATTTCCTGTTCCACTGCTTATCTGTCCAAAGTCATTATGCCCACCCCAAACTACAAATTACACAAAAATGAGTGACAGGTCATATAAAAGGTCTTAACTAGAGGAGTCCCAATAACAAAATTCAAACAGAAGCTTTCTTTCACTAAACTTGAATGGAGATACTTTGCTTATGAAATTGTTGAATAGGAAGGACTTTTTTTCTCACTAAATATCAAAATTTATAGGAATGAGCAAAATTTATAGGAAAGAGTCCTGATACTAAATGCCATCATTTTTTTCATCGTTTTTAATAGTAATTCTGTCAGATCTCACAAGCCTATATAATAATAAACTAGAAACTCTTGCTTTTATATGAATAGGAAACCAGAAGTAGCACCAGATTGAACGAGAGAAGTTTGTATAATTCAACTTTTCTTAACGTCGTCCTAAGTGTTACAAACAAAAACAAACAGGTAACTATATGTCTCTCACTATAGCTCCCACCAAGTTATCTAGCGATGTCAATTGTATTTTAGACAAGACCACTCCCATTTTCCCACGGGCGATTCCAGGAGAAAGATATCAACAATATCTTGCTGAATGTGCAGACGCCACATTCGTGATATTTCATAGATTGTCAAAACAGAATCATTGAAATTAATTTATTCATTGAAAACCAATTCATTTAAGAAACATTGAAGAGTTCCTCATCACCCAGACGAAAACCGTATTGTAAACGTATAGGCCACCAATTTCCAGCCCCCACTACCCTTATTTTAAATCGACAAGTCTTGTTTCTATAGCAACCACCACCATCTATCATATTTAATGAGATATTCTTTTGATTTGCCAATCAATAATTTAGACTGATTATACCTTTATTAAATAATTTTTAATTAATCACACTAAATAAATTCTAATTCAAATATGTCCAGACAAAGAAACATTTCTCGAGAATTAGTTATCTATTACATTATTCTTCCCCTACATTTCTTTTTCTGTCAATTCTACACCTTTAAACACTACAAATTAAAATATTTAAATAAATACCTCATTTCTAAAGGTAAATATCACTTTAACTGTTTATTCAAACATTATAAATTAAACAAAAGAAAGTAAAAAAACTATCTTCATTCCGAATGTAACTTCAGGTCTCCATATTAGATTTACACTTCTTTATCCACTTTTTATTTAGCACCAACTCCCTTCACACCAACACATTAATATCATTCATTTGAAATTAAAAGAAAGTTTCCATTTCATACGAATGCCTTCAAGAAAGTATAACATTTTCTTTCCTTCCAAAGTGTGATTTATTTTTTTTAATACGAAGCTAAAGTTAAAGGACAATTTACGGAGCAATTTTTCACGTGTTATTTTAAAGCCTGGCGCTATTACTTTATAATATTTTCTCTTACGCAATATTTCTTAAGCAATGTGTGTAATGGCGGCATATGCTTACTTTTTATAAAAAGCTCAGCCCATTTATCAACGCTATTGTCGCGCTTTTTAAATAAAGTGATAATGCTGCTAACTCATAAATCGTCTCTTTTCAAGTTTTTCTACATTTTTGAAAATTTTGAATAATATTTTCTTAAATATATTACACTCTTTCTTATTCGCTTATTTCCTGACACTTTCTTACAGTGCCAACATAAGAATTTATACGAAAAGTATATTTCTTTTATAAGTATAAATTAAAAAATATATATTTTTTGTTTAAGATATTATTTTACTGTGTTTTATACGTTACGAAGTGTAGTATTTTAATAAATAAGTAGGTTTTAAAAGAACAATATATTAGGTTTTCGAGAGCTAATAAACGTTACAAGTAGCATATCATTGTCAGACGTATGTACATTAATTTTTATTAATTTTCGCAATTGGTGTTATACTATCATTAAAAATAAAAACGTATAGTATGTAGGCAACTAGTTGCGAAAGTAATTATTTATCAAACAAGGTAAAATTTTACTCACGAGTGAATTTAGAACGAGTTAAATAATTTACTGAGTTTGAAAGTGTTTTCTCACATGTTTCATACACTATTTTTTTTTTTTTTCTTCTTTTTTTTAATCAAGTGCCAAAAAAATATATATATATTTAATACATATATTAATGAAAGTTGGTGACTACAATCGATGAATCTCATCTTAAAATATGTTGTTCTTATATCAAGGTTACATAAAATTGAAGCACGAGGCGTGCGGTAAAGTATTTTATCGCACTAGTGCGATAATGTTACTTTCACCAAGATTTCTAAAAGAAGTCTAATGTTTTGCACGTTGCTATAAAAACTATTTTTAAGATGATCATTACGATTAGCGTCCCAAATCCTAACTCAGTTTTGACAGAGTTACCTACAGTATTTTTTTTTTTTTTATATTCACGTGCAAAATATATAAACTTTGAGAACTTTACACCGTTACCATTATCATCGTAGTGTGATAATACTTATCCTTTATATTAACTTCGATTCGAACTCATGAACAAATTGACCTACGGTGTTCAAATTTGGTGTTCGGGACGGTGGTGGCCATGGGATCTACCATTAACACTAGACAGACGGGAGCTTAGTATATACCTATATTGCCTGAAAGCAGTCAAAATGACTGCATTGTGAAAAAATAACTAATGCGCAAAGAAATTTGTTTAACAGTAATTTTTAATATATTTAATATCACTTACAGTCATATAACAAGTTATTAATAAATATTAACAATAAAAAAAAATGTATTTCAGTTCGAAAAAAAAATAATTTATACATTATCTGGACATTTTAAGCAAATGAAAGTGCAAATCTTTTTGGATGTACATCTTCCGCAAACATATTTGTTACATTTTTGACAAATATTATCAACTGAGCAACGTGTTAGAACGACTGCCAGTGCGTATAAAAAGCCTGAGCAAAGTCGACACGTGCGCAGCCGTATCGATTACAGTATGAGATCATACACTCGGTGATCCTCCTTCCCATCTGAATTACGTTGCAGCACGTTCAAAGGGAACAAAGCGCGTGGCCAGGCCTGGCATAAAGATTCGAATAACAAGTACGAATAACAATAACAATAACTTTAGTTATTGAACAACTGCAACTTATCAAGTATACGTCGAAATCGACCATTTATCATGAACTTGTATGTTATCATGTTATTCCAATCCAGAGCCGAACTGGTCTTCTCCAAGCAGTCAAAATGACTGCTTTCCGGCAATATAGGTATAACACACATATATATACCGGAAGTGAAGGAGAAGGGGGGGGGGGGCAACAACAATGATTAATTAACCCATTTTTATGTTGTAGAAAAAGTCACAAAATTATAAGAAGCTGTGTCATTATTTAAATAATTATTTTTTTAATTGAAATTCAAAAACAGACAAAATGACTTGCTTAGGCAATCTAGTGTTAAGAGGTTCGTCAAAATAGCGCATGCGTATAAGGTAGCTGCCATTGAAAAAATCATGTTTTTCATTAATTGCTTAAAAACGGCTCTAACGATTTTGATTAAAATCTCTGTGTTAATGCGTTTTAAAAGGTGTTCTGACAGTCCCCCATCTCCGAAATTCCTGTAGAGATGCGACAAAAGAGTAAAATGCTGAAAAACGAGTTGTCTTTAACATATAGCTCTCTGCTCTTGAGCATCGCCCATCAACGATGGAACTTGTTACATTTTACTCACAAGAAAGAACAATGCAATGTCTATCGAATAAAGTCACAATTTAAGGCTCTTTTTTTTTTTTTTTTTTTTCTTTTTTTTTCTCGTGTAAAAATTATTGCCAAAAATATCGCTATACTGGCCATTTTCATTCAAATGAGAGAAAATAAGAAAATGGTAAGTAACACAATGTCCAATTTTACTGCAGTGACCAATGTTACATAGTGTAATTGAAAATTGGGCGATGTTCCACACCCCTAGTTAAACAAGCAGGCGGAACTGGACTTAATGCCCAGGGTAACAAACAATCACTATAAAAAGTCACCAACTATCTCACACTGATTAGCCACATCCACTATCAAGAAACACAAATATTTAAAATTAAATTCTTTAAATTACGCATTTGGATTTATATTACTACTGACAAACCTTCTCTTCAGACACAAAACCAAAGATTTTCCTTTTATTTACCGACTTTCATTCTTGATTGTTGTTTGTAAAGTATTCAGGAACGTTCTTGGGAAAAGTAATCGAATCGTGTTGATTTTATTTATGGTTATAGCCCTCTGGGGGATCAGTATTCTCCAAAGGAAACGATGCTTCAAGTGGTTTTTCTTGAATAAGGTAGTTTCTTTAGAGATCTTTAGTTCTTTTGTAGATTTTCAACTATTTAGTTTCAGAAATTGTTAAGAAAAAAAATTTCGAATGGTTAACTTTGTATTTGAATAGTGAGTAATATTGAAACTATTTTGTTATTTCGAGAAAATTATCTATTTTCTTGTCCTTTCTTACTCGGATTATTAAATGATATCATGATAGTATTTAACTGTCATGGAACTATTAGATCAGTAAATAGTTTCGAATGAAGTTGTTTTCATAATAAAAATGTCAGATTAACGAGAAAAATGTGTTTTGTAATGTTTCCTAAAAAATGTATAAAAGCTCCTTTTCGGAGACGATAAAAATCAGACAAGGTTAATGAAGATGCATTTTGAAGAATTCAGACGTTATGTTAAATCCGTATTTTAAAGAAAATATACAATACCTAAACTTGATTTTTTTGGATTACTTAATTTATGTTTATTCTTCAATGACATTAATTTCATACATTATCACAAAACAGATATCGTTCTATTAAAACATGTTTTAAGACCGCATTTTGGCAAGGTTTTATAAAAATTGTTTCAATAGCTTTAGAAAAAAGAAAAGCTTAAATTTTAGAGGGCCAAAATTTGTTTTAGACATTTTTGAATTATGTAAAGTTTAGACCTGTTAAAAGTCCCGAAACTAATTGCGCTCATTGATTCAATGATTGTTTTATAATATTCACCCAGACTTTTACATATTTTTCATAGTCTTAAAGAATATGAACACCAAGACAAACTAGTAAATAAGGATTTTCAAATTTCAAATGTATTCAGATGTATTGTGAAGCTTTGCCTAAAATAATAAATACGCTTGTTTTTATTTTCTCAAAAAAGACTGCAAAACGATTAAAACCACTTTTGAAAATGTAGGTAAATATTTCTTCCACCAAACTTTATCCAAACGGCAATAAAAATGTCTTATGACATCACCCTATCATGCTTCGTAAAGTAGGCAAACTCATAACAGCCAAGCCTGATAGTGCATTTATATTTTGTTCTAAAATATTTCAAAGTCCTTCGATTAAATGTTTTATCGAAGTTGTGCTGGTAACCCAGACAACAAATACTTCAATAAAAATTCTAGATCAGTTGTTAATAAAAAGTTACAATTCAAAGGGATTTTTAGAACTCAAATAGAATTAGATTTTTCAAACATTTACCACTACTCCTTCCTGAAAGACTGCTCAGACCTCAGGAGTGCTATCACTAAGGCGAGTTAAAGCTTCCTATCGTATATCAGGGCATCAAACAAAATTCAAGGGGGTCCCTACGAGTGGTCACCTGCAAGATCTTGAAGATAGGTGTTAAGGAAATTGTAGTAAGGAGGACGGGGGGCATTATTCAGTTTGTTTAGCTAAAAGGTTGCTGGATCCGTACCACTTCGGATCGTAAAAGTTTCCAGTCGAAAAATACTGTGGCTTCTCAAAATGTCTGATGCAGTCCCAAGTTATTATTTTATAGAATCATTGAGTAATGCATATTGCACCACTACGTAGACGACCACGACAGAGTTTACCTTGTTGCTGAAGAACTCTACATTCCATATGAAGAGCAAAGGATGAAATTTTCACTCGGCCTGTAAAGCAGGGGGACGGCAATGAAATCTTTTACCAGTTATATTCTGCATTCGGAATTGTTGGAGTTTTTTACCATCACAGGAATTGGTGGTGCGCCAGGATCTTTACACAAAACAAGATAAAGACATGGATTACTTCGAAATCTCGACTGAAGTATTGAACTTGGCAAAAATCTTTTGTCCTTTAAAATTTGGAATTACGTTTTGTCTCAGTCCATTAAATCATTATTATTGATATCTCCAACGCGAAGTCGTCGCATGCACAAATCAACATTCCCACACTGAAGTACAATTTCTCGATAGGTTATAGCTGTTTCTGCTCTGCAAGCCGAGGAAGTCAGTTGACGATTCCCGCATTTTAGAAAAACGAGTGAAATTAGTTTATATTTATGAAGAATTTCTTTCTGATTCCAAATATTCAAACAAAAATTCTTTGAAAAAAATTAGTTTTTTAAATATTGAGAAAATAAAATGCCCGAAAACCTCGACCGATTCCAGTCCGATCAAAACGCTACATTTTAGCTGTGACCTCAAAACATCCTTCCGTTTCCATGGTCATCGTGAGGTTTCTGCCAAATAGTTGGTGTGAGTTTTTTAGACAACTGCCATATCCCGAGCCGGTTGACGTGATTTGCGAGAAACTTGCAAAACTGGTTTCCGCTGCTGCGCTTCGAGCCAAGTTGTTTAAGATATAGTGACGTCACATTCGCTTCGAGCCGAATGAGTCGTTTGTCCCGCAAAAATAAACCAGAGAACCTTGATTGCAAATTAAAAAAAAAAAAAAAAAAAAAAAAAAGAGCAGTGAGCAGAAATTTTGTGTAAACATTTAGAATCGAATTAAAAAAAATTGAATTGTACATTCAATACTTAACCATATCGTAATGCATTGCCCATGGTTACCAACACATTCTAACTAGTTTGGGAGGGGAGGGAGTTACTAATATAGCTCTCTATGGTGATTGTTAGGCCTGCTTCGGCTTCAAGTCAATATCCAAGCATGCACTATACAAAAGTTGTAGTCAGAGATCAGTGCTATCTTCTGATTGAAGAATACTTTCCCAAAGTCTGTTTGGGAACTTCAGCACCCATTTCTTGATAGAAAGTTTGCTGTAAGCAACCTGACATCAAACATTGTCTGTCCCTCGTAAAGTGGTTCCCAGCTGAGTCGGTTTCAAACGCATGTTTATCCATATTCATTTTCCATAGAGAATTTCTCAGCCACCTACGGGGATTCTTCCTTCGACAAAGTCAATGACTTCATGTCCATGTCCGAAATATCTTGCCGACCAAACGGTATAGTGGTTAGCGTACTAACTTCTTGACCGCGAAGTTGCGGGTTCGAGTCCCCTGTAAGGCATGGGTGTTTGTAAATGTATGTTGTCTTGCCAAATGACAAATGTTTCGACGCATTATAGTTTTCGTGTTGCTGACGGCGCCAGATAATCTGAAAACAACCAACCAACCGAAATATCTTCTTGGCGAGCTGCTTCAACTTTCAACTCGGTCCACATTTATTTAATTACCTTGCGCTCCGAATCTAATTGCTCTACGGTAACCAACAATATTGTTATGAATTTTTCCACTGAGGCAATGATGGCACAGTTTTCACGGTTTAAAAGTATTTATTCTCTCTTCAGAAAACTCACAAAATTTATTCACAGGCAACAGTTTAATTACTCTCAAGCTTCAACACAAGCTTCAACAAAAATAACTTCGAATTCAGCGATTATACAAGCTCATTCCAATAGGTAAACAAAGCGATCAGCTTTCAACGAAATCCGAAGTCAATCTGAATCTTTCCCGTTCTCCAGTCTTTTATATACAAGCGCGTGAGACATTCTCGAAATTTCCAGCCAATTCATAGAAAAGAAATATCTCGAAACTTCTCGATTGCTTTAAATGTTGCCACCTTTTTCTAACTTGTATAATCGCTATTAATTAATAAATAAAATAAGATAAAAATAAATTACAATAGAATTTTGAAATAATACGTCACTATTTACAATATATACAGACAATTTGTGCAACATTTCCCCCTTCTTAAAGACTGCACGTCCCGGGCAGTGAAGTCCTTAAGAGGAAAGGCAATTCAATCACTTCTACTATAATATGGGGCTAGTCTATTGTTATGTACAACTTTAGGTTTACAGGAAGGTGTCCGTTGAATCCTTACCACGAAGTCGTTGATCTTCTTAAGGACCACATACGGCCCTTCCCAGTTCGTCTGGAGCTTAGGGGAGAGTCCTTTCCGACGTTTAGGGTTCCCTAACCACACCTTGTCACCTTCCTGGAATGAACGGTCCATGGCCTTGGCATAGTACTGATTCTTCATGCGCTCCGTCATGATGTTGTTTCTCTCTCTGGCGAACCGATGTACGGCTTCCAAACGTGCCTGCAGATCATCTAGATACTGGACAGGCGAGGAAGGTGTGCCCGGTGGTTGTCCAAAGAGGAGGTTGCTGGGGAGCCTAAGGTCTCTTCCAAACATCGTTAGAGATGGAGAAAATCCGGTGGTCTCGTGAGTTGCACTCCCGTATGCCAACAGAAGCGGTGAAAGTTTCTGATCCCCATCTTGCTGGTTATATGATTTTGAGATTGCGTCCGAATCATCCGCGTGTGCAGCTGATAGATCCCGGGACCTCCGTTCGATGCTTGTAACAGGAGCACGGATGTCGATTCCCTCTTCACTAACTTTGTCCATTTCCACATGAACCACTTCCTGGGAGGGTTTCATCAACGTCGCTTCCTTCGGTTCTCTTTCCGAGGCTGGAGAGGTACTTTTCATAGATGTGGACTCTTCAGCATTCTCTATGACTTTGTCTTCATGAGCTACAATCCGATATACGCACAGCTCTTTCATGTCTAGATCGTGCAAAGGAACTTCGCCTCTCCATGTTTGCAGCTTGCTTTTCTCAAAATTCAGCGTAATTCCATTTTTCTTCAAAAAGTCTAGTCCGAGAATGCACGGATCTACAATTTCGGCAACATAAACGGTGTGCTTGTAGGTGTTAAATCCAAGGTCAATGTCCACTTGCAATTTCCCATGAACAGAGATATTACCACCAGACACAGTTTGTAGAGAAACAGAGGGCGCTGTGTAGAGGAGTCGGCTGTTCAGGCGACGAGCCACGTCCGTCCTTACGATCGTTACGTTCGCTCCCGAATCGACGATTAGACGACATGGAGTTCCGTTGATCTCCCCCTTCACGAATAAACCCTGGTTTCCTCCTTGTCGGGATGAAACGTGGAAACGACTGGTCGGGGCTTCACCTGTTCTACATTGCAGCTTCTGCCCTGCGAGATGGCATCTTCTTAGATTCAGTTGTGGAGAATCCGTGGTAGTGTTATCCCTTCTCTTTTTCAAATCAAGGCAGTTTCGTCGTAGATGCCCTTCCCGTTTGCAGTGCCAGCAAACGACTCTGGTCCTTCGATCCCTGGCTCCGGGATAGCTTCTCATCATTCTATCAATTTTGCTTTCCAGTTCTCGAAGCTTACTGGTGACAAAGTCAGAAGAATCCTCGGCTAATGCACCACGCACATATCGTCGGTCTTTTCCAGAAGCTAGATGCGCGGCTTCCACTCTCATTGCGTACACGAGGGCCGACTTCATGTTTTTGTTTTGGGATAACCTTACCGCCTGCTGCACATCGGGATCTTGAATAGCGTCGATGAAATACTGCAGAGAAAGATCGTCTCGTACATCCGGGGGACAGTCAGGGAGAGCGAGGAGCGACAGTCTTTCTATATCCGATGCCAATTCTTGAAGAGTTTCATTGGACTTCTGCTGTCTCACTTTCAGTTGCAGTCTGTTGTAATCCTTTAGATGCTGCTCCCCAAACCTTAACTCCAACGCACTTGCCAGCGCCACGAATTCTCCCCGCTTCTCTTCAGGTAGTGTCTGTAAAATGTCAGCAGCTTCACCTCGAAGAGATGCTGCGAGATGGAATGCCTTCGAAGTATCGTCCCAACCATTTGCAGAAGCAATAATTTCAAACTGCGTTTGATAAACGCGCCAAGACGACCTCCCATCAAAAGTGGCTACTTTGATGTTGGAACGTGGCGCAATGAAGGGAGTGAAAACATTATCCCATTTAGGCGTTGCAACGGTCATAGCTTCCC
This sequence comes from Linyphia triangularis, assembly GCA_963978545.1. NCBI lineage: Eukaryota > Metazoa > Arthropoda > Arachnida > Araneae > Linyphiidae > Linyphia > Linyphia triangularis. The sequence continues at coordinate 65,571,609 of OZ021729.1, forward strand.
CCGTTTCAATTTTCCGTAGCCTTTCTTCAACAGCGTCATGAAACTTTTCCTGTTCCTCTTTCATGGTGGAAACCTTTTCTTCGATTTCATTCCTCACAGTCACAAGATCTCCTTTCATTGTAGAAACCTTTTCTCCCAAACAGTCAACTTTCCCATTAACCGCCTCAAAACTCTCACTGATTTCTTTTCTTACTTCACTCAGAATCTCTTCTTTTACCGATTGTAAAACACTGGTAGTAGTCTCTATTATCGTAGATTCCACCATTGTAACCAGTTCGGATTGCATTTTTTCTTTAATCCCAATTATAGCTGCTGATGTGGATTCTCGGCAGGTGGCGATTGTAGCGGCGAGTTCGGCATTTGTCGTTTCTTGACGCGCTTGACCAGCGGCGATTGTAGCGGCGGTTGATTCTTGTCCGGCTTTTATTTCAGCGGCCGTGGATTCTTGTCCGGCTTTTATTCCAGCAATCATTTCCATTAATTGTTTCATTTGGTCTTCCATCATTCCTCTAGTTGTCGGCATTCAAAATTACGAGACCCCACTTCTGACACCACTGTTATGAATTTTTCCACTGAGGCAATGATGGCACAGTTTTCACGGTTTAAAAGTATTTATTCTCTCTTCAGAAAACTCACAAAATTTATTCACAGGCAACAGTTTAATTACTCTCAAGCTTCAACACAAGCTTCAACAAAAATAACTTCGAATTCAGCGATTATGCAAGCTCACTCCAATAGGTAAACAAAGCGATCAGCTTTCAACGAAATCCGAAGTCAATCTGAATCTTTCCCGTTCTCCAGTCTTTTATATACAAGCGCGTGAGACATTCTCGAAATTTCCAGCCAATTCATAGAAAAGAAATATCTCGAAACTTCTCGATTGCTTTAAATGTTGCCACCTTTTTCTAACTTGTATAATCGCTATTAATTAATAAATAAAATAAGATAAAAATAAATTACAATAGAATTTTGAAATAATACGTCACTATTTACAATATATACAGACAATTTGTGCAACATTGTTCTTTAATTTTTCCTTGTCGGCAATCAACTCTCATTAAATACTTTTTTTAAATTGAACCATCTAGCTTTAGAAATCCTCCGTCCATTCTATAATCTACTCCTGGTCAATTTTTTCCATCATTCTTCGCTTAACCCTTGGCTAGTCGCGCGGTAGACAAATGTCCCCCACAAAAATTGTTTTGTCAATTTCTCGATAGATAGCTGCCCATGATCAAAGCCTGTCCCAGTACCTTTCTATCAAATCTTGACATTTCCCTATGTATATTCATTCATTTCCATGCGTATACCCAGACTACACAGAACTTATTTGGTTGACGTCTGTCCCCCCCCCCCCCCACGCGACCAACCCTGTATTCTAATTTTGGTAGGTAATCTAAAAAGGTTTTATATATATATATATATATATATATATATATATATATATATATATATATATATATATATATATATATTATAGTTTTTATGTTTTTTGAAGGGGCGAAGGGGTGCATGGTATTTTTTATAAAATAATTTGAATGTCATATTATTCCTCAGCAGTAAAAAAAAAATATGTAATATTTTTTTACAAGAATTCACTTTTTTTTTTTTTTTTTTTTTTAAATTTATTTCAAGTAATACTGAAACTGAAAACCTGTGACAAATGATTCTGCAAGGGCTATTTAATTCAAATTGAAATATGTGTAAGTTGCGCAGACGTTGAAGAGGACAATGAATGACTTTTTATGATAAAATCTATTTCGTTACCTAATTTAATTATGTTTATACTATTTAAGAAATAAATTTATATTTGCACAATAATTTTATAAACAATGTTTATTGTGACTATGATTATTTTGTTTTAAAAGTATTTTAAAAATAAATTTGAATCGTCACAAAGTTCATTTCCTTTATAATAATACTTTTTTTATACTTACAGTTTTTTTTTTCTTTTTTTTTTTTTTTTTCCCCAAGTTATTTTAAAAATATTTTTTTATTTTTCCTTTATTCTGTTCAATGATGTATTTTTTTTTTTTTTTTTTCCCTTTAAAATTCCCACTTTGATATTTGGTCACGAATTTAATGATATACACAAAAATTCAAACTTTGGGGACATTTGTCTCATATGCGACTTACCGCGAAACAAAAAGGCGCGCTACTAACCAGTGGTTAAATAGATTCAAGTTGACAATACCTCAGATCTGTCAACACAGTTACTACGAATTTTCTACCTCAGAGGAATGATGACACTGTGTTACAAAAAAGAAATCTTCTTTGTTCTTCTCAGAAAATTCTATAATTCTTAAAACAGCAACAGCAATTCGCCTTCTGGCTCAGACCTGAACTTCCAGGCGTCCAACAGCAGCAAAAACAGAAGCTTTTTACCTTAAAAAAAAACAGTTACATTCTCAGTAGCTTAAGCCAAATCACAGATGGATCTGGACTGCAGCCTGATTATTTTCAAAGCAAGCTTTTCAGCGGTAATCTCCAAAATTCATTCAAATTCATTCCAGAAACATTCAGATGTATACCTGTTTCCATTACTTTAAAGCTAGTATATTTAAAGCTATATTATTTAAAATGTTTACATTAATAAAAACTTATAATTTAAAATTTTCAAAACTAAATTAGTATTTACCACGCATTTATAAGTACAATTATTTACAAATTATCGATCGTAACAATATTAATCTCTTGATAAAGTGAAATAACATTATTATCGTAGTGTTGTTGAAGTTGAATACTTCTTCTGCTAAGAATGTCTGCATCCGAATACAACATATTATAATTTATAATTTGCAATTCCTACTTTCAGTAATATTTGCGAATCGCCTTTCAATTTCGCAGAAATTAACATGTGTTAAAAATAATTTTATTAGGGATTTACTCTCTTGCCTAAAAGCTTTCTTTAACTACGTATACAATTAGGCTAATTACAAATATCAGTAATATTAATTCAAACGAAATTTAATGAAAAGTTAAAGAGAATATTTGAGGAGACGAGCCGTGAGGAAATGCATATTTAAGATATGTGATGACATTACCAAGGAAATCTTTTAGAGATTATAATGAATTTGATTAATTCACATCTTCAATGTTCACTTTTTTTAAATCCTTTATATTAACTTCGATTTTGTGTATTCGTCGATGGTAGCAGAATCTGCGGAGGCCTAAACAACCCCCTTGCCGTCATCCAATCGGGCTGAAACTTTTCAGATAGGTTCGATGTTGATAACAATGCATTCTATGAAATTTTGGGGCTGTTACTGTCACTAGAAGGTCGCTTTTACGGAATAATAATAAACCAACTTGCCGTCGTCAAATCAGGTTAAAATAGCATTTAGTTGATCATTGTTGAAACTCTTTCCTGTTGCCAATTTTTTTTAATAAATACATAAGAAAATTACTCAAGCAGAATAAATAAATGATATTTAGATGTGAGAGTTCACGTTCATTTTTAATAAATAAATTTTGATACGTAGTTTGCCGTACATTTTGCTGATAAAAATGTTATTGATATCAACCGTGGGTGACAATACAAAATTTGACAATGCATAAAAAGGATTTTTTTAAAACTTTGTTTTTATGAGTTATAATATTTATCGTAACTTTAAAACTCTCTTTCCTTTAAAGTTTTAGATATATTATGATATAACATTATTACACAACAATTTTTTAAGTAATATATTATGATAAGAAACTCTATTAATTATAACTTAACAGGTGAAATACTTTACTTAGAAAGATTAGTATATTTTATGGAATAGAAAATATGTATATATTTTTTTTTTTTATTTTATCGCGTATTTTTCAAAATACTGCAAGTTAATTTTATATGTTTAGTAGAGTTTTATATTTTGGATCAACAGTCTTGCCACCTGCATATTGGGTTGTGGTATATATATTTGAACACTTTACGGTTGATACTTGCAAAATTAATATATTTCTTGATATTCAACTTGTCCCAGACCAACCTAAAAACATACGGACATACGCTTTAACTAACACGTTTTACTAAACTTACTCAAAAAAACCTTAGTGTCAACTCCTTTTCTGTAATGTTCAACTTAAGAAAACTACTTAAAAACTTATAAATTACCATTTTTTTTTTTTTTTTAAAGTCTTTTTAAGCATGTAACTATGTCTTGAATCACTTCACGGCAAGCGGAAATTGCAACGTGTTAAAAAGAAGCTTCGAGGTCTCTTGTGACGACGTCAACAACCTAGTCCCGAACTTATTTTTTTACCCTAGTAAGAACCGTTCTTTCTTTTTTTTTAACTGAGCTGTTATATTCTGCGATAGGAATCGTTAAATCCTTCAGAAATAAATTGCTTTCGCGCTCTTTTCCCTTTCATGCTTTCGAGTAACAAGGGAGAGGAAATCGACCGGAAGGAACGTGCTTGAAGATGGCGATTTTTGGTCCTAAATCTCCACACGTCACTTCCTGATCATTTGCTCTAGCTTATTTCTTGTTTCGGGCGAGTTTTCTTGACACTGAGCTGGCGCAAAATTTTTTAACTGCGATTTCAAGAAGTTATTATAACTTCCTCCGCGTAAATGTATACAGTAGCAAAAAAAAAAAAAAAAAAAAAAAAAAAAAAGAGTACTGGCTGTTTTCCTTGCTGTCATCGAAACAATCGAATGGCGTGTAAAAAATTAGGGTTTGTAATAGTTTTTATTTTTGATAAAATGTACTAATAAATGGTCTCTTAGAAAAAAACATTTATACAAAACTATAAAATATTAAAAAACAAGGATGATCATTGCAAAAAAAAAAAAAAAAAAAAAAAAATTATCCACGACTTACAGCACAGAAAATATTGCCATCGTTTGAATTTTTTTATTAAATACTTCATATTGTGTGTGTGTGTGTGTGTGTGTGTGTGTGTGTGTGTGTGTGTGTGTGTGTGTGTGTGTGTGTGTGTGTGTGTGTGTGTGTGTGTGTGTGTGATATAACTGTTACGGATACTCCTTGCTGTCATCCAATCAAGCTTAAATGTGCACTAACTGTCCGATTACAATGCACTCCATCAAATTTTAGGACTGTCACACTGCTTACTAAACAACAGCATACGTTTATTTTGCTGTTTCGTAGGACTAAATAACCCACTTGCCATCACCAGTCGTGCTGAACAAAGCTTAATACAGTAAAACAATGATATCACTAGTTCAAATCACCACCCTTTAGAGTAAAAAAAGGTTAGAAAGTTCCAAATGGGGAATATCCCATTCTATCTCCCATTGAATCATATAAAAGTACCACATACATATATAATAGCATACAAACAAAGATTTACATATAAAGACTTAGATTAATCATTAATAAGTCATGTAAAATAGTTGAATTATGCATGAATGTCTTTAATTACTAAACTTCACATGGTAAAATTTCATTGCAAAGCGAGGGTATTCAACTATTGTATGATATTAAACCACCAATTGTCTTTCTACTGATGATAATTTTACCATATTTAAATTACGTCTATCATTGCAAAGTTTTATCGTCTATAAGGACATAATTACAGAAAAACCATTAGGAAACTGTTGGAATACAGGTTAATTTATTTTATTAATTTTCGCAATTTGTTGGTCAAGAAAAAGTATAACATTCTTTATGATGTTTATTGATATAACCATTCAAAATTATCGCCTCAGACATAACTAATAAGTAAGTATTAAAAGCAAAATCTAAGTCGTTAAATTATTCATCACCATTTCCTATCAAAGTTAGGCTCCTTTAGGCAGCATCAAATTTAATAACCCTTTCACTATTCATCAATTTCTAATTAACTAAACATTGCAAGATTCCCAATTAACACCGACCAGAGCCTGATGCGCAATTAGCATAGTTGTCTTGCTGGTTGTATAAGTCTCATTTGCATAAAAAAAAAAAAGCGTCTTGATTTCGAGCACAGAAAACGGTTTGCTCCCTTATGGCTGAATTCAGACCATTAGCGACGCATCGGGGATTTTGTCAAACTTACCAGAACTATGAATTGAGTTTCTGCGTAGTAACAGCTGTGGAGGACATTGATTTTCCTTGGCTATCTTCTCATCTAATAACGGATTTCTTCGGCTTTTATGAGATATTGGTTTGTATTTGAACGGCACTATTGGAAAAGTTGTTAATTGGGAATATTTGAAAGCAGGCTTTTATGTTTGAGGTTTTGCTATGAATATGAGATGCGACCGCAAAATTATGTGCTTCATCGAAGTTTAGTATGGAATTTTTATGAAAAGTGGGGAAACACTTTTAGTTTGAGGATATACTTTACTTTGAATTACACCCTCAATGTCAATAATTCTAGCCGTCAGAATCTCGCCAAATTGGCTTTATTTTCGAATGAATTCGGATGGCAAGATAGGGAAAAACTAGCTCTGAATTTTTCGATTGAAATTTAAAATCGTGGCTACACACAAAAAAGAACAACGCTGGGAGTTTGAGAATTAGAATTACATCTTCAGAGATGTAATTCATTCTAATTTTATAAACCTCGCCAAATTTACTACAGGGAGGAAAATAAAAATCAGGTTAGAACGAGGTGACAAGTCAATCCTTACGTTTCGAATTTAAAATTTAAAATCGTGGTTACCACAAAAAAAGGTCTTCTGTTATTTAACAACTTATGACATAGTTGTCAATCGGTTTATAGCTCTACTCATTCGAAGATGAAATTGAACAGTACCTGCATATTTTTACCAAGCTAATATATTCTTAAACTGCACTACTGTTTCATCACAAGTTCTTAAACTTAGAGATTCCTCGTGGTCTTTCCCAAGTAGCACAGAAGTATTGACCAACATCGCAAACAGAGGCTCTGGAAGATTGGCAAATCCTGGCCGAAACTCAAAAATCATGCTATAATACACGAGGAAATGGCAAAAGCATCACAATATATATATATATTAGCCCTCCGTCCTTTTTAATAAAGAATAATATTTCATTTGTAAAACTGTACGTGCATCAACATTTAAAAACTTTCAGTATATTTTATCTACCATTAGGCAAGATTGGCCAAGATCCGTAAAAATGATTGGTTCGCATCGAGATTGGCCAATACTAGGCGTTATTGGTCAGAGTTATTGTTCTACTGGGGTATTTAGATCATTATTTCAATTAATATTGCTTTTCTTTTTCTATTGCTTAGTTGACTACTTAGTTATTTTTACAGCGCAGTAGTCAACTGATCAGCTAAGCAGAATTACATTGTAAAGAAGATGTTGATTAAATTTTTGTTATAAATATATTTAATGTAGCTTCGCCACTACTCTAATGTAGGCGAAAGCTTATACGAAAGATCTGTTCACCCATACGTCGCACTTCTACATGCCGACTCAAAACTATAAATCCTAAGGGCACGTGCGATAAATCAAATGAAAATTCTTCCTCGAAATGAGTTGTCACACCAACAATCCACAGCGAATGTCTACTGAATGTAAAATTTGCATTTCCATAAGCCTACACTGTAAAAGGTACAGTGCCGCACATCAATTTGAATCTCTTGGTAATATTACAGAGAATGCATCAAATTCAATTTAAAGTTCCCATAGGAAGCTCATTAAAATGCGACAAGAAGAGTGCTTACCATAATTGCATGGGAAGCCTTCTTGGCAGCAAATATATATATGTCGTATTTTAACTAGGATTTTCGGTGACTTATACGAGAGACACTCAAACTAACACCGTTGGATACCGTTACCAAACTAATACCTGGGAGCTATTTGAAATGAATTCTGTAGGCTTCATATCCTAATTAATAAAGAAAAATGAATAACTATGTGTCTTGCCATCTTTGCTTTGAAAAAAGTAAGTGTTGTTAATTTTTTTTTTTTTTTTTTTTTTTTTTTTTTTTTTTTTTTTAAATACACACGTATAATTATATCAAATTACTCACACGACTAATACAGGGTGTCCGGCAAAGGCCTCCCTTATTTTTAAAGTTAAATAACTCAAAAACGCGGATCAATAGAATATTGAAACAAAGAGTATAATTACTTTGAAAGCTGTAAAAATCTTATACTAAATTTTCAAAAATATTTACAAGTGTCGTCAACAGGTGGCGCTGTACACTGTAGCTCTTATACATAAAGTAAAGCTCGGAGCAATCAGTTTTCGAACAGTTCCACTTTTTAAACAAGAAATAGAGTTGACGTGATTGCAACGACTGCAGAGGACAAATTTATAACGTATTTTTAGAAATGTTCAACTACAGCGTCATCTGTTGGCAACATTTGAAACTAATTTCGAAGTTTCAGTTTCGGATTTTTACAGCTTTCAAAATAACTGTACTTTTTGTTTCATTCCTCTAACGATCTTAATTTTTGAAAAAATTTAATTTTAAAATCAGGGAGTCCTTCGCTGGGCACAATGTATGATTTCCAGATTATACTAAGGGTGTGGAATATCGCGCAGCTTTCAGTTACATTATAATACTGACTTGGATTTGTGTCATTTACAGTTTTTATATTTTCATCATTCATTTAGAAAAAAATGACCAGTTTGGCGATATTTTTTGCGTTAATTCTTCTATGGGGATTTTTAAAAAAGGTGTGTGTGTGTGTGTGTGTGTGTGTGTTTTGATTTTGACTGTATACTTTTCGATACAATTCTTGTATTATCATATCTTGTAAGTGAAACTGAGGAGCGAAGAAAAACCGATCGTTAATAAGGTATGCTCAAGGAACGAGAACTCTGTGTTGAAGGCATTTGTTTTTCAACTTTTTACGCCCTTAAAACATTTTTACGGGAATTTCGGAGGTGGGGATGTTTTGAACACCTTAAGAAGCATTAGCACAACGATTTTTTTTAAAAATAGAGCCTTTTTGTAGCAATCATTGAAAAACATGATTTTTTCAATGGCAGCTACCTTATGCGCATGCACGATTTTGACGAAAACCTTAATGGTAGGTCCCATGGCCACCAGCAACCCGCAAACCAAATTTGAACATCGTAGGTCAAATTGTTCTGGAATTATGCTGACTACAGACACACAGAAAGACATTTTTTCTAAATCACTTTTTTGAAATCAGGATGTTCCAAAACGTGAAGAAATGCAAAAAAAAAAAAAAAATCAACTGATCGAAATTTTTTGTGACCGAATACTATACTTTCATTACCTTATGTATACATATGGGTAATTGAAAGTAAAAATGACATTGCTTCACTACAGCGTGCTTCATCACCTAAATACATTTCCATTGAAGAAAACAGTAAAGGAAAGATTTTCAATTGATTACAGTGAAGGAAAGACTTTTCAACTACGTACCAACTTCTGCCAATGAAACTTCAAAAACCATTTGACAGTAAAGAATCATTCAAAAGATAAATCATCCACAATATTTACGTTTCGAAACTCATCAATTAAACGCGAGCTGAAGAATGCAGCAAATTGTGACACGATCTTGGTATTTAGTTGTTAAATGGTATCTGCTATATCACAATACTGCATATCATATAATTAGTATAAATGTCTTGAATCAGGAAAGTTTAGGATAAGGAAAGATTTTTCTAACAATTAATTATTCGCAGATGTTTTTAAAAGTGCTATTGTCTGAGATTATTCAGTTAATATTAACCTAATTACTATAATATTAAGACTCGTTTAATAGAAATCAATTTATAGAAATAAAGATAAAAATGCAAGAACATGGAATGAAGTTATATAATATTTAACTAAGACTTATATATCTTCCATACTGAGTGCCTTTGGGATAAATCCAAATTTTTTCACCAGTACAGATAAATACTAATTAATTAGATTCAAATTGTAAAAGTTGAAATACTTTTTTTTAACAAATTTTTTCTTGAGAACTACCTCTTTATATATTCCTCATGTAATAATAAAAATATTCCTTTCAATTTTCTCAATTTCACAAACATATTTATATGAACTAAAACTATACCTACTATTTCATTATTGGAATAAAATATTCTTATTTTCATTAGTAATTACCCAATGCACAATTTGTACGGAAGAAATGCATCAAATTGACTCTTAAGTGACTGCATATGTCACCTTAAAACAATACAACCCCTAAAGACATAGTTTTTAATATAAATCGATTATATGCATTGCCAATTTTTATGCGCAATTACATTTTATTGAGCTCAGATGGAAGTTACTTTGTGTTAGACCACTACGAAAAATACAACCATTCTGAATAATTTAGTTTTTTTTTTTTTCTTTTTTTTTTTTTTTTCATTTAAAACTTGTCATACATTGTCATTTTTTGTTACGGGGTGTGCTTGGTATTGGTATCTAATTTTAAATATAAAAAAGATCGCTATCAGAAAAATATGCAGTAAAATATTTTTGGGAGTCCGGTACCGAAAATAAAAATAAAACTTTATTCATGTACATTTTTATGTCAAAAATTTATTTTATGTATGACATACTATTTATATATCTTTGAGAAAGTGTTTTTTTTTAAATATTGTGTTTAGTTATTTAATAAAAATTTAAAAACCAAGAAAAATCCATAATAATTGATGTTTGCGTATTTTGATATATGTCAAGAAAAAATAAAAAAAAATTCAAAGTGAAAGCTTTCTGTAATACATAATTATATAAAGAAAGTTTGGTCTTCACAGAATTTTGATAGGTGAATTAAAAAAAAATTTCAAAAATTTCAAAGTTAAAATATTGAAATTTTTGCTTTTTTTTTATGTTATCTTTTACGCTAAATATTATATTTTAAAACAGAATTAAAAAAATAAAAATCTGCGAAGACAAAATATTTAAAACTATATAAATTAAATGCTCCAAAAATTTGAAAACCCAATTGTTAATGGTTCTCGAGATATATCGATTTGAATATGCAACATCTATGAAAAACACTAGTGCTCGAAAAACGCACTTTTAGCAGACGCTTCAATGTGTTACGCCCATTAGTGGTGTTTAAATCACAGGTAATTTTGTGGCGTTCTAATCATCGGAGGAATAAGATAAAAACATCATTCTCTTCAGGAATGTATGAACTATTTTTTAAAAAAAAGAAAAAAATTGGGATTTTTGAAGAAATTTCGGTACTGGACCCCCTTAATAAATAAAAATGAATGCGAATTTATGCCCTCACATCCAAATATCTTTTATTTATTCCTATTAAAACAATTTTATTATTTATTAAAACAATTTTGGTAACCGTAAAGAGTTTCTTCAACGATCAGTTAAATTCTATTTCAGCGAAATTGGACGACAACGAATTGGTTCATTAGTATCCCATAAAAGCTACCTCTTGGTGACAGTGTCAGTCGCCGAAAATTTACTAGAATGCATAGTCATCGAATCTATCTGCCCAAGTTTCAGCCCGATTGGATGACGTCAAGAGGATTAATTAGGCCTCCGCAGATTTGAACACCATCAGCGTACCCAGCCCCACAAACACACAAAATCGAAATTAATACAAAAGATTTAAAAATCGAGATTAATATAAAGGATTTAAAACAGCGATTCTCAACCTAGGGGGGGGGGGGTGAGCACACTAGAAGGGAGGCGCGAGAATATCCAAGAGAAAATATTATTTAAAAAAATTTATTAACTAACTGAAAGGAAAACACGCATACACATAGAAAACAAAATACATTTCGACTTATTTAACAAATAAAGTCAAAAAACTTACTAAATCAAAACTTACTTAATCAAAACATACTAAATTAAAAACAAATTTATTAATTATTAGTGACTCCCTTGAGCCTGTCTTTCAGAGCGAAGTTTTTCGAAGGAAGGCCAAATATTAGAAATAGCCACTCTCAGTTCCCTCCCCCTCCCCCCCCCCTGTTTCTATATTTTAACCGAGATCTATATTTTATCTTCAAAGAAGCCACAGCAGGAAATCCAGTTTCACAAAAGTAGGATGCTGAAAATAGAAATAGAATGCGAAATGCCCTTGTTTTTAGTGCAGAAAAGTCATCCTCTACTTTTGCCGAAAATTCAAATAGTGATTTATTACTAAATTGTCTATTGGTTTCGCCACTTGTCGTGAAGTCTATGAAATTTTCTTCCTCATCAATTGAGAGTCTTTCGGGAGTCTTATGAAATGGATCCCTAACCCACTCGTAACTTGCTATCAGTTTGTCATCAGCAAGAAAATACCTTTTAAAATTCTTTACCAGCATGGCTAAATGATTTGCAATGGTTAAAAAAAAAACTTTTACTTGTTCTTCTTCAGCCTTGTAAGTTTTAGTACAATCATCCACATTTGCAAACATTGTTAGGTGTTTTGCTTTAAATTTCTGCTCCACAATTCTAATTTTCTACAATCTAATTTTCTTCTAACTTTATCACTCGTATCCAACATATGTGTATTTGCTCCTTGGAATTGAAAATTCAAGTTATTTAATTTCTTGAATATGTCGACCAAGTAGCTCAATTTCAACACAAAGAAACCATATCGAAAATTATCGGCTTTCGGTCTGTTTTCTTCTTCTAGATGGCGATTTCTTCTCTTAATTCATAAACACGTTGCAAAAATTTCCCACGAGATAACCATTTTGCCTCGCAATAAAATAGTAACGCTGAATGTACTGAACCCATGTCTTTACAAAGTGCGGAAAAGATTCTCGATTTCAGGGGTCTAATTTTTTACTCTTACAACCGTAGTTAACACAATATTCAGAACAGGACTCATTTCTTTCGAAGCCAAAGCTTCTTTGTGGATCATGCAATGTGTCCAAACACACTGGGGCGATTTTCGTTTTACAAATCCTTGTATAACTTGGAATCTTCCGGACATTAAACGAGCACCATCGGTGCATATTCCGACGCAATTTTTCCATTCTATGTTTGCTTCGTTCATAAATTCCTTTGAAATAGCAAATAATGCGAGCTCTGTTGTTTGGAGTTCCATTGGTTTGCAGAAAAGTAGTTCTTCTACTACTGATATATTAACACAAAATCGAACATAGAATTAAAGATGCTCATTTAACTGCCTATCTGTTGCTTTATCAAGCTCCATTGAAAGAATTTGTCACGCAACTTCGAGAAAAGACACTGTACTTGTACATCTTCAGTTATATCACCAATTCGACGAGCAACAGTATCATTTGAAAGAGGTATGAACTGCAATTGTTTTGACAAATTATCGCCAAATATAGTTTCTACAATCTCAATTGCTGCTGGCAAAATAAGCTCTTCACCAATGGTGTGAGGTTTTTTACATCTGGCTATTTTATATGAAACTTTGCAAGATGCAATTATAGCTTTTTTATTCACAGACAAAGTTTCTTTAAAAAATGATTTTTGCTTTTTATATGATTTTAATTTTAATTCGAAGAATTCTCTGGGTTTGTTGACGTACTCACTATGAAACGTTTCCAAATGTCGTTTAAATTTATTGGAATTCATGATGTCTGTGGCTAATATTTTTGAGCAAATGATACATAGGGACCTTTCTTCTTCATTTACTTCAGTACTGGTAAACCCAAAACTTAAATATTCTTAAGAATATTTTCTTGATTTTATTTTCGGAACCACTCTCGTCTGTGTACTTGTTGATGCTTGACTATCGTTTAATGCTCTCTTACTTCTCCTTAAAAATTTATCCGTGAGTCTGCATAAATCTGCTGCCATGAATATTTAGTATGATGAATTACAATTAACACGAAAACATATATAACATACGCATTCACGATAGATTCGATAGCGATAGAGCGATCTACTCGAATGAGACTGGCATGAATTGAAACTTGTGTTATCGAATATTTTCCTTCTTCCTATGAGAAAATATTTGCTCTGCGCATGCTCGAGATGGCATCGGTCGTGTTCACCGCCCGCTTGAGAAAATGCCAGATGTGGTTTCTTGCCAACGTTGGTTCGCTTTTACTCTTGTTTTGGCAGTTAGTTAAAAATAATTTAAAAACAGAATCCGAAATACTCAATATACATTATTGTTATATACATTTTATTGTAAGCGGGGGTGCGATGAAAATTATGATTGAAAACTGGGCCGCGAATACTGAAAGGTTGAGAAACGCTGATTTAAAAAGTTCTAAAATGAATCACAAATTGAAACAAACTCGAGCTGCACACAAAAGTTCCTAATCATTAATAAGCACTGCTGTCTTAAAAAGCAACTTTTATAGAGAGATTTAGCGTTCCATATTTCCCTCCAAAAGGAAAATTCTTATAATGAACAGCTTTTTCTGGCACATGTTTTTTTTTTTTTTTTTCTTGGGACGACTGTCACATTCCGTTCAGGATTAGTCAGTGGATTATGAAGCATAAAGCAGTTCTTTTCCAACTAATGACTCGCTTTTGGGATATTTCATCTAGGAAAAAAAAAAGGCAAATAAATATCTTTAATAAATGCATGAAGAGATCTAACTTTTAGGAATATTTTCTACATTCCACAATTTATTTGCTTAAAATTTGTGTATTAATATAATTTACTCCTGAAATCTTTACGTAGAGACAGGCCTGTTAAAATCATACAATTTCCTTTCTCGTACGCTTGTTATTTATAATTATTTTACTTTTAAATATTCAGTAAGCTACTATTTTTGAAATAATCAATTTCGTGTGCTTTGTTTATACAAGGTGTACACCAAGTAATTGAGCAATGGAGTTCATATTGATCTGTATAGCTCTTAATAACTAGGCATAATAAATATTTTTTTACATACAGAGTTGCATGGTGAACATTAATTAGTTAGGGGGAAAAGAATGGTTTACAATGCCTAGCTATTAGGATTTATATTGCTACATTTGAACTCCATTGTCCTACTAATTTGTGTAACACCCTGTTTTTAAAATTCAAACTATCCAGATTCTTTTAGCATATAAATTCAACCTGTACTCTTACTAGTTTCAGAAAAAAATAAGTTCAATACAATCCTTGCAGCAATTTTAAGTCATTCTTCCTGCTTCGGTATACTTTTTGGAACAAAATTAGTACTAGCTTATTTGTGGATTATTTACCATATATTTGTCTTATATTATAGATTAAATAGTCATTAACTTTTTAGTAATTTTTTTTTTTTTTTTTTTTTTTTTCGTTTTTCTAAAAGTACTTTTTATAAAAGAAATGTGATCTCCAGATACTTTTGATGTTTCCAAACGTTAACACTGATGTTCAGATAAAAATTCATCTGTACCTTAGTTACTTAGAAAAAGTATATAGAAAATTGCTCTTTTAACAATAGCGGTATAAGGTTTACTGACTACCCTTATTTTGATTTTGTCCTAACATGAAATATATTTTTCCAAGTGGGCGATTCTGAAACTAAAAGGAAATTTCAGTCCCTGTGCTATTATTAGTTTAATAATTATTCCTTTAGCCAGTTAACTGTGTCTCTCCGTTTTGAAAGTGCGAATTTCTGTGTGTCACGAAAATCGATCGATGACGAGTATAGTCGTCAAGCACAGAATAAGTGTCTCTGTTAAAATATTGCATCAAAAAGATAGGTTTACTTTATAAAATTGCTAATTTTATTATTAATATTTATTTATTTAACATACATTACATAATTAACGAAAAACGCAAGAATACATGGGCGCCCCCGGGAATATTTGCAGGGGGGTGCAAGACTAGATTTTTATCAAAATAATTCATTTTTTTTTAGAAATGTTAATTAATAATTATGCATTATAAATTATACTCTTTGAGAATAGTTAAAATTCTTGGTATATATTTTTGAAAGCGCAACCCTGTTGAAGAGAAAAGAATACAAAATAGTGAAAATATTAAGATATATTTTTAACGATTTTTTATCATCCAACTAGATCTCACGGCATATAGAGATAGTGTTTAGAAAAGAGGAAATCAAAAATGCAAAAATACAGAAGAGTAAAAAAAAATTATTTCTTCCAAGTTTCGGATCTAATGAAAAAAAAAAATCAAAATGAAACACGAAGGCAGTATTGGATTATGTTCAATTGAATTCTAAAAATAGATTTCAAGAGAATATACCTAATGACTTAAAAACAAAACATTTTCCTAGAATTTGGGAACTACACAGGAAATGATTATACAATAAAAGGAATAAATACTTCTACTCATCAGCCTCTAATAATTATAGACAACAAGCGCCAGAAAATCGTCACGCAAATAGCTATAAAAAACGATGTAGGAAAGAAACAAAAGACTAGATTAAGAGATAGAAAAATTCATTCTAACATAAAAGTATAAAAGTCATTGTGTTTTTTTTTTTTTTTTTTGTTTTTTATCTTGGAATTTACATTTTTCCCCTCATTTTTTAAAAAATTTCAAGAGCCAGAGGGGTGCAAGTGCACCTCCTTGCACCCTCCTGGGGGCGCCCATGCAAGAATAATATATCTAAAGCTAAAAATTTAAATTCCTGTTGTGGAGTGGTATTCACCGAAACACGGTACGCTGTTCAGCCGGATTTCAGTATACCCCAGATATTGCTCTTGCGCCAGTAAACTCACAACCAAACCAAAGCTGCTTCAGCTTGTGAATGCAGGGACGCATGCCCTTATCTCAAATTTTTCATTTTTTATAATTTTTTTTTTTTTTTTTTTTCTTGCCTGGCCTCAAAATATTCTAAGCATCTTGAAATTTGATATGTTTCGGTTTCCATAATAATTACAATCTAAATAACCAATGGTCACTACTTTTTGCGCATGACGAGTACACTCGTCATGACAAAAAATCCTGGCTCTTCTCCATGACGAGTATACTCATTAAACTCGGTTGGTTGTATTCAGATTATCTGGCGCCGTCAGCAACACGAGGGCTATAATGCGCCGAAACATTTCGTCATTAGACAAGTTAACTTACATTTACAAACACCCATGCCTAATACGGGACTCGAACCCGCAACCTCGCGATCTAGAAGCTAGCACGCTAACCACTATACCGTTTGGTCGGCTAAACTCAGTTGGTTTAGAGAGGAAATTGATATTAAGTAGAAAAAGTTTACATTTAATGTATATCCAGCATTTCTTTTACATATATTTTTTTTTTAATCCAAAGTATGGAAAATGCAATCTTCGTGGAATGTCCTCACCCCTATTTTTTTAATATTAACTGAAGAAATGAACCTGGTTAATATTATACTTGTGCAAAAATCTGGATTAAACATTTATTTATTACATAAATAATTAACTAATCACAAAGAAATATAAGTTTTAATTTATTTTACCACTTTTTTTTATTAAGCACATAAGTTGTCCCTGGGACTCTGAGGTAACCTTCATGAAGTATCTTTTAAACTTGTTTAAAATTCTACTAAATAGTAGCAGTCTTCTTTACCAGAGCTGAAGTGAAGCTCCTCGAGACAACCATTTTGCCTGGTGATGTTGTTGGATGTGCACAGTTTTCTACTGTTTATGAAAAAGCTGTCCAATCATCAAAAATTTGGTGAGTTCTTTTTGTTCTTGTAATCGCCATGTTTAGTAATATTATTCCTTATAGTGTTAAGCATACTTTTGCCGTTAACATTTATCAAATAGACATTTTTTTCTCTAAAAGCAAAGCCAGTGTATCCTCAGTCTTTTAGGTTAGATTTTAAGCATATCAATCTACTTATTTCTGCTTATGTTAACCACGGAGATTACAAAGAAAATTAGAAAACTGTGTTTATTTTGGAATAGTTCTTGTTTGGTACTTTTTGACCCTTAAAATTAGTTAACCAAGGTATGAATTGCTTACTTTATCTATTCTTGCCCTGGTACCAAATTTCAGAAATGTGGCCACATTGGATATGGGGCTTGGAATATTCCTCGTTTTTTACCAAATTTCGATCCCTTAAAATTAGTTAACCGAAATCGCAAAAGCTTACTTTTTCTCGCCCTTGTTGACATTTGAACGAAATTTCGGAACTGTGACTACATTGGAAGCAGACCTTTGGATGTTCCTATTCTTAAATGTAGTAACACATTTTCGGACTTTTATTATTTGTTGATTGATATCGAAATAACTTACTGATTCTATGATTGTCTTTGTTGACACTTGTATCAAATTTCGGCATTGTGGCTACATCGTTTGGGACATTTAAATATTCTTTTCTTAGAATTGACCACTTTTCGATCCCTTAAAGTTGGTGAATCACGATTACAATGGATATTTATCTCATTTTTCAAAAACCTGAATAAAAAAAAAATTAAAAATGCGGTAATTGTCCATTTTTTACTTTCTTATGACTGTCCTTATTTTTTTTTTCTTCAACTCATTTCTATCTGTATGTGCTTTTGATATATAATTTTTTTAAATATTAAAGAAAGCAATTGCTCTAAACTTTTTAGTATAGGCAAATTAGGGTTGGAGACGGAAATAATTATTAGAAAGCTGATTCCTGCTGAAATAGTTTCTTTAGGCCTCCCTGAACTTCTCCAGAAAAGTCCCAAAAAGCCTCCTTGGGCAACATTCTTAAATTTTGAATTTAAGTCCGCCATCTTGGATTTTTTTAAAAACGCTATAACTCAGTAATGCCCAATCATAAACAGGTTCTTTTGGTGTCAAACTTTTTTTTTATCAAGAAGAACTTGTTACTGCAATAAAAAGTCTAAAATAGAGAGTTAATATAATTTTATGAACTTAAAATCGGCTTGAAAACGTTAAAAACAGCAATTTTTAGACATTATTTTACAAAAAAAGTTGTTTGGAAACTTATTTTTTTTAATAGAATTCGTTTAAAAGATTTAGAAATGAGTATGTATAAAGAAAAATAGATAGTGTTCAATGTATTTGAAAAATATTTGTCCTTCATTAAACTCGTGTTCGCTTTGCACTAATTTCTCTGGTTGAAACGCAGGTACGAAATAAAAAAATTCTTCAAATCAATGGTATCTAGAGTCTGCCACGATCTTGAAAAAGAAATGTGCTGGTCGAAGGATTCACCTGTCACTCCTGCGAAAGCTTTTATTGCTTCCGTCGTATGGAGACTTCCTGGCATTAAGCAAATCCAACGCGCTACGACACTATCAAACATACTTCGCCCGTGTGTCAAGCCACCGCTAACCTTCATAGATCGCATTAGGACCTGTGCTCAATAATCACGTCCGTCCAAATGCAGCTCCAAAACTTATCCGATTGCCGAATTGTAAAATAACCTTGACTGACGAAACATACTAACTCTTGATCCGACAAAGTAGTCTTGATTTTAGCCATATTCTAGAGATAGAGGTGGGCTGATTTAGCGTGATGAATATGTCCAGCTGCATGGAGGTAAACTAACATGCGTTGGACAAAGAAGAGATGCAGAATTTATAAAAATACAACTCGGACTTGCTATCCCCGCGTGACCACCACTTATCTGCACCGTATCAAAATTTTCCGACGTAATTGTATTGCGAATCCACCAACTTTAACTTTTTTGATAGAATATACTTTAATAAAAATTTAAATACAGATATGATGCTTGTAAATAAAAACATTAATTAGGTCCTTAAAAGTCATTAATTTTTATTCTGTGATTTGAGTGGGAACCCTGTGTACAAGTTTCCGTGTTTGTACCTTGTTTGACCTAAGAAAAGATTGGAAGTACATGCTTTCTGTTCCATTTTTAAGTCGCTTATTTTGTGTCGTCTTATTTTCTCTCTCCCACTTTTGAAGAAGCGATTTTTTCTATTCCGTTGTTGAATTTTTCTAATGTTGTAGTCCACGGTTGACGCGCTTTTTTTTTACGATTTGTTAGTGAATTGTTTACTTAGGAACAGGTTAATTGCAACGCTTACCATATGTTCTTCGCCTACCATACAGACGGTGTGTCATTCGTTCGAAAAAACAGCAATCCGAGTCACCTGTTCTTTCTGCTTTCACGAAATCATGTATTATAGAAATTTGCTTGAAGTACTGCAGCCATAATTTTGCTGCACAGCTTTTTTTTTCTCCAGCGCATTCGTCGCGTCGAATACAATCCTCAGTTATGGTTGGACTTTGGATAGAAAATATTATTCGGAGGAAGATAAGTTTATCATCTCGTTATGAATTTCCCAGAGAGATTCGACCTCAGAAGCGATTAAAAATGTGTCTTCCTCACAACTCTTCAAAATCAGATGAGCTATAGCTGCCTGAGAAAGCGAATGAGCTCGTAAAGCTCTTGAATAAGCATTCCCATTAACATGTGGACAACGGCATTCTTAGCAAATATCTCACCCCTCATTTCTTTAATACCACTGCCAGCTATGATTTTTTCCACTTCTCCCTTGTAACTGATAAGCAGATGAAATCCACCTAGTCTTCCAATTACCTTGGATAGCTCATTAGTTTCATCAGCCTGAAAAACTAAATCTATAGCTTAAATAAAAAGCTGCTGATCAAATGTTACAATACACTTTTGTTATTGCTTCCTACATTCTTCAGCCTTAAAAAGAAGACGGGTGTAAAATGAGGTGGGGTTAGAAGGTTGAAGATTGACTAAGGGTAAGGTTATCACTGCTAACTTTTCGTAGCATTTTTTTTTCCTGCAGCAATCTCCATCAAACAACTCCATCCTGTATGGGTTCTTCAGCTTACTTGGGATCCACCATCCAAATCCAGTGGTATATGTCTCCAATTTTAGCATCCACGGGCCTCGATTTCAGGGAAAGGACGTTTTCCAACTAGGCGCTTTAATCCATGATTCTTAAGCCGGTCGTAAGTAATGATCGGGATTAATCTAAACTTTCTAACAACAGTTGACGTTGGTAGATTCTTTGGTCGTGGAATACGTGAATTCGTCTGAACAGCTGAATAAGGCGTCACACACTGTACTCCTTCCATCACGTGGAAAGTCCCATGTCCATCCACAGTTCGAGTGTGTGATCGGCATTATCAAAGACATACTGCACAAATCTGTTATCCTGAACTTCTCTTGAAGTGTTGTTCACTGTTACGGAAGTTTCATATTTACAAATCTCACTGTAGGAAACAGACCAGCCGAAATTGTGTCGAAGGTTAATTAGATGTCTTAATCGGAAACGCCAAGAAGCACTCCAATTCCAACCTGCACAGCTGACACAAATGATCGTGGACGCACTGAATAAATGCTAGAGTGCACAACACTCAACACACTCTGATTGCAAGACAACCCTTTTATTGGTTTAATTGTATCAGAAAGCATATGAATAAGCATCTCACCAACTTCCTCCCCCCCCCCCTCCCCTGATATATTTCGCAGGTTGGGAATGCCGTGCAATCATAAACTTGAGATCTTATCTCTTCTTGAAGGTTGCTAATAGTCGCATCTATGATATTTTTCTTTTCATCAAAGATGTCTTTTTTTTTTCGGTCAGCGTACCAATTTTCCGTCAAAATCTTCGATGCAACTGGCCTAAAAGAAGCAACTATCCCGAAACACTTCATGCTAGCTGAAATAAGAACGGTACTGCCGACTGCCGTAGCTTGCTATTAAAAGATCCCTCAGAAGCTTTTTGCTGTATAGCTTGGCACATTCAGTATTAAAATTTGAGAGCATCTCTATAAGATCGGATAGCAAATACTGGCAGTCGTTGTTGGCATCCAGAAATTTGCATAATTTATTGAAAGCATCTAACTTCGACTCACCAACAGGTCTTCAAGACCATACTTTCAGATGGCTCGCTTAACATGCTTGAGCCAACAATTGAAAACCATGCATCACAGTTTTTATGATACTAAGCTTCAACTGCTATCAGATCACATTCACTGTCAATGAAATATAAATCTAATTTCAACCAATTTTCACAAGTACTCCAAATACTTGAAATTTTTGGGACACCAAATGTTTGGGTAACGATGTGGGTTCTTTTTGTAAGCTCCCTTATAAACTGTCTCCCCACAAAAAAGGCAACATGTTTTAAAGTTGAAGAGATATAGATTACTTCTGGGAAGGGTTTTTGTTGCCTTTACTCCTCCAGGTAGAGCTGCTGAAATGTAACTCCCATGTCTGGTATAATTTTTTCTGCACTGTACATGCGCTCATACATGATTAAGGCCTTCGACTTTTTTCACAATCCCATCTTTTCTATTCATACTCATATTCCTTAAATTCTCCAAACCTCTTGTTATATTGACACTGTTGTTGACAATCATTCCGCCTTCACCGCAGAAAATGTAATTTTCTTCCAGTTTTATTCAGCTTTCCAAAACCCGTAAACGATCAATAAAAGTTATAAAAAAAAACTAATAGAAACAGTGGTGATACCTATTTTTTGGAAAACGAAAGATTTTAATCGAATAAATTTTAAATGTTACAAACCTTTAGTGGAAAAATCTGTTTTTGCAGGTTTTTGGCCTGTTTTATATTAATAAAATTATATCAACTCTTTATTTTAGATTTTTTATTGCAGTAACAAATTCTTCTTGCTAAAAAGAAACTTTTGACACCAACAGAACCTGTTTATAATTGTGCATTGCTGAGTTATAGCGTTTTTAAAAAAATCCAAGATGGTGGACTTAAATTTAAAATTTAAGAATGTTGCCCAAGAAGGATTTTTTGGGACTTTTCTAGAGGAATCCAGGAGGGCCTAAAGAACCTATTTCAGAAGAATTCAGCTTTCTAATAATTATTTCCATCTAGACCCAATTTTGGGTCTAATTTGCCTATACTATTTGGACATGAGCGTACATTGAGATAACGACCCAAATTTTGAAATATCAAAAATTAGCTGTTTTATCAGAACTTTCTTGTGTGAGAAGTCTTTCTATTTTTTTTTTTTTTTTTTTTTTTTTTTTTTTTATCTTCTGTTACTTGGCAACACCATCTGCAGCTTCCTAAGTGAACAAAGAACAGGAAATCGAATACTTTCGGAAGAAAAAAAAACCTTCAGATTTCTTTCAGTTTCTTGATGTTAACTCCTAAAAATGGTACTCGCAAGTTATACTGGGAAACTTTTCTCTTAGAAAGATGTCTTCACAAAACAATAAATTTCTTCAAAAAGAAATTTTATCGTATAAATAAAATGAGGTAAAGGTGGATTGTCAGAATGTGCTTGCTACACGCACCTAATGCAATAAACACATTTCTGTAACAAACATTAAAAAACAGAAATAAAAGACACCTCACAATCTATATAAGTAATGATATAATCCATTAAAAATTTTAATATGAATCCTTTAAATGCATTCCTAATTTTTCTATTTATTAACAAAGCGCCGTTTCTGTTGGCATCTAATTTTAAGTATTAAAAACATTTCTATCAGAAAAATATGCGGTAAACTACTTTTCAAAATTTATTCATTAAAAATGAATGTAAATGAATGCACTCCCATGAAAATTTCTTTTATTTAGTCTGATTAAAACAATTTTATTATTTATTTATTAAAACAATTTTATTATTTATTTATTAAAACAATTTTATTATTTATTTATTAAAACAATTTTATTATTTATTTATTAAAACAATTTATTATTTATTTATTAAAACAATTTTATTAATTATTTATTAAAAAAAATTTATTATTTATTTATTAAAACAATTTTATTATTTATTTATTAAAACAATTTTATTATTTATTTATTAAAACAATTTTATTATTTATTTATTAAAACAATTTTATTATTTATTTATTAAAACAATTTTATTATTTATTTATTAAAACAACTTTATTATTTATTTATTAAAACAATTTTATTACTTATTTATTAAAACAATTTTATTATTTATTTATTAAAACAATTTTATTATTTATTTATTAAAACAATTTTATTATTTATTTATTAAAATAATTTTATTATTTATTTATTAAAACAATTTTGTCTGTCTGATTGATTGAAACAATTTAAGCGATATGAAAAAGTTTCTTCAATGATCGGTTAAAAGCTATTGCGGCGTGATTGGATGACGATAAGTTGGTTCATTAGTATTCCTTAAAAGCGACCTTTTACTGACACTGACAGCCACCAAAATCTGACAGAATGCAGTGTCATTGACATCGAATCTATCTGTCAAGTTTCAGATCGATTGGATAACGGAAAGAGGGTTAATTAAGCTTCCACAGATTTGCCCGACATCGACATACCCATCCTCGCACACATAATATCAAAGTCAATATAAGCCGACCAAACAGTATAGTGGTTAGCGTGCTAGCTTCTAGACCGCGAGGTTGCGGGTTCCGAGTCCCGTGTTAGGCATGGGTGTTTGTAAATGTATGTTGGCTTGTCCAATGACGAATGTTTCGGCGCATTATAGCCCTCGTGTTGCTGACGGTGCTGCAAAATAATCTGAAAACAACCAACCAACCAAAGTTAATATAAAGGATTTTAAAATGCAATGCTCGTTTGTTCAAAATCTCAAGACTCCGAAATTTCTTAACCGATTGTCTTGAAAATTTTGACCCAACCTTGCATTCGAATACGCGAGTGTTTTTTATATCTACTATTATAATGCCACATTTGTGGCAGATAAAAACATACTTTTTTTGAAAATCAACGACATTTTTTGTGTTGGTTGATTTGCGTTTGAACTGATATATTATATAGCTAGATAAATATCCTTGTGCAGCTTCTAAAAACGTCATAACCTAATAATCCTCGTGCTGTATCTTGTTTTGGAACTACTGACTGTCTATTTCTGCCACTTATAAAGTGCTTAACACAGCCAAATACGTCTCGTAATTTTGAGCATCTAGAAGAACACGAGATCGAAATCTTCTAGTGTAAACCCCTCTCTCCGACCCCACCACACCAACGAGAGGACATTGAGGCCACGACAGATTTAATGTGCACCAGCCCCCATTAGGTACACACCGATATTTGGCAGACGGAGGCCCGAACCCACAACCCTCCGGTTATGAGCTCGATACTCTACTGCAAGGGTATCGGAGCCATTTCTAGTAATATTTCATTTTATTAAACTGCTATGTCTTATTTTACATAATAGCACGAGCTTTATAAAATTGTTATTGCACGTTTCATTTTATGAGACGCCATCTTGAAGTAGTGTTGTGTAAATATAGAGGTTTTAAGAGGAAGAGTCCTATACTAAACTTCAACTTAACTAGACATCACTTAGACGGTAGATCGTGACAGTGCTCATAGGTATTTAATCCATTTTGGCGGAGTGAAAGCATAATGTTCGCCAAACCACAACCCTGTAGAGAACAAAAGGCTATAAGGTTTGGCGAGAATTATGTCTTCACTCCGCCAAAATGGATTAAATACCTATGAGCACTGTCACGATCTACCGTCTAAGTGATGTCTAGTTAAGTTGAAGTTTAGTAAAGATCATTCCCTATGCTTGCTATGCTACAATCTTCGATCACAGTGCATTGAGAAACTACTTTCTGTAACCACCTTGAGTGCGAAGAAGATCACTTAATGAAATGTCATGAATTGTTTTTATTTAATGTCTATTTATAATAAACGAAAATTAAAATAGGACAAGATAGGCGGAGACACTGCATTGACGTAAGTATTTGAAATATAAAATAAATTTTATTGAATTTTTGGTATTTTTGAGTTTTTAATTTATGTCGTTTCATTAAGTAATCTTTTTTGCTCCTGCTCGCCAAATTTCAAGTTTTTATACAAAGTAGTTTCTAAAAGCACTGTGCTAGAAGATTGTAACATTGCGAGTATAGGAAATGATCCTTACTATACTAAACTTTAACTTAACTTGACATCACTAGACGGTAGATCGTCACAGTGCTCATAGGCAATTTATCCATTTTGGCGGGGTGAAAGCATAATGCTCGACAAACCATATAGCCTTTTGTTCGACAAACGGGATGGACAGGAATACTGTATCACCCCATTCCCTTTTCATTCTTCCCCCGTCCCACAAGAAAAATTCACGCTAGGAAACTCAGCACAGCAACCCTGCAGAGAACAAAAAGTTATAAGGTTTGGCGAGAATTGTGTCTTCACTCCGCTGAAATGGATTAATTGACTATGAGCAAGGTGAAGATCTATCGTCTAGTGATGTCAAGTTAAGTTGGAGTTTAGTGACTTCCTATTAAACTGCCTCAACTTGGAGAACCGACACGAGCATTAAAAATTTTGCTTGTCGTATATTCCGCAGAATCAAAGCAGCTATCTAACATCGGGAAATACAACTCATGCTTCTAAATGGCGTAGTTCGAACAGCTCAATTCATGCCAACTTTCAAAGCGGAAGGACAAATTTCTCACTAACTCGCCAATTGCTAAAATGCCTTCAGTTATTTCACAAATAGATTGTAGATATGTATGTAAAAATCCACTCCCAGCGTTTGGTATTCATCCGTTTCAATCATACCAAGCTTCACTCTGAAAAATACGTTTATTTGCGAGATACAATGAGAAGCTTGCACAAGTGAGAAAAATTAATATGTTTTGTATTTTCTAGTGTTATCCAACGAATATATTTGAGCAGTGCAATTATTTTTTTATCTTTATGCTTTCAATTAATCAAAAATCGAGTTTGAAATCCAAGCAAAAGTCATGTGACCAAAAACCCATAAAAAAAAACATGACGTGGTTACGCAGAGATAAAGTCGAAAATCGGAGGGAAAACCACAAAAAACTCACTAATTCCTCGTCTAAAACAGGTTTTAGACTGGTTCATTATCTGCGCGTTGACGGCTCAGACAAAAGTGGCTTTTTCCCGCCAAATGGCAAAGTGAAAAACTAAATATTTTTTTAACTATCTATCCGAGCTCAAATTTTTTAAAAAATGGTATCGTTTTTCATGATTTTTTCTCTACTTTTATTTAAAAATAAAACCAAAAAACGTGAAGGTTCCTCAATGAGGGCGAGAAATGGAAAACGACTTAAGTACCTAAAAAATCGAAAATCGTTTTTTTACGGAAAAATGTCCTTAAGGCTAAGCTAAACAAAGTGGAGAACACCCAAAGTGCGAACTCCAGTAGTAATAGTTAAAAAATGTGTCGAAAGATCACGCTGGTTGTAAGTGCCATGCTAAGTGAAGTGGAGAACGTCCTAAGTGCGATAAAAATAACAATAATATTAGAAGATATTTAAGAACTAAACGTAAAGAAGTTAGGCTATGAACCCGAAGGAGTGAAATGGAGAACGCCCTAAGCAGCAGATGCGAGTCTTTCATTTTTCAGCTCTACTGAAAAAAATTCTTTTTTTGGACTTGGGTCGTTTTCCATTTCTAGTCCTCAATTGTAAATGACGGGTAATGCAACTTACATTAAAAGACTAACGATTTTGCAATCTCCGTATACAAGAAATCCACGTCATATGATTGAGAGAGCTCAAGATGCAATTGCGTATGTTTGACACTACAAACGCCCAGAATTATTCAATGCATTGCAAGACAACCGATTAGCTGAGATATTCTCACATCGATTACCGGAATTTGCGAATGAAAAGGTGCCGGTTGTTATGACATAGTTTAATTCACTCGATCTGCCAAGCATGCCACTTCAAGTACTGCAATTGAAAATGGACAATTCACTCGTTTTAAAAAAATGCCGGAAATTAGTTTTATATTTATGAAGAATTTCTTTCTGATTCCAAATATTCAAACAAAATTTTTAAATTCATTATTAAAATACTACTAAGAAAAGAAAATGACCAAAAACCTCGTCCTATCGCAGTCCGATCAAAACGCAACTTTATAGTTGTGGTTTCGGTTTCTGGTTATCGTGAGGTTTCTGCCAAATAGTTGACGTTGGTTTGGTAGACAACTGCTATATCCCTTACCGGTTGGCGAGAAACTTGCAAAACTGGTTTGCACTGCTGTGCTTCATGCCAAGTTGTTTCAGATGTAGTGAAGTCGTATTTTCGCTTCGACTCGAATGCGTTATTTTTCCCGCCAAAACTAACAAGCGATATTTGGTTGCAAATTACAAAAAAAGAAAAAGTGCAGTGAGCAGAAATTTGTGTGTTTGTGGCCTTTTCGAAAAATTTAGAATTGAATAAAAAAATTATACTAAAAAAGGCGGGAATTGAAATTTGGTGTGCCAATTTCATGTTGCGAAACTTCAATCATTCAAAACTGCGAAGGCACGTGGCTTGCAATAAAAAAAAATGAGCAACATCGTAGAAGTAACATGGCCTTTCACAAGTGAAGATGTTCTCATTCCTCGCATTCCTATGATTCCAACGGATATACCATTTCAATTTAAGAGATTGCAATTCCCAATTCGATTAGCGTTTGCAATCGCCATCAACTAAGCTCAGAGCCAATCTTTAGAATTGTGCAGTTTAGATCTAGACACGGAATGCTTCTCACGAGGACAATTATATGTTTCGAGTTCTAGAAACGGTAAACTAGACTATCTCTTTGTCTGCATAGACATGGAACAACAAAAAATATTGCACATATATATATATATATATATATATATATATATATATATATATATATATATATATATATATATATATATATATATATATATATATATATATATAATGTGCCATATGTGATTCGTTTAGAATTCTAATTTTAATGCAAATGAAACATGATTCACTATACTAAACTTTGACTTGACATCACTAGACGGTAGATTGTTACCGTGCTCATAGGCAATTTATCAATTTTGGCTGCGTGAAAGCATAATGCTTGCCAAACCACAACCCTGTAGAGAAAAAAAGGCTATATGGTTTGCGATAATTATGTCTTCACATCGCTAAAATGGATTAATTGCATATGAGCACGGTGAAGATCTATCGTCTAGTGATGTCAAGTTAAGTTGGAGTTTAGTATAGTTACTAGAATTATAAATATAATTTAAATAGCTTTTTTTTTTTTTTTTTTTTTTTTTTCATAGAACTTTGCTTACAAAATATTTGAAATTACCCACTTTTTATAAAAAAAATCGAGACTCAAAATTAAATTTAAAATTAACTATTGATTTTATAAATTAGACATTGCTTAGATTCTCTGCAATGCTTTATCCAATTTAAATTACATTAAAAAAAAAACTATTTTGATTGGTTGATACAAACTGAAATCATCTCTGGTGAAAAAAGTCTTACACTGACAAAAACTAGTTCTTCCAAATCGATTTTAAAATTAGCGGCGTGATCTTCTAAAACTGAGTACATTCATAAAAGTGTACATAGTTTAAAAAGTGTTTTGAGTATCATAAAGAACATAGTACCATTTTAAAGCTTCCCAGCTGGAATATGTTTTAAAACATTATGGTTCGCTCACGTATTAGTAAGTGTTTGTGTCACCAGAATCAGGTGGCCTCTCACGTATTAATACGTGTTCATCTACCCTCAGGTTTTTCAAGCCCCGGTGGATTTATATCCAGTGGTTCAGGAGTTGCGTGTGTTTTATTGAATACTGATACCATTCATGCAGTAGTAAAGAAAATGGTCGCCCCCAAGGGCTGGTCAATTTAAAGGTCGCCAAAACAATTGAAAAAGGCTATTCTTCCATTACCCGAGCATCAGCTAACGGAATAGTACCGGAAAGAAATATGAATCAAACTTTCCATTCAACACAAATTCATTGGCTGGAGACTTACTCTATAAGGTAGACTGAAAATATGTATCATGATGTCATTTACTACCTTTTCAAATCTCAATCTATGAAAAATTGTGATAGTAAGTGTAAATACAGTCTATTTCAGCTCCAAACAAAATCACTAAAATGCACTGCTATATTTGAAGAACATTTACAAATCCAAAAATCTTTCCTTGAGCAAACATCTAAGATCCAAATAAAATTCCCGAATGACCTTTCCTTTCACACTTAGCTAATGTACTTCTCTTTCTGTCGCTATACCTGGTACAATATTCCACGCGCTTTAAAGAAATACTTCCAAAGATATTGTGGCACCAAAAATGTAGCATTAGGTTTGAAAGGAAGTGACAGGTTAGTGATCCTTCTTAAGAAGTTAAGAAGTGAACTGAGTCTTTATCCCGTGCAACAACAGAAAGGAAAAAGTATCTTAAGATGTCAACATAAAGCGATTAAACTTATGTCAGTGAAACAGAAAAGGATAACCTAAAGTTTGAGAATTTTAATTTTTGATACCGTCACTCAACCTACTTTTTAAACTTGGCATGCTTTTAATATGTCTATTAAAGAATGATAATATAACCATAAAAAAAGTTTTATAATACTACCCATGAAAAGTTTTTTTTATATGTAGCCTTTATATGCAATGCCAATTTTTATATTCATTAACAAAGCGCCGTTTTTGTTCCAGCATGTGCTTGATGTTGGCATCTAATTTTAAATATTAAAAGCACTCTATCAGCAATATATGCTGTTAGCTACTTTTCAAAATGTATTCATTAAAAATGAATGTGATTATATGCACTCACATCCAAATATCTTTTATTTATTCAGATTGAAACAGTTTGATTGTTTGCTTTGCTTGCTTGCCTCTGTCTGTCTGTCAAAACAATTTTAGCAAATGGAAATAGTTTCTTCAATGATCGGTTAAATGCTATTTCAACGCGATTGGATGATGGTAAAGGGTTAATTAGAGTTGTCCGCCATTGCCATACCCAGTAGTGTGGATCGAAAAAAAAAATTCAGAATTTTAAATCCGACCTATGGGGAAAAGATGTTCTATAGTATATAGACACATGGAAAAATAATTAAAAGAATTAAATTTTAAGTTCAATACTGCAACAAGGAGGATAAAGTTTAGGTATTTGAGCTTTTTTATAACAAAAAGTCAAAAGTCAATTGATTTTTTTTTTTTTTTTTTTTTAAGAATTTCAAAACCTACCTGTACGGAAAAGATGTTCTGAGGTACATTAATTAAGGGAACAATAAAATAAAAATAATAAATTTTATGTTAAGCTCTTTGCAAGGGGGGTGAAGTTTTGGTATTTAAGCTTTATAATGGTAAAATGTCAAAGTGATTTTTGTTTAAGTGAAACAGGCCTTTAGTACTTTTAAATGTTTATTGGAATGAGAGGATATATACTAAATGGTTACAGAAAAAAAAAAGCTTTAGGAAGATATTACAGCTTCTTAAGAATTAAATCAAGAAAAATCAAAAAATCTTCGGAATTAATTAAACGGTAATCAAGTTTGGTGTGGAAAACTGGCTTGAGGTTTCGTGATTCCAGGCTATTTCTTTTTAACCCATCTCTTCTGTATGATCCGCTTACAGCAGAAAATGCTTCTGTGACTATTCGTTCTGTAGCTTGAGTACGACAGGGATACCCCTTGATAGTAGGTAATGCTATAGTATTGCCGTAAAAATGATTGCTGGGTTTACTATTGCTCCTGAAGTCATGTCATCACTAAATCGTTCTGTCCCATTCTCCCACTTAATCAAGTTCACATAATCTGTCACACAAGGGTCAAAAGTTGGTATGTTTAAGATACGGATATTAATCGCTAAAAGGGTTTGGGTTGCAGCAGACCGTTTGACTTTGCGCAAATTCAAAATTCTTTGGAAGACCGATTCCTTTGTGTTATTTCTGTCGTCAGCTAGCATTGATATCAGGATATTTTCAGGAAAGCCTAAACCCCCGTTTCAAAAATTACTGGATCAATGACTTTCTTCAAATCAATTGAGAAATAACGCGATTGAAAGATTGATTGATGCTGTGCACCTTGGATTAACCGTTGATCTTGAATCACATAGGTGCCTAGACTTTTACGATGAACGTAATTAATGTCACTAAAGCTTTGGTTGGACTTCTTCTAAGCCAAATAGAACTTGAGAAATCTGTTGGAGGTTGTAAACCACCTTGAGTGGCAAATCTTCCCAGAATTTATCTTCAACAGATCTTCTCTGTTTTGTCCGCAGTAATGGCCTCACAAATTTCCATTAAGCACAGTTGATCAGTATTTAAGTCTTTCTTGTTAGTCAGTTTGCATAGGTTGGGTTTACGTGAATGAAACTACAGGTAGTATCTCGCATACGGTCACTCTTTGGCTTGTAACTGGCACACAAACCATTGTAGTGGAGGCTCCAAAATCAGTTCCATATTTCGTATAACACCTTCTTTGATACCTGTGTTGACAGACTACCTATTATCACAACCAAAATTGTTGTATCTATGTTATTGTCGAAGCATGACCTAGCCGACCAAACGGTATAGGGGTTAGTGTGCTAGCTTCTAGACCGCGAAGTTGCGGGTACGAGTCCCGTGTAAGGCATGGGTGTTTGTAAATGTATGTTGGCTTGTCAAATGGCGAATGTTTCGGCGCATTATAGCCTTCGTGTTGCTGACGGCGCCAGATAATCTGAAAACAACCAATTCGACGCATGAACAAATTTTACGATGTGCTTTCCTTGAGATAGCTTTCAGTTAATATTTTGAAAGCGCGATATTTGTCGTAGTATGAACTTATTTTTCTCAAAATGCTGTAGTGGTCATTTATTGGTATTAAAGCTCGTTTTCAGGTCTCTTCTAACTTACTTGCAACTTATTGACACGCGGAGAAAAGTGTATTTAAATACACTGTACTTTGCTTCTCTTTTTGAATGCCAATATACGCACCTTATTACGTTTTTCGTACGTAGGAAGCATAATTGTGGGCATATTACAGCCTGACCCAAATATAGGACAAATCATGTCTTTTCTTATCAACGTACGCCACAGTTCTAATCAAAACGCCACAGTACAGTATTAGTCCAAGTACACAAACAAACAAATGTCACATAATAAAATTGTAATTTAATTTACAAGAACAACGCTCACCGATTAGGCGTCGAATTCCGTAAACCGCTGACAACTGCATTATAGGGTTGTAGGGCTGATTCAACGGTGATATGGGGGGGAGGGAGTTGGGTCAAAAAAAGGTTGAAATGTACATTTTACGACTAATTATTCAGTAATTATCACTTTTTTAGTATTTATATTGTAAAAAACAATTATTTTTAGTGTAAAATCATTTAACGAAAATTATGACTTTTTGCATTTTTTTCGAAAATTCAACCCTTTTGGGGCAGGGCAAAATTTTAAAATTAATTTTTTTTTATTATTTTTTCCCTAACCTCTATATCATAGAACATCTTTTCCCCATAGATAGGTTTTGATTAATAATATTTTTTTTTCTCCATAGAAGAACGATCCACCCTAATACCCAGTTAGCCAACCACACACACAAAATGGAAGTTAATATAAAGAATTTAAAAAATAAGCTTCTCAATGAAGAAAAATAAAAAAATGCCTCTTTTGCTATTTACCAACTTTCTTAAGGGGATCACGGCGCATAAATGTCATAAGTTAAGCTTGATTTTTGAAGTCATCTGAAATGAAACAAAATAAAAAAATTCACAGAGTGTGCGACAATATGGGAGGGGAGGGGGAATCGGAATGTATACGACAATAAGCTAATGGGGGGGGGGGGGAGATCGGAAAGTAATGTCGTTTTTCTACATTAAATTCAAACAAATATATTTTTTAAAAGTTTTTATTTTTAATCAATAATGTAATCACCCTCGTTATCAACAACCTTTAGCCACCCAAGCGTGCAATTTTGCAATCGGTAAAAATCAATTATCAAAATATCTGGAGATGATATTTTGGACATCATCCGAATTTACAAATTTTTTGCAGTTTAGAAAATGTTTTAGCGATCGGAATAAATTGAAATGCGATGGCGCAATATCGAGCGAGTATAATGGGTGAGGCAATACCTCCCATTCCAATTCATTAAATTTTTTTTCTGGGTTAGACTTGCGTAGTACCATCTTGCATAATCGTGTTGCAGAATAAAGCCTTTTCTGTTGACAATCCCTGGACACTTTTCAGTTAAAGATTGATTTACTCGATACAATTGGTCACAGTTAAGGTCTGCATTCACAGTTTGTCCAGGTTTCAGTACTTCAAAATGAACGATTCCGTAAATACTCCACCAAACACACAAACACACAAAAGTGCCTTTTTGGAATTTAACCCCGGCTTCGTGGCGATTTATTCGGAGAGAGCTACTGCTTCTTACATTTTGGGATATAATAGAGGATCCATATTTCATTTCCAAAGATCAAGTGATCAAAAAACGCTTCTATATTGTGCTTTTGAAAAAAATAATCTGCATATGGGGGATTTGTTTTCTTCAGACAGATTATTGGGAACCCAAACACCTGCTCTCCTTACTTTAGGAATGTGCTGCGAATGTTCTTGGACTGTCGATCAAGGTTGGTTACGAGTGTTTGACAGTTCCTCGATTGTCTGACTCGTATTTGCTTCCACTTTCGCCCTTAACAAGTCATTGTCTAAAGTTGTTGGCCTTCCTGATCGGTACGGAAAAGATCGAAATTGCCGGATTTTAACTTACAAAACCACCTTTGGCATTTACGAACGTCTAATGCGTTTGGATAAACATTGCAAATATTTTTGGTACCAACTGTTGCGTTACTACCCTTGTGAAACTCAAAAAACATTCTATGCCGGATATGTACCTCTTCTGGTATTTGGCTAACCATTTCACCATAAATTTCAACAAAATAATTAATAGTTTAAAAAACTAAAAAATACGCTTTAATAGAAAAGTGAACTAAAAAGTAGAAAATAATTTTAAATAAGTTTGAAATAAGAATAGAGTGATTAACAAGAAATATTTATTTTATCGTAAAAAAGCGTGGGGTGCTTTTTAAGATATTTTCATAATGGCTCTACTTTTACCAATATCTGTCATTAAATATTTACAACAATTGACATCAAGCACACCACGCTTTTTTACGATAAAATAAATATTTCTTGTTAATCACTATATTCTTATTTCAAACTTATTTAAAATTATTTTCTACTTTTTAGTTCACTTTTCTATTAAAGCGTATTTTTTAGTTTTTTAAACTATTAATTATTTTCTACTTTTTAGTTCACTTTTCTATTAAAGCGTATATTTTAGTTTTTTAAACTATTAATTATTTTCTACTTTTTAGTTTGGTTTTCTATTAAAGCTTGTTTTTTAGTTTTTAAACTATTAATTATTTTTTCTGTAAACTATAATTTTTTTTTAGTTAGTATACAAAACTCTCCAGTTGTTTCTGCCAATAGTCACATGCTTGTCTCAAATTTAAGTCATGTGTATGCTTTAGTACACACCTTATTACTTGGCACAAAACACTACCGTGTCTCTGAATATGAAAAATCACTAATCCTGAAGATCCTGGTAAGGATAATGCGACTAAAAAAAATACGCTTTGTATAACTGTCGTTCAAACGACAAATCTTTCAAAGGCCACACCAGGGTTCGATTCCGGAGAAGGTTGGTTGGTTGGAATTTAACGGCGCGAGGGCAACACGAGCTAATCCTTGTGATAAAGCTACAAACGAGCCTGGTAGTTTCCCTTATTGGTCTTGACGCAGACACTCCGGGTCTCAGGAAAACAAAAAATCGCTAATACTGATTATCCTAGTAAGGATAACGGGTCAAACTTTTTAAAATATTGAATTGTCATCGGTCCTTAATAAGTATGCCAAATTTCGAGTTAATCCGGCGTTTTGAAAGGGGTCAAAATCATGTTCAAAGATTCCGTTACATACTAACATACATACGTATAAAGCTAATAAAAGCGTATTAAAAAAAAGGATTTTATTACTTACGAGTAAACAAGTCATTCAAACCTTAAAATGTATTTGGTACGACTTTACAGTGTACAATAATCTGATAAATGACTAACGAATATCAACTTGCGCAGAAACGACAATACTTTCCGGTCCCTCAATACAAAACAAGAGATAAATACTAACCATAAATCAATAATATGTGGTGTTCATTCACAGCAAATTAAACTTTTGTTCATGAATCTTATGCCTCAAATATTAAAATTTCAATGAGAAAAACAAAATTACGTTAGTATTCTTCTATCCCATATAATAGGTTTATTTTACTAAATACAGCTGAAATTTAAATGAAGCACACACAGAGATTCACATAACTTATAATAAACTGCATACTGTGAAAAACAAAACCACAGAAATATATTTGTCATTTAGAATAAAAACCCTTTTCTCGTTAGTTGAAATTCTAAGAAACTTTTCCTAAAACACCCGAGCAAACAATGAAAGCAACGGTACAAACCTTGCTTCAGAAACTACATTAGCTTCGTCATGAAAGCGAGCTTTTTTTTAAACTGTTGTCTTTTTGCATTTTAGTATTCCTAGGAAGAGATACGAGTTTTTCTTGAATTACAAATGTGAGTGGAAAACAAAACAGCGGACCTTTGTCTTCCATTTTTCAATGTCATGTTCTATGTTATTAAAGCTCCTCTGTCCTTTTGTATGATTCTCAATTTTTTTATTCAAAACAGCATTTTGACCATACGTTAACTTTTTTTTTTTTTTTTTTTGCATTTTTCTACGTTTTGGAACATCGGATTTTAAAAAAGTGATCTAGATAAAATGTCTGTATTTATCTATGACCATTTATTTCAAGTATCAATAAAATTCGCGTGAATTGAGGGTGCAAGTGGTAACGTCACTTTCGTCAAATGAGGCTAACTAAAGGGGCATTTACACGAGGATACTATAACGGTGAATACTCCAAGACAGAGAATCGGACAGTTCACTGTCCTGGAAAGTGCGCATCTACACGGTCAAAGTAAAACGGTTAGTAATTCGGAGTTGGAGGTGGATGTCTGAGAAGTGTTTGTGATTTAATAGTATACTGGTGTCCGATGAAGCTTTTGACAAAGCATTGGGTGAATTGTGTATTTGAATGAAGAATTAAAAGATATTGTAACGAATTTCTGTATATTTGTAATATTTCGTAGCATTAATTATGTAAAGATAAATTTCTGTACATTTCGCATAAGGCAGTGCAAGGGTTTGCTTTCCTGCAATGTGTGTCTTAATGCTTGATAACGAGTTTTATAAAGATAACCCTTGGAAGCGAGTT
This sequence comes from Linyphia triangularis, assembly GCA_963978545.1. NCBI lineage: Eukaryota > Metazoa > Arthropoda > Arachnida > Araneae > Linyphiidae > Linyphia > Linyphia triangularis. The sequence goes on from OZ021729.1 coordinate 65,608,196, forward strand.
TTACAAGGAGTAGGACATTTAACATTATGGTAATGGCAATCTCGCCGAATTGGCGAGATAGAGCCAAGTTGGCGACGGTTTTGGCAACCATTTGGTGACATTTTCGGTCCCCATGTACATGTATAGGACTTTTCAACTACGATCTGGAAAGTTCTCCAAATATCTACCTCTAGAAGTTTCAAGAAGGTATGATTCCTATATAAGGCCGGCCGTGAATTAAGTCAGTTAATTGAAATTACTGAGTTAATTGAGTTAGTTGACTGGAGTCACTGAGTTAGCTGTCTCAGCGAGCATTCAGAAAGTTCCGAAAGTGAACTGTATTGCATTGTCTTTTGTGGCGATTCTTAGCAGTTGTGTTGTCAAGTTTTTAACTGCTGTTTTGTTCTCTATTGTTGTGTAAAGAGCTGTACTGAGTCTACTAGAACGAGAAGTTCTGGAGTTGTAAGAGAATCTGCGAAGAGTTATATCGGAATAAATTTCTGCAAGTTTTGATCTGCTTTGGCTTAAAATCTTTCGAACCCATCCACGCAACAATATTTTAAATTGGCGTACACTGGGTGAAAAAAGTAGAAGGACACGATTTTTTTTTATAAATAAAAAACACTGATTTTTTCCCATAACAATTTAATGAGTAACACTTTAAATTACTAATTACAAACAGATAACTGTATCTCAAAATTGAAACAAAAAAAAATACAGGTCAAGTACAGCAATAAATCAGTTTTGACTTCATCATACTCTGTGAAAAAAGTAGAAGGACACTTCTAAATAATGTAAATAAAAGTCTTATTAATAGGGAATTCTTCCACCATTGGCTTTGATTACTTCAAAAATTCGATTTGGCATCGAATCATATAAAGTTTGAATTTCTGTTTGGCAGAAATTGTCCCATACATAATTCAAAGTTCTCCGAAGCTCAACTATAGATTCAAACTTCTTGCCTTCCGCGTAAACGCGACGAACAATCATTGACCATATGTTCTCTACAATGTTGAGGTCCGGGCTTTTAGCAGGCCATGGCAAAACCCGAACATTATTTGCTGCAAACCAATTTTTAACCCCATTAGCTGTGTGAATTGATGCTCTGTCCTGTTGAAAAATCCAGTCATTTCCGCCTAGCTCAACGCCGTAGGGAAGGAGATCTGAATTCAAGACTTGGATGTAATCTGTGTGTTTCTGCCTGCCACTCAGGAACACTAGGCTTGTTCTTCCTCCGTACCCGACTGCCAACCAAACCATTAAACTCCCTCCTCCCATCTGTCGGGTAGAATAAGTCTTTTCTTCAGTACCGAGACAGTGCCATTTCAGTTGTAGCCATCTGGACAGTCTAAATTAAATCTTTTCTCATCAGAAAATATAACGGAGGTCCATTCTGACGTCCAGGACATGTGGTTTTTAGCCCAGTGCAGTCGGTGTTCAATATGCTTTTCATTCCATTTGGGATGGTGCTTCCTTTTTAGGAATACGAAATTTTCGGACCTTTTTATGTAGTTGTAGACAGTTCTTCTTGAAACGTGTGTGATGCCTGCATTATTTTGAGCTTTGGCAATACTTCCATCCATTTTTTTAGTTCCCGAATGATTTTTCTTTAATCGCGTTGCGTCAGTTTTTTAGGTCTGCCAGTCTTCTTTTTGGTTCCCTGACTACTAGGATTTCTTATATAGTTTGAAACAGTATTTGGACTAATATGTAGCTGGTGTGCAATCTCTCTCACACCTTCGCCATCGTTTTTGAAGGCATAAATTTGGCCTTTTTCAAACTCACTTAAAGGTTTTCCTCTAGGCATTCTAAAGAGATGAAAACGACGGATTTTCAATAAAATAGTATGTTTTTCTTAACAAAAACAGTTAAAAAGAATGAAACACCTACCTTCGAGGTTTACAATATTCCAAAACAAATTATTTTAGCACGTGTCCTTCTACTTTTTTCACACACCAAAAATCGTTAAGCACTGTTTTCGTTAATTTCTACTAGTGGTAGATAAAATTTACTCATTTATAAAAAAAAAAAAAAAAATAGCCAAACTACATAAAAAAAGAAATTTAGATCAAGAGAATCGAAATACAAAGCATAAATTACAAAATATGACTGTCCTTCTACTTTTTTCCCGTAGTGTATAACCTCCTGTGTAAAAGATTAGGTTCGTAAAAGAGATATTCCCGGTATATCGGAAATAATTTTTCCAATTGAAGATCCTCAAGAGTACAGAAAAAGTCTTAGAATTAACGTTAACAATTTTAATAAGTTGTTACAACTTTTAGAGCCTCTTATTTAGGGATTTTTTGGCACAAAATTATCCCCACTGATGTTAAAAAAATAAATACTTAAAAGTGTAAAAATATCGTTTAATGTTTAAAAGAAGAAAATAATTAATAAGATACATATTATTTAAAAAATGAATACGAAGAAAAGTAAAGATTTTGAGTCTTTAAGTTATCTACAAAGGCATAAATTTCGACAAACAAAAGTATTAAAATTTCTATACTTTTTTAAGGTTTTTATGTGTTTAATAAATTAAAAGTTGCCAGATTAGAAATGGATGGTCTGGAATATACCATTTCTCTCAAAAACGTACCTGCAGAGTTGAACATACATAGTTTTACTACAAGACGTGAGGGGTTAGAAATTATAACTCGTAAGGGGATAAGAAATTATAGCTCGGCAAATTATAACAATAATTTTTGTTATTAATGCCAAATATATTTAGTTACACGTATTTTTTTTCTACGTATGTTGGCTATATGTATGTTTCCCAAGCTACGTGCCTGTTTTACTGTATATATAATTCCTCAGTCTATTTCTCAGAAGTTTTAAAAGCAACAACTTTAAGATATTCCTGCTTATATGTATATTTTGTGCTTTTTATTTTATTCCTTAAAAATGTAATATCGACTACAACAATATTCATTACAACTAAATCTTAATAGAGCTTCAAAATTGCATTGTCTCTTTTAATTTTATTGGAATAATCCATAAGGCGAATATTCTATAGAACTTCATAATTCTGGAAAACTTCGAGAAATTTCTATTTATAGTTGCATCTTTTGTTTATAACTTTATACACTCGTTTCAGGGCCGGTTCTAGGAGGGGGGACAAGCCTGGCCCCTGCCTGAGGCGGCAACCTCAGGAGGCGGCAAATGGGCTGTAAAATTAATTACTTTATGAACAAAATGATTATACCAAGATTCATATGTGAAATTTTAGTAAAATTTGCTTATAATATATTTTACGAACTTTTAAGTATAGGTACCCACTCACTTCAAAAATCCTCAAGCATGAGAACGACATAAGAATGTTGAGGTATACAGTTTTTAAATAAAAACACGTTTTGAAAGATGAGTAGAGTTTTTGTGTATTAAAAACCAAATCCAAAACCGAACCAAAAATACAGAACAATATCGATAAAATATCAAAATATTTCAAGAAAATCACTCACAAGCATATTAAACTCCGGCTGAAAAATGTATTTAAAAAAATCACCCTTTTTATTATAATTTAAATAAATGGACACACATACAAAGTGTTGTGAAATAATTTTTTACCGTGTGTTTTAATTAGTCGGAACATGTATGGGGTCACGAAAAAAAAGAAATTGATGCCAAAGAAATTATAAAAAAAAATTCTCATAATTAAATGTAAGAAAAAAACATTTTTAAGTTTAACTGTATTTTTAATAATTAGGTTTTAATTTTTAGTGGTTCTATAATTTGTTTTACTATCTTTTTAATATATATATTTCATAATTATATACTAGATTTGTGTCTTTTTTTTTCTGTGCAACCTTAATTTTAATTCAGTGCCAAAATCATTAAGATTTTTTTTTTTTTTTTTTTTCAATACAAAACTTCAACATTTTTAATATAAATTTTTTTCCTCACGTTTTATTTACTACTATACGCAAGAGGTTATCTATTTTCATTTTGGTTATAAATAAGCGGCATTTTACCTTTTTGCCCAGGGCGGTCAAACTTCTAGCGCCAGGCCCTACTAATTTTTAATTTCATATGTTCAATTCTTTTCTAATCTAAAAAAATGTCAGAAATTCAGTCTAAAAAAAAAAAAAAAAAGAGGAAGAAATGCAGCGGAAAGGGAGAGCAGGAAGATTATTGGCTGCCGCAGGTAACGTGAGTATCTTGTTGGCTCTGTCCTTGACAGAATTGTCACTCATTTCAAACATGTTCGAATCTACTATCCGAGAGAGTTTCTGTCTGTCACAAGGGGAAAATGAAAAACGAAGGGGATTTTTAGCGCGGATTTTACTGTCGATCGACTATTGTCGGTTGTACTAGCCTCGTATATAACCCCCTTAAGTTAACGATTGTGACGTAGAACCTGGCATAGCAACGGATTGTTTAGCAATCTACGCCAAGTTCTTGGTGTTTTTACACTCACTCTTATCGAGTGATGTTATATTCGTAATCCGAATTAATCTACCAGTATTTGAGCAATTAAAACTTTGCAATCATCTAAATAATAATATCTTTAACAGTTGGCAAGCTTTAACAAAATATTTCTCTTTTTTTAAGAAATGCAACACATCGGGAAACATTATCAAGAAAAAAAACCACCTTGTTCACATAATGCACACGTATTTTTGTTTAAAAAAAAGAATCATGAACGACTTTTATACCAAGTTTCTAAATAGGTTTTCAAAATAAAATCTAAACTAAGCATAAAACTGGCAAAGATTAAAAACTTGAACACTGATTGAATATAAATACCCAGCTCAGAACAAAACTTCTTTAGCGCAATAAATATAATCACAACAAATATGAACAAAAATCATGATGAATTTAAAGCGTACAAAGCAAAAGATTATTTCATAAAAATAGTGTTCATATTGCTTATGCATCCACGACAAAAGAAAATTTACTATTTACGTGATTACAACATTTTAAATGCTTAAATATTGCCGGATTAATTTGAATTACGAATCTACCTTCGCTCGATGAGAGAAAGTTTGAAAATACATAGAACTTGGCATAGCAATGAATTTAGATTCAAAGGACAATTCCCGCATTTTTTAAAAACGAGTGGAATTAGTATATATTTATGAAGAATTTCTTTCTTATTCCAAATATTTAAACAAAAGTTCTTTAAAAAAATTAGTTATTTAAATATTAAGTAAAGAAAATGCCCCAAAACCGAGCCAGACCAGTCCAATCAAAACAGTTAACTAAGTTCGTGACGTAATGAGGCCCTATCGTTTCTATGGTTATCGTGAAGTTTCTGCCAAATAATTGGCGTTGAAAGAGTTCGAGTTGGTAGACCATTGCTACATTTCGTACAGGTTGGCGTGAATTGCGAGAAACGTGCAAATCTGGTTTCCGCTGCTGCATTTCAAGCCAAGATGTTTGTGAAGCCGTGACATCACATTCAATGCCAGCGAAATGAGTCGTTTTTTCGCCAACGTTTAACAAGGTAATTTTGATTGCAAAATTTAAAAAAAAAAAGAAAAAGCGCATTGAGCAGAAATTTTATTTTTATTGCCTTTTCGAAACATTTAGAATTGAATAAAAAAAAATTAAAAATGCGGGAATTGTCCATTGACAACAATGTTGTTACTTGAAACCATAATTTTTTTTAAAAAAAACATACAATTTCGAATACACAATGACCTACCTAATAAACATAACAGGAACAGAAAATAATTTCACAAAACTTCTCCTACGTTTTCCCTAATTCAACTTCAACACCTCTAAGGACCTCACTCAACTTAATGATTAAAATCAATCGCAAATACGTAAAATTAAGGAGAATTAACCAAACTCCCTTTGAGCGTTATTAATCTTGACCCAGGAATATTTTGACAGCATCATGAAGCATCCATCGGAGTTAATCAAGGCTTATCTCGGAAAAGGTTGACTGCCTCATAACTTTGTCCCCATTCGTCACAAAGAAATTATGACGTCACCGTTGCTTAGTGGATCGAATCGAAGCGCTCCCTATGAATTTCAAAGACATGCCGGTATTTAATCTCACTATAAGACGGGCCCCATTTCCCATTTGTTATTGTCAGAGAATAAAGTTAAGTTATCTAATGTTACATTTACGCTGTTTCACTACAGTGCTCTGCTTTTGATTTTTGGTCGGTTAGTTGGTTGGATTTCTAGCGCAAGGGTTTCACGTGGGCTATACTCATAAATTTGGATTTAAGCTATGCGTCCACTATCGCTGAGCAGAGTGGATTAGATTAGAGCCAATTACAAGGCCGTCAACGTCCATTGTAGCAAGAAGCTCGTGCTACAATAGACGTTGGCTGTCTTGTAATTGGCTCTAGTCCACCCCACTCAGCTCTGCTCAGCGATAGTGGACGTCAAGCTTTAGTTTGGTGGTACACTTCAACAGATCAGTGATCGTAACTTAAAGCTATGAATGCTTCAGGCATGTGTCCGTTTAAAGTTCTCGATAAGATTAAAGGAATTTCATACAATTCAACTAGAGCTCGAAAAGTCTTAAAGTTCGACCGTAAAAGTTCTATTGTTCCTACTTACTGCGTGACCTCATGATGCAGAGTTAATGTCAATGTGTATCACCCAGATTTCGATACTTCTCAAATCAGGCTTGCCCTGCTCTCTAAAAGGTTCATCAAACGCAAGTTCACTTCTCTCGATGAAAGTTTTATTGCTACGCAAGCACAGACTCGCTTTGTTTTCTAAAAGGTTCATTACTGTCTAAGCATGAACTCAATTTACTTTCTAAAATGTCGTACGCAAACCCAGCCCTTTTCGCTCGTTATAAGGTTTACTGCAACCCAAACATGCCTTGATACATCCCACAGCTAAAAAAAAAAGTAGTTATTTATGCAACTAGTGGAGAAAGTAATACTTTTTCAAACGGTTTAAAACGATTATTTGACTAGCGCGATAGCATAAGTCAAATAATTTACCAAGTTTGAAAAAGTATTTTCCCACGTGTTGCATACAATATATATATATATATATATTTTTTTTTATAATCACGTGCAAAAATATTTTAATGCATATATATTTATTAATGTTGGCCACTCCAGTCATTGAATTTCATCTGAAAATATGTCATTTCAATGCCAAGTCTACATAATATTTCAGCACGAAGTGTGCAAGAAAGTACTTTTTCGCGCTAGTGCGAGAAAGTTACTTTTCTGCACTCCTAAAAAAAAGTGCTACTTTCGCCACGATTTTGTATTGAAAATGATTAGAAAAAGTTTAATTTTTAGAACGTTGCTATAAAAACACTACGTTTTCAAAAATTTACTCACCTATTTCTCTTTATCCCCCACCCCCTTTACATTCATACGAAGAAAAAACTAATAAAAACGAAATTCCTCTAAGTATTCATTTCTGAAACCGCAAAACATCCATAACAATAAGAGGTAAAATAAACAGGCAAGATAACATTTAATAAAAAAAACTCAACACTCATAAAAAAAAAACGAACTTCCCTAGCATAAAATCCAATAAGAATTTTTTAAAAAACAGCCATGGTAAAAATAAAAAACAATTATCCAAGTCCTTCAATACAATGGGAGTTTGGGAGAATGATAGCTATGAAAGTTGTTTTTACTGCTGAGAACACTTTAAAAGTTTAAAAAAAAAAAAAAAAAAATTAAAAAAAAAAAAAAAAACTTATAACATTTTTAATATTCTGGATATGGTAAGCAAAATTCGATAGCAAATAATACTTATGTTTAAAATTTAATAGTTCTCCACGTATTGGCAGTTACTTTCTATAGACTAACACACTCTTTGTTTTATTAGAGTAGACTCGAAATATATTTGACAAGTTTTCTATTTAAGTTTATCTACATGAGCACAATATTAGATTAAATATAAATGTAATGCTTTAAGAAGATTTCTCGTCGCAACGTCATCACTAAAAAAAATTAAGGCATCGGTATTTTCTCTCTGCTAACCTTAGAGAATTAATGCAATGATGTCATATTCATCCAATATTTAGTCTTCTAAGGCTTAGCTCGGCACTTACAAGCTGCTTATCTTGCGCTTTTACAAACACTGAAATTAGATGTAATTCATTTTTTTACACGCTAAGATTCTTTCAAGTGCCTCTAAGGAATTTTTCAGTGTATCAGTTCCAGCAATTAAAAAAAATACGTTCTTGGGAAAACACTCAAATCGTCAGTTTTACTTAAAGCCTTGACACGTGATTGAATTATCACAAAATGAAGAACAATTAAGTTTCGAGTTTTAATTATTAATTAAATGGAGTGCAAGTTAATTGGATTAGAAACTTCGTGCTTTCACTTAAGGTTATTTATGGAAAATATTGATTTACTTTTGTAATCACTTATTTCTCAAAAAAAATCGTTTTAAAGTGATAACATTATTTTTGAACATAAACATATTTGTCAGAAAATCAAATTAAACACTTTCATTTAAAAATCTAAAAAAAATTTACAAAGTACAAAAAAATATATATATTTTTGACCAAATACTATACTTTCATTACCCTATGTAAAATTATGGGTAATTGAAAGTCAAAATTGAATACAAAATATATATATATATATTTGACCAAATACTATACTTTCATTACCCTATGTAAACATATGGGTAATTGAAAGTCAAAATTGAATACAAAAAATATATATATTTTTGACCAAATACTATACTTTCATTACCCTATGTAAACATATGGGTAATTGAAAGTCAAAATTGAATACAAAATATATATATTTGACCAAATACTATACTTTCATTACCCTATGTAAACATATGGGTATTTGAAAGTCAAAATTGAATACAAAAAATATATATATATTTGACCAAATACTATACTTTCATTACCCTATGTAAACATATGGGTAATTGAAAGTCAAAATTGAATACAAAAAATATATATATATTTGACCAAATACTATACTTTCATTACCCTATGTAAACATATGGGTAATTGAAAGTCAAAATTGTTATTGTAATTGAGGCCATCGAACCTACTAGAATCTAATACATCCTTGCAATTATGAATTTTTAACTTAATTTTAAATCTGTTTTTAAAAATCTGTTTAAAAATGTTTTTATAAAAATTAAATAATTTCAAATACTTTTAAAAGAAAATTCTATGAAAAATAACTATTTAGATTAGATTTACAATTCTTGTAGACAGTAACAAATCATTGTGTTTTATTGTGTGCTGAGTGTCATGGACGTATATATACGTCCTTTTATCCCCAGTTTTTTCAGCAATACACAACATTTATAAATTTATAAATACAATTTTAAATAAAATCTTTTTTAAATATTTTTATTAGGATTGTAGTTTAAAACTTAATAAAAAAAAATTAAATATTTGAATCGGAAATATAATTTAAAAATTATTGCAGGGAAAACAATTGTACAATTTCGCCCTTTATCTGGACAAAGACAAATCTGAATGCATAGTTCTAATAAAAAAAATCCTAGATTTTCAGCACAATCCAATCATCTATTTCTTTGAATTTTTGGGGAAAATTCGCTAAGGAGGATATAAAAATCACAAAGACTTGTATTTGAGTCAATTGAAGGTTTAGAAACATAATAAAAGAAAACATAAGCAGTGCCACTAATTTATCCAATCGATAAATTTTTAATTAATAGTTAAAGCCATAAGTGAGTGAAAAAGACTATGTTAAAATTAATGAATAAAAATTAAAATTTAAGTTTATATGCTCGTTTTGTATAAAATGACATGAACTACACGAAAAGCTTTGGTGACAAGAATCAAACTTTATTTATTAGTCAGCATTAATTCACCTAGAAAAGGGAAATTTAAATTAGGAAGTAATTTCAAACTTAAAACAAACAAATTTTGAAAAGCCCCTAATAATTCACCGTTATTCAAATGAAGTTCGTTTGTTATCCTGGATGTCAACTGCAGACAGATATATGCAAATTATGTTGTGCCTTCATCCATTACAGCTTAAAACAACATAATGAGAAATAAAATTTAAAAAAATCGTCTGCTGAAACTCACTTATTGTTGAGTAAAATTGAGATTGGTTGCTTAAAACCAAGAAAATTCTAAAGCGTTTTTCCTGTCAGGAAAACGAAATTTTATAATTTAAATACTAGTTTTATGACGTATCCAGACTTGTCTTTTGAAGAATTTGAAATAATTAATTTGTTTAAGCTTTAACAAATTAAAGAGTATTTTTAAAGTGGGAAAATTTTTAACAAAATGTTTGATAAAGAGCTAATCAAATTTTTAAATTAACTGCTTACCTTTATTAGGAAATTACGTTTTTATTTTATAACTCTGTTATATATAAACTCGAAATTTTTGTTTTACGGTTACTTTTATCTTGAAAGTGTTTTATATCAAATTCTTCCTGGTTTAATAAACTATGTATAAACTATGTAATCAATACAACCTTAATTTAAAAGGTAAAATTTAATAAACAGAGTGTTCATAATTGGTTCAAATTTCAAAAAACTGTAAATAATCTAACCCTTACAAAGTTTTTAATACAAATCATTTACAGGCATTGCTCACCGTTTCTGTTGCCAGCTTGTGCTTTTTTATAATTATTTTAAATTAAATGCACCATCTCTATCAGCAAAATATGCGATAAACTACTCTTCAAAATTTATGCATTAAAAATGAATGTGAATTTATTCACTCACTTCCAAATATCTTTTATTTATTCCGATTAAAACAATTTTATTATTTATTAAAACATTGTTGGCAACAGGAAAGAATTTCTTCAATGATCGGTTAAAACTTATTTCAACCGTATTTCAGCGCGAATGAATGACGGCAGGTTGGTTTATTAGTATTCCGTAAAAGCGATCTTTTAGTGACAGTGACGGCCGCCAATATTTGATTGAAAGCATTGTCATAGACATCGAAAATATCTGCCAAGTTTCAGCCCGATTGGATGACGGCAAGGGAGTTAATTAGGCCTCCGAAGATTTACCCACCATCGACAAATATTCATACACACAAAATCGAAGTTAATATAAAGGATTTGAAAAAAACTCTAGTTAGAATGATCTGAAATTTTTCCTGTAGAAGAAGGAAATGATACGACATAAAAAAAAACTATGTAGAACAATTTCTTCTTATTTAATGATCTTTAATTATAATTATCAGGGATGAATTTAATTAAAGTTGGGCATTCAATTAATTAATATGGCATAAAAAAAATAGTTTCAAATAGTTTGTTGTTATGCCATACAATTTCGCTTACATTTGAACAAGCTTCTTTCATTGATAATCATCATAACCCTTTCAAGACGTTAGAAATAGCTCCAAAACATATAACGCCTACTAAATAATTAACTACCAACTGAAGTTAGAATTATATAGTTTTAAGAAAGAGTGGTCAAAAGGGATATAAAGATAAAACTATTTATATCGTTGAGAATATTTTGATATCGATAGAAAATAAAGATATTACGTAGAAAAACTAAGAAAATTGTTTAAACAAGTTTCTTTCTTTGATAATTATCATTACCCATACAAGAAGTTAGAAACAGCTACAAAATATATAACACTAATAATTAGCTACTTACTGGATTTAAAATTATATGGTTTTAAGAAAGTTTGGTAAAAAATATATAAAGACAAAAAAAAAAACTAACTATTAAAACTAACTATTTTGCTAAAGAAAAACAAATATACGAAGCACACATGGGAAAAGAAGTATTAAATAACGATATATGATCCTTCTAGAAGTTATCGAGTCAAAAACATTTTTGAGAAACTATTTTTCAAACTATATTGAAAAGTCTAAAGAAATATTGATTTTAAACCATATACTTGGGTGAAATTACAGTATCTCAACCTTAACCACCCAATCGCACTCAAAGTTTAAACAGAAAGTCGTTCAAGGGAAAGTTTTTTAACAAAATTCCTTTTGTTTAGATCCTTTTCAAGTAAGACTTTTAAAAACTTCTTAAATCATTAAAAAACAAGTTGCTTGAATGCATCTCTCCGAAATTTCATACTTTAACAGAACTTTCTTTTCAGAAGACATTTTTCAAATCGATTCACTTTTATGGGTTTTTTCGGAAAAAGTTTAGTCCAGTTAAGATTAAGTTTTAGTGAAAGAGTCCCTCGGACCAATTTAAAAACGTGTTTTATAAGATGATTTATTGAGCTCAAACTAAAAGTGAACAGCATTGAATCTCGATAACTTTATTTTTTGTGTGTTTTAGATAGGCGACCTAAAAATCCCATAAAATTACTATTATAGTAAGCTTTATTTAATAGTAAGAAGACTATATCCATGAACAATCATGCAGTGAAATAGATTAATTCAAGGGATTACTGGGTCAAAATCCTCGATGGAATTTTTTTTCGATTTGACAAAATAGGCATCAAATTAAATTGATATTCTTTTTTGTTCGTTCGCTGTTTTGGGTTTCGCTGTCTAGGTTGGTTGGTTGTTTTCAGATTACCTGGCGCCGTCAGTAACACGAGGGTTATAATGCGCCGAAACATTCGTCATTTGTCAAGCCAACATACATTTACAAACACCCATGCCTAATACAAACGTTATAGTGGTTAGCGTGCTAGCTTCTGGACAGCGAGGTTGCGGGTTCGAGTCCCGTGTTAGGCATGGGTGTTTGTAAATGTACGTTGGCTTGTCTAATGATGAATGTTTCAGCGCATTATAGCCCTCGTGTTGCTGACGGCGCCAGATAATCTGAATACAACCAACCCATGCTTAATACGGGACTCGAACCCGCAACCTCGCGGTCTAGGAGCTAGCACGCTAACCACTATACCTTCGCTGGCTAGGAATAAATAGTGCTGAGGTTTATTGACTTGGCTGTATAATTTATGCACGAAGCTGATTTGATGAAGTTGTGACAGAAATAGTGGTCCTTCAACCTTACCTTACAAAACAAATTCGAGATTTTAACTAATCCCTATTCCTTATTTCATTTTTTTAATAGCAATTGCCTGTGATGTCACAATACATAATACATTATGAAGTATCGATGAACTTTGCTGAAAAAAATTAAAAATACAAATATTTTTAGCTCAGCTTATGACAAAAAAAAATTATTAAATGAATTCACTTTTTTGATGGCACCAATAATGGCGCAAAAGAATTTAGTTCAAAACAATAAAAGTAAGGTGCAAAAACCATTGCAAAGTTAATTCTAATAATTTTCAAGTAATTATTCAAAGAGAGATTATGTTCTTTTTATAACAACGTCCAAAAAACTTAACTTTTTTAATCAATAAACGTAGAAAAAGTTAATGAATCTTTTCTTAAAATATGTCATTTCTATACCAAGGCTGTTTAAAATTTAATCGGGAAAGCGTACAGCAAAGTACTTTATTGCACTTGTACGATAAATTTACTTTACCGAGCTCCTCTCGATAAAGCATTACTTTCACTATGATTTCTGATTTAAAAAAAGTTTAATTTTTTGTTATAAAATATATTTCATTAACCATTTCTGAATACTTTTAAAGAGGAAAAAAATATATAATTTTCATCGAAACAGCCGTCTCAAATTGCTCCAAGCAAGAAAGTGAAATTGCTAACGTAATATTTGTTCATAAAATATTATCTTTAAGAAACCGCCAAAAAATATCTTCTTCATAAATAATGCATTATGAAAGAAGAAAAAAACGCAATTTAGTTGTATAAAAGAATGAAAGTCATTTTAATTTTGTTTTTTCAGTGTTTGGAATTCCGAAATAGATATTTATCGAAACTATTAGTCTTCAATTATTGGAAAACAGAGCTCTAGAGATTTATAGTATTTAAGGTAAGTCACAGACACTCACGTCATTAAATTTAATTTTCAAAAGACCATTTTAAACATTTATGCTTTCTTTTCGATTAAAAACTACATAGTTAGAAAGTAATAAATTGTTTAAAGAAATTCTCTGTTTTAAGGATGGTGTATTCAAAGTCATAGACGTTGTTATCTAACCATAAAAGAGGTATTGCCAGAAAAACACATAGGATTGACTTTAAAGAGTAGTACACGAAGCCTTCTGATTGGATGCTATACTAAACTTCAACTTAACTTGACATTACTAGACAGTAGATCGTCACAGTGCTCATAGGTATTTAATCCATTTTGGCGGGGTGAACGCATAATGTTCGCCAAACCACAACCCTGTAGAGAACAAAAGGCTATATGATTTGGTGAAATTATGTCTTCACTCCGCTAAAATGGATTAATTGCCTATGAGCACGGTGAAGATCTATCGTCTAGTGATGTCAAGTTAAGTTGGAGTTTAGTATAGAGGTAATCAAAAGAAGAAGCAGGCGAAAATTTGGTCTTGGGTGGACGATCAGTTCTTTTGAAATGAAAGATTATATTTCACTGTAAAATTTAGACCGGAAAATTTATAATCATTTAACATTTTTCTAAATATGCTACAGAAGAAAAGAGTACAATTTTTTATGAGATAAAGCACATTTGCCGTTAAGAGAGATACGGAAACACTAAGACAAGGAAAACATAGATAAGAAAAGGGTCGATTGCGAAATTCTATTGAAAAGCAATGGTGCATTTTTTAGACTATCTATCTATCTATATATAAAAGTGAGTTGTCTGTACGTCTGAACCTTATACAAGTCAACATTTTTGCACCTAGAGGTACGAAATTTGGTGCATAGAAGCTTTAGTACATGGAGATTGTAGAGAACAACTTTTAAATTCGATTGAAAGTTGCTTTCATTAAAAATTAATGACATGAAAAAAAAAATCTTGGAATGGCAACGATATTTTTTTTATTACATCAGAATCAAATCAAAAGTTATTTTAATGTGTCCCTTTTATTTTTCTTTTTTATGTTACAATCGTCTGTCCGATGAACGGTTCAAATTTTATTATAATTTTCCATATATTTACAGTCAAACGACGCTCTGCGTATGCACTGTTTTAAAACGTAATTGTACGTAAACATAAATAAGACATAAGAATTCGTAATAGCTAAGATTATTGGAATCCACCGAAAACTTTCAAATCATTTTGACATTTGCTAATATTACTTTTTATTTCCAAGTGAATATTCATTCGTTACCATTATCCAGAATATCAAAAATCCTTCTTTTGATTGTTTTAGTTAGTTTTTTTTAGTATAGTGTTTTTGTACTGTCTATCCAAGTTCTATATTATTTATTCAATTCATTGTATTCAACAAATTTTTTTTGTATTATACATGTCTTACTATTCACACTATACTATTTCACAATTTACACCAGAAGCATAGTATTTCATTCGCGATTTTATTTCTTTGGTCGTGATTATGAAGTTGATAAGCATGTGACTTCTTTTTTCTCTGTATACTAAAAACAATTTGAAGAGTAGAAAACTTTTTGGGTTCAGATGTAATATAAAACATTTCTTTGGAGAGATTTTATTTGGTGCTTTTTCACAAATAAATACGGTTTCTAGGAACGGTTTGAAGTATTGTTACGAATTAGATTTTGTAAATAATTGTTTATGATGGGGAAGGGGGGGGGGGGTAAATATTTCGTAAATTTTTATTTTTTTTTATTTTGCTATCAATTTTAGTTATAACTTTTTTTACAATGAGGAATTCGCAAAATAAATTAACACGTTAAAATGTTGTGGCAATGGTTAGGTCTTTGAGAATGAGCTTCTGTGAACGCAGCTCTGGATTTTATAAGAATAAGAAGCATATGTTTTCACTGATGTTGAGTCGGCGATGATTGAGGTTCTACCGTGAGCTTTTTTTTTAAATGTCTGCTTCTCTAAAAGTAATTGTAGTTTTTATGAAAAAGATAACATAATTTTTTTTTTTTTCCTAATTCTTTTATCAGAAAGAAAATGTGTAATAGTATTTATGTTGATTTTGCTTTGACATCCTCTGCAAACGAATTATTTTATGAACTATAATTAAATAAAAACTCAATTAAAATCTTCACCAATTTACAGTAATATCTAACTATCACTTATTCGGTATTATACATTAAATAAACATTTAATTGAAATAGATAAAATTTAAAATAAAATAATTAAATAAAAACTTAATTAAAATTTATAAAACATGTATAAAATAATTAAATAAAAACTTAATTAAAATTTATAAAAATTTCTTATAAAATAATTAAATAAAAACTTGATTGAAATTCATAAAATTTATAATAAAATAATTAAGTGAAAATTTAATTAAAATTTATAAAATCTGTATAAAAAAATTATATAAAATTTAAAAAGTAGGTACAAAATAATTAAATAAAAACTTAATTAAAATTGGTAACATATGTATAAAATAATTAAATAAAAACTTATCTAAAAACTTAATTAAATAAAAACTTATCCAAAAACTTAATTAAATAAAAACTTATCTAAAAACTTAATTAAATAAAAACTTATCTAAAACTTAATTAAAATATACACCCATCTAAAGTAACATTTAACCATCACTTATTCTGTATTACACTAGTAATTATTAAATAACTTTTCAAACCTGTTTACATAATTTTTGCATAATCTGAACTGAACAGACATTGAATTCTATGTGTGTATTTCCTCTAAATTCTATAATGTATTGCTTCTAATTAGTATTATTGAGAATGCAAATTCCACAAGCAAACCATAATTTCACCAAAGTATCGAACTATGCTATCTGGTTGCTAAATTAGTCTAATTGAACGCAAATCACAGAGCCTAAACGTAATTTTAAATGGTATTTATAAGTTAAAGGAGCATCCAAAGTTTCAGCTACTCTAAGCCATGTTAGTTTGCCAAATGAAGTTTGTGGCAACGCGAATCGGAAAGCCCTGTAGACATTCGCATTACAGTGATTGATAGTTTGTCCATTAACATTCATATATTACTGTGTCGCTTAGTAGCTCGGTGGAATTTGTAAAAGAGTTTAATATCACTGATAAGTTTGATTTGAAATTGACTACGCAACTCTAAACAAAAACAATGATATTGACAGATTGTTTACCAAGAAAATAAATTAGAATTATTTCTTCCGTGGGACGTAAAAGTGGGGGGGGGATGACCAAAAGTTGGTGAAATTATGCCCTCCCCCAACGATAAATTTTATAATTTCGTAATTTATAAAAAAAAATATTAACTAGTAAGGAAATAGTTTATACTTCCTAACACTAACATTGAATAAGAGTAAAAAAAAATATAGTCATCTTAATGAATATTCGGCTACTTAGATTTTTTTACTTGGAAGTAAGATATAAAGGGAGGTAGTAATTCAACATTGCATTCATAAATATTTATTTAGATTTAAATAGGGCTTCTAAATGTGCATACTTTCATTAAATTAAATTAATAGAAAACTCTAAAAGGATTTAAGAAACAAAGGGATCCAAGTGACTTTTCTTAGCTTTTGAGAAAATACACTTTAAAGTTTCTTATTTATATTAAATTTGTATGAAAATTATTTGTTGTTGAAATACTAACCTCTGGGATGAAGATATGACTAGTTTTCATAGAATTTATTATAAATAAGAAACTTTAAAATGTATTTTCTTAAAAGTTACGAAAAGTCACTTGGACCCCTTTGCTTCTCAGTCCCTCAAATCAAATCAACAGTCATAATTCAAAGATTTCTGCATTGTTTCGAAAGAAGACAAAAAGATGATTTTTGGGTTTGTGTAAAAGAACAGATAATACGAATTGGGACTGAATTGTGTCGATTATAAAACAACAAAGAACCATTTTCTAATTTAAAATGTACCTCACTAATTGATTTTTAGAAAAGCAAATCCCTAGAGGTGTTTATATTTGTAGCACAGAAAATCAACATAAGAATAGGCAGCTTGCAATTAATTTGATATTTAACTTTTAATTACAGATTTATACTTATTATGACATATTTTCTAGGGTAATAAAACTTAACATAGGCTAATGAAAATATTGCCTTCGGTAAACTAGGGGTGGGAACATCGCAAAACTTTCAATTACACTACAATACTGACGAGGATTTGTGCCATTTACCGTTTTTATATGTTCATCGCTCATATAGCAAAAATTGCCAGTTTGGTCAAAATTTTTAGTTTTTGTGGTAATTCTTGCATGGTTCTTTTTTTTTTATTTGAAAAAAAAAAAGAAAGAAAAAAAAACTTTGTGCCAAAATGAGGATTTTGGCGTTAAACTTTTCGATGATTCTTATATTATCCTTTCTTGTATGTGAAACTGAGGAGAAGAGAAAAAAACGTTCGTTGATGAGGTAAGCTCAGGGAAAGAGAACTCTGTGTTAAAGGCATTCGTTTTTCAACTATTTACGCCGTTAAAGCATTTTTACGAAAATTTCGGTGATGGGGATGTTTAGAACACCTTAAGAGACATTACAACAGTGATTTTGGACAAAATCGTTAGAGTCGTTTTGTAGCAATTACTGAAAAACATGATTTTTTTTCAATGGCAGCCACCTTATGCGGATGCGTGATTTCGACGAAAACTTTAATGGTATATCCTTGGGCCATCACCAAATCTGAACATAGTCGATCAATTTGTTCGGGAGTTATGCTGACCACATACACACACACAGACAGACATTTTTTTTCTCGATCACTGTTTTGAGATCAGGATGTGCCAAAACTTGGAGAAATGCACAAAAAAACGATTTTTTAGTTATTTTTTTTTAATTTATTTTTGGGACCGAATACTATACTTTCATTACTCTATGAATACATATGGGTAATTAAAAGCAAAAATATTCCATATGGTGATTCTTGCTTCGTTTACAATTCGACACTCATATGTAAATTAAAATGCTTAATCGTAATCGATACGCTGCTCATATTTTCATCTACCTTTTCATGCGTAACAGAAATTAATGCTATTTAAATTTATCTGTCAACATATAACAAAATGTTACATGTAATATCATTTTCACAATTTCAACAGTAAACGCAACTAAAATTTTCCCGCACATCCACTAATAATTAACTTTAAAAACTAAAACAATACTCATTATTTTAATCTGCCCACATGTATAATTTATGCACCGGTATAATAAGATGACATTTTCAGCTCCCGAAGCTTCAAAATAGTTGAGACAAAGTCAACAAATGAATCGGCATTTTTGACTTCTAGGTTCTTCAAATCTCTAAGCATTAGAATAAGACGATTTGAAAGGTATCGAGAACTCAGACAACTACAAAACCCTTCAATAACTTATTTGTGAACGGATTATGTAAATAACGTATTTCGACATAATATTTACACAGGCTGATATTCTTTCTGAATATTTAATTAACTTTTAAAACTGACCCAGCGATGTTTATTTTTACTGATGCCAAGACAAATATGTCAACTGTTTATTTCATTGGCAATTTTAATAAAGCAACACAGTAGGTTTTCAAATTATAAATTATGCGTTTTTGGCATGGGGGTAGAAATTTCGTCTTTAGAGTGTTGGAAATCCAAAAACGATATAAACAGAATACATGTAAAGACTATATATTCTAGTATAACCTTTTAATTTTAATGTTTCCTTTCACCAGGGCGTCTTTCATTTTTCAATCCCTTAATATTAACTTAGATTTTGTATGTAATGTTTATGGGTATGTTTGTCGATAGCGGGTGAATCTGCGGAGGCATAATTAAACCCCTTTCCATCATCCAATCGGACTAAAAACTTGGCAGATAGATTCGATGTCGATGTCAGTAAAATTTTGGGGCTGTAACTGTCACTAAAAGGTGGCTTTTACGGAAAACTAATAAACCAACTTGCCGTTATCTAATCGCGCTGAAATAGCATTTAACCGATCATTGAATAAACTCTTTCCTGTTTTCAACATTGTTTTAATAAATAAATAATAAAATTGTTTTAATCAGAATAAATAAAAGGTATTTGGATGTGAGTGCATAAATTCGCGTTCATTTTAATAAATATATTCTGAAACGTAGTTTGCCGCACATTTTGCTGATAGAAATGTTTTTGATATTTAAAATTGGATGCAAACACCTAGCACACGCTGTTTACAGAATCAGCGCTGTGTTAATGAATATAAAAATTGGCAATGCATCTACAGGATTTATATTCAAATATTTGTTTTTATGCGTTTTATTGTTATTTCGCCTCTCAGATCATCACTTTCATTCAATCCATTTCCCACATTTCGACAAACTTGTGATTTTATTGATATTCAAGAACTGCTATTGAGAACTCCCATTATAGCTCATCTTTACATCATACTTTCTCACACCCTTGGTATTTTCATTTCTGAAGAGTTAGGAACAAACCCAATGTCTATAGCTTGTTTTATATCCTCGCGTGCGAAATTTTCAACAAAATCCCGAACAATTGATCTGGAAATCAGCGCGTGCTAAAAATTTCTGAAAAATTCTTGATTAACTCGGGTATCGCAACATTTTCAAGTCTGTGTTCATCCTGTTGACAAATAAACTAAAGAAATAATTGTTTAAAAAGTAATGTGTACAATATTTACAATTATACACAGAAATACACGTGACAATATAATGTTCTATTTGTCTTCATAAAATGAAACTGTGAAAACAACCTAATTTATATAACTGACCGAAAGAATAATCTAATAAAAACAGAATTTCAGCCAAAGCATGATTATAAAATAATGTTTCTTATCAAAGCAAATGTACTTTTTAAAATCAGTTGTAATGTTCTTTTAAATTTGAGCTTTTTGGTAAAAAAAAAATGAGCTATACTAAACTCCAACTTAACTTGGCATCACTAGACGATCGATCTTCACCGTGCTCATAGGCAATTAATCCATTTTAGCGAAGTGAAGACATAATTCTCGCTAAACCTTATAGCCTTTTGTTCTCTACAGGGTTGCTAGGCAGAGTTTCCTAACCTGATTTTTTCCTTGTGGGACGGGAGAAGAATAAAAAGGGAATGGAGTGATACAGTATTCCTGGCCATCCCGTTTGTCGAACAAAAGGCTATATGGTTTGGTGAGCATTATGCTTTCACGCCGCCAAAATGGATAAATTGCCTACGAGCACTGTGACGATCTACCGTCTAGTGATGTCAAGTTAAGTTGAAGTTTATTTAGTATAAGCATTTTAGAAACAAAAATTGCAATTCTGCAACTTATTTCAATAATATCATTATTTACTTTAAAAAGCCCTCTGAGGGTCATAGACGTATGTATACGTCCTTTGATCCCAGTTTTTCCAACAATACACTACATTTTTAAAATGATATATAAAATTTGAAGTAAAATATTTTTATTAGAATGATAGTTTAAAATCCATTTAAAATAAAATAAAAAAAAAAAAATTTATATTTGAATCAGAAATATAATTTAAAAATTATTGCAGGGAAAACAATTGTACAATTTTGCCCATTACCTGGAAACTCAGAGAGTTGAAATAGATACAAAACTTATTCTCACCCGATTTTTTTTTTTTTTTTTTTTTTTTTTTTTTTTTTTACACTTCCTAACTAACTATCGACATTGCTCACCATTGAATTGTTTAGGTTTACAGTTTTATTTTCTGAAAATGCAACTTTCGGAAAAGTATGTTACGTATTTATATAAGTACGAGTTTAAATATATCACTTTAATATAGCGTCAATGAAAGAGCACTACATTTGAGCGCAAAAATGTGTCACAACATTCAATTGAAGCCCGACTTCTTTCGAAGCATTTTTTTAAAAATTGCGCTAGTGCAAACTTTTATTTCGAAGTAGCTATAAAGAGTTCTAACTCGGGAGTATTTCAAAATGAAAAATTGCTTCTCATTCAATTTCCACAAAAGCTACTACTTGGCGAGTTTTTTCATTCCCCGTAATTCACAAGCGAACACATTTGAAGAGTGTTGCCAAATTTGAAAGCGAAATTCTTAAGTGAAGTCTGAGAAAATCAATTAAACGAGCATTGCCTCTCTGGATGTAAAAATCAAGTGGCGCTGGTAGTTTGATGTCGATGTGACAAAAAAAAAATGCAGGATTTCAACTTCTGTGCGCCACTGAAAAGGTACTTTATTTAATTCAGCGGAACTTCGCTTTTGGTAACTTAATTAATAAATTCATTAAAATGAAGTTCCACATCTAACGATGGAATATTATTTTTATTTTCATCAATATTCGAATATTCTTTTTTAGCAGTTATTCTCTGGTATATTATTAGCGTACGAATATTTAAATAATAGGAAATTCTAAAAATGAACGTGATTTTTTCGGACTGATTTTATTCAAGGAAATTTTCAGTTATATCTTAATTGCAATGAAAATTACTTTGAAAGGATATTTGTACTTCATTTTAACGACTTTGTGAAGTATATCACAGAATGGATATAATGAAAGTTTATAAGTCAGAATGTTATATTGTTTTGAGTAAGAAGATATTTTCTTTGATCTTTTTATTTGATTAAAAATATTTCTTGAAATGTGCTACCACATTATACTATTCAATTTTTATATTTTTTCAATTGTGTAAATCTAAGAGTATACCTTTTACTTTCAACTCTCATATGTTAACATAAGGTAAACACATCAAGTGTTTTGGCAAAACTGGGTGTGCGCATTAGGTAGCTGCCACTAAAAAACACGTTTTTCAGCTAATTTTAAAAAACTTTTCGAACAATTTTTTTCAAAATCGCTTTGGTTGTCTTTATGGTGCTCTTAACATATTATTAGTATTAGTATTATTGTTGTTGTTGTTGTTGTTAATATTAAATGATAAATATTAAGTGCAAACTGTAAATTATGTTAAGTTTTCAAAGCAGTGGCCGATATTCTAGTATGATTCAAAGTTATGCAATGTTTCACATCCCTTGTTTTCTTTTGATTTTTACACTGTGAATGTTTAATGTTAAGATTTCTTCAATAACAAACAAGAAAATACACTAGCAACTCATGACTTCCAAGCGAATTTTGATTTTTTTCAAAAGTTTCGGTTTTACAGCTTTTATCATAAGAAATTCTTTAGTCTAAAGAACGCGATCACCATTTATTACTGAAAACCTTATTTTGAGTTTTTAAAAAGCACAAAGAAAAAAGAAATGACTCTGAACTGCTAGAAATTTTTTCATTTGCTTAGTAATCAATCAGAAGACTTTTTTTTTTCGTTGTTCTGTCATCTGTTTAAACTCATACCTCATAACAATAAGATTCTGAGATTTCAGCGGTAAAACGAATAAATATAACCTCCGTTCCCATGCACTTTAGTTCCAGGAGTCAGATTTTTTTTCTGAATTAAAGTCAGATTTTTAACTTTTAAAAACATAATTTTAATTTTGTTTTGAAAACATTCCAAAATACAAAGTTTCACGCGTACTATACAGTGGCTCAAAAAAGTCTTTGTAAACTTGCCAATTTCAATCAAATACTACCATTCTCCATATAAAAAATTAATACTTCAAGATGGGATTTTTTTAATAATATTTCTAATTTCATCTTAACAAAACTACATAAAATATTTTTAATTCATAGTAAAAGTTTTTTTTTTTTTAAAAATCATTAACCTAAGAGTAACACAAAAAATATCTCCCAAAAGTCTTCGTACATTTGCATTTTTTCTTTAAATATTAATATTTTGGTAAATTAGTAATTATATTATTATTAATTAGTAGTTATTTATTAGCATTATATTTTGGTAAATTAGTAATTCGTATGATATCTCTTAGCACTTACACAACTTTCAGGCATCTGGGCATAAATTTTACTAATTTTTTTGGTAATTTCTGCATCAATGTTCCTCTATTCTTCGATCATTATAGTTTTTAGTTTGCTTTTCGTTTTAATGTCGTGTCTTCTAACTTTGGCCTCCAATTCTCTCTAAATCTGTTCTTTAGGGTTCAAATTTGTTGACTGAGGTAGTGTTTTTAGATTTTTGTGGGCAATTATAGTGGCCACAGAGGTGATCATTTAATGCTGCGTTCTTGGATCATTATCTTGTAATTTGTAATACCCAAATTTTTGGCTGACAAATTTAAATTATTATTCAAAATATTCAAGTAGAGTTCATGATTCATTATTCCCTCATTAAACACTAATTTATTAAGGTACTTGCCTACGTTCGAAGTACTTTTTTGAAAAAACTTTATGTAGGAATATTTTAAGTACCTTTTTATATTTAGTACTACTATAGATTAGTAATACAGTGAAAAAAATTCAAATTTATTATTATTATTTTTCAAAAATTGCAATTTTGCATGAAATTTTGATGAAATATTTCAAAAACTTAATCGTTTTTCCTTTATCTTATTTTAAGTTTTTTAGGAAATAAATTGTATATAAATAAATTACATGCTTTTATCTAGGGCATATACTACATTAAGAAAAATATATTCATTAAAACTTTTTTTATGGATAGTCGAAAAATAAGTTAGTGATTTTTTAACAATTTCACCTTGTTTATATTCAAACTAAAGGGGATATTTCATTAAATAACTATCCAATCTTAATTTCTATAGCAGATTCCTTAGAAAACAATCAACAAGAGAAGTACAAAAAAATTTATAATGATTCATGGACAATATTTTGAGTTATGACTTTTCAAATTAACAATATTTGTATGAAAATCAATTCCGAGAAAAATGCATTTAAACTTTAAAACACTCAATTTCTATATAAACCATATTACTTACACACTTAAAATGCACCTTATCCTTTTTAAATTTTTTTATTTATTAAAAAGAACAAAATGTTAATATTGATACGGAAATCACTTTTTAATCGGCAACTTTTGGTTTTGGTGTACTATTTTCGGTTATAATTTACAGTTTTAGATCGGTTTCAAATTGTCATAACTTTTGTTTAAGTCAACGCAGAGTTAAAATGAAGATAGTTTTAGAAACTTAAAAATTTGGGTTAAAATATTCACGAATAATATTTTTTTTTTTTTTTTTCAAATTTCATCAAAATCGATCTTTTCAACGTTGGCAAGTACCTCAAGTCCTAATGCTAGGACATTATCACTAACATTCTTTACTGTTCCAACAAAGTTCTTGAGAATAGGCTCATCATTGTTCTTCTCTACACAATTCAGCGCGCTTCGAAACCAAAAATGTTACATTTATTTTTATCTTTAAAGAAAACATAATTCCAATTCGTTTCTTGCTTATTTATCATTGTCTTTGTAAAGAAAAGGTGAAACTTTCTATTTTTAGCGCTTACGAATTTTTTTCTTCAGGAAGAACACCCATGTAGTCCAGCTGATATAACTACTTTTCAAACAGTTTCTGAAGTCACATTTCTTTTTCATTTTGTAATTTAAAGTGTCATTTAATTTAAAATTTATTATTTTAATGAATAATTAGCTGATAATACTTACTAATCTTTACAAAAAAAAAAAAAAAAAAAAAAAAAAAACACGTTATTCATAGGGCATAGGTTCAAAATCAGAGACCTTTGAATTGTGGCTGAAAAAATTTCTAATACTTCTAAAGTTGACAAACTAAGCGCAATTTTTAATTACATATATTGGGAAAATAATAGACTTTTTCTTATTTAGAATAATGCAAAAGTCAAAATTAGAAGTTTGTGCAAGTTTAAGAAAAAACTTGAACGAGAGTCTCTCAGCAAAAATTATCCTAATGCCGAATATTCTACATGGCTAGACAAAGGTTTTGTTATTGGAGTTCATGAACAAAATCACCATGATCAATACGAAATAAATGCAAATAAATTTGAAGAATACCGACATCAAACAAAAAAGAATAATAGCTAAGGTGTATACGCAGAAATTTCACTGATACCTAATGCCTACAACTGACCAATACCTACATGACAAACAAATAAGTGAAAACAAAATATCATTAGACTCTTTCGGGGTAAAAAGTTACCTAATTTATATGCTCAATGCCCTATTTTTTTGCACAATAACGATTAATCAGACCGAGACCTACAGCTTAACGTGGAATCCGAACCACCACGAACTTTCCTGCCTAGACCGTGATTCGAACCCGGCACATTTGGCATGCGAGTCCAGAGCGCTAACCACGCAGCCATCAGGTGAGCTCGAGATAGAAGGAACTGAAATATAAAACGTATTTTACTAGAACAATCGACATTTCCATGGCAGAGAAACAAGTTCCCAACCTTGAGGTCATTTTCAATAGAGCCAAGGACAGATGGACACACCATGTCCGATAATATCCAGTATACATTTTAAAAAAGAGCTAGTATGTGTCAGAAAAATAAACTCTCCCTCTGAAGTCATTGGATTGCCGTTGAAATCGGAACTGCTGATTATATCTAAAAAAAATGAAGAAATTATAGACGTAGACACAGATAAAGAAGAGATAACTCAATTTGGTGGAATGTGATTACCCCGATTATATTGAGTTAGAAAGTGATTTGTAAGACTGCGATACGATTTCAAAGTATTTCTTTTCTCATCTTCTTATTGAAACTTAGCACCACATATCTTAACTTGTCGCAATAACTTTAAGGTCATAGATGATTTCTAATCTTTACTACTAACTGTCAGAGAGAAAATGTTTTTCAGAAATTCGCTATTGCTCAAATTTTTACATTTTAACTAACAGCAGTCAGTTTCTTTTTTTCTTTTTTTTATTTATTATTATTATTATTATTTATTATCATCTAAAACATTTGGTTGGCAATTTTTTACTTTAAAATTGCTTTATGACGTTTGGCAAAAAAAAAGAGGATCCAGAAAACATAGTTCTATGGTTGTTTTTTAATATTTGTCACGGACAGCGCATTCAAGTGAAAGACAAATTATGCTTTTATATTTTGAATAACTTAGAATCTCCACAGTGATCTATATTTTTAATTCCTTTATGTTAAGCACATCTGATGGCTATGTAGTTAGAGCTCTGGCCACGCATGCTAAGCGTGCCGAGTTCGAATCCCGGATTAGGCATGGATGTTAGTTGTGGTTCGGAATCCACGTTAAGGTGTAAGTCCCAGCCTGATTAGCCGTCATTATGCACAAAAATAGGTCGTTCGGCATATAAACCAACCAACCTTTGTATTAGCTTCTATTTTGTATACGCATGAGTGTGCGTGTTTGTGGCGGGTGCATTGCCGTCATCCAATCTAGTTAAAATTTGGCAAATAGACTAGTTCTCTATAAGAATGACTTCTATCAAGTTTTGGGAACTGTCAATAAAAGACCACTTTTACTCACACTACTAGACTACTGTTTCGGCACACTAATTAACGCACTTGTCTTCATCCCCTCAAGATAAAAATTGCCAGATGGGCTTGTTATGACAATGTACGCAATTAAGTTTTGGAGGCTAAAAAAGTTCGTCACTGGTTTGGAATGGATGTTTTCTTCGTATTAATCAAACACTTAGTTAACTCACTTTGGGCTCAATTAGTTGTAATTGCATATAAAAATCGGCAATACATACAAAGGATTTATAATAAAAGCTTTGTTGTTGTTGTTAATATTATTAATATTATTAATAATATTAATTAATATTAATATTAATATTATTAATAATATTATTATTAATAATATTATTATTAATAATATTACAAATATTAATATTATTAATAATATTATTAATAATATTACTAATATTAATATTATTAATAATATTATTATTAATAATATTACTAATATTAATATTATTAATAATATTATTATTAATAATATTACTAATATTAATATTAATAATATTATTATTAATAATATTACTAATATTAATATTAATAATATTATTATTAATAATATTACTAATATTAATATTATTAATAATATTATTATTAATAATATTATTAATATTAATATTATTAATAATATTATTAATATTAATATTATTAATAATATTATTATTAATAATATTATTAATATTAATAATATTATTATTAATAATATTATTATTAATAATATTATTAATATTAATATTATTAATAATATTATTATTAATAATATTATTAATAATATTATTATTAATAATATTATTATTAATAATATTATTAATAATATTATTATTAATAATATTATTATTAATAATATTATTAATATTAATATTATTAATAATATTATTATTAATAATATTATTAATAATATTATTATTAATAATATTATTAATATTAATATTATTAATAATATTATTAATAATATTATTATTAATAATATTGTTAATAATATTGTTAATAATATTATTAATAATAATATTATTAATAATATTGTTATTAATAATATTATTAATAATATTATTAATAATATTATTATTAATAATATTATTAATAATATTATTAATAATATTAATATTAATTATATTAATAATAATAATATTAATATTAATTATATTAATAATAATAATATTAATAATAATTATTATTATTATTATAATATTAATAATAATAATTATTATTATAATAATATTAATAATAATATTAATAGTAATAACAATATTAATATTAATATTATTAATATTATTATAATCTATATATTTAATAGGCAATACGTTTTTTGGGGTTAGTCCGTCCGCCTAAACTACTCAACCAATTTCAATGATCAAGGTGTCATTTTAAAGGAAATAAGCTGTAGATTTGCCAAAACGTGCCAAAATAATTTATTAACACTTTATTAATTAGTTAAATTTCAATATTTTTCATCATTAAGCTACTACAAAGCCTCAATGATTTTGAATATAAGAATGGCAACATCCTTAAGTAAACAAACCCGCTGCTCGGGGGTTCAACCAACCAACCAACCGTTGCTAATTTTAAAGCTCTTTTTAAACTCTTCGTTTCAAAGTAGATTTTTTCTGTTTTTCTGAAGCATTTTTGTATTAGAGTAATTATTATTTTGAAGTATTTCTATCCAGAAAATGCCTCGCGTTGGACGTCGTTCTCTAACGGGGCGACTTATCAGAATAAATAAAAGATATTGGGACTTCAATGTAAGGGCATAACTAATGAAGTTTTAAATCAGAATGTTGGCGGATAGTATATTTAACTTTCTATTATGAAACTTGCAATTTGGGTGTTTTCTCTATTAGGCCTTACATTAAAGTTATAAAAATTTGGTTAAATTTTTTATGGCTGGCAAACCTATTCGAGCGCAGCAAGATGTTTTAACCACAAATTCGAGCGGCAAAGCCGTTCAATCCGAGCGCAGCGAGGTGTTTGGGGGTTGGCGAGCGTTAGCGAGCAGGGGGCGAAGCCCCCTAGTAATTATTAATATTATTAATATTATTATAATAATAATTATTATTATTATAATAATAATTATTATTAATATTATTATTATTAATATTATTATTATTAATATTATTATTATTAATATTATTATTATTAATATAATTAATATTATTAATATTAATCGCTTCCATATTTTTTTATAGTGCAATATACAACTTCTATCTGAAATTAGTTCAATTCAAATACTTTTTTTTAACTATTTTTTAATTAACTTTTCACATCGAAGTATTTTAAACCAAGTAAACAATATTTTCGAGGTGCTGTTTTCCCTAAAAAAAACAAAAACAATAAGCTATAGAAATGATGTGAAAATATCGGTTGGCTGACTGAAACACAACTGACAATACCCTCAACTTAGCTTCGCCTCAAGGGAGCTTCGCAAAACACAGACTTTCGAATAAGTATCCATAATTATTTTATTTTCTGCTAATTTTCTACTAGATGATCTCTGGACAAATATGTCTAGTTTATAACAATTAAATTGAGGTCCTAGTAAGGATTCGGCAATTGCTGAAAAACACAATTTTTTCCATTCCAAATAACTTATGCTCATGCGTAATTGTGACGAAAACCTTAATAACAAGTGGCATGGTTACCAATGAATCTTATACAAAAGTTGAACATCGTAGGTAAATCCTTTAGAGAGTTACGATGACCAGAGACACACAGGCATTATTATACCACTTTTTTGATGACGACTGCATATGGTTTACTGATGAGAAGCATTTTCATTTGGACGGATTAGTCAATAAACAAGACGGTTGAATATGGGATACCAAAAACCCGTCTGTGTGCCTTGCAAAACAACTGCATTCTGCAAAAGTGGACTGTTTGGCCTGTATCATCCTGTAAATCGATCATAGGACACTTTTTCATGCGGTAATCAAAAAGCTTATTCAGCTAAATTCATATTTTAAAGTAATTAACTGTCACACTTCTGTGTTCTAACTAATTTCGCAAACCGGTGTATTTGAAATTCCATACCTGTCTATTCCACACACCACTTGTCTCTTTTTTTCTGTCTTTCACTGTTTTGCGGTTATATTATTTCAAAGTGAGGAAGCCCTTTCTGAAAGACCCTGCAGCCTCAGCTCTGGTCACACATGCGAAAGGTGCCGGGTTCGAATCCCGGTTTAGGCATGGATGTTATTTATGTTTCGGAATCCACGTTAAGTTGTAGGTCCCGGCCTGATTAGCCACTATTGTGCATAAAAATAGATCGTTGAGCGTACAAACAAACCAACCCTGTAGCTTTATAAAACACTTTGTATTATATTTCTGCCGGGCCAAACGGTATAGTGGTTAGCGTGCTAGCTTCTAAACCGCGAGGTTGCGGGTTCGGGTCCCGTGTAAGGCATGGGTGTTTGTAAATGTATGTTGGCTTGTCTAATGACGAATGTTTCGGTGTATTATAGCCCTTGTGTTGCTGACGGCGCCAGATTATCTGAAAACAACCAACCAAGCCTTATATTTCTACACTCATGGTATGCCTTTACAAGAAAATTATACGACGAACTCTCAAAGCAGTTAAATTAAAAGTTTAAGGAAAATAAGATTTCCTTCAAGTCTTTTCCGAAAATATGATTGATCGCATCTAAAGAGA
Organism: Linyphia triangularis; assembly: GCA_963978545.1. Classification (NCBI taxonomy): domain Eukaryota; kingdom Metazoa; phylum Arthropoda; class Arachnida; order Araneae; family Linyphiidae; genus Linyphia; species Linyphia triangularis. Next base: position 65,638,816 of record OZ021729.1, read on the forward strand.
GACATGGGGGGGGGGGGGAATATTGGATGTGCGACGAAAATGCAAATTTTCTGTCAGGTTCCAATTTAAGAATCAATATTTTTAAAAGAATCGGTCGTTATTCCAGCTCCAATTGTTGACAACTGCAAGATGGGGATGAAAATATTTTTCTTCTCGTGGAGTAATGCTATTGATTTATTCGTGAATAATTTTAATGCAATAACATTTTGTGGTTGAGAGAACTTTTTTCAAAAATTTCTCTCTGAGATAAGTTTAAAATGGAGATTTTGATATTAACAGATCGGAAATAATGTATGTATTCTTAAAGTTGTGTTATTGTTGTTGTTTTTTATTTTTTAATCCTTAGTTAAAATTCCTAAATGAACTCAAATTACGATAGAGACTTCGTGTACCCCATACCCGAAATGTTAAATTGCCTATTTTTAAAGTAACTTTTCTTAGAAAGTTCTTAAAAAGTGAGTTTGAAATAATTTATACCGATTTAATAAATCTCATATAAGATACCGAGTATAAAGTTTGACAACAATATAACTAATAAAAAAGTTTTTTAATATAAATCCTTTGTATGCTTTACCAATTTTTATCTCCATTAACAAAACTCCACACAGTGGTACAAACGGTGCGATTTCGCGGACATGTCCATAGAACTCGGAAAAAACATCAAAACTAAGCGAAATTTGGTAACCTTATGTTTTCAGGGTCGTAAAATACGATTATGATATCGAAATAACAAAATTTCCACAAAAAATAACGAGAAAAAAAACTGTGCTTAAGCCTGTTATTTCGAAATTTGTCAAAATTAACCTCGAAACTAAAGATGACATTTTGTATCTCTTAATTACGCATCATTTTAAAAGTATGTTCTAATGGTTTACATATTTCTATATTAAAGTTTTTTTGTTTGTTTTTTTTGTTAAAAAAAAAAATTATAAAAAACATTAAATAAACTAGAAAAAAAATACTTTTTCACAAAGATATTTAACTAATATCTTCAGGAAGCTTCCCAATGTCTGTCGAAAACTTTTCCTGTTACTCTAAACAGGAGGAACTTAGAAGAGTTTCCAAGTTTCTTGGATTGGAACAAAGGCTAATATGTTACGATGTAGGAACTTCAAAATTCGAAATTAGAAATTAGTGAGTCAGAATCAATAATGAGATTATTAAAGATATCTTCATAAGTTGAATCTATATATATAATTCTCTTGCGTGCCGCCCCGGCTGTATTTCTGTTAGCAGAATGGCAACGACTTCAAACATCCAATCACAAATCTTCTAAATGTATTTTATGCACGAATTTCCAAATTCAGCCAATCACAATATATATTTCGAAATTTGACTAATACAACTGGCAACAGAAAGCATCTTGGATTCACTATATTTTCGTTTTTCTTATTACAGTCGTTTTCGCTGAGTTACTGTTCGATTCGATGGTGCCATTTTGTCGTGTTTGAATTTTAACTGCGAAAAGTTTCTCTCTCCGTGGAGATTTGTTGTCTGCTCTTGAGTAAAGTATTTTCTACTTCAACAGCGCACGTTTTTAGGTTCTTTTCCTGGATTTTTCTGTTTATTAAAGCCTAAAGGACCGGATAAGTGATATTTTTTCTTTTCGTGCTGAAGCTTGACTGCTCCAAGCTCTCTGTCTTTTATTTCCTCTTCTTTTTTTTTTGCTTTTTTTTTCTTTTTTTTTTGCTTTTTTTTTCTTTTTTTTTTTTATATATATATATAAATTAAACCTTGGATAGATTTGGCCCACATCTCAAAGTGACGCAAAGTATTCTAAAACCTCCAATCCTAAATCTTAAATCGGATGATGCTTCTATAAGTAATATGGATCCCTCTGGAGTGTTCTCTAAAACTCTTGACTCGCGGTTTATAATTTCTGAGGCAGCAAAATATGGATGTCAAAGATTCGTTGTCAGCATATCTAACAAAATTGGAACTGGATTACCTCGTAACAAACCAAAGTCACTCGGATCTGAAATAAACAAGCTAATCCCTGATCATAAAAGCATAGACAACATTCACCAGAGATAAAAAGATCGAGATTACAACGTCTAACCCGATATGTGCTGAGCAAGTATGTACCATTACAAATCTACTTGGTTTGGCTGTAGTCACATCTCTCCAATTGGAAAATCTTACTACGAAATTCCTCCTAAGAGATATTCCAACAGATATCTAAACGAAGTTGCTTTTGAGATCGAAGAATGCAATGACATCTATGTAACGGAAATTCGACGCTTCACTAAGCAACAAGACAACAGCCGCATCCCCTCTGAAACGATCTTAGTATCTGTACTTGGGGTTTATCTCCCATCCAAGATAAAAATTTGGTACACCAATCAAAATATTACCACCTTTGTTGATCGTCCTCGTCAATGCAGACGGTGCTTCTTATTCAATCATACGACAAAAAAATGCACAAAAGACCCTGTTTGTCTTCGATGTGGCTCATCTCCAGAAGTTTCGTGTACTCAGCCATTGAGATGCGTTCTTTGCAACGGGCCTCATGCTGCAGACTACAAAGAATGTCCAAAGCGCATTGAAGAAGCTGAATTTCTTAAATTCAAATGTTTAAATCACTTTTCTTTTGCTGAAGCTCGGCGTTTGTTTAAACCGAAGGCAACTGGCACTACAACTGCTAGTATTATTACAAAGAGCTTGTCTGACGAAACATCTACCCTTAAACCTGAAGTGATCAGGCTCATAAAAGAAACTGTTCAATCGTCTCTAATAGATTTATCTTCTACTTTTGCAACTCTCCAAGCTCAACAGTCCAAAACCACTGATGTTTTAAACTCCCTCTCGACCCAAGTCAGTCAGATTGCAACGTGTTTGGCTTCGGTATTACCCAGTCTAAGCGCTTTTCCAGCAACCCTCACCCAAGCTACTCCAAGAAAAAGGAAAGAACTCACTAATGCAACCCTTCAATCTAAAAAACCTGGTCTTATTAACCCAAATTCGGCTAACTTCTCCCTCTCTACTACCTCTAATTCTACCCAACAGATTCCCAAAGTCTGCTGCGAAACTAACAAAACTTCAAGAATTACCTCCAAATCAACCAAAATTGAAGAGTCGGAAGAAATGGAGACAGCTTTGACCACAAAAGTTTCTAGTTTACCTAGTTTGAATCGTCATACATAGCTTGTTTAGATTTTGAATTCGTTTTTTTTAGGTTTTCATACCATGTGTTTCTTTTCCCCGGCTTTTTTCATCCAATAATTTAAGATTTCAAGTTCAACAAGTTAGAAATAGTTCAATGGAACTGCAGAAGTATCACAAGCAAGAAACACTGGATTAACCACCCTATTTTCCCTTACTTTGACATTTTAATTTGCCAAGAAACTTTTCTCAAGCCAAGCTCCCATTTTCACATCAGTGGTCATATCATATTCAGGCAAGATAGGTCTGCTAATTCTCATCATAGAGGAGGTGGTCTTTTAATTGCTCACAAATCGAAGTACTCCAGCCAAATTCTAAATTTTCAAAATCTTTCTGACCCTGAAGCGGAACTCTTAGCAATTAAGCTGCAAACAAAAGGTTTAAACCTCACTATTGTCAATATTTATTCTCCTAGAGGCAAATTTAACGAAAACTGGCTTTTGAATCTAATAGACCAAATTGAAAAACCTTTTGTTATAGTGGGTGATTTTAACATTAAACACCCTGCCTTGGGTTCTCAAAGTAAACAAGGTGACAGTGAAAAAGTTTTAGATTGGATTATTGGAAATAATATCAATATTCTGAACACACATCTTCCTACTCGGATATCTGCAACCTCCTCCTCTCTTATTGATCTCAGTTTAACTTCCTCTGACCTGTTCTGTCATTCAAGCTTCAAGATCTGCCCTGATCAATTTGATAGTGATCATTTCCCTGTACAAATTTCAATTGATTTAAACGATAACATTTCTAAGAATCAAAGGAAAATAGTTTGTTGGAAGGAAATTGAACAAGCTCTTAATAACCTCCCGTTCTCAACAAATCACTTTAAATCATACGAGGATCTCCATTTTTATGTGTCTAACCTTATTAAAGAAAAAACAAAGGAAATTAATATAAATAATAAAAAATTTGGCCCATGGTGGAATAGTAAATGCAGCTACTGGCAAGGACAGAAAAGAAAATACCTAAGAAAATCCAGAAAATTTATGGACTTAAACTCTTGAATTATGTACAAGAAATGCTCAACGAAATTAAAAAACTTGGTGAAATCTCTTAAGAGAAAATACTGGAATGATGTATGTGAAAATGGAGCTAGTTCAGGCAAAATCTATAGAATTATTAAATGTATTTATAATAGAAATTTTTCTCCCTCTACAAGTAACAATACTCTATCTGTTGGAATCAACAAGGTAACTGATCCAGTCATGCAAGCTAATTTGTTTGCAGAGAGCTTTGCTTCTGAAGGTATTTTTGAATTCATCCCATTCATTTTCTCAGGAGATGAGGATTCTTCGTACAATAGAAATTTCTCCCTCTCGAAAATCCAGAGTTGTATTAAAGGCCTTAGGACAACCTCCCCTGGTCCGGATGGAATTAGCTCTAAAGCTCTTAAACTTCTGCAACCTCACACAGTAGAAAATCTTCTTAATCTTTTTAATCACATTTGGAACTCAGATCACTTCCCAGAAGAGTGGAGTATATCTAAAATTTTACCCATCTTAAAACCTGGAAAGTCGCCTCTGGACATAGCATCATACAGGCCAATTGCTCTTACATCAGTTATATGCAAGTTATTTGAAAAAATGTTTCTTAATCGCATTATAAAATTTACATCTTCTAGCAAATTTAACTCTAATCACTGCGGTTTTATTCCTCATAAAGATTGTATATATGCTCTCTCTACTATTCACCACAATATTATTCAAGCAAAGAATGAGAAAAAATACTGTTTCCTAATTAAACTAGACATTTCTGCTGCATACGACTTAGTTTGGAGAGATGGCCTTATTTATAAAATTTTACAATTAGGCATCTCATTAAAAGCAGTTTACTGGATCTTTAGATTCTTGACTAACAGAAAGTTTTTCGTTTATTGGAGAAAATGCTCTTCTAACTTATTCTCATCTTCTCGGGGCGTACCACAAGGGAGCGTTTTGAGCCCCTTTCTATTTACCATTTACATGATGGACATTTTTGATGTCATTCCCAATAACATAGATTGTATTATCTATGCTGATGACATTTTCATCTGTGGGCAAGGAAAAGATCGAGACAAAGTTGTCGACAAATTACAACTAACCCTACATAAAATAAACGCATGGTGTACCACGTGGAAAATGGACATTCGCCCAGAAAAATGTGAAAGTATAAATTTTTCAAATTTAAAAGCTAACAATAATCGGCCATTTCATCTCAATGGAAAATTTATTCCTATTGTAAATAATATTAAAATACTTGGTTTATTTTTCTCAAGCAATCTAACTTTTAAATATTTTGAATACCTCAAGAAGAAAATCTTACAGAAACTTAACTCTGTTAAAGTTATTGCCTCTAATTCTTGGGGAGCTCGATCCCATCATCTGATTCAAATTGTAAATTCATCAATCCGCAGCACGCTTGATTATGGCTGCCAAATTTTTTCTTCCTCATGTAAATCAGACTTACAAAAGTTAGAAATACTCTACCACCAAGCTCTCAGAATAGCGATGGGTCTGCCTAGATGGACACCTATACCAGTTTTATTGGCTGAAGCAAATGAATCATCTCTTGCACTTCGTCATCAATATCTCCAAAAAATTCTATATAAAGCAATATGCTTTGACTGTTTCTCATCTACCAAATGTCTTCCTCTCTGCATCCTTTAAACCCAGACTTAAAAGACCTATTTCTTTAGGCAGAAGATTTAGAAATCTTGCAGTTGATCTCAATTTCGACAAAAATCACATAATCCCACAGTCCTTTCCTAACATGGTCTGTAATAATATCAAGACTCATCTTGAAGACTTTCCTTTTCAAACCAACATCTTTCAGATAGTGTCATACAAAATCTTTTCTTGGAGTTTAAAAACCAAATTGATCCAAACACAATCGTTATTGCAACAGATGCGTCAAGAATAAATGGTTTAAATAAAATTGCTGCAATTAACTGTAATACTAATATTGCCTTATCTGGTAGTATTTCTTCTATCAACAGCATATTTACCGTTGAAGCCCTTGCTATTTTTTTGGCCATTAAAAACTTTGTCATCTCAGATCATCACTACATTATTTTGTCCGACAGCCTATCAACTTTAACGGCTCTCAAACAAGTGAATAATAAATCATCTAGTGTCATCAATCTAATTGCTAACCAAATTCAATCACCTTCAAACAAAATAAAAAGTATTTCTCTAATATGGACTCCAGGACATAAAGGTATAACCTAAAATGAAAAAGCAGATTTTTCAGCCAAGAATGCACCTGAAAATGTTATCACAAACTTTGTTTCTTTAGAAGATATCAATAGATTACTCAAATATAAATTCTTAGAAGAAAAAGCCTCCGCATGGTCTGCAAGTAAATACGCCGGACCTTTTGACCACCTCAGAACTATTAAACCAGGGCATCGTCTTCTTCCACCCAATAGAAGAATTGATGTTTTGCTCTCTAGACTACGCACGAAATCTTATCCCTCAAATTCCATACTTTTCAAATTCAATCTCGTATCTTCTCCAGATTGCCCTTTTTGCAGTAGTGAACAATCTATCGAACATATTGTCTTAACTTGCCATCGCTTCGAAGATGCAAGAGAAAAACTCAGAAACTCTCTTGGTCCAGTTCCCATTTCATTCTCTTGGATTTTCAATCTCACAGAAGATGCTTTAACTAAAACTAGAGCTCTAGTGAAATTCATAAGTTCTATAATGAAAGATTTGTGATCCTCTTTGTTATCTAATATAGAAGTTGTTTGAACTAAGGAATAATGAGATAAAGCAGCCAGTAGGCGAGCAAAAATCTCACACCATCCAATCAATCAATCTTATTACAGTCTACAGAAACCTATTTAAAAAGTATAGATTTAATATTTACAATGATGCAAGATGTGTACATTTCTTTTGGATTAGAATTCCGGGAACTCTCTTTCTTGTACAATTAAAACAAGCCAGATTTGTTTGGATTCGGCAAATAATCACAACATATTTATTATAAACGTTTTTCTGATACATGACTATAAAAACTGAGCATGGAATTTCCTTTTAGAATATTAAGGTTTCCATGCTCACATTCACACCGATTGAATAAATACTTCAGCATTGCGGATAAACAATTTGACTGTGTTATTTCTTAAGTATCGTTAAAAGTATTATGCAAACATGTGATTTCTAATATTGCTTCGTTAAGAAATTTCGATGTGCAACTTTAATTATTTTGGCTCTTCATACAAAACCAGTCCATAAATTTAAATTTCTTTCTGAAATAACTTATCTTTTTTAAATATATGTACGAGAGCGTTTTGTTTTTTGGAACTACCGACTGTCTATTTCTGCCACTTATAAAGTGCTTAACGCAGCCAAATACGTCTCGTAATTTTGAGCATCTGAAAGAATATGAGATCGAAATCTTCTAACGAGAGTGTTTATTTTTATTGTTTTCCAAAAACGTTCTACTAAGTTGCCAAACTGTCCCTGCTTAACGCCTCTCTGTGTAAGTATTAAGATAATGACGTCCAAAGTATCGTAGCTCATCATAAATAATCCAACGTTTTCAATTTCATGGCACAATATCACTTTTCAAGGATTTTATTGATTATACAGCTGAAATAGCTTTTTTTCTAGGGCATATTTTAAATGCCTCACTTTGAGGCGAGCGGATCGAGTCTGGGTCGCGTTGCGAACCAAGGGAATTGCATAGCAATCCAGAAGGTTGGCAAACGTTAGAGAGCAGGGGGTGAAGCCCCCTTATTTCCTATATATTTTTCTATATCAGAACTCTCTTGCATGTCAAATGATTTTAGTTAGAGCCTCTTGGGCTTCTTCGGAGGATTTTTTTTTTTTTTTTTTTTTTTTTTGTAATTTTGGAGGTATTCTTAAGTTCACCGTTATTTTTTCTTCATGAATCAGTATTTTGTGCACTTTATTGTGCACAAGATTAAATCTAAAAGAATCTGATAGCTGTGTGGTTAGCGCTCTGGCCTCGCATGTCAAAAAGGTGCGAGGTGCCGGGTTCGTTAAGCATGGATATTCGTTATCCACGTCAAGCTGTAGGTTCGAGCCTGATTAGCCGTCACTGTGTGTAAAAATGGATCGTTGTAGATACAAACCAACCAACTTCAAAGAATCCGCGCATTTGCAGGGTCATATGGTTTTTTTCAACGCATTAAAGAAATTAATTTCTTACTTTCATTACCCTATGTTAATATATATGCAATTGAAAGTATTGCATTCTGTTACAAAATCGATATTTTTTTTATTTTTTTTTCCTGCATTTCTATATGTTTTGGAACATATAGTCCGAGAGGCGACTGCAATTTTTGGACCTCATCGAACATCATTCTGAATTTTTTATAGAGATTGGTGAAAAGTGAGTAGATTAAGAATCCACTGGTCTGCAGAGGCAAAAATGGACGAAACTGATCAAAAATCGACTTGGAATGATTTGAACTAAAATCCGATTGCCAAATATGTCATAACTTGCCAAAAAGAGAACAAAATTTTTCGTCTGGCAACCTAGCATTTTGATTTCAATGAGAAAAAGCGCAAGCGATTTTTGATCTCTGGCTTGGAAAATGTGTATCTTTTAAAAGTAAGCCGAATTGGCGACATCAGTTACGTCATCCGTGACGTAATGTTTATTGCCAACTTGTCTAACTTTTAATAGATGCAAGTAGACCGTCGCCAGATATCTGAATCGTTTGCAATCTTCTTAATTGATCATTAAAGAGTGAGGGTTACCAAATAAATAAAATGTTCATTATTTGGCATGTTATGGCTCATTTGACAATTAGATTTAGTTCAACTTATTAAAAGTCGATTTTTGACCAGTTTCGGCCATTTTTGCCACGGCAGACCAGTGGATTCGTAATCTACTCACTTTTCTTTAATTTCTATAAAAAAATCCGAATGATGTTCGATGGGGTCCAAAAATTGCAGTCGCCTCTCAGTCTAATACTGTTTAGAAAAATATCTTTGCGTGTGCCGTGTCAGAATAACTCCCGAACGGACTGACCTACAACCTCATTAAGGTTTTCGTCAAATTTGCGCATGAGTCAAAGATATCTGCCATTGAAACATTTATGTTTTTCAGCGATTGTAAAACAGCTTTAAAGATTATTGATCAAAATCGCTGAGGTAATGCCTTTTAAGGTGTTCTAAACATCTCCACCTCCGAAATTCCAGTAGAACGGCATAGAAAGTTGAAAAACAAAATGTCTCTAACACAGAGTTCTCTTTCCTTGAGCATCGCTCATCAAGGACTGTTTATCCTCTGCTTCACTTACAAGAAAGGATAATGTAGTATTTTTGGAAAGAATATTGCTTTCGATAATTTTTCTAACACTAACAAAGACGGTAAATTACATCAATTCGAAGAAAATTTAACTACACAACCAGTATTAAGTATAATTGAAAGTTGGGAGATATTAGACTTCTTTAGGGCCGTACTCACACTACAAACACTTGATTTTGCATAACGTGTCGCCGACCAAACGGTATAGTGGTTAGTGTGCTAGCCTCTAGACTGCGAGGTTGCGGGTTCGAGTCCCATGTTAGGCATGGGTGTTTATAAATGTATGTTGGCTTGTCAAATGACGAATGTTTCGGTGCATTATAGCCCTCGTGTTGCTGACGGCGCCAGATAATCTGAAAACAACCAGCATAACGTGTCATTTTTTGCGTTTAGTTGCATTTTCACCGGATTAGAATGTACCGTAAAATGGGGTGAATAGGAACAGCGGGGTGAATCGGAACGAAACTTCATGAAATTACAAAGAAATTATTATTTTACACAAATAAAGCAGTTTTATTAATTATATATATATTTTTCATTTGGTTAGCATGTTTTTAATCTTGGAACATGTTTTGTGGAGCTTTCAACACTGTCTTTTTTTTTTTTTAAATTCTTAAACAGCGTGCATACAATCCAATGAGTTTTAACCTCTCCAAAACTTATCCCGTAATTAATAACATGTACCAGTTATAGACTTAACTAATATATTTTTAGATAAGTATAAACATCCACAACAGCATGCCATACTTAATCTAATTTGGTTTTAAAAACTTTTTATTTTACGAATTTTTATGTTTTGCCTTGTCTCGATTTTGAGATTTGCGGGGTGAATCGGAACACTTGAAAAGTGATATTAAAAAGCTGTTTTTGGCAAGAATATGTTCCACACAAGATTCAACGACTGAATAAGAATCCAATTACTCCCTTCAAGGCAGTAATCAAGATTGCAGGCTTGAATAAATGTCAGAAGAGGAGCCTAGTTTCCGCATGGCATAAAACCCGATTGTTTCAGTGGTTTTTTCTTTAAATGACTTCGTTATCTTTAAGTTATATGGAAAAATATATGAAGACTCTATGTGAGCAAAGTTTTACACCCACAAGATTATTGCTTTATAAGTGTGTTTTACAAAAAGCGCTTATGAACGAAGAGATTTTCTGAAACAAATGAGGATGCTTTTCTCCTTTCTCAAGATATTTTAAAGAATTTGCAGTCATACGACACGCAAACATAAAGTAGATTAAAAAGTATTTTTAATTTTAAAGACTATTTGGATGAGTTATAGGAGAGTTATATAAGAGTTGATACGCTTTCAAACGTACGATTTGTTTTGACAATAATTAACAAACACAAATTTTATCCGTCATATTAAATGATTTTTTTTATGATAATTTTGTGTTCATATTCACCAAAATGCATTATAATTTGCTTTTTGTCACCCTGTAAACATTTAAATAAGATCAGACATAAATTGTAACGAGTGTTCCGATTCACCCCTTTCTGCGGGGTGAACCGGAACACCATGAAAAAATTCAAAATAAATAAAAGTCCTAGTTTTTACAAAAAATTTTGGGTTGAAAGTGTTCCGATTCACCCCATTTTACGGTAATTCAGTGTTTCAAGATCAGGGCTATTTGTTCAAGCATTACCACGTACCGACCAAAGCCGGATCGTTCGGGTTGTAATTATTACGAATTTCTTTCAGCCAATAGCTAAGGAATAGCTAAAAGTAAGGCCCCTATATTAGGCGAGCCGGCGCGAACGCCATTTTGTGTCTAAAGGTGGGTTCAGCTTGGTGCTCTACCATTGAAAGCAATGTAAAACTCCGTCAACTTCCACAGCACGATATTTTAAATTAAGCTGAGAATTTTCAGAAAAACTGCTTGGAATACTTGTATATTCCTTTCCTATAATGTGTAAAATCAGATAAGTTGTATTTTACACTCATTATGTCGTATTTAAACAAAATATTGTTGAAGTGGGTTTCAGTTTTGAAGAGTTAGCGCTACTTGGCGACTTAAAAATAAATACGTTGTGTTTTTCCCTATCGTTAGTGGGTTTTCGGCTTTGACGATATCGTTCTCTTTTGTTAATTTTATTGCTTGTATTCACAGCTTTTTTTTTTAACTATTTTGTACCTGATATGACATAAAAATGAATTATATTAACGCGATTTTTTTTTTGTCAAGAAATTAGGAAAACCTTTTTCATTATTTAACAGTTTCTTTTAAATCAAATTTTCCAACACGGCTTCATAGTGTTTGCTTTTATCTTATTTGATACATTTTTGAAAACCAAAAAATATTAATTATTTCAAAACTAATGTTTCATAAAACCCATATTTTAAGGACATTTCAAAATTTTATTTCTTAATTTAACCAGCACAGTTTCTTTATGAAAAGGTAAATATGGTTCAGATAAGGACCTTTTCTTCAAATCGGCACTTCATCATGTTTATAATTGGAAAATTCCTCATCTATATAATTTTGCTGTGTGTAGTCTTTATATAAAAATGTTGTATATATGAAAATAATAAGTTTTAGGGTATTTTTAAATTCATATTTCCTACATTGAAAATAAAATGAAAATCATCTCTAGCAGAGAGGCAATCCACTGATAATTCGTTAAAAATCGTACTGTTTATTCAATTTGCTAACTTCATGACTTAATAATTTTACTGCTTCTTAATTTATAAAAGTATATATTCCATTTTCCTATTAGCTTTATCTGATGTATTATCCATGTGATTTTTATCCATGAATAATATTAAAAAAAAAAAAAATCATTAGAAAGTGTTACTTCTAATTCAGAGAAATGTTTCAACAACTTCCTTATGGTGGAGAACAACATTTTACAAGGTATATTAAATTTCAATCATAAAGTAAAGAAAAAAGGGGGAGAAAAAAGCTCTACATTAATTGGGGATGGGGTTATTTTATATATTATTTAAGTTGAAAAACAATTAACATTTTTAACATATTAAATTGCCATTCTTTTTGAAAAAATTACTTTCTTCTAACCTTAATAATAAACAAAAGGTAACCTTCATTCAGAACGTAAATGTCAGACTCGTTCCAAATTGGCAACACAAATATTTGGATATGCAAAACTAATAAAAATAAAAAAAAAATTAAAAAACTTTTTTATAATCAATTTAAACTGCAAGATTCGAAAAACTGTGATGGTTTAACATGAAAATAAGGAAAAGGAATGCTTTCGTGTTTACAATACAAACATATAGTTCAGTAACACGCAGAAGTTTGCAAAGAACATTGGAATAGGAAAGTGGCTAAGGAAATCAAAATTACTTCAAAATAATAATGATAATAATAAAAAAACTTATTTACCAACGCAAAATCATACACAATTAATCGTACTAAAAAATATTAAAATATAACTTCCCCTGCACATCAACACTTAGTGATGCGATTCACTTGTCTCGGCGACAATTTTGAATCCATCGTTGGCGTCTGTTAGCTTGTGTTGGAAATTGAAATAACCTCCTTTTCTTTTCAAAATCTTTGTATTTAGTCACACTTGAGCAATTAGAGGACAAACAACAACCCATTTTTCAAAAAATATTATAGAAAAACGATCACATTTTACAAATACCAAACGAGGAAAGAGCACATTCACCCAAATCAAAACCACGTCGAAACATGAATTGCGGCAACCCTTACGACACAAAATGGCGTTCGATCCGGCCTTCCTTTTATAGGGGCTCTAGCTAAAAGGGTTCGAGTCCATTTTCTGGAGCAATCTGGAGCTTTTTTTAAACTACTGTCTTTATATTAAAAAAAAAATGCATATTCTTTCTTTAAAAAAAAAGGTATTCTTTCGTTAAAACCTAGATGGTTTTGTTTGTCAAGGTACTTTGATAAAATCGTTTGTCGTTTTAAAATAGCGTGCTGCTACTTAATAAGTATAAGCGATAGGGTGTTTCAATTTGTAAGGCAAAAAATAAAATGTAACATTTTTGCAGAATTTGCTTACGCCCCGAGTCTCAGTGATTTAAAAGATATAGCTCCCAAATTTCAAGAAGATTAAATAACATCCAGATATTGTACACTTTGATCAGCTATGTAAAAGTAAACAACAACAAAAATACAATTTTCCTATGTTAATTACTTTTATAGGGTTGACCACCTTAAGAGCGTTCACACGGATTCTTATAGAATCCCTGCAGTGCTCTATCTCGTCGTGGATCCCAAACACTTCAAATAACTTCTTTGTTTTATTAGTAACGAAAAGGCTCATGTCTTTCCCTTCGAAAACAAGATTTTTACCATATAAACTGTTTCATTTCCTCTTTCTTTTCAGGTTTGATTTCTAAATTTTTTCTTATCAGCCTGAGTAAAACTTTCGTAGAAAAATGCTAATGCTACGCATACATCAAAGGTGTCTCTTAGCATCTGTGTCTTTACGTCTGCATCTGGTTAAGTGCCCAGAAGCTGTAGGATATCCAAATCATTCTTAGGAGCCCATTGACTAACAATTGCCTTGTTCCAAAAGCGAACATACATGAGGCTGACAAAATGTTCAACCCTTTTCATTCTTTTCAATTCTCGTTTATGGAATATTCAACTGTTTAGTGATGAGGACAATTTTAAATGCATATATTTAGGGTTGAAGTGCTGGAAAAATTTCTCCGACACACAAGCTTCCCCGATTGTGGCAGTAACCCCAACTGAAGCTTGAGAGTTTTTAATTATAAATCGCAAATTCAGAATATTTTACCTAACTTATGATATTAAAAAACAAAGCTAAATGCTCTTAATTTGCGTATTTATTTCCTTATTAATTTATATTACATTGCATGCATAAAGATTTGTGAGTTATCATTAATTAGTTATTGTTATTAATAAAAAATTCTTTAAAAAAAAAATTTCCCCCCATTTTTCCACGTTTTGGAACATCCTGATTTCAAAAATGTGCTCTATAAAAAGTGTGTGTGTGTGTGTGTGTGTGTGTGTGTGTGTGTGTGTGTGTGTGTGTGTGTGTGTGTGTGTGTGTGTGTGTGTGTGTGTGTGTGTGTGTGTGTGTGTGTGTGTGTGTTGGGAAAACCGCGTCTTTCTACTCTTAAAAGTTAGTGAATCATCACTCTTTCAAATGTTCTGTTGGATCACCATATATGAGCACATTCCTTCTTGGAATTATTTACGAATTTAACAGCTTTTCACTTAAATGATGAACCTTTCAATAGAATAACAAAAAAGCAATGAAAAAAAAGCTCTAACGTGCACCACTTTTATCATTCCATAACTTCTATAAATTGTCTTATGAAATTTAACAAATGTTTATGTTGGTATACCTCAAAATCGTTATTGTATTGTATAGACCTGTCGAACTACTTCGGTTGAGCTGTCGTAGAAGAATAAAGTAATCTATATTTCTTAAGAAAAGTATCTTTTGTTTCATAGCTCCCATAAATCACCCTTAACTCTACTTCTAAATAAAACACAATCTGCCATAAAAGTCTATTTTACTTTAGATTATTTTATTCTCCTAATAACTCAAAATTTTTATACATTTCTGAATGTATCGTGATCATTTTAAAAACATCGTTTTGTAACGTGATTGCAACGTGTTGCAAGACCTGTTTTTTAGTTTTTTCAATTGATAGCTGCCTTTATTGGTGTACTTCGTACAATATGCACACACAAAAACTAGGGGTGTGGAACATCTCACAACTTTCAATTACACTATAATACTGACGTGGATTTGTGTCATTTACCGTTTGCATATTTTCATACTTCATTTAGAATAAATGGCCAGTTTGACGATATTTTTTGCGATAATTCTTGTATGTGGGTCTACAAAAAAAAAAAAAAAAATGGTGATTTTGGTGATATACTTTTTGATAAACCTTATATTATCCTTTATAAAAGCAAAATTGGGAGGTGAAGAAAAAACGATCGTACGAAAGAGAACTCTGTGTTGAAGGCATTCATTTTTCAACTTTTTTTGTCATAAAAGTTCATCTATATATTTAAAGTGAACCAAAATTTGAAAAGTTCAATGGCAACACCATAATATTAAACACTTTTTCGAAATATTTAGATTTAGCATCCAATAAGTAGCGAAATACAAAATTTCATAACTTTTCAAGAAGTGGCTCGAAATTTAAATGAGGAAAAAGAATTGACGGTGTTTGACGTATTTATTTCCTATTTGAAAAAATAGTCCTAAAGGCGTCTGCAAATTAAGATACCCCATCAAACATCATTCTGATTTATTTTTTTATAAAAGATTTATTTTTATATATATTATTGAACAAAAATCGACTTTGAATGAATTGAGCTAAATCCAATTAAGAAATATGTCTTAACCTGTCAAATGACCAGCATTCTATTTTTTATATCGCTCTTTAATTTTCAATGAAGAAAAGCGCAGACGATCCTCGATGGTACATAAAATGGTTGCTACCTCAATGGTAAAAAATATTTACATCTTTTAAAAGTGAGCCAAGTTGGCGATAAATAATACGCCTAGCATTTATCTACATTCCATAAAAAAAAATCACAATTAATGTTCTATGGGGTACCAAAACTTGTAATCGCCTCTCAGTTTATCATAGTCATAACCCGTTAGCATGAAATCCCGTTTAAAGCAAAGAAAAAGCAGTTCTACGTTCAAGCAGTTAAAACTTAACGTTAATTTATTCATTTGACATGAAATTCCGATTAACGCGAACAATATTGGCGGCTCCATCGATTTCGCGTTAACGGGGTTTGACTGTACCAATTTACATTACTTTATTGGGGTACCATTTCATTGGAGCACCATGAACTTTTCAATACAAGCTGCTGATATCTTGTGATTAAGTTGCTGTGATTGAAGCTCGGTTGTTGTTGTTTTTTTTTCAAACAGCATGGAAACTTGTGCTGTCGGTACTGTTACTGAAGCTGTGATCTGAGCATTTTAGCGATTTGCTGATGTTTTACGAATTATACTATTTGTTTTCAAGAAATAATATTTCAATCCCTATACCATCATTGCTCTGGAAAAGTTGTAAGAATTTTAAAACAGTTGCTCAATTTCTTTATTCGTTCAATTACAAAATTCATGGCAAAAACTGTGGTGAAAAAAAATCTATTTTTTTTCCCCTATTAATTTTTTTTTTTTTTTTATTTTTTTTTTTTATTCTCTGTTCTTACAGAAAAAATATAATAAAATATGTTTGATATTTATATAGTCTTTGTATTTCTTTATCCTTTGTTCAAATAAACCTAACGCAAGCAATTATATAGAACATTTATTAATCACACTCTTATTAATCCAGTCAATTACAATATATCTTCTAATTGACTTAAAGCCTATAATTTGTTTTATCCACCAATCGCACACGCGAATATTATTTTTCCGACCAAACGACTTTGACGTCAGTATACATTATCCACTTCATTAGCCACTACACAGCCCGCCGGCCGAATTTGACCAGAGACAGATTTTTCTGCGGTTTGCAGCCACCACGGAAGGAAAAAAAAAATCAAATTTCACGGTATGGACTTTTTTGTTTTTTAAATAACGGCAATTTATCCGAAATAGTAGGAGTTAACTATGTAGAACAGAGTTCTCCACAACGTGCCCGAAGAAACTATATGAAGAAGCTTTCAGCAAAGTGTTTTTCATTTTCATCAAGAATAAATGCAGGAATAACTTAACTGAACTGAATCTCATTTGGACAATTTATTAAAACTGACTGCAACAAATACTCCAAAAGATATCGACTCTATCATAAAAAAAAAAAACAGGATATCGACTAAAACGGAGTAATCTGGCAATTCAATTTAAATATATTTATTAAAAGTTGGGTCACGTCGCATTGTCACGTTGAAACAAAAGAATCTTTTCTTTTTTAGAATTTGATTTACTAATAATGAAAATGATTATTTTTACTTTCAATTACCCATATGTATACATAGGGTAATGAAAGTATAGCATTCGGTCAAAAAAATAATTCGATTTATTTGGTATTTCTCCACGTTTTGGAACATCCTGATTTCAGAAAAATGATTTAAAAAAAATTTATGTTTGTGTGTATGTGTTCAGCATAACTCACGAACAAATTGACCTACGATGTTCAAATTTGATGTGTGGGTTGGTAATGGCCCAGGGACCTACCAATAAGGTTTTCGTCAAAATCGCGTATGTGCATAAGGTAGCTGGCATTGAAAAAATCATGCTTTTCAGTAATTTCTAAAAAACGCATGTAACGATTTTGTCCAAAATCGCTGTGGTAATGCCTCTTAAGGTGTTCTAAACATCCCCAACTCCGAAATTCCCGTAAAGATGTTTTAGTGGCTTAAAAAGTTGAAAAACGAATGCTTTCAACATAGAGTTCTTTAGCCTTGAACATACCTCATCAAGGATCGATTTTTCTTCTCACCTCAGTTTCGCTTATACAAAGGATAAGGATTATCTAAAAGTATATCGCCCAAATCACCATTTTGGCAATTTTTTTTTTTTTTTTTTTTTTTTTTTTTTTAGACCCACACAAAAATTATTGCAAAAAATATCGCCAAACTGACCATTTCCTCTAAATGAATAATATAAAAACGGGAAGTGACACAAATCCACGTCAGTATTATAGTGTAATTGAAAGTTGTGCAATGTTCCACACCCCTAGTTTTTAATTATTGGGGAGGGGGGGGGGGAATCAAGTATCAATCGAAGATTTATTAAGATAAAAAAAAAAATAGGTTTTCCCAGTTTTCATAAATGCTATATATTGTTAAATCGATAATAATTAAATACACATATTTTGATATACCCGGCCCGCGAAAAGCTCTCACATAAGGCATACGGCCTGCCTCTAAAAGTTAGAGGCAAGCCCTTGCACTACAGTGAATTGTAAAAACTGAAACCAATTCAACACTAACGGTGACATGGACGTATATCCTGATTGCAGCAGGCGGGAAAACTTTCATGAAGTCACGTCTCGAATACACTGACTATTTGGAAAAAAACGACAACGCATCCAAATTGGCGAGTTTTCCAATTCAAATTGGCAATTTCTCCCAACAGCGCGTCGGAAGGTGAAACAGTTTTATGCAAATGTTAAGTTTTACTCACAGGTCTGGCGTTCAATTCAAGCAAGCAGTCAATCAAACCCCCAACTAAAAGAAATTGGCATCTTGTTCTTGGAAAGAGAACTTTTTCTTTGTTTGGCTCAACAGCCAGCTTACTATTGAAATGAGGGTGCGGGACATCGCAAAACTTTCAATTACACTGTAATATTTTCACTGCATTTAAATTAGATGCGGATTAGTGTTATTTATCGTTTTCGAATTTTCATTCATTTAAAACGTAATAGCCGGTTTGGCGATATTTTTGGCGTTAATTATTACACAGGCAAAAAAAACACCAAAATTACGATATAGGAGTATCTTGTAAGTGAAACAGAGGAAAAACAGTCATTGATGGTCGATATTCAAGGGAAGAGAACTATGTTAAAGACATTCGATTTTCAACTTTTTTGAATTTCATCGCATTTTCAAGGAAATTTCGGTGGGAGTGTTTAAAGCATCTTTAAAGGTATAACTACAGCTATTTTGATCAAAATCGTTAGAGCCGTTTTCTAGCAATTACAAAAAAACATAAATTTTTTAATGACAAGTACCGTATGGCATGCACAATTTTTACTTGAATCTTATTGCCAAGACCCATAGCCACTACAAACCCGTATGCAAAAGTTGAACATCGTAAATCAATCCCTTAGGGAGTTATGCTGAGCACAGACCTACATATTTTCTATACCACATTTAAAAATTCAATTTTTTTTTCCCCTCTACGTTTTGGAACATCCTTATTTAAAAAAAAAAAAAAAAAAGTGATCTATATAAAATGTCTATGTGTCAGTGTGTACGTGGTAAGCATAACTCGCGAACAAATTGGCATGGAATGTTCAAATTTGGTGTGCTGGTTGGTGATGACACAGGGACCTACCATTACGATTTTCGTCAAAATCGCGCATGTGCATAAGGTAGCTGCCATTAAAAAAAATCAGGTTTTTCAGTAATTGCTAAAAAACGGCTCTAACGATTTTGTTCAAAATCGCCGTACTAATGCCTCTTAAGGTGTCTAAACATCCCCGCCTGCATAATTCCCGTAAAAATGCTTTAATGGCGCGAAACGAATAGTGGTAAACGAATGTCTTTAACACAAAGTTCTCTTTCCTTGAGCATACCTCATCAACGAACGTTTTTTCTCTTCTCCTCAGTTTCACGTACAAGAAAGGATAATATAAGAATCATCAAAAAGTATAACGCCAAAATCCCCGTTTTGGCGGAGTGTTTATTTTTTTTGACCGAACTGGCTATTTTTGCTAAATGAGTGATGAACATATAAAAACGGTAAATGACAACAAATCCTCGTCAGTATTGTAGTGTAATTGAAAGTTTTGCGATGTTCCACACCCCTAGTTTACCGAATGCAATATTTTCATTAGCCTATGTTAAGTTTCATTACCCTAGAAAATATGTAATAATAAGTATAAATCTGTAATTAAAAGTTATATAACAAATTAATTGCAAGCTGCCTATTCTTATGTTGATTTTCTGTGCTACAAAAAAGAACACTTCTAGGGATTTGCTTTTCAAAAAATCAATTAGTGAGGTACATTTTAAATTAGAAAATGGTTCTTTGTTGTTTTATAATCGACACAATTCAGTCTCGATTCGTATTATCTGTTCTTTTACACAAGCCCAAAAATCATTTTTTTTTTTTTTGGCTTCTTTCGAAACAATGCAGAAATCTTTGAATTATGACTGTTGATTTGATTCGAGGGACTGAGAAGCAAAGGGGTCCAGGTGACTTTTCGTAACTTTTGTGAAAATACACTTTAAAGTTTCTTATTCATATTAAATTCGAAGAAAACTAGTCATATCTTCTTCCCAGAGGTTAGTATTTCAACAACAAATAATTGTCATACAAATTTAATATTGTTACGAATTATGTATATTTGTAAATATTCCGTAGTGTTAATTTTGTAAATAGGAAAACTTATGTACATTTCGCATGAGGCAGTGCAGTAGTTCGTCGTTAGTTTGCTTCCCCGTAATGTATATCTTAATGCTTGATAACGAGTTTTACAGAGGTAACGCTGGGAAGCGAGTTTTACAAGGAGCAGGGCATTTAACATTATGGTAATGGCAATATCGCCAAATTTTGCTAGAAATCGCCAAATGTCACCAAACTCGGCGACCATTTGGCGACATTTTCGGTACCCATGTACATGTATAGGACTTTTCGACTCAATCTGGAAAGTTCTCCAAATATCTACTTCTAGAAATTTCAAGAATTTTTGATTCCTATGTAAGCCGGCCAAGCGAGCGGGGGAGTTAGTTAGTCAGCTGGGTTAGTCAGTGAGTTGGCTGAGGTTAGTATCTCAACTCAGTAATTCCAGTCAACTAACTGACTGAGTCTCAGTGAGCATTCAGAGAGTTCCGAAAGCGAACTGTATTGCATTGTCTTTTGAAGCGATTTAGCAGTTGTGTGTCAAGTTTAACTGCTATTTGTGCTCTATTGTTGTGTATAGAGCTGTATTGAGTCTACTAGAACGAGAAGTTCTGGAGTTGTAAAGGAATCTGTGAAGAGTTGTATTGGAATAAATTTCTGCATGTTTTGATCTGCTTTGGCTTCAAATCTTTCGAACCCGTCCACGCAACAATATAAATAAGAAACTTTACAGTGTATTTTCTCAAAAGCTAAGAAAAGTCACTTGGACCCCTTTGTTTCTCAGGCCCTCAATTCTTCTAGAACGAGTTCAACCCAAAGACCAAATTGTCTCCACCAGCTGGTTCTAGAACTTGCACCAATATGTTCACTTATAAATATAAGGATTTACCAATAGGACTTAACGTACCAATGATAGTACAATGATGTAACAGTATTAAGAGTACAGTAGAACCTCGATTAACCGTCCCTCCTTTATCCGGAACTCTCTGTTAACCGGCAATCATTTAGTCGACATCAAAAATCTCCCAAATGAGTAATAAATCATTTGTTCCTTTTTTAAACCGTAATCTTTTCCCTTGCTCTAAAGTTACATAAGTAATGGTGAGGCTTTTGACTGTCTTTCTAAAGAACTGACATGGTTAGAATAACCTTCAAACTGAACTATTGCCTTCAAAAAGACTCCGGGATTGAGCAGCGAAACAAAGATTATCAAGATTGTTGCAACAAAAACTCATTTCCAACAATTATGTCATAAAAAAACATTAAAACATTCTGTTTTCAATAAATGAAAATCATTTACTTTTTATTGTTTTTTACAACTCTCTTTTATCCGGAATTTTCGCTTAATCGACCTACCTTTGGTCCGAATTAGGTCTGTTAATCGAGATTCTACTGTATTGAATACTAGCTACCCAAAAAATTTCGATTTAAGTATAATATCAAAAGTAAAACACTTTGAAAATAGTAATCATTTTGGCAACATAATATTTATTTTGATGTCAGTCAAATAAAATAGGTGAATTTGTAAAAACAATAGTTAGGCTATTGTTACTTGGTTCGTTTTCAATTGAATAACTTATTGCTCTAAGAAAATTAAGGAACAATTTTTCAGTATTTTTGAAATTCTCGACCAATCTACAGACGACCTTTTATTATACTTAAAAAAATTCACCTGAGTCATTCATTCTTATGGCCAACCTGGTGGCTGTGGGGTTAGCGCTCCTCGCATACCAAAGGTGCCGGGTTCGAATCCTGGGTTAGGCATGAATATTCGTGGTGGTTCGGAATCCACATTAAACTGTAGGTCTCGGCCTGATAAACCGTTATTGTGCACAAAAATATGTCGTTTATAAAATAAGAAGCTTACCTCATCTGGCACCGCAATGCAACTCTTATCATTCAATGAGATTCAAAGATAAGAAAACTCTAAATCACCTACGATGTTTGCAGACGTACACAGTAGGCCAAAAGTTCATAATGTATTTCAACAATTCATGTAATACCAACCAATTAATGGATTGCTAAAAATAGCACGCCACAATTTATAGAAGGATACTGTTTTCAAATATTTTTTTTTCTTTTTATGTTATTAAATTTCATGTTTTAATCATTTCTTTTTAAATTATTAAACTGTGATTTTTATTGAAGAATTGTTAGAGCAAAGAATAGTACATAAGGTAAATCTAATAAAATTAAAAACTTAAAAAACAACAGTTATGGTTTTAATGTTCAATCAAAAGAATTTTACAAACTTGAAATTGGAAACTTTAATTCAACGGTTATAAAGAAGAATTTATTTTCCAAAAAAAAAAAAAAAACTATTTCTTCTTAGGTGTTTTTAGAGTTTTCTATTAATTTAATTTAATGAAAGTATGCACATTTAGAAGCCCTATTTAAATCTAAATAAATATTTATGAATGCAATGTTGAATTACTACCTCCCTTTATATCTTACTTCCAAGTAAAAAAATCTAAGTTGCCGAATATTCATTAAGATGACTATAATTTTTTTTACTCTTATTCAATGTTAGTGTTAGGAAGTATAAACTATTTCCTTACTAGTTAATATTTTTTTTTTATAAATTACGAAATTATAAAATTTTTCGTTGGAGGGGGGGCAATTTCACCAACTTTTGGACATCCCCCCCACTTTTACGTCCCACGGAAGAAATAATTCTAATTTATTTTCTTGGTAAACAATCTGACAATATCATTGTTTTTGTTTAGAGTTGCGTAGTCAATTTCAAATCAAACTTATCAGTGATATTAAACTCTTTTACAAATTCCACCGAGTTACTAAGCGACACAGTAATATATGAATGTTAATGGGCAAACTAGTACTAATCACTGTAATGCGAATGTCTACAGGGCTTTCCGATTCGGGTTGCCACAAACTTCATTTGGCAAACTAACATGGCTTAGAGTGGCTGAAACTTTGGATGCTCCTTTAACCCATAAATACCCTTTAAAATTACGTTTAGGCTCTGCGATTTGCGTTCAATTAGACTAATTTAGCAACCAGATCGCATAGTTCGATACTTTGGTGAAACTGTGGTTTGCTTGCGGAATTTGCATGCTGAATAATACTAATTAGAGGCAATACATTATAGAATTTAGAGGAAATACACACATAGAATTCAATGTCTGTTCAGTTCAGATTATACATAAAATTATGTAAACAGGTTTGATAAGTTATTTGATAATTACTAGTGTAATATAATACAGAATAAGTGATGGTTAAATGTTATTGTAGATGGGTGTGTATTTTAATTAAGTTTTTGGATAAGTTTTTATTTAATTATTTTATACATATGTTACAAATTTTAATTAAGTTTTTATTTAATTATTTTTTAACCTATTTTTTAAATTTTAATTAAGTTTTTATTTAATTTTTTTATACAGATTTTATAAATTTTAATGAAATTTTTACTTAATTATTTTAAGTTTTATGAATTTCAATCTCAAGTTTTTATTTAATTATTTTATTAGAAATTTTATAAATTTTAATTAAGTTTTTATTTAATTATTTTATACAAGTTTAATAAATTTTAATTAAGTTTTCATTTAATTATTTTATTTTTAATCTCTCTATATATAAGGCAAAGCCCTCACTCACTCACTGACTCACTCATCACTAATTCTCCCACTTCCCACATAGTCACAACTCTGAAAATCGGTACAAATATCAACAATGGTAAAAATAGAAAAAGTAAACTATTCCGATCTCGATTAACCCACTTTAAGGGGTCGAAAAGGGGTTAAACGTTCCAAACGAGGGACCATTCGAATATCCTACTTCCCACATAGTCACAACTCTAAAAATTGGTGAGAATATCAATAAAGACAAACGAAGAAAAAGTAAGTTATTCCGATCTCGATTAACCCACTGTAAGGGGTGGAACAGGGGTTAAACGTTCCAAACGAGGGATATTCGAATGTACCACTTCCCATATGGTCACAACTCTAAAAATTGGTACAAATGTCAACAATGGTAAACATAGAAAAAGTAAGCTATTCCGATCTCGATTAACCCACTTTAAGAGGTCAAAAAGGGGTTAAACGTTCCAAACGAGCGATATATTCGAATGTCCTACTTCTCATATTTTCACAATTCTGAAAACTGGTGTGAATATCAATAAAGACAAACGCAGAAAAAGTAAACTATTCCGATCTCGGGTGGATCAAGGGGTGGAAAAGGGGTTAAATGTTCCAAACGAGGAATATTCGATTGTACCACTTCCCATATGGTCACAACTCGGAAATTTGGTACAAATGTCAAAAAAGATTAAACATAGAAAAAGTAAGCTATTCTGTTCCCCTTAAATTCAACTTTAAGGGGTCGAAAAGGAGTTAAATGTTCCAAACGAGGGATATCCGAATGTTTCTCTTCCAATGTAGTCATTTTTCTGATATTTTTTTGCAAATGTTAAAAAAATAAGTCATTCCAATATCGGTTAACGAATTTTTAAGGGATGAAAAGACGACGCAACATTGAAACTATTCGAGGATTAACTTAATGTCTAATTAACTTAATTCCAGTACAGCTACTACTTTGAAATTTAGAACTAAGAGCAAACATAAACACAATAAACTATTCCAGTTTACTATTCACAATTATAAATTTCGTTTAAAATGTCAACAAAGGAAAGTTCCTATTTTGATAAATCAATTTGTCGAGATCGAAATGGGAGCAAACGTCTGAAGTGTAGAATACATGAATGTCTTTTGATCGCTAAAATGCTAATGGTAAAATTTCGTAGCGCAGCACGGGTATTCAGCTAGTTTTATATATTTCAATTAAATGTTTATTTAATGCATAATACCGAATAAGTGATAGTTAGATATTACTGTAAATTGGTGAAGATTTTAATTGAGTTTTTATTTAAATATAGTTCATAAAATAATTCGTTTGCAGAGGATGTCAAAGCAAAATCAATATAAATACTATTACAAATTTTCTTTCTGATAAAAGGATTAGAAAAAAAAAAACTTAAGTAATCTTTTTTATAAAAATTTCAATTATTGAAAGAGAAGCAGCAATTAAAAAAAAAAAGCTCACGGTAGAGCATCAATCATAGCTGACTCAACAGCAGTGAAAACATATGTTACTCTTGTGAAATCCAGAGCTGCGTTCACAGAAGCTCAATCTCAAAGACCTAACCATTGCCACAACATTTTAAAGTGTTAACTTATTTTGCAAATTCCTCATTGTAAAAAAGTTATAACTAAAATTGATAGCAAAATAAAAAAAAAAATTAAATTAATAAAATATTTACATCATAAACAATTATTTACAAAATCTAATTCGTAACAATACTTCAAACTACATATAAGCTTTAATTCCTCAAACGTCGAAGGTGTTAAGTGTCATAATAATTTAATTCTGCTTTTTAGTTTCTATTTTGTGGCAATAGTATTAATAATTTAATTCAGCTTTTAAGTTTCCATCTTGTGGCAATAGTTTTTTGTAAATAAACGAAACAAAAATGAAAAACGCAACGGTTTTTATGGCGTTCGTGTTTTTTTTATTTTAATTAGAAGCAGAAAACAGGTAATTATCTACTGCAAATTCTAATATTTAAGTTATCCTTGAGTTATTTTACAGAAAGAGCAAAGCTTTCAACAGACTACATTTTTATTTTATTTCAGTTAAAATTTACGTTTATTAATCACTATTAACCTTTAACAAAACAGTAATTAACCTTTAATTTTATGGCTAGACTCAGAAACCATTATCAATATTTCTCTGCAGCTCAAAATTCATTACCTACATTAAATGAATTAGCGCAGAATAAAAACTTATTCCATAACAACGTTTGAAAATAATTTTCTTTTTTATATCCCTTTAATCTACGAGTATAAATCAGTTCTTTGATGACATCATCAATTTCATGTCCGTATGCACTTAAAAGTAAATTTATTGACAAATATAAGATATATTTTATTCCACAATGAATAACTCGAGCAGCTTTATTTATTACAAAGCCTCTTTTAAAATATTTGTAAAGACAGACGATATTTCTCAAAAATCCCCGCGTATTAACTTTCTGTTTTTACCATCTTCGCATTCCCCATTTCATAATGATAAATGCATGAATGCTTAAGGAGATAATGGTTCTTTTAAGAAAAATATGTAGATAGAACGTATTTTTAAATTTCAACATTATTTTGTGCCTTCCCTTTACCGTCTCATTTATTTCCAGTGGAATGCGATAAAGGTATCTGGGATGGTAAGAAAATATAGGTTCCTAGAATCATTCTCGTTTGGATTTGGCGAAATCAATTCGACGGAATTTTGAAAGTTTGAGAATTAATGGAAAACATTAAACTGGTGCTCTATCTTATTTACTAATGATAAGCAGAGATGCACTGATTTGTAAACCATGGATGTAAAGCCAGAGCGGTGTAAATCACATTTTCAACATTTCTGACTTAAGTCGTGAAATAAAATCTAGAACTAAACAGTTGGGGAAAAAAAGATCATCTTAGTCATAAACTCAATATTTCGCCACCAGGGTGCAGCACGGTACCAAACATATGATTTATTCGGAATCCACTACTTTGACTTTTCCTTCTTTAACACTCCATTGTGTTGGTGGTTGAGATATAAATTATTAGATACACATTTTATTGGAATGGTCAGAAGGCTTTTCCTTATCGATTGTAATGTGCGAATTGAATTAATACCCAAGATATTACAGTAGTATTGACCAATTTCGGAAACAGGAGTTTAGGAAGATTGGACAA
Organism: Linyphia triangularis; assembly: GCA_963978545.1. Taxonomy (NCBI): domain Eukaryota; kingdom Metazoa; phylum Arthropoda; class Arachnida; order Araneae; family Linyphiidae; genus Linyphia; species Linyphia triangularis. The sequence continues at coordinate 65,665,948 of OZ021729.1, forward strand.
TTGTGGCCGAAACTCGAGCATTGTTCCTAAATGTACGATTCTCTTTTTAAATAAACATGTCAAAAAAGATGTTTAAAATATGCATATCATGTTTGTTGCCCTCCGTCCTTTCTTATAAATAAAATAGTTCAATTTTAAAAAAGTGCATTAGAATTTCAAAACTTCCAGAATATTTTATCCAGCATTGGACGAGATTGGGCAATAACTGTAACAACGACCGCTTTTCAACGTTCCACATTAGGGTTTCCCAATGTCGAGTATTCAAAATGCTATTTTAAAACTTTAAAAAAATTGTGAGGCACGCCTGCGAGCGCCCTCTGTCGTCCTCTTTAATACGTAAGCCACTATAATCTCTCATTCTACGCTGAGAGATGCAACGATACGAACCTAAAGAATAAAAGCTCTATCCTAGTCATACGGACTATGTTTTATTCTACGAAATCTTTTATGATGTTAAGCAAATATGTCCCTACTATATTAGGCTCCACATAGGACAAGCCTACGTGCCAGCCTTCCTTACAGTGGTTATCAGAAGTGCGATGTAACTCGCTCGACGAAGTACGTCTGACAACGAACGCCCTAAGCCTAACGAGGACTCGCTCGCCTTACAAAACAGAAGCACGACGATGGAAGACGGTTTGGAAAAGCTTAAAAAGAAACGGTCGATACTGAGAGCCTCTACCACCAAACTTATGGATAAGATCGACAAAGCAAGAATTGAAAGTAATTTCACTCCAGAACTGGTTCCTCAACTGGTCGAAAAGAAAAGATCATTGAAAAACATAAATGAACAAATCGAAGCGCTCATTTTGGATGAAAAACTATTCGAAGACGATCTGCTCGCTTCAATTAATTACGAAGATAGAATTACGAAATGTTTGGCATTAACAGACATTCATCGGCAGACTGGGGAAGGAGATATGCCGGCCCGTTCTGTTCCAGCGGCGACTCATGTGCAGTGCCAGGTTAGTGAAACAAGTACTGTAAAAAGTGGTTATTCACAACTCCCAAAATTAAATATTAGTAGCTTTAATGGTAACATTAAAAACTGGATTTCTTGGAAAAATAGTTATGACATAGCTATTCACAACAACACTTCGCTTTCTGCAATTGAAAAACATTGTTACTTATTAAGCTTGCTTGATGGCCCAGCGCTCTATTCTATTCAAGGACTGTCGATAAGTGAAGATAATTATAAAAATGCTATGGACATCTTAATCGAACGTTTCGGCAAAACGGAAAACTTAATTAACTTTCATATGTCCCAACTCATGAACTTGCCTCAAGTAGCACACAGTAATGATTTATATAATTTAAGGAAACTGTATGATACATGTAGTGTTCATATGAGATCCCTTGCTACCCTGAACGTATCAGCAGAATCTTATGGAAGCATGTTATCAACAGTGATTTTTAAAAAGCTACCCTCAGAAATAATGCTTGATTTTACTAAAGAAGAAACTGACTGTTTTGATTTAGGAAAACTCGTGGCCCATATACAGGTTTCGCAAAGGGAATTGGCGAAATATATTGCTGCCCCCTCTCGGAGCAGCGCAGTGATGTTATGTCAGTATCTAGACGCCACCAAGACTGGAGAAGTACACCAAATCGCTCCAACGGGAAGTTTACTAGTGTAAATTACGTCAACGCGCTGAAAGAAGATATTTGTGTTTTTTGCGGTAACCATGGAAACGACGAAAGTTGTCCTCTGACCCCGGAGCAGCGGAAGCAAGAATTAAAGTTAAGCAATCGGTGTTTCATGTGCTATGGTGTAAATTGTGGTGGTGCAAAGCGGTGTAAGTCAATGTTGAAGTGCGATGTATGCAACTCCAAATTTCATGGAACTCTACTACACGATCCAAATAGGAAAATTACAAATGCAATCGTCTCTAATTGTTTGACAGCCAAAATATCGTCCGACCACTTGTTAAAATTAAACGGCATGAAGTACGAGAGTGATAATATTTTTAATAGTTTGCCAACCATTGAAGTATTATGTGATAATGTTAAAATAAACGCAGTCGCAGATTCTGGAACACAGGTAACAATAATTAGAAGTAATTTAGTACCCCAGCACTATAAAGACCCACATGGTCAAGTGGTGTTAACTTCAGCATTTGGTCATAAGCTCAAAGCCCCTTTAATAAATATACCATTATCAAATGTACAGAAGATGGTAAATTTTGTGAACCCGTATATTTTACTTTTGCGATGGTTGATGAGTTATCTAATGACATGTTGTTATCTTTAAATACATATAATAGAATAATTTCAAATGATTCAGGTGAGTTAAGTGTTGATTGTTGTAATGCAAATATTCATGTTGTTGATACCTCAAATAATGTAATTGAAAACTCCCACAATATTGATGATAATATTATTAAGAGTGATAATTTATATAACTTAACCTTTGAGAAAACTGTGCAATATTTTGAGTCTATGAGTAGTAATAGTGAAGTTAGTATTAGTGAAAATTCTGAAATGCCTTTTAATAATATTGAAATGTTTTATATAAATAATGATGATGATATTAGTGTTAATGAGGTCAATGTAATTGATAATATGGTAAACCAAGTTAATTCTATTATACCTAACGAGTTAAAATCTGACTCTGAAATGTTCCGATATCAACAAGCTAATGACTTGACCCTTGAAGCGTGTTGGCAAGATGCCAAGCGAGGGGTAAACAACTTTTTTGTTTTGGATAATTTCTTGTATCGTAAAGATAAGATTTTAGGAGAGTCAGTCAGCCAACTCGTGGTTCCGGTGCAAAGAAGAAAACAGCTTTTGAGCTCGCTCATGCTAGTTTATGGGGTGGTCATCTCCGTAAAAAGAAAACAACAGAAGGACTTTAGTACTCATTTTATTGGCCAGGTATAAAGAAGGAGATAGATGACTTCTGTGATAAATGTGTATCGTGTCAACTCCAAGGTAAGAAGCGTCCCTTCGACGAAGTTCCCATCACACCCGTTACTCGCCCAGATGAACCGTTCCAAATTATAAACGTGGATTTAATTGGTCCAGTAGAACCAAACAGTCGTGGATTCAAGTATGTTCTTTGCGCTGTTGATCAATGTACTAGGTGGCCAGAAGCCTTCCCTTTGAAGAATTTATCTGCTAAAGTTACTTGTGAAGCGTTGCTACAGATTTTCACTCGCACTGGCATCCCTAAGGTAGTAGCCACGGACCAGGGGACCAATTTCACTGCCTCCCTGACTAAAGAATTTTTAGAAAGGATTGGGTCCTCCCCAAGATTATCCACTCCCTACCACCCAGCGTCTAATGGGCTCGTTGAGAGATTTAATGCAGTCTTGAAAGGAATGATTCACCACACGATGCGAGAACACTCTAAGGATTGGGACAAGTACCTACCTTACCTTCTGTGGGCATATCGTGAAGTTCCCAATGCCACAACCGGAGTTAGCCCCTTTCAGATGTTATATGGTAGACGCCCAACGGGACCTCTTTCCATATTGAAGACAACGTGGACCAATGAAACTTCAGTTCCCCTAGGCCAGCTCAAGTCAGTGACTGAGTACCTCAATGATTTGAAGATGAAGCTAGAAAACGCAGCGGAATATGCAGGGATCTCAGCCACAGAAAAACAGAAAGCTTACGCATACTACCATAATAGGAAAGCACGACATAAAGAGTTTACAGAAAGAAGAGCACCCAATAACGTGATATGGCAGAAGGAAGAAGACGGAGCTTTTGTACAACTTAAGCTTGCTATATGCAATGCTCCCAGATGTTATTCACCGAATTTCCAACGACCTTTCATCATATACGCTGATGCCTCTTCATTTGCCGTCGGTGTTTGTCTCGACGTGTCTAGCGTGACGAGCAAAATGTTGAACATCCAATAGCCTTCGCTAGTAAAAAGTTATCAAACACTCAAGAGAAATATGCAGTTATAGAGAAAGAAGCCTTTGCTGTCATTTTTGCCATTAAGAAATTCGAGACGTACATCTTTGGATCTGAAATAATTATAGTTAGTGACCACAACCCTCTGAAATTTCTTACGGAATGTACTTCACAAAGTCCTAGGCTACAACGATGGGCTTTAGCTTTACAACGCTTCCATGCCTTACTAACTTATCGTCGAGGAAAAGATCATCTGAATGCCGATTCTCTGTCTCGTTTAACTGCAACCCACTGGAAAAATGATGCCTAACTAAATGACACTAGAACTCTTTTTTTTTCTTTCTCATGAAGTGTTACCTATGGTTAGAATTTTGAGTGCATAATTTATGATATTGTGTTTATTTACATATTTTTAATTTCCTACTTGTTTATATTTTTAAGAGTTAAATTTACTTTCTTGATTTAATTACATAACTGTAAACGAGTGATCCAAATGTTTAAAATTTTATTTTTTTTCAATTTAGAACTTAAATTAATTTGACAGGTCTTTAAAAAGACGCAATCAAATCTTTTTAGTGGGGAGATGTGAGGCACGCCTGCGAGCGCCCTCTGTCGTCCTCTTTAATACGTAAGCCACTATAATATAATCTCTCATTCTACGCTGAGAGATGCAACGATACGAACCTAAAGAATAAAAGCTCTATCCTAGTCATACGGACTATGTTTTATTCTACGAAATCTTTTATGATGTTAAGCAAATATGTCCCTACTATATTAGGCTCCACATAGGACAAGCCTACGTGCCAGCCTTCCTTACAAAAATATTTTGAGGTCACCAAAAGTCACTTAATTTACATAAAAACGGCTACAATAATGTGAAATACTGTATTTTTTTTTATTAGCTACATTAAAAACTATTATTGTTCAAATGGCATTTTTTTATTATTATTATTTAAGAATGTTATCATATATTTCTCTGCGTAGGGAGAAAAATAATACAGAAATCAAGAAAATATGTTGTTTTTTTGCGTGTCGTTTGAATAAGGTTAGGGTGGATAACTGGGAACCGATATATCCTTCGATATAATTACCCTATTTTGTTGATTTTACCATCATACATTGTTATTTTGAGACTATATTAGGAAGTGAGAGAATTATGTAATCAGACAGTAAGGGCTTTGACAAATTTAGAAATTTATTTACTTAAAGTCGATTTTGTAAGCCTTTTTGATATACATTAGTCACCTCTAAGTGTTTGAAATGTTGTAAATATAGATTAATATATTTGTAATAAATTGCCAACGATGTTCCATCTACCCCCCCCAGTTGCACCTTCTTACTGTAATTCATTTCCATAAAATAATTTTTCCTTCGTTTTCTAATGATTTTGCAAGAAATATAAAAAAATAAAACTTTAATTTTCCCTTTTAATGAGAATTGATTTAATCTTAATTAATTGTACTAGTAAGACAAAAAAAAAAAATTATCCAACTAATTTAAAGTTACGAATTGGTAGAGGACAAAATTTTAAACATTCGTTTTGGATTTATTTTACTATATTCTCTACTTTAATAAAACAAGTATTCCATAAAATACTTGAATTTTTAAGCCTAGAACATTCTTAAATGAATCTTCTTTCATCAACCCAAAATCTATTAAATTCAAGCAACAGTACAATCGAAAACGAAAAATTACCATCCTTCAATCGTCAACTGTGCCATACTAACGAATTCCTTACAACCAACAAATTGCTACCCAGCCATAAACTACCCATAATTGTGTAAGCTTTATGGAGCAATCATTACTCGAGTTGTCACAAAGGCGCATTCTCTGTAAAATCGTAGTCTGTTCCTTTGATCAGCCAACATTAAAAGCACGAACTATCATCAAACGATTGGATGGACTGTCAAGGGAGAATTGTTCGCAAATAAGTTAATTACCCTTCAGAGATTGATTCAAAGCAGCTAAATTTGAAAGATGGAAAGTAGTTGCTGAAGATCGGAGTTAAGATTTTAAACTTTGTTAAGTGGGCTGGTTCGTAGGAAGTCAAGAGGGAACACCGGAAACTTCGAGAATACCCAAGTTCCGAGTTGAATGATGCTTGATGGAAATAACTAAAACTTTTCTCATTGGATGGCGTGAACTTGAATACTAAATATTACATGCTTTGAGAAATCTACTATTAAACATTTATACCCCAAAGGTAATTAGTTTTCGATTTTCAGGATGGGTTTGAGATATGAAGTGTTTCACGTTTATCCAAAAGATATACAACAGGCAACACTGCAAATTACAAAGTATCATAATGGAGGTATTCTCTTTAACCCTTTATTAACTGATGTGACTTAAAAAGTCCCGTCACTTTTCTCATGGTACTGTATTAATTTAACTGCTTGAAAAATCCCATTGGTACTTTGAAATCCACTTCTATGGAGTTCTTTCTTCAATTGTGGGATGGCAGCACAAGATAATTTCTCATTGGAAGCTTACTATACTAGAAGACAACATACCCTGAGATCACTGAATACCCTGCAACGATGAGTGAACCGATTTTACTACTCCCTGATTGGCTGATCGGAATGAATTGTGTGCGATTCGTTAAAACTCTTGTAATATCCGTGGTTAGAAGAGTAATATAATAACTAAAATTTAAACTTAAAAGCACTTATTTTCTTTTCTTTATCAACTTATATTTAAGTTTAATACAAAATTATGTCTGCAGGTTAACACTATTACCATATAAATTGTGATTTACTTGGAACTATATATTTATGGCGGAAGAATCCATCTTACAGCTTATTCAGTGAGTTTAGAGTATGTTGTCTTCTATACTAAACTCCAACTTAACTTGACATCACTAGACAATAGATCTTCACCGTGCTCATAGGCAATTAATCCATTTTAGCGGAATGAAGGCATAATTTTCGCCAAACCTTATAGCCTTTTGTTCTCTACATCAGGGGTTCCCAACCTTTTTGCACCTGCGTACCACTTGACTTTTTGAGAAATTTTGGCGTACCACCAGACCTAAATATTTTAATAAACGTATAATATTTACTCTTCTAAAATTGTTCAAAGGCTTTTTGAATTAAATTCCTGAGAAAATTTCATATTTAATGGTTAGATATTTGTCTATTTATAACATGCTTATAATAAAGGAGAAATAAAAAGATTAAAATGGTATTAATTTACAGTTTTATTTATTACCCATAGGTCTAAAAACATACAAATAAAAAATTAGTACAAACTCAGCAAAAAATTAATTATCATACAAAATATACTTTTATAGTCTTTAGTGCGAAACTTGTTGTTTGCCTGTGATTAAAATATCAACATTAGGAGTAATGGAACTTATCTTCACTCTTAAGTCCTCTTCAACACTTATTCTGCTTCTATGTTTAATTTTTATGTACAAGAGTTCAGAAAATCCACTCTCACACAAGTAACTCGTAACAAATGGCATAAAAAATAGCAGAGCTTGCCGGAAGATCAAAGGGTACTCGGTTTTACATCCCATCCAGAAGTTAATTAAAGATTTCTCTTTAAAATAATCTTTCATGGAACTATCTTCTGTAAGATCGATAAACCTTTTTTTTTAGTTCACCTGAAACCACCGTACCACCTGAAACGTTCCCGCTTACCACCAGTGGTACGCGTACCACCGGTTGGGAATCCCTGCTCTACATGGTTGTGGTTTGGCGAACATTATGCTTTCACGCCGCCAAAATGGATTAAATACCTATGAGCACTGTGACGATCTACCGTCTAGTGATGTCAAATTAAGTTGAAGTTTAGTTATAGTATGGAGACAAGTATAAAAGACGATGTAATGCCGAGGTAGATGACTAGAAGATTGAAAATCGCCCATGTGTTTGAATATAAAATGAAATAAGCGCTATGCTGTCCTCCCAGAATTGAAAATCGAATTTCATATAAGGGGACTTCAATGAACTATTCCCGTATTTTTGTATTATTATTATTATTTTACTCAATTCTAAATATTTCTGAAAGGCCATAAACACAACAATTTCTGCTCACTGCGCTTTTTTTTTTTTTTTTTTTTCTCTTTCTTTTTTTTTAAATTTGCACCGTAAGTTCGCGGGTTCATTTAGGCGGGAAAAACGACTCATTCAGCTCGAAGCCGTTGTGAATTTTCCGAAGAGGCGATGATGGCGCAGTTTTTACTAGATAAAAACTATTTATTCTCTCTTCAAGATATCCCAAAAGTTATTTGAAGAACAGTGCAATCACTATCAAGCTTCAATAAAAACAACTCCGAATTCAGCGATAATTCAAGTAAGGCACACTCAAAGCACTCAGCTTTCATAGAGTTCCGAAGTCAAACTGTCCGTCGATTTTAGCTGCGGTTGAATTTATACAGGCGCTTGAGAACCTTTTAGAAATATCCAACCAATTCGTCGAAAAAAATAAACATCTCAAATTTTCACGATTGCTTTAGGTGTTGTCACCTTTTCTAACCTGTATTATCACTGTTAATAAATAAAATAAATTACAATAGAATTTTTAAATAATACGTCACTTGTTCTGAACTTGACCTGAATTTAGGCTTGAAACGCAGCAGCGGAAACCAGTTTTGCAAGTTTCTCACGCCAACCTGTACGAGATATGGCCACTGTCTACCAAACCAACGCCAACTGTTTGGCAGAAGCCTCACGATAACCATAGAGAACGGAAGGATGTCATGGCGTCACAGCTATATCGGAGTGTTTTGATCGGACTGGTCTTGGCTCGGTTTTGGGACATTTTTCTTTTATTAATATTTAAATAACTAATTTTTTTAAAGATCTTTTGTTTAAATATTTGGAATCAGAAGGAAATTCTTCATAAATATAAACTAATTTCACTCGTTTTTAACCCTTTGCACTCCATGCCTTTTTCGCGCGGAGGAATCAGCAACTCGAGACATTTTAGGTTCGGCTGGTGTTTATGGATTTGCTTCATAGAAACTAAACACAGTCATTGGCCTTGCATCGAATTTCCGCATCACACCTAATGGTCCTCTCGTGGTTTGGCATCCAATCGTGTGGCGCCACTGGAGTGCAAAGGGTTAAAAAATGCGGGAATGGTCCATTCCCAATAGGTCTCAAGGAGTTTAAATTAATACCGTAACATGAGAAAACTGGAAGACTTGTAAGTTCCATTCCTAAATAAAGTGTTAAAGAATGGATTATAGAGTCAAAGAATGGATTATAGAGTTAAAGAATGGATTATAGAGTCAAAGAATGGATTATAGAGTCAAAGAATGGATTATAGAGTTAAAGAATGGATTATAGAGTCAAAGAATGGATTATAGAGTTAAAGAATGGATTATAGAACTAAAAGTTCCTTATCTTCAATACAATTTTCTGAGGAATACAAATATATTTTAGATTCACTGTTTCAAATCTTCCATTCGCAAATGCAGAGAAGTTTATTAAATTTAATATTTCTTTATGCTTAACTGCCTGTTAAAAATTACTGCAAATTTTACGGGACAAGATGATGGTATTTATTCTTGCCCTTGAAGCCAATTACAACCTGGCCTTATCACCATAGAGCAAATCTCTCATTTTTTAGACCACAATGTCTGAAAAGTATAGTTTTAGAACATATGAATTTTTAAGTCGGGCAAAGCAACAGTTCTAAAACCTCAGAAACAAAATTTAAACGGAAACTACGCTTTTTTTATTACTCTTTTTTTTTTTTTTTAAATTACAAGCCAACTTACAAAAACGTTTTAAAAAAAACTAATAAAATAACAATCATTACCTTTTCAAATTGTGTCATATTACTTTCAAATACCCATATACTTACATAGGGTAATGGAAGTATAGCCTTCAGTAAAAAAAAAAAAATGTTTTTTTTTTCTTTTGCATTTCTCTCCGTTTTAGAACATCCTGAATTCAAATGTCATGGGGACAAATTGACCTACGATTTGTAAATTGTGTGTGTGTGTTAGTGGTGACCATGAGACCTACCATTAAAGTTTTCGTCAAAATCGCGCATGCTCATGAGGTTGAAATCCAAATCATGTTTTACAGCAATTGCTAAAAAGCGTCTCTAACGATTTTGATTAAAATCTCTGTGATAATGCCTGTTAAGGTGTTTTAATTGTCCCCACCTTCGAAATTCGGGTAGAAATGCGATAAAAGCGAAAAATTTTGAAAACGAGTGCCTTTAACACAGAGCTCTCTGCCGTTGAGCATCGCCCATCAACGATTGATTTTTTTTCCTATTTCACGCACAAGTAAGGACAATGTATCTATCGAATAGCATCGCCAATATCGTCATCTTAGCTTGTTTTTTCTCCTTTTTTTTTTTTTTTCCCCTTTCCTTCCTTCCCCTCTCTCCCCCCCCCCCCCCCCTTCACGTAAAAAATTATTGCCAAAAATATCGCATAATTCTCCATTTTCATTTATTATAAATGAATGAAAATTATGAAAACGTTAAATAACACCATAAATTTTTATGCAATGACCAATATTATAGTGTAATTGAAAGTTGTGCCATGTTTCTAACCGCCTAGGTGGACAAATAATACTAGATTAATAAATTTACTAGTCTGTCGGGGAAACAATGGACAATTCTCGCTTTTTTTTAAACGAGTGAAATTAGTTTATATTTATGAAGAAATTCTTTCTGATTCCAATTAATTAAACAAAAGTTCTTTAAAATAATTAATTATTTATATATTAAGAAAAGAAAATGAGTTAAAACCGAGCCAAAACCAGTCCGATCAAAACACTCAACAAAAACTGCGACTTAGAGAGATCCTTCCGTTTCTATGGTTATTGTGAAGTTTCTGCCAAATAGTTGGCGTTGATTTGGTAGACCGTTGCCATATCCCGTACAGGTTGGCACGATTTGCGAGAAACTTACAAAACTGGTTTCCGCTGCTGCATTTCAAGCCAAGATATTTTAGATCTTTTGACGTGACATTCTATTCGAGCCGAATGAATCGTTTTCTCTGCAGAGTCTAACAGGGAAACTTTGATTGCAAATTTAAAAAAAAAAAAAGAAAGAAACGTTTAAGAGCTTAAATATTGGCAGGCTGGCAATCCATATAGTAACACATTGTCAAAAAAGCAAGTGACCATCTTAAGATACTCCTTTATTCATAAAGTCCTAAAAACACTGATCATTTTGAACAAATAGTATATGCAATAGCACATGAACATAAACTCCATAGAATAATCCGTAGTGTGGAAAAAGGCACTATGAGCAAACAAAGCTTTACTACCTCAAGCAGGCAACGGTCCGGGACTGGTATGGTAGTACTTCTGAAACAGCGAGACGAAACAATAACCCATAGGTCACTTTGAAGTTATAACAGGCACTTGGTTGGTTGTATTCAGATTATCTGGCGCCGTCAGCAACACGAGGGCTATAATGCGCCGAAACATTCGTCATTACACAAGCCAACATACATTTACAAATACCCATGCCTAACACGGGACTCGAACCCGCAACCTCGCGGTTTTGAAGCCAGCACGCTAACCACTATACCGTTTGGTCGGCAACAGGCACTTGGAAACTTGGATTTCAGAAAATAGCTCAGGGTCGATAAGGCACTCTATTCACAAAAGACATTTGAGCTAACTACTGTTTGGGCGATCTTCCCCGTAAAACACGAGACTGATAAGAACTGTGAAAAGCCGCACTTATGTATACCACTTGCATCATTTAAATTGCATAAAGAAGCCAATTTCTTAAAAAAAGCCAAAATGTCCATAATATAGTCAACCAATGCTTCACTAAGGGCAAAGCCCTATGCAATAGCCTAAAATTCAGAAAAACCAAACCAATATTAACCGGTGATGGGTGACGTCATCACAAAGCACATTGAGCAGAAGTTTGTGTGTTTATGGCCTTTTCGAAACATTTAGAATTGAATAAAAAAAAAATTGAAAATGCGGGAATTGTCCATTCGTGGAATGAGTCGTCCCGAATCATAGAAACTCTTGCAAAAACTTTCGCAACTCTTTTATTGTGCTTGCACTTATTTCAGGATTCATCTTTGTACAAATTGTTTGTAACCACCTGATTCAAGACAAATCCCATGTTGCCTACTCATCTGCTCGTAAGTTTTTTTTTTTTTTTACTGTTTTATATTGTGTTGTGTCTCAATCAATTTTGTAACCAGTCATATGTCTGGGTAAAGTCACGCTGGGAAGCTCAGTCCAGAAACCCTGTCCCAAAAGGCTATAAGGTTTGGTCATCGATATAGATAAACAACTGGATAGACTGCTTAACCCTGGGAAAATGAAGCCGTTGCAAGATCGTTGGGTGGAGAGAAAAAAATACGGATTGCCGAGGATTGAAAGTAAAATCTTGGGTTGTACATAACAGAACTATCAATAATAGTTCTTAATTAATAAAAATGTTTTTAAAAATATCTACTCTAGCACTTTAAAAAGTTTCTCGCTTTCACACCCGACTATAAAAGTGAAGTGTGATTGGTTAATCATCCACCCAACGTCATCAACCATCGGCGCGTTTTTCTCCTTGCATTGCCATCGGAGCAGTTTATCCATTTGTTTATCTATATGGATGGCTGCACCTATACTAAACTTCAACTTAACTAGACATAACTTAGACGGTAGATCGTCACAGTGCTCATAGGTATTTAATCCATTTTGGCTGCGTGAAAGCATAATGTTCGCCAAACCACAACCCTGTAGAGAACAAAAGGCTATAAGGTTTGGCGAGAATTATGTCTTCGCTCAGCCAAAATGGATTAAATACCTATGAGCACTGTGACGATCTATCGTCTAAGTGATGTCTAGTTAAGTTGAAGTTTAGTATAGAGATCAGTACAATGAACACAATAGGTGGTAAACGCTAGTGATACCAAATTCCTATAAATATGAATTAAATATACTTATTTTAAAATTGATCTGTTCAAACCATCGATATAGATAAACAACTGGATAGACTGCTCCATTGTCAATGAAAAGAGAAAAACGCGCCGGGGATTGCGAAGCTGGTGGGAAGATTAACCAATCACAGTTCACTTTTATAGTTGGATGGGAATGCGAAAAACCTTGTAAAGTGTTAGAGTATATATTTGTTTGCACATTATTACTAATTGAGGTCCACTATTGACATTTCTGCTGTGTACAACCCAAAATTTTATTTTCAATCCTCGGCAATCCGTATTTTTTATCCCACCAACTGCATCTGGCAACGGCTTCAATTTCCCAGCGCTAAGCAGTCTATCCAGTTGTTTATCTATATCGATGGTTCAAACCAACTCGAAGCCAACCATGAAGAGTTTAAACGTTTGTGGAAAGCGGTAAAATGTTTTGGCGAAAACCAATCAACTTCTTCCTCGGAAGAATGATTGATCGCTCCTCAAAAGGGAAACAGGGGAAATGTATTCGATATGCAACAAATATTCAGATTCTTGTCAGTTTCCAATGTATAAATCGATGTTCTTAAAAGAAGAGGGCGTTAGTTTAAACCCTGATCGTGACACATCAGAATAGTTATGGGAAATAGATTCCACCCCATTTCTGTGTGAAGAGAGTAGGTTGTGATATTGGTTTTACGTTTCCAAATACTCTTTAAGAAAATGCACACAACTATTGAAGGAGGAAATAATCTCTTCGTTTACTGACAATTTCACTTGGGACTGAGTTTGATGGTTTATACTGAAATCGCAATGGAAACAGCAAAGTTTATGCAATCATGAATTTATTTATTTTATTTTATTTTTCATCAGAATTTATTTAATTTAATTTAATTTAACTTATTTTTTATTTTATATCCTGCATATTAACTTCGATTTCATGCATTTGTTTGTTTTTGCGTCCGTGGCAGGCTAACTTTCGGATGGCAAATAAACCCACTTGCGTTTATTTGGTCAAGCAGAAACTTGACAGATAGACTCGTTGTCGATGAAAGTGCATTCTATAAATTTTTGGGTCTGTCAATAAAAGGCCACTTTTACACACGCTACTGCATTACCGATTCGGATTACTAATTAACCCACTTGCCGATGACAATGCATTCCATAAAGTTTTTTTAGGACAAACAAACAAGTTAGTCCATGGCAAGGAATGGTTTTCTTCGTAGAGGTCAAACACAATGAAAAATCGATATGAGCTCAAAATTGCTTAAATAAGTTACAATGAACAATTCCCGCATTTTTTTTCTTTTTTTATTCAATTCTAAGTATTTTGAACAGGCCATAAACGCAAACATTTCTGCTCACTGCGCTTTTTCTTTTTTTAATTTGCATCCAAAATTCGCTTGTTCGTTTTGGTGGGAAAAAAAGACGCATTCAATTCGGCTCGAAGCGAATGCGACGTCACTACATCTGAAACAACTTGGCTTGAAACACAGCAGCGGAAACCAGTTTTGCAAGTTTCTTTCAAATCTTTCTAACCGGTACCCGATATAGAAATTGTCTACCGAACATACACCAAAAATTTGGTAGAAACCTAACTATAATTATAGAAACAGAAGGATATTTTGGCGTCACAGCTATAGTGGATCGTTTTGATTGGACTGCGATCGGACGAAGTTTTAGAGTATTTTCTTTTCTTAATATTTAAATAACTATTTTTTTAAAGAACTTTTGTTTGAATATTTGGAATCAGACAGAAATTCTTCATAAATATAAACTAATTTCACTCGGTTTTAAAAAATGCGGGAATTGTCCACTATTTACCCCTTTCATGTCCATTTTTTAAATCAATAGTTTTTATAAATATTAAGGCTATTAAATTAAAATAATATAACTCATGGGCCGACCAAACGGTGTAGTGGTTAGCGTGCTGGCTTCTAGACGCGAGGTTGCGGGTTCGATTCCCGTGTTAGGCATGGGTGTCTGTAAATGAATGTTGGCTTGTCTAATGACGAATGTTTCGGCGCATTATAGCCCTCGTGTTGCTGACGGCGCCAGATAATCTGAAAACAACCAACCAATATAACTCATGGATGTCTCTTTTACCCTCACTCTATAATAATATAACAAACTGTCTATGTATCTGTTTGTCTGTGGATCTGTAGAAAGCTACTTAAAATTGGAGTAGAGCTCTGAAATTTTCAACATAAGTAGTTTTGGCCTTCTAATTGTACCTATGACAAACAGAATGTTAAAATTTTAGTTAGTTCCTTTTCAATTAATTTTGTTAATTAAATTTTTTTACAAAGCGATTTCAAATAGAGGTACAGCTCTGGAAATTTCAACTTAAGTACCCTTTCTAATTTTGCTTTTCAGTAACAAGTGTTAAAATATTCTCAAAGGGGTGTTGTATTATTGTAATAAAGGGATTTTTTTCCCCTCAACATAACTTTAACTATTAAGGGTTTACGCAGCAATTAGTTTTTAGTGAGTGTAGAAAGCTTGTGCTTACGTAGCAATGAACCTTTAAGCGAGCCTATGCTTTCATAGCAATGAACCTTTCAACGAGTGAAGTAAGCCTCTGCTTATTATGAACTTTTCAACGTGCGAAATGAGCTTGGTCTTGAGTAGCAATAAACCTTCCTCTGAGCGAAGCGCCAAAAGCTGGGACCTATACACCAACGACGGATCTCCGCAACGCTAGGCCACGCAGCTAGCTAAAAAAAATTCATATGGTAAAATTCCGTCACGGGTATTCAGCTAGTTTTATGTATAAAACGTTAAGAATGTATTTTGGAATTTCCTTTGATCATAAGAGTGCCAATTTTGCTGTCACGGCAGAACAAAATCAAAATGTGGTTATTCAGATTGAGAAATGAAATAGTAAAGGCTACATTTTCAATCACCTTTTGTATTTGAATTTAACTGTCAGAAACTAACTTTATATCAAAACTACTAAAGTGAAACATATTTTGCCAATAAAAATTATGATTTGATAACGATACACGGTAATTTGAATTTCCAAATAACACTTAATTTCTTAGAAAGTCAAAAAAATACTACCATATTATTAAAATTAATGTCTCAACGCTTCATCATCAATCTCTGTGAAACAGCTTCTAACAAACGGAAACAAATTATTTTCAAAAGTAAAGGAACAACTCGACAATCCCTCGCTTTGACTTTACAATAACTAATGTAGTATTCTTTTTGAGCAAAATTAAATGGAAGTTTCGCGAATTGTTTACGAGAATGGAAATAAATGTTTATTTTTAAAAGGCAATTCAAGCGAGAAGGGAGAATGGGACAAACTTGCTAACAACTAAAAGTTTGAATGCGTGATTGGAAAATATGCAACAAAGTATTCCAAGTTCTGTTGCTGATATATTTTTATTTTAGAATACAAATGCCATGTATTTTAGTTATTTTCATCTGCTTTTGATGGGTTTGGCTTGATTTGTTTTACAATTATTCCTGGAAATAAGCTTAAAAACTTTAAAGCTATCTTCGTTGAAAACTTCCGTTGCATGCTTATAAATATTCGAACTCTAATAAGTTTAAATCATAAAGTGCGTTAATTAAATATTTGCAAACGATTTCAGAGAAAATTGTTGTCGTACAGTTTTAAAAAATTCTTTTTCTCGGTTATGTATAAAACTTTCAATTCCTGTGTTTACATAAAATCGAATTCCAGAAAATTAAGGTAAAATTATGAATATCCAATTATTTTGAAAATTATAGCTGTGCTTGGAATGAAATTTTTATTTGGGAACTTTGAACTGCGAAGCAAAGTATAATAATTTATCGAATGCATTTTCCTAAAAATAAAACTTTAAAATTGTAATTCGCAGCTACTTCAAAACCGAAATAATCAGTTAAATAATGTATTATTTGTTTAGAACGAGAATCTCTTTTTAAGAAAAAGTTACCCATTGCGACACTGTTCACCTCTTAAACAGGAGTCCCAGAATAAAAGACATTAAAGAGATTTTAAATTGAAATGCATTTGCTATAGTAAAAAACATAAGTGCACCATTCAAATCTTAAGAACTCAGATAGAAAGAGGCGAGAAAACATCTTCAACAAACTTCCGGTAACACTTAACGTAAAAATCCCCCACATTTTAACAGCTGTTACTTTTACTAACAGAAGCGAAAAATTCATACTGAATTATATAAATAGTTGAATAGGTTCCCATTTATAAATTTTTTTTCTTTTCAGTTCTAAGAATCTATCTTTTGTATATTTTTTTTTCTTTGCTGGCTTTGAAGTAAATACTTTCTCCTCTGCCTGCTTGTTAAGAAAATATTTTTCTTAATGTATGGTTTCGTCTACACTAATTTAGTTAAAACCCCACAAAGTAGGTTTGAGTTCTGTAGAAAGTATCAGAAGTCAAGTTTCAATTTGCTAAGCCTTAACTATGTTTCGGTTTTAAATTTCACAAAGAAAATAGCAACACAGTTTTTGAAAAATAAAAACTGATAATTTATTCTCCGTCTCAGAGGCTTAGAAAACTCCTTTAAACAACATTGAACTCGTTATCAAGCTTTAATAAAAGCTTCATTGCGCACAACTTCAGGTAAAGTGATAATTCCGGCATCGCGAAAGCAAGTGCTGAGCTCCTCTCAAAACAGCTCTCCAACTAACTCAAAATTCAATTTCCTGATGGTTTTTAGAACTAATCATCGCCAAACTGGCCATTTTTCAAAAAATTCATTAAAATATGAAAACGAAAATGGTAAATTACATCAATCCATGGCCAATATAGATGAAGTGATTAGCATGAAATATTATTGAAAGTTGTGCGATGTTCCACACGCCTAGTTATCTTCGTTTTGATATCTTTGAAATCGCTTTTCCGCCAATTCCAAATTTTTTCGTTTTTTGATTATAAATAGTTAATCCTAATGTATCTGTGGCAACCAAACGGTATAGTGGTTAGCGTGCTAGCTTCTAGACCGTGAAGTTGCGGGTTCAAGTCCCGTGTTAGGCATGGGTGTTTGTAAATAAATGTTATCTTGTCAAATGACGAATGTTTCGGCGCATTATAGCCCTCGTGTTGCTGACGGCGCCAAATAATCTGAAAACAACCAACCAACCTAATGTATCTGTAAAGTTTTTCTAATTTTTTATATACAATGAAAAAAAAACATAACGTTAAATTATTATACAATATACCAGTTTTAAACTTATTCTTAAATACTAAATGTTAGTGAATTGTGAAACTAAAAACCAAATCCCAGTAAATAACATACTTTAATTCTAACTACCAAATATCGATCAAATTTATGCTTAAACACCAACTACCAATTGTGTAGCTATCATGACCTGTGTAGCTAAATACCAAATAATAATAAAATGGTCACCTAAACACCACAACTACCAAATTTCATTTAAATATATTCCATAATCCATAACTGAATATAAAAGTACTAAGAATCGAAAACACCTCAGTTCACAGGATTAAAAAAGAAATCGTATTCTGCAAAAATTCAATTCCTTGTATTATTTTAAATTGGAACATTCAATTTACCTTTTGCAAGAATATAACATTCCGATCTCCCCCACTCATACCCTATTACCCCTGATAGAGTACTTAATTTACTCCCTGATTAACGACCAGAAAACTTATTCCAGGCAACGATCTCTTGCGTTCAAATATTTTATCTCACTGTTAGCACTTCCAGAAAAGCTAAATCATATTTAAATTTTAAATTTTTTTAAGCTGCTTTCACATCAGCGAAAGTTATGGCACATAATTACGGGGCTAAACGGTTTTTGGTAGTGCAGTTAAATAAGGACTTCAGAGCTTAATCGAAATTTAATAGTACGTATAAATTGGGTTTCGCTTATATTTTTAAACCAATGTGAAGGAAAGATGGTGACAAATGTTTGTATAGTTATTTTTTATTTTGTTCTTTTTGTAATATGCTAAAAGGATATTAATTTAAACTTATTTGTGAACTATCTCACTTATTAATACCAGCACAAGGATTATTAACAATAAAATATTAAATACCTGCGGTAAGTTATTTGATCGTTGAGGACTTTTTAAACTAGGATTTATTTTATATCCAACTTCTATAAATGACGCTTCTTTGCCATATCAATTCAAATATTTTAATAGTATGAAAATACGTGTATTTTCTAATAATATCAAGGAATAATATTAACATACAAAATTCATAACTCGGTTTCTCTCTCTCTCTCTCTCTCTCTCTCTCTCTCTCTCTCTCTCTCTCTCTCTCTCTCTCTCTCTCTCTCTCAAGCATATAAATAATTTACATTAAAAACTTTGTTTCTATGGATTAATTTTTCATTAATATTAGATATTACAATGAAAATACAAAGAATTTGCGCTTATTACGTTTCTAAGCTTCCAAACTATGAGTACAGCTACTCACCACCAAACGGTAAATAACTGTTTAAAAACCCTGTAGAAATTCATTCTTCATATAAGTTAAGGCCGACCAAACGGTATAGTGGCTAGCGTGCTGGCTTCTAGACTGCGAAGTTGCGGGTTCGAGTCCCGTGTTAGGCATGGGTGTTTGTAAATGTATGTTGGCTTGTCTAATGACGAATGTTTCTTCGCATTATATTCCTCGTGTTGCTGACGGCACCAAATAATCTGAATACAACCAACCAACCATATAAGTTATGTAATTGATTTTTTTCTTCGAGTAATCTCCCATTTCATTGCACATTGCGTGATATTACAAGACCCCTTTGAATCATCCTGAAGTTTTTTTTATAGAATATAAAACATACTAATAGATTATGAATTAAATGTTCTGCAGGGGAAAAAAGTAGCCTAAACTGTTAAAAAAAAATCGACTTTAAAGGAGTTGAACTATATCCGATAGCCAAATGTGACAAAACTTGTTTCTAATGCACATTGTGTCACTCATGATCTCGTATTTATACTTTATGCGGTGGTTTTTGAGCACCCTGCATATAATTCATATTCCTTAAAACATAGAGGTCCTGAAGTTACATCTTAAGGAGAGGTTAAAAACTGAGGATTATTTTAAAATGATGAAAATAATAATTTATTTTATGTGCAGCTATTAAATATATGAAAAAGTGACCCCTGAAATAGGAGTCCGAGTCCTTTTTCGTTTTTTTTTTTTTGTTTTTTTTGTTTTTTTTTTTTTTGTTTTAACTTTTAATTACCCATTTGTTAACATAGGGTAATGAAAGTATTGTTTTCGATCAAATAAAAATCGATTTCTTTGCATTTCTCCGAGTTTCGGAACATTCTGGTTTCAAAAAAGTGTTCTAGGGAAAATGTAGGTCTGGGTTCTGTGTGGACGTGGCCAGTATAACTCCCGAACAAATTTACTTACGATGTAAAAATTTGGTGTGCGGGTTAGAAATAGCCATTGTGCTTACCAGTAAAGTTTTCGGCAAAACTACGTATGCGCATAAGGTTGAAATCATGAAAAAATCATGTTCTTCAGCAATTGCTAAAAATGACTCTAACGATTTTGATTAAAGTCTCAGTGCTAATTTCACTTAAGGTATTCTAAACGTCCCCAACTCCGAAATTCAAGTAGAAATACGAGAAAAAAAAGTTGAAAAATTAGTACTTTTAATACAGAGTTTTCTGCCCCATCGCCCATCAACATTTGATTGTCTTCTGTTACACACACAAGAAAGGAAAATGTAATGTCTATCGAATATAATCGTCAATATCACCATTTTGGTTGAGGGGGGGGGGGGTTTCTGGCTCATATACAAATTATTACCAAAAATATCGCCAAACTGGCTATTTTTTTATTTAAATGATAGAAAACATGAAAACGGTAAATAACACCACTTAAAATTTGAATGCAATTACCAATATTATAGTGCAATTGAAAGTTGTGCGATGTTCCACATCCCTAATTTATTTTCAATTTCTCCCAAAAAAGAAACTGCAGATGAAATCTTGAATGGTTCTAGTATATCCTTATGCCCTTTTTATATCTCGTCTGACAGTACAAAATTACTTCCTGTAGAAATACTTTCTGCAAGTATTCTTACCTTCGTCACTCCAGTAAACCTTTATTTTGACAGCCCGAATATCCAACAAGACTGAAATCACAAGAGCTCAAAATCTCAACATGATATGAAATCCAACTGCCGGAAATCCCAAAGAACATCGGACTGCTCAAAACCAGGACATGCAACGATTTACGAAAAATCAATATTTCTTATTTTCAAATATTTAATAGTAATGTTTGAATAGTATTGATTTTATTAAGCACAAACGCTGTCTACCACTTTTTAAATACCAATAGCGACAAGTGAATAACTTGCACATTTAAGATTGCTTTCATTTGATTGCTTTAACTTTCAATTATCCTCCTATTAATGAAGGTATTGCAACCTCAAAAAATTCAATTTTGTTGCACTTTTACACATTTTGGAACGTGCATAATTAAAAATAACTGTCTAGAAAAATGTCTGTCTGTCTATCTGTCTGTCTGTGGTCAGCATAACTTCCGAACGGATTTATCTACGATGTTCATCTTTTGTACACGGTTATTAGTGATGGTCATGGTACCTGTTTCATTACAATTACGCATGCGCATAAAATAGTTGCCTTTGAAAAAAAAATTATGTTTTTCAGCAATTGGGGGGGGGGGGGCAAAAAATAATAAACGGCTCTAATGATTTTGATCAAATGGCATGGCAATGCTTTTAAGGAACTCTTAACATTCCCACCTCAGAAACTCTCTTAGAAATGCAATTAAGGAGTAAAAAGTTTTTTAAAAAGTCTGTCTTTGACACTGAGTTCTCTTCCCGTGAGCATTAATCATGAATTTTATTCTCATGAATTCGATTCCGTTCCACTTACAAGAAAGTATAATCTACTAGTTTTCGATAAGTAAATCGCCGATTTTGCCATTTTTTGGATGTTTTCTTGTTGGGAAGAGGGGAGCGGGTAGCAATGAAGAATTATTGGCCAGAATATCATGAAACTAACAATTTCTTTTCTGAAATTAGTGCAAATAAAAAACGAAAACGATAAATTACTCCAATCCATGTCAAATTTAGATGCATTAACCAGTATTAAAATGAAATTGAAAGTTGTGCTATGTTCCGCAGACCCTAGTTTAACCCTTTGCAATCGAGAGGTGACTGGTGATTGGATGCCGCCACTCGAGAGGACCACTAGGTTTAATGCGGAGATTCAATGCAAGGCCAATGACTGTGTTTAGTTTCTTTGAATCGGATCTGTAACCGAGAACCAAGCCAAAAGTGGCGGGAAACAACTCGAGTTGCTGGTTCCTCCGCTCGAAAAAGGCCTCGAGTGCATATATGCCTCGAGTTCATCCAAGTTAGATATTATATTCATTTTCTGAAATATATAGGATTCCTTAGGTTTCCACTACGTGGTTAACTTGCGGGTTTCTCTTTTCTGTAGTTCTGTCGTCTACATATGCTCATTTTTGCTTTTATTGCATGTGCTAATTTGTGTTAAGTAAATTAAATGACGTGAAAAAGGCTGGGAAAGAAAATATGCTCATGAAATTTTAGAAAAAAAAAACTTATTATTCATAAGGGCACTTGTATTTGTATTTAGATTTTTCCAAATTTTTCCAAGCCTTTTTTTTTTACCTCAATTCACATTAACCAGAATAAAATATTAAAAATTTAGTGCATAGATTCTTACAAATATAATAAAAATTAAGAGCCAAAGTTAGACCTTAAGCAGTCAAAAAACAGATATTAAAATATGAATCGTAAAAATATTTTAAATTTGAAATCCCGTCTGAGTTTCTTCGTCAGGGGGCTTGAACCCTTTTTAATGGATAATAGTTCATTCTAAAACTTTTTTTCACTTTTTTCGTGGAACATAGATGGCAGTGCAGTTTTAAATCTTTTATGCGGGGCTATTTTGCTGGACTAGGTTCTTTTCGAATCAAAAGGTTATAAACTTTGGACGACAGCGATTTTTTAAGTTTGGTTTACAAGGTACGTTTCATCATAGTATTTGTGAATATTTTTGACTTCTTGTCTATCCGATTGGATGCGTAGGGGCTTGAATGCGACTCATATATTTTATCATTCGCATTTCAGAAACTCATCCATTGAAATCCAGACTGGGGAAGAAATTCAGTTGGGATTTCAAATATTTTTAAGATTCATATTTTAATACCTGTGTTTTGGCTGTTTAAGGTCTAACTTGAGCTTAATTTTTATAATATTTGTAGCATGGGCACCCCCAGGAATATTTGCCAGGGGGTGCAAGATTAGATTTTTATCAAAATCATTAATTTGTTTAGAAATGTTAATTAATAATTATTCATTATAAATTATACTCTTTGAGAATAGTTAAAATTCATGGTATATATTTTTGAAAGCGCAACCCTGTTATAAAGAGGAAAAAACAGGTACAAAATAGTAAAATATATATTTTCGACGATTTTTTCACCATCTAACTAGATCTCACGGCATTCAAGAGACTGTGTTTAGAATAGAGGAACTCGAAGCTGCAAAAATACAGAAGAGTAAAACTTTTTATTTCTTCCAAGTTTCGGATATAAAGAAAAAAAAATTCAAAATGAAATACGAAGGCAGTATTGAATTCTAAAAATAGATTTCAAGATAGTACATCTGATGACTTCAAAAACAAAATATTTTCCTAGAATTTTGAGAGTTACACAGGAAATGATTATACAATAAAAAGAATAAATACTTCTACTCATCAGTCTCTAATAATCTTAGACAACAAGCGTCAGAAAATCGTCACGCAAGTAGCTATAAAAAACGACATAGGAAAGAAACAAAAGACTAAATTAATAGAAAAAAAAATTGCTCATTGTAACATAAAAGTATAAACGGCATATGTGCTTTTTTTTCTTCTAGGAAGTTACATCTTTTACCAAAATTTTTTTTTTTTATTATTTTTAAGAGCCAGGAGGGGGGGGGGTGCAAGTGCACCTCCTTGCACCCTCCTGTGGGCGCCCATGATTTGTAGGATGGTATTGCACATTCTATTTTCATGTGGCATCACGCTGAGGGTGTGTGTGTGCGCAATGGTTTTCTAACATCTTATATAATTTTAATTTAAGTTTAAAAGTTTTGATGTTTCTACAATAGATTTTTATAACTTTAATGATTTTGATAGGGCATAGATTGGTGTAATGGAATCTTATGACATGAATTGGTGTAATTTACCGTTATTGTTATCTTATTTTAATTAATTTTTTTTAAATGCCAGCTTGGCGATATTTTTAGTGATAATTATTAGATTGACAGGGAAAAAACATCAAAATAGCGAAATTGGCTGTATGCTTTTCTATAACTATGACGTATCAGTTCCCGGCAAGGTACTTAGATCCCCGCCCAAAAATTGAAAGAAAAAAAAAAAAAAAAGAGCATCAACGCAACACAATACTAGTTTCGCCTCCAATGAAATCCATCTTTTTTTTTAAATCCTTTATATTAACTTCTATTTTGTGTGTGTGTCAATGATAGGCAATTCAACGGACGCTTAATTTACCCCCTTGTCGTCATCCAATCGGGCTGAAACTTGACAGATACAAAACGATACAGAACGATACAGAAACTTGACGATGACAATGCATTCTATCAAATTTTGGGGCTGTTACTGTCTCTAAAAGGTCTCTTTTACGGAATACATAAACCAACTTGCTATATCCAATCGCGATGAACTAATATTTTACTGACAATGGATAATTCCCGCATTTTTTAAAAACGAATGAAATTGATTTATATTTATAAAGAATTTCTTTCTAATTCTAAATATTCAAATAAAAGTTATTTAAAAAAAAAAATTAGTTATTTAAATATTAAGAACAGAAAATAAGCAAAAAACCCTCAAATTGCGATCCGCTCAAAACGGGCCGATTTTGTGTATGACTTCAAGAAACCCGAAAGGACGTAATCCCTTCGCTCCGTTTGTTATGGTGAAGTTTCTACCACAAAGTGTCAACTATATACTCTGTGGTTTCTACTTAGTAGTTACCGTTTCTAAAATATGTTTGGTCTCCTATTTTGTAGGCATTTGTTTTTTACTTAATTGCAAAAATGGAACCTGGTTTTGTAAGAAGCCAATCGGACAATTTGCCAAAAATTGACTTGACAATGATGGTTGTCTATTTCAGCACGAATATGGATTTTGTAACAGCGGAAATCCGTGGCGTAAAAGGCAATAGGTAAGATTCCCTGCTTTAATTAACTTGAATTGTTGGAATTAATTGGTATAAAAAATTTGGTGGGAAAATATAGGTATTTTTTCGTTAAAGGGGGCCGTTTTCCATATCCAAGTCTGGTACGGATTTTGCGCCAAGGTGATTTTTGCCAAAAATGGCTGCCCCACCATTTTTTTTTAATGACAAGTGAACATAATTTGGCGTGGTTTTATGTAAACAATTTTTGGCGCAGAATCCGTACCAGACTTTGAATTTTAACCCATTACTCTGCACTTGATGTTTACAAAATTTAGAATAGCTTTCTTAACATATAGCTTGTTTTAGACTTAAAAGGCAAACATTCTTTAATTTTCCTAATATAAAAATTATCATAAATGTAACTTTCTTCAAATGATCTTCGCAAACATAACATACAGTCTTTGTCGACATTGGCATACACTTTTCATTGTCCCTCTTCATCGCATGGCACCACTTTTTTCGCGTATTTTCATTCCGTGGTACGTAAATGAAAATTTTGTCAGGAGTTGTTATGGTTGTGCTTTTGCACATTGGCACGATACAATATTTGTAGAAAATGTTAGACATTTTAAGAAAAAATCAATCAAATAATATGAAAACAAAAGGACGAGAAGACAAGTATTTGAATTTTCCATGATAACAACGTTTTAACAGCCGCAACCGACCTATGGAGATATTTAGGCAACGATGACGTCACAATAGGTCTGTTTTCCCGCAAAAATCTGACAGGCAAATTTAAAATGCAAATTTTTTTGGAAAAAAAAGCGTGGAGAATAGAAATTTTTTTTGCTAATGGTCCTTTCGAGACATTTAGAATCGAATCTTTCTGGTTCCAAATATTCAAACAAAAGTTCTTTAAAAAAAATTAGTTATTTAAATATTAAGAAAAGAAAATGCCCCAAAACCAAGCCAAAACCAGTCCGATCAAAACGATCAACAAAGTCCGTGACGTAAAGAGGCCCTATCACTTCTATGATTATCGTGAGGTTTCTGACAAATAGTTGGTGTTGAAAGAGTTGGCGTTGGTAGACCATTGCCACATTCTGTACAGGTTGGCGTGATTTGCGAGAAACTTACAAATCTGGTTTCCACTACTGCCTTTCAAGCCAAGATGTTTGCGAAGCCTTGACGTCCCATTCAATGCCAACAGAATGAATCGTTTTCTCGCCAATGTCTAACAAGGCAATTGATCGCAAATTAAAAAAAGAAAAGGCGCATTGAGAAGAAATTTTTATGTTTATAGCCTTTTCGAAACATTTAGAATTGAATAAAAAAATATTTAAAAAAATGCCGGAATTATCCATTGTTGAAACTCTTTCTTGTTTGCCCAATTTTTTTTTAATAAATAAATAATAAAATTACTTTAAGCAGGATAAATAAGTGACATTTGGATGTGAGAGCATAAATTCATGTCCATTTTTAATAAATAAATTTTGAAACGTAGTTTGATGAATATAAAAATTGGCAATGCATACAAAGGAATTAAATTAAAAACTTTATTTTTTACTTTCAGTTACCCATATGTATTACATAGGGTAATGAAAGTATAGTATTCGGTCCACAAAAAAATCTGTATTTATTTACGTTTTGGACAAGCTGATTTTAAAACAGTGAGCTATACTAAACTTCAACTTAACTTGACATCACTAGACGGTAGATCGTCAGTGCTCATAGGCAATTAATCCATTTTGGCGGCGTGAAAGCATAATGCTCGCAAACCAGAAGGCTATAAGGTTTGGCGAGAATTATGTCTTAATGGATTAATTGCCTATGAGCACGGTGAAGATCTATCGTCTAGTGATGTCAAGTTAAGTTGGAGTTTAATATAGAAAAAATCTCTATCTTACTCTCTCTCTCTATGTGTGGTCATCATAATTCCGGAACAAATTGGGCCTACGATCTTCAAATTCGGTGTGCAGGTTGGTGATGACACAAGGACCTACCATTAAGGTTTTCATCAAAATCACGCATGCACATAAGGTAGCTGTCATTGAAAAAATCATGTTTTTCAGCTATTGCTAAAAAACGGTTCTAACGGTTTTGTCCAAAATCGATGTGGTAAAGCATCTTAAAGTGTTCTAATCATCCCCAAATCCGAAATTCCAGTTAAAATGTTTAATAGCATAGAAGGTTAACCCTTACAGGACCATAAGATGTCCAAGACTAAATATGCCAATACAACACAATATTTTAGCTATTGTGGGTGTAAAGTAAGAGAATATCACCAGAAAAACATAGCAGGGTGTATAGGTTTCCTATAATTTCATGGGAAATATTTTCCCTATGGACCATAAAAGTAAATAAACGAAGAGTTAGGTTTATTATATCGGTATTTTATTTATTGCTTTGTAATACAAAAAATGTAATAAAAATTATCAGAAAAGTAAAATAAATAGTTAGTTATGATATTGTGGTGACGCAATAAGTTCATCCAACTTTCTTTATTCGTCAACCATTTTCGCGAAGTGAAACTTTCGTTTGCGAACCAAAACTAGAAACTGTCGATCAAAATCTTCAGCAAATGAAAGTAATACTAAAACTTGACTTAGCCAATCACCGCAGAAAGTAGGTGTGGCTAATTCATTCCTCTCAGTGATCTGAACCGAAAGGACATCACTTCTAGCTCTGATTCAAATGCTAAAGGACTTGGGCTCCTTCTTTTCAAATATTCCTTTGTCTTGTATGTAGCGTGTGTTGTGTGGAGATTAAAGTCTTAAAATGCTCCTAAAATCCTTCTGATACTTGACTCAAACATCATCACTAACAGTATATAACAGCCAGACCTCCATAATATTCTACGAAACAATTTCGTTTACTTGTGAAGCACAAGTGGACATTGCACATAACACATTTATTATGTGTCCTATTTTCTATACATTTTTTTATTATTATTATTATTATTCGTTCAGAAACACATTTACCTCCTTGGACATACGTTTTATTTTGACATTCAGTAAAAAAAAATATCGATTCAATAATAATTGAACAATCGATAACGATTTTTGAAGAAGGGAAAAATATTTCCCTTGAGCGTGAAAGGGTTAAAAAACTAATGCCTTTAACACAGAATTCTATTTCATTGAGCATACCTCATCAGCGATCATTTTTCTCCTCTCTTCAGTTTTACTTATAAGAAAAGATAATATAAGAATTATTGAAAAGTATATCGCCAAAATTATCTATTTGGCGAAGTTTTTAGGACCCATACAAGAATTAAGGTAAAAAATATCGCCAAACTGGACATTTTTTCTAAATGAATGATGAAAATATAAAAACGGTAAATGACACAAATTGACATCAGTATTATAATGTAATTGAAAGTTGTGCGAAGTTCCACACCTCTATTTTATAAAAATATCACATATTTCAGTTATACAATCTGAGGAAAGAACAAGTTTTTAATCTCCATTCAAAGAATCCACAAAACAATCAACATTCTTATCTTGACAAGAACAGCGAAAAGCTATTACGAGCCTGAGATCAAATTGTATGCTGAAGATTAACTATCCGGGACTGATTTCTCGACGCGCTGCAATTTTTTTCCAATCCTCTTTACATGTTTCAATGTCTTCCGGAGGTCATTTCAAATCTTGCGTATGCAGTTTTCACAGTGTTCCAGATACTTATTAACTTAAGGTGGGTGATATATAATTTAAAAGTATGTTATTGAGACATTTCTTTGAAAGGAAAAAAAAATATATCATTTTGTAAATGCTAACTGATGAATGCAGATTCCTATTGGAAATCTTGTAATAATAACCTCAATTCCTTTTTTTTTTTTTTTTTACGGATGAACTATATTATATTTGGTTCAGAAGATTTTGTGTTCGGAAGATATTGCCGATAGTCAACAGTATTTATGAAAACTTAAATCCAATTACTGCATGATGTGTTTTAACTTTTGTTCTTCAATATTTTAAAAAATCTGCAGCGAAGTTAAAGGTATTAGAATTTTCAACGATAAGCATTTTAAAAGTACCAGCCATTTTCCAACGAGGAAGTTTATCGTTACCTTATGTCTGTGAACCATGTTTTTAAATCAAATTCCAGTGTTGATTGAAACTAAGTGATTCGAAGCTTACCAAATCACCTCAATCAATCATCGACTTCAAAATACACGATGCAGTTAGTTGCTGACTTCGAAATACTGCTGAACACATTCCTCGTCATCGGAATACCATTTTACGACAGCACACGAAAGGAAACCAAGGATCTCAAGTCAGTGGTGAAACTGGGCTTCAAAATTCTTTTGGAGCTATTCTTCACTTCGTTCGGAACGTATGTGGTGCTCAACTGCACCCTCGGATTCCCGAAAAGGAATCTGCTTTTTAAACTGACCACGTCGGCCATGAGTCTCGCGATAATGTCTCTCAGAATGTACGTCTCACTGAATCGAACCAACGTGCTTCGGCTGATTCGTGAACTGCAGAGATTCGTCATCGTTCACCAGAAGCAACCTTACGCCACTAAAAAGAATGAACTTATCCGTACTTGCTCATTCAGCATTGCCTTTCCTCTTGTAGTAAGCCTGGTGTGTGTCCTGATCATGTTTCAGAATTATGAGGATATCCGGTATAATCTGAGGCCCAACGTGCTCTTTAACGTGGAGAAGAACCCCGTGACCATACTGCCAATTCTACTGATATACAGCGCCACTTATACCTTGCATTTCTTCGTGGTGCCCACTTTGTGCATGACGCTGTTCCACTTCATATTCGCGGCCTATACAGACGCCCTGAAGCAAATAATTGTAGAGATTCGCCAGAACTTGGTGGAACGTACGTCTGTGGAGAATATAGAGAGGGGCTTGATGGCCGTTGCTGGGGCTTCAAGAGTCCATCAGGTCATCGAGGATGTCTTGTCACCAGCAGTGTTCCTCGAGTACATCCTAGTGTTTGCCAACTTCCTCAATCTGGTGACGCTTAACGTGGTGAACTTCGAAAACACGGCAGGTGGCGTGGTAAGGACTGTTGGATGCTTGTTCGTGTTCGCTTGGACCACCGCCTCCTTCGTGCGTTTAACTCTCATGGGATCGGAGCTGCTGGAAGTGTGTAATATATGGATTCTGGTTCGGCGAGACGCGGTTAAGAGCTGCCTGCTGAATGGAAATGAAGACGAGGCTCTGCCTTTGCTCCTGTTTGGATCTGCCTCCAACCTGGACCTATCCTTCACAGGATGGGGCATGTTCCAGTTGGACAGAAGCCTCCTGCTGTCGATGGTTGGTGTCATTGTGTCCTATGGTGTTCTTATAGCTACGACTTAGCTCCATTTATCTCCTAAGACACGAGAGTCCAAGTCAGTTGTAATGCCCTGTGTGCAAGAATATTTGTATCTTTCAGTCAACTTCCTCCATCTGGGTTATTGTAACACAAACTTATTTCATATAATCGGCATCATTAGAAGAATTTCGAATGCTTGTTTGTGCGTCGGATGCTTTCCGATACTGCTCGATTATTCTCAAAATATTTTGTTTTATATTGAAAATATTATCAACAAGTTTCTACACCGGATGATGTGAAGCATAACTGATCATGATGTCAAGCTGAATCGAACTGATCAACACCGATTTATCGAAACGCCCCTTATTGTTGATCGGTGATCGTTAATGAGTTTTGCTTGAGGCTAAATGGTTCCTACCATTGGCATAGTACTAGTGGATGCAAATAGTTAACAGAGTCATAGCTTTTTTACTTGTTGATATTGGGGGCATGGTGCAAACTCAAAAATAAAGCAAAGAATAGTATTGAAGTTACATTTTAAATGTTAATATTGAAATTGCAAATTCGTGCTCATGCAATTTTAACAGTCAGACTTCAATTAATCAGTATTTCTAAATACAAGCAGGGCTAAATTTGGCAATTATTTTTATTTTTCTCTCCTACAAATTATGGCGTCCGTCCTTCTGTAAAGGGAACAGTTCTGTATCTACCAATACTTCATCCATAGTTTCTTCACCAAAATGTATGGTAAATAGTTTGTGGAGGACATGTTCTGGTGCATTCACACAAATGCAATAGCAATGGGAAATCTCAATCATCAGCATATGGTGTTTTCTTGAGTTCTTTTCTCAGAGGACATTCCATTCCAGGTCATCCATACCACCCAACTTGAGATTTTTCCCATCCTGTTATAAAATATCCGTGCCCCACGTGGTACCAAACTAACCAATAATGTACAGCCTTTTCCTCATTCTAAATTGATTCTTGTTAAAGTAACATCTCTGTCTCACACTCGGCTACGAAAATTCATGAGCACCAGGCATGCGGCCTCATTGCTCCTCCACAAAATTTCTTATCACATGTACTTAATATGATTTAGTTTATTAGTTTTGAAATAGAATGTAGCCAGGTAAATAGTATAATTAAATTGTTTTCTTATCAATATCCATCCCATGATTTATCCAATATTTCATAACAAGAAAACAACCTTCTGATAGTCATTTTACAGGGATCTTGTTAAGTATCCCTAACATTACCAACACGCAATTCCCCGGCAAGTTAATTGAATCTAAATCATGGCATTCTTTACTCTTGTTTGCCTCGGCTGGCAAGTTTTAATTATTATTCTCTTCTTGTTTGTTTAATTTTTTCCATTTTGTAAAAATATTATATTGTCCATAATAACAGTCATTGTGTTCTTTCATATAGCTGTGGCATAGCTTATTTGGCTGTTACATCTTTGTAGCAATAGGTTTGCGAATCATCATCAGTTTACAATGTTTCCAATACAATCGAAAATGCCTGATTATATGCAATATCCACTGAATAGTTTTAAATCTCTTTCATACCTTTGTTTCCCAGTGATTCATGCTACTTTTTTCTCCTTTAGATTTAATTAATTTGCATAAAGAATTTTTTAATTATATACCCGAATAGCTTATAGTTTATTAGTTTCAGGTTTTATATCAGTAGTTTAATGTATAATCCATAACGGAAAATATTTTTGAGGGGAGCGCATTGAACCCTAACCAGCACCCTCTCCTTCTTCGGGTATGTGGCCCTATTTTGGATTCTACAAATATGGAATGTATCCAAGAGGGGTGGGATCTAGAGATCAAAACCGTCACGAAACATTTTCCATTACCCATTAAACTTCATGCATTAAACTACTAAATGTGATAAAGTATATTCGGGCTTATAATTTTGAACTTCTTAACAAAAAAAAAACAATGGCAATTAACTGGTTGATTTCTCACAACTCCTACCATTTTTGTGCAATTGGGTAAACATATTTTTCCATCTCTCCTCCCTCTCACTCCCTTTACCGAAATGAAAGTCTAGTTACAGCCTTGCCACAAATTACTTAGAATTCACTTAATTTATGCTTCGTCTTTTTCCTCTGACTTAATTGTATTTTATGTGTTAACAACGTAGAAGTTGATTGATATCATAAATATTTGTTTTTTCAAAGTAGATAACAAAAAAAATCTATGAAACAATACTGTGCAGGGATATTCTCTGACTGACGTACGAGACATATAACAAAACTAATGATGAATTTACTAGTTATGTTTTTGTTTACAATAATTTTAGTTGGTGACAAAATAATGTGTAAAAAGTATGGTTTTAACTAGGTAAAATGTACATTTATTACCGACTGACTCCCAGGACAGAGAGAAACAAAACAAAAATTACGCTCAAGACAAAAATTTTAAATTGCCATGAATTTACAAGTACCAAAATTATGAACATAATTAAGCACCAAATTATTTATATGCACTAAAATTATAAACCGAAATTATGTATAGAAACATTTGTAAAGATGTTAATAATACTTTATATCTATCAAAATTTGTACAACTTTTTTTTTTTTTTTTTTTTTTTTTTTTGCTCCGAATATTCGAAACCTGGTGCATGGGACATACTAATTTAACAGGAAATAAACAGGGATATTTTACAATTGCAACGGTTGCAAACTTTGTTATAAAAATTATGTACTTTATACTAGTTATTAGTCAAATGGGTCACGATTTCAGAACATTTTAAGCTAAGTTTGCAAAAAATTGTATGTTGTTCTGATATTCCCTCTTGGTACCTTTTAATAATTTATTCTTTTTCGAAAAAGCAAAAACTATTGACATTTTGGTAATAAAAGTTCCCTAAAGTATTTTAAAAACTATATTATTCGTTTATATTTAATCTCTTTTTAATGAATATAGTGATATCTGTATTTCTCTAAAACACTTTAATTTTCAAAATGTTCTCTATTCTACTGATAATAATTACTATTAATGTTTTTCGTGCATTCGTTGCTGCAAAAAATGCCTGTTTTTTATACTCTGCTTCAAAAAAATTAAAGTCAATTAAATTTGTGAACTTCTAATGGTAGAAAAGTTAAATTTTTTACTGTACCATAAAAAAATTTATACTTTCGGCGTTTAATCATCATGGGAGCCGTGGGATTATTTGCAAGTGATGCAAGGTTGCTAGAATTCTGTTTAAATCGTTAATTTTTTAGAAATATTAATTACAATTGAAGTGTTAATTAACAATTATGCAATAACTTTCATTTTGATAATAAAAAGAAAATTCACGGTATATATTTTTGAAATCCTCTCTTCTGTAGGTTTTATTTGGTACCCAACGCAACCATATGTTAAAAAAAAAACTTTTTTTGTTAGCAAGGAAAAACAATAAAAATACACTATTTTTTAAAACGATTTTGTTATTTATCTCTGTTTTTTATTTTTCAATTAGTTCTCGCGGTATTTAAAAGATAGTGTTTCGATCAGAAGAACCAGACGACACAATAAATAAGTCATAAAAACAAAGTTTTTAATATAAATCCTTTATTTGCATTGCCAATTTTTATGCGCAATTGTAACTTATTAAGCTCGGATCGAGTTGTCATAGTGTTTGACCACTTCGAAGAAAACATCCATTCCGAAATATTTACTAACATTTTTTTTTTCCTTCAAAACTTGTTTAATAGATTTTATCCCAAACATGTCTGTCTGCCAAGTTCCAACTCGTTTGGATGATGGCAACAGCAAATAGATTAATTAGTCCTTTGCGTATTTTATCTCGTTTAATCTTAATATGGAAGATTTCAGTCACTAAATATTGCCAATTTTTGCATGTTTGAATTAAACTTGATATCTGGATAATAGAACGTGAATAGAAGCTCATAAGTTTCACGAAAGGCAATAGAAACATGTATAAAAGTGACCATTTAATGTCATACCCAAAACTTGATAGAAAACATAGTCATCGACAATGAATGTATCTTTAAAGATTCATCTTGATTCAGTGGTGGCTCGTGCACTACAGCCGGGCTGTATCTAAATTTATTAGTTCAAAACTAAAATTATATATTTTACAATTTTCTAAAATGAAGATACAATTTCTACGGTAAGTGAAAAAAAATCCGATAAGGGGTTATATTCTTGCCTGAATAATTCACTTGAAAAAAACCGCTTCCAATCAAAGTGATCTTCCTCCGAACATAGCAGCCGTGTGTTCCAGATACGTGTTTCGGGCGGCCGCGTTGCCATGGAAGCCAATAGAAGCCTTCCCTCCACGCAAATGTAATACCCAAGCAACGCAACCGTGTTGTTTCAGTGTGGTGTCAACGTAAAAAACACCAACATGCACAATTTTGTTTAAACGTGGAACTGCAACGTTGTTTTCCCGAGAAAATTTTCACTTTTAACAACGTGGCTGCAATGTTGAGTGCCAATGTTGCTTCAAAGTGGATGTGTCACATTGTTCCCACGTGATAGTGTTCACTTTTACCAAAGTTGTTTAAACAAAGATCTTCCACAAGAGTGTTCAATCTTGATGATTGCCAATGTTGTTTCAAGACACACATCCTACAATGCTGTTTTTACAGCACTAGTTCTTGAGCCTAAGAACTACTGCTGTAGAAACAGTTTTTCTGGAAAGTATGTCTTGAAACAACATTGGCAATCCTCAAGATTGAACACTCATGTGGAAGATCTTTGTTTAAACAACTTTGGTAAAAGTGAGCACTTATCATGTGGTAACAATGTGGACCACCCACGTTAAAACATTGGTCAATGACTTAATATTTGCCAATATTGCTCAATACAAATATATTTGCCAATATATATTTCTCGAGGGGTTATGAAATTAAAATTCAAAATATCATTTAATGTTGCAATTTCAAGCAAAACAAATCCTCTGATTTTTGTATTATAATAATTAACCGGAAAATTCCGGAAGGGAATAAATCCCTCCTCTCTTTCTAAGCGTCTGTTTTGACACATATCTTTTTCATATGAATGTGTTTAGTTTTATTATCAACTGTTAAGTCTAAGTATATGCACTATAAAAACTCTCATTTAATGAAAAAAAATTTCAAGCCAATACTTGAAAATTTTTCCAGTTTTACGAGTTTCCAACTACTGTTACACAATGTATCATCAGCTTTTTTCAGTAGGTGGATTGGTTGTTTTCAGATTATCTGGCTCCGTCAGCAACACGAGGGCTATAATGCGCCGAAACATTCGTCATTAGACAGGCCAGCATACATTTACAAACACCCATGCCTAACACGGGACTCGAACCCGCAACCTCGCGGTCTAGAAGCTAGCACGCTAACCACTATACCGTTTGGTCGGCTTTCAGTAGGTAGAATATCATTTTGTGAAAAATTAAACTTTCCTTTTATATGCAGAGGATTATTCCCTACCAAACTTTAATTTGGTCTAATTAACCACAATTAACAATACTTATAATATCTGCTACGTAATGCACCTGTAATTATCTCAGAAGTAATCAAATTTGAATAAAAAAAAATTTATCCAAAAAAATAAATTATTCATAAAAAAATATTAATCTTTTAGGATGGCAGAACATCATTACATAATGTTAAAAAAAAATCACAGTTTAAGACGTATAAAGTTATTTTTTCAGAAATAACATAACATTAAAATAAGTGTTAATAAAAGGTTACATGTAACTGTAAAAGATAAGGAGTAAATTTATCTATATCAATAATTCCTTTGCTTCAATAAAAACATTTTTACATAAAACTTCTTCTATATTACTTAAAGACCTAAAGAGTTCTGCCTTAGGTCTTTAAGCTCTCAACTTAAGGATAAATATTGTTACGAATTTTGTATATTTGTAAATATTTCGTAGTGTTAATTTTGTAAATAGATAAATTTCTGTACATTTCGCATAAGACAATGCAATGGTTTGTTTCCCAGCAATGAGCCTCCCATCGCTTGATAACGGGTTTTACAGAGGTAACTCTGGGAAGCGAGTTTCAAGGGGCAGGGCGTTTAACATTATGGTAATGGGAATCTCGCCAAATTGGCGAGATAGAGCCAAGTTGGCAACGGTTTTGGCGACTAATTTTTGTCGCCAAATTTGGCCACCATTTGGCGACATTTTCGGTACATGTATCCCATGTACATGTATAAGGACTTTTCGACTCCAATCTGGAAAGTTCTCCAAATGTCTATCTCTGGAAGGTTCACGTATGTTCTCAGGTCACCCTATAAAAGCTCAGGAGAGCGAGTGATGGAGTTAGTTGATTTTGAATCACTGAGTGAGTTGTCTCTCAACGTTCATTGCGAGAGCTGTATTCCTGACTTGAGTTAGTTCTTGGATTTTGAGTCACTGAATTAGTTGACTGGATATACTGAGCGAACTGTATTGCATTGTCTTTTGCGGCGATTTAGCAGTTGTTGTCAAGTTTTTTAACTGCTGTTTTGTGCTCTATTGAGGTGAAAAGATCTGTATTGTGTCTACTAGAACGAGAAGTTCTGGAGCTGTAAGAGAATTGTGAAGATTTATTTTGGAATAAATTTCTGCAAGTTTTGATCTGCTTTGGCGTCAAATCTTTCGAACCCGTACAACGCAACAACTGGTGTCAGAAGTGGGGTTTGATGCCGATTACCAGAGCAATGGCGGAACAAGAGGGAAAATTTCAACAGCTTTTTGCTTTCATGCAAGAAATGGAGAAGAAAATGTCCAAAGGGCAAGAAGAGATGAGAAAAGCCAAGACGAAATGAAAGCGAGTCAAGAACAAATGAAAGCGGGCCAGGAGGAAATGCAAAAGAATATTTCTGCTATCACTGACGGACAGGAGGAATTAAAGAAGAATCTGTTAGCAACTATGGAAGAAAGCGTGAAACAAATAGAAGACAAATTTGAAGAGAAATTCGAGGATGTCGAAAAGAAATGCAATAGTTTAGAAGGGAAAGTCGAGAATGTAGAAGTCAAGTTTAATGATTTGGAGAGAAAAATAGAAATTCTGGAAAAGAAGAATTTAGAAGGAAATTTGGATGAGATAGAAGAAAAGATAGACCAAATGTTAGAGAAGAGACTGTCGAGCAGAACTATTTCGGAAGATTTGAAATGTGTGCTAATTTCCACCAGAACTTCAATCAAGCTTTCGACTTACGATGGGAAATCTTCCTGGCAAGTATATAAAACTCAATTCACAATTGTCGCCAACGCCAACGGATGGGACTCAGTGACAAAAGCCTGCCAGTTAGCTGCATCTCTGCGAGCTGAAGCTGCAGATATTCTACAAACGCTTTCCGAAGAGCAACGCTTGGACTTCAACGCACTCTCAAGTGCATTAGAACTGCGGTTTGGCGAGAAATGTGTGAAAGACTACAGCAGGCTGCAGTTGAAATCACGCCAACAGAAGCCTACCGAAACACTCCAGGAGCTCGCCACGGATGTTGAAAGGCTCTCCCATCTCGCCTTTTCGGACTGCCCCGCTGAAACGAGAGAAATCCTGTCTCTACAGTACTTCGTAGATGGCATCAGGGATGTAGAGATACAGAAGGCCCTACGAATGGCAGATGTCAAGGATTTAAAAAGTGCTTTAGTATATGCCATGAAGTACGAAGCAGCCCAGCAAGCAACTCGTAGAGAACGCCATCCTATCAGGACTGCTACTATACAGGAGCCAGAACAAATTGCTGCTCGTCTGGATGAATTGCAAAGACAAGTCAGTAACTTGAGACGAAATACTCCGGAAAAGAAGCAGAGCCTGAAGTGCTGGAACTGTGGAGGCGACGGCCACATACGGAGAAACTGCCGATCCCGCCAAGACACTGGAGCTAAGACCGCTCCCAGAAGGGAGGAGGAAAACTAAATTCTGGCCATCTCGCGGGGCGGAGGTTGCCAGTTGTTGAGAAGCCCCATCTTAGAGCTCTACAAATTTCTGCAATGAGTGGCGGCAGTAATGGACTCTTCATCATGGGACACGTAAATGGAGTTCCCTGCAATATGATCATCGATACTGGAGCCAATGTGACCATCATCCGGAAAGATTTGGCTTAACAACTGGATGGAAGACTAATCTGGACCCCGCCCTGCGTTACCCTCCAAACTGTGTCCGGCGATAAAATCAACATCCATGGAAAAATGAACATTAACATCACGTTCTGGAGTGCTTCTTATCATCACACGGCATATGTGGCGGACATTATGGACACTTGTATACTCGGACTTGACTTTTTAAGGAAATATAATTTTTCCTTGGACTTTCAAAACAATGAGCTGCATTCAGTTTCTGAAGACATAGCGTTATTTGGAATCAAAGATAGTGAAGTTAAATCCGTACATCAAATAATAGCTCAAAATGACATCACATTACCCTCAAGAACAGAATTATTACTTCCTGGATACATAGCTGAAGATAAAAGTTTCCGATATGGCATAATGGAATACCCTGAAAACCACAACAGCCCCAAAGGAGTACTGGTGTCTTCAACTCTCGTTGACCTTTCAAGGAATGCCATACCTGTGAGGGTCGCCAATGTGAATGATAAAGTGAAAGTTATTAAGAAAGGTGAAGTGTTAGCCACCTGTACTCCCGTAACTTGCATAAATCGAACTACCAATCTTCCAGCCACTGTGTCTTCAGAAAACTTAACATCAGAGCTACTGCAGAATGCAACGTTAAACAACGTAGAAAGAAGTGCTGCACAACTAGTCATCCAAGAATTCCAAGATGTCTTTTCCCGCACATCTTCGGATGTAGGACGAACAAGTTTGACTCAGCATAGAATTGATACAGGAGACCACCCACCTATCAAGCTACACCCAAGACGACTACCGTTTGCCAAAAAGGAATAGGTAGGAAGTCTTCTAAAAGAAATGCAAGATAGCTACGTGATTGAACCTTCAGCCAGCCCTTGGGCCTCTCCCATCGTCCTGGTTCGGAAGAAGGATGGTTCAACTAGATTTTGCGTCGATTATCGGAGGTTGAACGATGTTACGAAGAAGGACAGCTACCCTCTTCCCAGAATTGATGACACTCTGGACATTCTTTCTGGAACCAAGTGGTTTTCGACACTAGACTTAAAGAGTGGATATTGGCAAGTTTAGATACACCCTGATGACAAAGAGAAGACAGCATTCACAACCGGACAAGGACTCTGGCAGTTCAAGGTGATGCCTTTTGGATTATGCAATGCCCCAGCAACATTCGAACGCCTCATGGAAACAGTGATAAGAGGTCTTTCCTACGGAGCCTGTCTCGTTTACCTCGATGACATCATTATCGTGGGGCGAAGTTTCGAGGAACATCTTGAAAATTTTAGGAAGGTACTGCGGAAATTAAAAGAGGCCAACCTGAAATTAAGTCCGGCCAAATGCAAGTTATTCCGACATGAAGTGACCTACCTCGGACATGTCATCTCTGCCGAGGGTGTACGCACAGATCCAGAAAAAGTGTCGGCAGTTAAAGAATGGAGATGCCCCAAAGATGTACATCAGTTGAGGAGTTTCCTGGAGCTTTGCACCTACTATAGACGATTCGTGAAGGACTTTTCTTACATCGCAAGACCCCTTCACAGACTGACAGAGAGCAAGCAGAAATTCTTGTGGACGAAGGACTGTGAGGATGCATTTGACCAACTGAAGGAGGCTTTAACGTCTGCACCTATCCTGACGTATCCTCAGCCCGATAAACAATTCATTCTTGACACGGATGCGAGCAACGAGAGTATCGGTGCTGTTTTGTCCCAAGAAATAGACAGCCAAGAACGAGTCGTAGCATATTGGAGTAAGTGCCTATCTAAACCGGAGAGGAATTACTGTGTCACCAGGAAAGAGTTGCTCGCCATAATTAAAGCCGTAGAACATTTCCATCATTACGTCTACGGCAGGAAATTCCTGCTCCGTACGGATCATGCATCGTTGACCTGGCTTCTAAATTTCAAGAATCCCGAAGGTCAGATAGCCAGATGGATAGAGAGACTCCAAGAGTACGACATCGATATCAGTCATCGGAAAGGATCATCACATGGAAACGCAGATGCCCTATCTAGGAGACTCTGCCCAGAGAGCTGCCGATATTGTTCCAGGGTTGAGGCGAGTTACGGACTGATCAATCCGGTAATACGCCAAGTTACATCTTCAACTTCATCGGATCTAGACCCGTGGAGTGACGGAGAAGTCAGAAAATACCAATTGGGAGATCCTGACATCAAGCCTTTAATCGATTTAAAGGAGTCTTCGAATGCGACACCTACTTGGCAGGACATTTCCACCTTTAGTCCTACGACAAAGCAATATTGGGCCCTCTGGGACTCCCTCCATATTCGAAACGGCGTGCTGTACCGGAAGTTCGAATCTGATGATGGAAAGACATCCCGATGGCAACTATTACTTCCAAGATCCCGAGTCTCAGACGTTCTTAAAGAGCTTCATAGTAGTCCAACTGGAGGCCATTCCGGAGTAATGAAGACGTTGCAAAGAGTTCGAGAGCGATTCTACTGGAGTAAAGCGAGGGCTGACGTGGAGAAGTGGTGCCGATCATGTGATGCCTGTGCAGCCCGGAAAGGACCGAAGAAACGCAGTCGAGGAAAACTGCAACGTTACAACGTGGGAGCTCCTTTTGAACGGATTGCGTTTGACATCTTGGGACCACTACCACGATCTGCTGACGGCAACAGATACATCCTTGTTGTCATGGATTATTTTACGAAGTGGCCCGAAGCGTATCCTATCCCTGATCAAGAGGCTACCACTGTTGCAGAGGTTCAGAGCTGGATTTCGAGATTTGAAGTGCCTCTTCAGTTACACTCTGATCAAGGAAGAAATTTTACCTCTGCTGTAATGAAAGGACTTTGTGATCTACTTGGTATTGACAAAACACAGACGACGCCTTTACACCCACAATCGGATGGCATGGTAGAGAGGTTTAACAGAACCATCCTCAATAACCTCTCACTGATGGTTTCAAGAAACCAACAGGACTGGGATCAGAAGTTACCTTTGTTTCTTCTGGCCTATCGCAGCGCTATCCACGAGACTTCCGGCTATTCTCCATCCCAGATGCTCTTCGGTCGTAACCTTCGTCTGCCGTGTGATCTGTTGTTTGGCCGCCCTCCAGATGCACCTTCATCGCCAGAGGAGTACGTCGAGGATCTTCAGGCACGGTTTGAAGATGTGCACAATTTTGCCAGAGAGCGAATCAACTTGGTGACGGACAAGATGAAGACCAGATACGACACGAAGGCTACAGGACATCAATTCCAGGAAGGTGACAAGGTTTGGTTCTGGAACCCGAAACGACAAAAAGGACTTTCTCCCAAACTTCAGTCTCATTGGGATGGTCCTTACTCAGTCCTCAACCGGCTGAATGATGTCGTGGTCCGAATACGTAAGTCACCAAATTCTAAACCTAGAGTCGTTCATTACGACAGGTTAGCCCCTTAGAGGAGAAATATAGTAGAGAGAGCAACGCTATGCTAACTCCCCGCGTTTCGGTGCCCCGTAGTTAAGCCAAAGTCACGTGGTTTCAAACTACCATATTTGGCGAAAATCTTTGGCGCAGTGTGTTTAGGCAATTTTTACGTTCTTCCAATCAACAATTTTTTTTAATCAATTCAAAATTCCGTTCATTCTCTCTTGGAGGACATTGGCAAAAGAGTAAAAATAAAAATCTGTGAGATATCTGAAATTCATTTACATAGCTTTTGTTTTAATGTCAGTACTTTTTTTTTCTAATTTTATTAATTTACCGGTACTAAATGTTTGTTATACTTAATATTGTAAAAAAGCTTGTGTTATAATTTTGCAACCACATTTAGCGAAAAAAAATATTAGTTTTACACTATACAAAATAAATTTTAAGTACCAGTTTGTAGTTTGGTAGGTAATCAATATTAATATATCTGACGGTGAAAAAGATGAACTTTGAAACTACATTACAAGTGAAATTTCCCATTCAGTTATTGTTTTGGTACTTTTCATCAATTTCCCTTACACATTAATAATTAATGCATTCTGGCGGATAAGCACATACGAATTTACTAAAAATGTTTGATTTGTGAAAGTTTTTAAAGCTAAATAGTAAAATTCGCCAGATAATAGTAAAATTCGCCAATAGTAGATTGCGCATGATGAGCAAAAAATAAAATCTATCATATGAAAAATAAAGTATGAAAAGGGTAAAAAATCGTATATTTTTACCATGGTATGTGTTATAAAACAGTACATATATTATATTGAATCAATTTCAGACAGGCAGACCAAACGGTATAGTGGTTAGCGTGCTAGCTTCTAGACCGCAAGGTTGCGGGTTCGAGTCCCGTGTTAGGCATGGGTGTTTGTAAATGTATGTTGGCTTGTCTAATGACGAATGTTTCGGCGCATTATAGCCCTCGTGTTGCTGACGGCGCCAGATAATCTGAATACAACCAACCAATTTCAGACAGAGTATACAGATGTAGTTTATGACTCATATATATATAGGCGAATTGTAAAAATGTATTTAATTGCTTTGCCAACAAACATTGTTGAATGAAGTCAATTTTACCATATATTAACATTTATTGCCCCCAAAACAAAGTATTTTTGGCCTTTTTACGATGAATTCTGCCACTTTGAATTCTTTCAGTGAATGTTTGTTTTACCCAAGTGACAGTCTTATTTTCAGGTTCATAAAATAAAATTGACTTCATCAACAACATTCGATGATTTTCCAATTTTCTAAGGATGATTAGTCCATAGCATGGCAAGTAATTAGATTAAATAAATATGGAAGATTTGAATCAATACCAGAAAGACTTTGAGAGACTACCCTATGCATTATATT
Source organism: Linyphia triangularis (assembly GCA_963978545.1). Classification (NCBI taxonomy): domain Eukaryota; kingdom Metazoa; phylum Arthropoda; class Arachnida; order Araneae; family Linyphiidae; genus Linyphia; species Linyphia triangularis. The sequence goes on from OZ021729.1 coordinate 65,708,884, forward strand.
TTTTAATTTAATTTCACAATCACTTAAAAAATATTTTTTTCCCCGCAGTTCTACATAATTTTATTGCATCTAAAGTAGGCTTTGTAAATCCACCTTATTTTTTCTTATGATTTTAACCTAATCTTAATATTTCTTACTACATAATGATTACTGTATGTTTCTTTTGCAATTTTTTCTTGTAAAGACTTCTTCATCATTAGCAATGACATCCTCACATTTGTTAGGTGCTGATAAATGCGGGTTTACTGTCATAAGACATTTAAGATATTAGTGTTATCTAAAACAATTGAATTTCCAGTATCTGTGTCAGCAACTGTTTATACACTGTCTTGAATGGACGTGCTGTTTGAAGGATTATTGAATCCACTTTTGCTACAAACGCACTAAAAACTTTTCCAGGTGATCCTGAGAAAGTTTATAATGTGTGCTTTCCATAACAGGCGTTGACGCAACAGTAAACAACCTTTTTTAATGGAAATTTAAGCAAATTTTTTTTCAAGGCTACGCAATCGCCATTGAAAACCCATGCTAAGACAGCTTTGCGGGGAGAAGAATTTGCCGAGGGTCTTCAAAGTCACGTGACTTTATCATGGAACACTTCCTTTAGGGTTTCCCTACCTCTACCTCCCATCCCTCCTCTAAGGTTAGCCCCTTACTATAGCCATAGTTTGTAATCCCCATAGTGTGTAATCCCCATAGTTTGTAATCCCCCTAATGTACAAAGTGTATATAGTTATTAAGACCATGGTCACATGTGTATATAAATTTTTACGTTTATTGTTTATTTAATTGTTTATTTAATTATTTATTTATTCAGTAATGTTTCTGTCTTTAAATTAGTAAGTTTAGTAAGTTTTATAGTTTAGTTATGAACACAGAGTGTTTGCTATTGCAGAGCTTGAGCCTTCCTTTCCGGGAACTGTACTGCCCGGGACGTGCAGTCCTTGGGAGGGGGTCAATGTTACGAATTTTGTATATTTGTAAATATTTCGTAGTGTTAATTTTGTAAATAGATAAATTTCTGTACATTTCGCATAAGACAATGCAATGGTTTGTTTCCCAGCAATGAGCCTCCCATCGCTTGATAACGGGTTTTACAGAGGTAACTCTGAGAAACGAGTTTCAAGGGGCAGGGCGTTTAACATTATGGTAATGGGAATCTCGCCAAATTGGCGAGATAGAGCCAAGTTGGCAACGGTTTTGGCGACTAATTTTTGTCGCCAAATTTGGCGAGAAATCGCCAAATGTGGCCAGACTTGGCGAGCATTTGGCGACATTTTCGGTACATGTATCCCATGTACATGTATAAGGACTTTTCGACTCCAATCTGGAAAGTTCTCCAAATGTCTATCTCTGGAAGGTTCACGTATGTTCTCAGGTCACCCTATAAAAGCTCAGGAGGGCGAGTGATGGAGTTAGTTGATTTTGAATCACTGAGTGAGTTGTCTCTCAACGTTCATTGCGAGAGCTGTATTCCTGACTTGATTTAGTTCTTGGATTTTGAGTCACTGAATTAGTTGACTGGATATACTGAGCGAACTGTATTGCATTGTCTTTTCCGGCGATTTAGCAGTTGTTGTCAAGTTTTTTAACTGCTGTTTTGTGCTCTATTGAGGTGAAAAGAGCTGTATTGTGTCTACTAGAACGAGAAGTTCTGGAGCTGTAAGAGAATTGTGAAGATTTATTTTGGAATAAATTTCTGCAAGTTTTGATCTGCTTTGGCGTCAAATCTTTTGAACCCTTACAACGCAACAATATTACCAAAACTATATTACAAAACAGAACATGGTCCTAACACAATTACATAGGTACAAATATCTTTCAAATTGTTTCTAAGTTCATACTTTAAACTAGCAAATTGAAAATTATTATAAGATTATTAAATATATAATTTATGCTAATTTTTAATGCCATATCCCATTCAGAGATTCAGTAGGACTTATCTTCGAGATCACATTTAATGACAGTTAAATAAGAAAGAAGACACAAAACAATTATTTATGTTTATTAACCATATGTTACAATCCTTGTTTACAATCCACAGTATCATTTCCAAAAATATTCCACATCTCTTGTCAGAATCAGCTGCCTTAATGTCACTCCATAATCTAGATTTAAATAACAACTTTGGTGCCTCTTCGGTATAATTTTAGAAAAATTTAATGTCTATCATACAAATTTCGCTTTAAATTTAAAAATACTCTTTACTGCTTTGAGGATAAATTAAACGAACTGCTGCAGACGAGCTGAAGCCATACTTTCTATTGGTTTTTAGTTCAAAGCCTGGAACCCTTTTTTATTACATAGCCGCCTAGCGGTTAAAATAGTCAATTAGGACATTTTTCTCACCAGAAAAAGTTTTCTGGTGGCTAAAATAGTCCAATTTAGTAACCTTTTAAACGCCACTAGCAGCCGTTAAAATAATACTGCCGTAACAGCACAACAGCAAAACTAATTTTAAAAGAGTAAATAAATTATACACTCAATATATAAATTATAGAGGGATATCAAAAGAACTATCAGTGTAATTTACTATGGTGGCCACATAATTCAGGAAAAAAAGTTGTTCCCTGATAATTCCCTGACAGATTTCTAAGAAATTCCCTGATTTTACAGCAAAGTTTTTCCTAATTTCCCCAATTTTTCCAGATGTATCGACACACTGATGGAATAGAACATGTATGCTAAAAAAGATAATATGCCAATTGTTAAAAAATAGTTTGGGTGGTAATTAAAAGTTTAAATTGTTCCGTAACATTAAACTTCCAACGATTACCACAGCAAATCTCTGGGAAAATGGTACCGAAATACGGATGAAGGGGAAAACATTAACGGTAAATTTTCATGAAACTTAAAAAAATCCCTGATTTTCATTAAAATTAAAAAAAAAAATTCCTGAGTTTTTCCTAATCTCTAACAAAGGTAAAATAAGCAAGTCTACCGAACATTGAAAAAAAAAATTCAATTCTAATGCAATAAATAAGTTTATTCTAAAAAGTATTCCCCAATCTAACTTTGGTACTGTCAAACCCCGTTAACGCGAAATCCCTTAACATGAAATCCCGTTTAAAGCGAGATAAAAGCAGTTCTCCGTACTTAAAACTAAACATTACATAATTCGGTTAACTCGAACAATTTCAGCGGCCCCTTCGACTTCGTGTTGTTAATGGAACACTGTAAAACAAAAAGGGAGATTTTGAAAATTTTGTAACAAAATAATTTTTGCACAAGAGCTTAGATTTTAGTCACCGTGTTTTTAATTTTTGCACATTTTTGGATAGCCAAATGTCCAATACTACATCTGTTCTATTTACCACTTTACTTGAAAAGGGCGGTATTCAGGAGTTGTTGGGGGCCAGCAATCCGATTCCAAGCACTATCCGTTCTGCATTCCACAGTGTTGTACATGATGCGTAGTAAACTGTAAACATGATAACTATTATGAAACGTATCATCATTATGTACATATATTTACACTTATGACACAGGTAAAAAGGACTAACTAGCATGAAGGCATCTTTTTAAAACCTTATTTTGAATGATCGATTTGATTATCAGGTGAAATAAGGAGAAATTCTCCTTATTTCACCTGATCAGGTGTTATCCGTCACTGCATGGAAGAAAAAATTAACGAAAGAAATTCGTTTTTGTACACAAAACATCGGTTCATTTCTCAGCTATGTCTTTTAAGAAAAACTAAATTTTACATTAATTCAATCAACACATTCCACAGGATGGCCCACAAAATTCAGGAAAAAAAGTTCCCTAGTAGATTTCTAAAAAATTCCCTGATTTTACGACAAATTGTCTTCAAATTTCCCTAAAACTTCAAGATGTGTGATCAAATTGAACATGTATGCTAAAGAGACTATGGGTGTGTGGAAAGTTGCACAATTTTCAATTATATTATACAACATTGGTCATAGTAGTAAAATTTGACATTGTGTTACTTACCATTTTGTTATTTTCTTTCATTTGAATAAAAATTGCCAATTTGGTGATATTTTTGGCAATAGTTTTTACTCGAGCAAAAAAAAAAAAAAAAAAAAAAGGCAAAAATGGTTACTTTAATCAAGGTCAAAGAACTATGTGTTAAAGGCAATGGTTTTTCAACTTTTATCGCATTTTTATGGGAATTTCTGAGGTGATAATGTTTAGAACATATTCTGAGGCATTACCACAGCGATTTTGATCAAAATTGTTAGAGCTGTTTTTTAGCAATTACTGAAAAACATGATTTTTTTACTCGTAGCTATACCTTATGCACATGCATGATTTTGACGAAAACTTTAATGGCAAGTCTTTGTACCACTACCAACCCACACACCAAATTTGAACATCGTAGGTCAATTTGTTCAGGAGTACACCCAGTCAGGCTTTTTTTTAGATGAGTTTTTGAAATCCAGATGTTCCAAAACGTGGAGAAATGCAAAAAAAAAAAAAAAAAAAAAAAAAAAAAAAAAAAATGACCGATTCTATGCTTTCATTACCCTATGTATAACATATGAGTAGTTGAAAGTGATAATATGCCAATTTTTATTTTTTTTAAAAAAAGAAGTTTCGGCGATAATGTAGAGCTTAAATTATTTTGTAACATTAAACTTCTAATGATTACCGCCACAATTTTTTGGGTAAATGGCGCCAAAACACGGATGAAAGGGGAGACGTACCTTCAGAAAAAAGAAACTTCCCAAAGTTTCGTCAAATTTTAAAAAGTACTCTGACATTACCCTAATTTTTTCTAGAATCAGGAAGTTCCCTGACATTTCCAGGCTCTGTGGCCACTCTGTTCCACATAGAGCTCTTTTTAGGTCCACATTAAAAGATTATTACCACACCAGTGCTGTACTTGATACGCAGTGGTGTAGTGTAAAATAAAAAGGTGTGGGAACGCTACATCGCCTCGTTACAAACGTATACTTTTCTTTTTCTGTGGGAGTGGAAAGAGAAGGGGGGGGGGGAGGGGGGGGGGGAGAGATTGAAAATTACAACTATGAATAAATGGCTTTATTAATATTACTTTAATAATCTCAAAACAGATAAAGAGTACCTAAAAGATTAAAAAGGGGGGGAAAAAATGGGTATTTAAATAATGTTTTTAAACTCTAAAATCATATGGATTTTAAAACATTTTGCTTTGCACAACCCATTTTAAAAGATTGTTTGATTCTTTATAAATTGATTATAAGACATTTTCAAACATATTATTAGCACAAATTTTTAAACAGATAATTTTATAGATGTTTTGCAAGCAATGGGTTCGGGTAAATTCCCAAATTCTGTAGCTTCTCGATATCTGTTTTCAAAAAAGATTGCTGCAGATGTCGATTGAGTGTTTTAAGTTTTTCTCTTTCGCGAAATGAAAATGAATGTAGAGAAAAGAAAAACGTTACATCACTTTTGTTGATAATCGATTAGCGTTCCCGTTTAAAATATAGGGGGAGAAACATTCTTGAAGGAGGGGGGGGGGGGGGCAAAACTATATGTGGCAGAGCCAGACCACAGTTTTGTTCTTTAAAAATGGAGATAGTTGGCTTGAACTTGTGTAATAAAGTTTTAGTCAGCATTCGTGATTCCATACAAATTTGATTCATCTACAAAATTCATCCACAAATACAGATTATTCTTGGATGAAGATAGTTGGCAATGGATGAATCATAGTTAAATGTAAACATATATCTGTTCATTTGTAATGAAAGGAAGGAGCAATGATATACCGTGTAGGAGAGGGGAGTTCTTTCAAGTGTTTTGTAAGTACTTGAACTTGCCTGTTCAGCTCTGAAGTTGTGGATGGAAAACGAAAGCATAGTTCTCCCGAAAGAATTTTCTCGTTTTCTTACTTCACTTAGCGTTTAATGTCACGTTAAGAAAAAAAAATCTATAAAAAAAAAAAATTATGTGAGGGAACGCCGTTCCTTCTTCTAAAAAGGTAAAGGATCGCCGTTCCCACACGTTCCCGCTCCACTACACCCCTGTTGATACGACGACAATTATAACAAATGGTCCCGGATTGATAAAAAGATTATCTAGTGGAATGGGATTTCTCATTCAAAAGCGGTGTCCCGTAAAAGACATCTACGGAAATGTTCCCTAGTGATTTCTAATGCAATCCCAACCAAATTTGATTTAAAACAATCATAAGTTATTAGTAATGTGACAGTGTTGACTTTTGATTAAGATTTAACGCAATCATATAAGAATTGATAATTTCCAAAATTGCTTTCCAAAAACCAAAGAAGACACTTATTTCATGTCTGGTTGAAATATCACATTGAAACAACATTGTGATATCACATTAGAAAAGTGAAGAAAAGTACTAAAAATGAACGGGCATTTATGCTCTCACATCCAAATATCTTTTAATTATTCTAATTAAAGTAATTTTATTACTTTTTCATTTATTAAAAAAAAAATTGGCATCAAGAAAGGGTTTCTTCAATGGTTGATTAAATGCTATTCTAAAGCAATTTGGTTTAATAGTATTCCGTTAAAACGACCTTTTAGTGACAGTTACAGTCCCAAAATTTGATAGAATGCATTGTCATCGACATCGAACCTATCGGCCAAGTTTCAGCGCGATTGGATGACGGCAAGGGGTTAAGTAGGCTTCCGCAAATTTGCCCGCCTTCGACATACTCACAAAATCGAAGTTAATTTAAAGGATTTAAAAACGTACATTTTTTTTAACGTTGAACCATAGTTTCAAAACGGAATGTGTTTTCCTCCAATGAATTTTCACTTTTTTCCAATTTTATTCTTACTTTCAAAAGCCAGGGGGATGCAAGTGCACCCTCTTGAACCCTCCGCTCATGCAATTCTCATCCACCCGCCCATTATATTCCTTCGATTTTTGGTTATTATTATTATTTTTTTTTTTTAAGGTGTGGTTGTTTTAATTTTCAGAAAATAGCGCGCATATTTTTTAAAGAAATGCCCCTCTTATTAGTAAAAACTGCGAAAGTGACGAATTTTCAAAAGGAATCTGAAAAAAAATGTATATATATCTACTGGAAAATAGATTTTCAAAATGCAAAAGTTGATCAACTTCGCTAAGTAGACAGAAAGCAATCAATCTATTGGAGAAAACGGGTTCAGTTTGTTGCCTACTCAACTTCAGATCAACTATCCTATTGGGAATCTTTTAAATTTATATACCATTAATATTAAGTTTAAAATTTAAACTGGTGACGTTAAAAGTTTTATTTTAATCCAAAATTTTAATACAAATATTTCTGAAATTTTTAAGCAATATTTTCTCAAAACTTTGAAACAACTTTATTCTTAAGTTTTAATTTATTCGTAGCATTTATTTTTAAAATTTATATAGTAGCTGATTGACGTCCCAGGTCAATTGTCAGTTGGTATACTGCATGGATAATTCATTGTTCGTGAAAATATAAGTATCTTTTTTTTTACATTTCTTGGCAAATCTTACACTTCCTATAACATTTATCAGTTTGAATTTTCCTATTTTTAAACACTCCATTCGCAATATATATATAAGAATATGAAAAATTTTCCCGAGTTCATTCCAAATTATGACGCCATCTATTGGAATAAATACAAACTATATTTTACATCAAATCAAGTCAATTGAAATCACAAATAAATTTATAACAGATTGGTATAAAATACGTTATTTCAAAATGAAACTTTTTTTAAAAGAAATATTTCCCTGTATGCATATTTATAATAACTGCACAGCATTTGTTGTAAAAAAAATCTAACGTTTCATAAAAATGTCTGGTCTAGTAGTTAGAGGGCGCTACAAATCTTTTTCCGTTTTAGAAATATGCAGCAAACTTTTTTACATTAAGTATAAGGTATTTTTTTACAAATGTATGGTTTTAACTTCTTTTATGCAGAAGACTTATTCATCATTTATTCCACCCCCGCAGTCACTCATATGTGGCTCGGAATTATTCTTTGGTATACGTAAGTTCCCACACAAATCAATTTTTAATTTTTGTTGGAAACTTTGTTTTTTCGAAAATAATAATTGAACTTTTTTCAAAAATAGTAAAAAAAAAAAAAAAATTAAATTAATAAATTTTCTTTTCAAATAAATAATTTAAAATCCATATCATACTTATTTTTCCTTCTAATTACCATTTTCCTCACTATTTTTAAACGCTAGAGGGCGTGGTGCCGCCAGGAGGTTGCAAGACTGCAAAATTTTTGTTTTCCGAAATGCTGATAACATTTCGAGGAGAAATATGTTAATTAATAAATCTTCATAATTTTTTTTTCTCTTTGGGAACATTTTCTTTTTTAAATTCCCGGTGCATATTTTTGAAATCTTCTTAATTTTTACCAAGCGCAATCATATCGTTTTTCTCATACAAGAGCAAAATAGTAAAAATATAAAAAATATTTTTAACGACTCTCTAATGTTCTATGTTTTTTAATGATCCAAAAAGTTCTCACATTATTCAAGAAACACTATTTCTAACAGAGGAAGCAGGATAAACAAGAATAAGAAAGAGAAACCTTTTACTTCTTCCAAGTTACAGAAAGAATAAAAAAAAATTAACAATTCAGAAATAAAACTCAAAGGCATTATCGGAAAATTCAATTAAATGTTGTTAGTCGCTATACTTTTAATTTAAGTATTAACGATTATGTTGTTTATTCGTCAATTAAAGCATCTGTGGTTTAATAATAGTAAGGGCATTTTATTCATTAAAATTTCAGTCCTTTAATTTAAATGGTGGGTTGCATATGTTTGTTGCACAATTTTTTAATTATTTTAATTGTCTTAATAAATACTCAACTTAGAAAAATTTATTGCTTGATATAGAAGCAGTCTTAAAATTATTAAAGTAATAAAAAGCATTTTATTAATTTAATAATTTACATTTAGGAAAATTCAAAAAAATTTAGTCAATAAATATGTGAAATAATATAACCACTTATAAAAAAGTAAACAACAAATCCTGTGCTGTTTTAAACAGACTTTGGCCTATTCTAGGAAAAAATTCTTCGCTTTCCCTCAATTACAAGAGGAGTATATACTTGAGTATCATCAGACCAATTCTCACTTACGCTGCACCTGCATGGAACACACACAATGCTAGAGATGCAGTTAAGCTGCAGAAAATACAAAACAAAGTTCTGAGAGGTATTGTAGACGCCTCTAGATTTGTTAGGAACGACCTTATCCACAGGGATTTAAGAGTACCAACAGTGGCTGAACACTTAGCTAGTTTAAATATTACTTTCTTTAGGAAGGCTCTTAAAGCTGACCCTGTAATTAGCAACTGTTTCGACTATGTGATAGTAAAGGAAGATGCAGAGTACCGCCCGTACGCTGCATTCTGCTTGTCAGATGCCACTCTAGCCAAAAAATTCAATTAATTAGTTAGACTTTTCTAATTTGCTCTTGTACATAGTTATTCCCCAGTTACATGGAGTTTAAAATATTTAACCTGCGCTGCGTATTTTATTGCCCTTTTTACTTATACAGCTTGTTTTCATAGCTTTTGACTCATTTTACTGTATATAGTTTTTCCTCAGTTTCGTGTAACGTATTGTAATTGTTAATTGCTGTTGTAAAATATAGAGGGCGCCACAAAACAGTTATTTGAAGATTGTATTTTGTTATGTTGTTTTTTTTATTAGTCTCCTATGAGAGACCAGACGATTCAGAAATGGAACACTAACACCTGCTCCTTGTGAAGTTCTTAAAATAAATGTGTTTTGTTTTCGTTCAAAATGAAATTTTTACTCGACCACGATACCACAGCTAAGATTGGTTCCAGCGGTGCGATTTTTGAACCTGAAACAACCGTTGTTTTGAAAAAGAACTGTAAGTTTTATTTTAACGACGAAATGAATAACGACCGTTATTTTGGCGCGAAGAGTACCTGATGGACATCCATCGTGTGGAATATTAAGCAAGCCTTGCTTATATATTTCTTGTTTTTGCTGAAACCATAAATGTCCGAGTATGGACACTCGTCGTGTAGAATGGTAAGCATTGCAATTTGCTTATTAAATTAACTGAAAAGCCTCGATTCAGTGTGGACATCCGGTCTACAGATTTTGATGGACATCCGTCCAGATTGATAATTTTTCTTCGTCCTGAAGATCACCAGTGACATCCTGTCCTGAGAAAAGAATAACCCCTTCATCCTGAAGATATTGTGTTTTTTCTTTTAAGAGTGGTGTTTGTGTTTCGCTGTCAGCATTAGTGAATGACAAGTTCTGTTTCTACAGATTTTGATGGACATCCGTCCAGATTGATAATTTTTCTTCGTCCTGAAGATCGCCAGTGACATCCTGTCCGGAGAAGAGAAAAGAATACTTCATTTTGAAGATTTTGTTGTGTTTTGATTCAAGAGTGGTGTTCGTGTTTAGTGCTTCGTGAATCATAAGTTCTGTTTTAAAAGTGGTTAAATGGAGTGCAATACTTCAAGATTGGTGATACGTTGCGAGTTTCAATGTTTGTAATTCAAGTGTAATTTATCGAAAGTGCTAATTTGCGGTTGGTATTTAGTGCTTGAGTTATTCAAGAGGTGTTTAGTTTCGATTCCGAGCAAGGTTCTAGTTTCATTTGTGTGCAATATTTCAAATGAAAATAATGTAATGATTACTTGTGGAGTGTGTACATATATCATTTGTGTGCAGTATTCAAGTGATTAATTTGCCTCATTTGACGTGAGTTATAATTATTTACTCATCGTAGATCAAGAGTGATTTTAAAACTGGTGGTGGAGCAAGTCCATTTTCTGGTGAAGAAAATCAAAGGAATTATCCGGCCCTCGGATATAATTACAATTAAAGTGAAAATAATTGTATTTTATGATTTTCAGCTTCATAGTTGATTTTAAGTTCTTTGAAATTTATTTAAAACTAGTTTTGTTTAGTATCTGGTACATGCATTTAAATAATGATAGTATTTGAATTTATATCTTTTGAAGGTCTTCTTTTAACATGGTATGAATTTAATGCTATATTTGATTATTTGTGCTACTATAATTATATATATACCATAATATAATATCTGGTAAGATTCTTGTAACAAGAACACTTATTTAGGTACCAGTTATAACCAATGCTTTGGGTTTGTGCTAACGTTTCAAAGAATTGGAAATTACTAAAACAAAAGTAATTTGAATCTAATTTTAGTTACAAGTTGTAAAAGAGTTGGTTTTAAGTGAAGTCTAGTTCTAGATATTTTTTGTTCTTGATCTGAAGTTTATTTCTGAATATTCTATTTCATGTTCTCTTTTTAAAAAAAAAAATGTGATTGCTATATACTTAAATTAGATGCAATTAATTTGATTTGAGTTTTAAAAATGGCAATTGCTGAAATTAAGTGGTAAAAATGTTGAATTCTTTTTAAAACATTTATGTTCCTGTTCTATGATAAATTTTCATACTTGAATATTTTGTAGTGGTTAAGTGGTATAACATTTATATTATATTTACAAGAATAATTATAAATTTGAGGGTGTTCTGTGTTGGGTGAAGAATATAAAATCTCTAGTAAATTATTACATTTAAAAATGTCTTTTTTGGGTCGTGCTAAGAAAGAAGATTTGAGGGTGTTAGCAGAAGAGTTAGGTGAAAGAGTAACACCTGGTCTTAAACTGGTAGATCTTAAGAAATTAATCACTACAAGTGTTAATTATGACGAAGATTACGTTAAGGAACAGATAAATGTAGTAATGGAGAGTAGGAAAGAACGTGAGGAAGCAGAACATGCAAACAAACAAGCGAAACTACAAAAAGAAAGATTCGAACAAGAACAAGAAAGACTGAAATTGCAACGTGAACTTGAAAAAGAAAGAGTCGAACAAGAACAAGAGAGACTGAAATTGCAACGTGAACTTGAAAAAGAAAAGTTTGAACAAGAACAGGAAAGATTAAAACTACAACAAGAATACGAGCTGCAAAAACTCCAGTTGGAATCGGATAGAGGACCTATAGTTATGCAAAATGATCCACAAAGATCAAGAGTTGAGCTTCGACACCTCATGCAGAAGTTTGATGATAAACAAACCGACATCAGTCTGTATTTGTTACTCTTTGAAAGGCAAGCAGAATGGGCTGGGATCCCATCGACGGATTGGGTATCTCATCTGATAGGACTGTTACCATCTGACATAACCCAATTGATTGCCCGTGAGCCATCTGAATTGGCAAAAGAATATGACCATGTTAAAAAGCTGCTTCTTAAGAGATTTAAGTTAAGTCCAGAGAGATTTAGGCAGATGTTTGTTCGACACCAAAAAAATGCAGAATCTACATGGAGTGACTTTGCATATGAACTCCACAATTACTGTCAAGAATGGGTGACTGGCTTAGAAATAACTACTTACGAACAACTTTTGGGTCTTATGGTGGTGGACCAGTTGAAGCGTCGTGTGCCTAACGAAGTGAAGGATCATTTCGTGGAAGAATGGGGAAACATAACTTCTCCTATAGAATTAGCTTCAAAACTTGATGCTTATGACAACGTTCATAGGAACTTTAAGAGAAAAATTCCCGAGAGAAATGGGGAAAAGAATATTCCTAAGTGGCGAACAAAACTTCCAGTTGATTCCAAAGCCAGAATAGAAAACTCTACTCCCCTCAGAAATCAAGCTCAAGGTAGACCAGAGATTAAAAGAAATTCCAGGAATGAACAAAATTTGGAAACACGAAGTCAGCTACGTTGTTATGAATGCGACTCAACTCAGCATTTGAGACCAAATTGTCCTGAATTAAAGAAGAAATCAACCACAACTGCTTCTGTAAATAGAATAACTTACAGTTCAGAGGACAAGTTATTGGATCCTTTTATTCTGTCTGGAAAAGTGAATGGGACAGACATGTCTATTCTCAGAGACACTGGTTCAACTATAGATGTGATCTGCCAGAAGTATGTTACTTCAGATATGATGACTGGAGAACAAGTTTGGGTGCGGCATCTTCTGGATGAAAGTATGTCCTGCCTACCGATTGCTGAAGTAGAGATAGAATGTGAGTTGGGGAATATTCTCACAAAAGCAGCTGTGATTCAGAACCCATTGGATCAAGGCAGATATCTGTTAGGAAATCGAACTGCTGCATTGCTTGAAGGTAGAAGGAAAGAAATTGGAATTAATCCTGAAGAAGTTAACGCCATCCAAACCAGAGCTCAGCGAAGGTTGAAGGAAATCGCCAACCGAGAGGAAGAAGCTGAAGCTGATCTAGGAAAAGGAGAAGACGCAGAAGCAGATGAAGTTTCTACACCGGAAAGTTCAGTGCTAAATCTTAGTAAGGATAACGAGATCATGTTACCCCCAGTTCAAGTTCAACAGGAACCTGCACTTTCACTCCTGGAAGTGAAACCTTCTGATTTTGCTATGGCTCAAAGAGAAAGCCCAGAGTTACAGCCGTTTTGGGAAGAAGCTTCTAAAACCAATAAAGAAGGATCGTCAAGTGATATACTCATCAGTAAGAATAATCTTTTGATAAAAAGGAGGATTGATAAAACAGGAAATGAGAGGTTTTTGCTGCTTGTTCCAGAAAAATTTAAAGAACGTTTAAAGGCTCTATGCCATGAGGGTACATCAGGTCATTTAGGAGTTACAAAGACCAAAGATATTCTTTCCAGATATTTTTTTTTGGCCTAACTGTTATAAAGAAATTGAAGACTACGTTCGCAGCTGTGATAAGTGCCAGCGTGTAGGGAAGCCAAATGGCAGAAAGAAGGCTCCTATGAAATTAGTTCCAGTTATACAAGAAGTTTTCTCCAAAATTAATGTTGATGCGGTTGGACCCCTTCCAGTATCCACAGGTGGAAAACGTTACCTAATCACTGCTATGTGCCTATCATCAAAGTACCCTGATGCCATTCCTGTGGCCGATATCACTTCTACATCAGTAATTGATGCTTTGATGCAAATTTTCAGTAGAATGGGGTTTCCTAAACAACTTCAATGTGATCAAAGGACTTCATTTATGAGTGAACTTACCACAACCTTTCTAGAAAACACTGGGATTAAAGTAGTACACAGTTCAGTGTATCACCCACAGAGCAATCCTGTCGAAAGATTCCATAGAACAATCAAACGAATTCTAAGAGTTTTGTGCCTTGAAGCCGAAGCAGATTGGGAACAGGTGATCTGTCCTGCACTCTTTGCTCTTCGAACTGTAACACATGCAGCTACAGGATTTACTCCTGCTGAACTCGTTCATGGGAAAAACTTACGAACACTGTTAACCTTACTGTTCGAACACTGGATGGATCCTGAAGAGGAAGAGAGCCCTGTGACTGAATATGTATTTTCTTTAATCAACAGATTGAAGCAATGTCAAGAAGTAGCAGTAGAAAACATGGAGGCTGCACAGCTCAAGAACAAGACATGGTATGATGAAAGAGCAATCAAGAGGGAATTTCAAGAAGGAGATTTGGTTCTCGTAGTGGCCACTTCCAAGGCAAACAAGATCGCTCCTCATTGGCCTGGTCCAGGAACTATTTCAGGAAAAATTTCTGAAACAAACTACCTTGTAGAATTACATGGAAAGAAAGATGAAACTCAAATTCATCAAGTGGGAGTTGCTGGTTACTATAGCCGCAATATTCCTATGTTTTCAGTTATAGCTGCACCTTTGACTGATGCACTTAAGGGAAAAGTAAGAAAACGGGAGATCATCTGGACTCCTGAATGTTACAAAGCGCTAAAAAAATTGAATTATTATTATTTGGATGGACAGAAATTTGTGGTGCAAACTGATCATAACCCATTAACATGGTTACGAACAAATGCTAGTTCAAATTCACGTTTAATGCGTTGGGCCTTAGCACTTCAACCATTTAATTTTAATGTCTTTCACCGAGCAGGCAAACTAAACAAAAATGCTAATCCGAGTAGTTTTAAATTAAACGTATTCCTTATTAGTATTTTTTGTACATTTGGTTTGTTGATCATGTTTATATTTTTACATATTCTTTATGCTATTATGTTTATGTTCTTTTGTTGTAAATATTTTACAAACTTTTCTCATTTTTCTCTTAGAGAAAAGTTTTCTGTGAGGGGAGGAATTAATAGCTGTAACGTATTGTAATTGTTAATTGCTGTTGTAAAATATAGAGGGCGCCACAAAACAGTTATTTGAAGATTGTATTTTGTTATGTTGTTTTTTTTATTAGTCTCCTATGAGAGACCAGACGATTCAGAAATGGAACACTAACACCTGCTCCTTGTGAAGTTCTTAAAATAAATGTGTTTTGTTTTCGTTCAAAATGAAATTTTTACTCGACCACGATACCACATTCGGAAGAAAAGAAAAAAAGAAAAAGAAAAAATATATATATATTTAACCGCTTTTTATTAAATGCATTTTTTTGTATTGTATGTTTGTTTTTGTCCCGTCCGTCCCCTTTTTTATTTAATTGTTTAATGTGCCATTCATATTTACCCCACTGAATTATCGCCCTTGGGCTCCATTTCGATAGGTGGAACAGTGCCTCCGGGCTGGCTCCACCATAAAACCATTATTATAGTTATAGTTTTATGTGCAATTATAATAATTTGAGCTATTATTGAGTTTTCATAATGTTTGACCATTTCAAAGAAAATGTCCAGTCCGAACCATTATTATTTTTTTTATTTTTTTATTTTTTTTTCCTCCCCTCCAAAACTTAATACATTGTCCATCATAACGAGTCTTTCTAAGGCCGTCTACACACACTTAAACAAAATCAAAGTTATTATAAAAGATTTAAAAAGAAAATAAACAAAAGTCAATAAAAATGTAAAACAAGAAGTCCTTTAAATTTAGCCAGCGAAAAGAAAATTTATAATTTTAACTGAACATTTGTCCGTTTGGACATCGTGTGTCAAGGGTTAAGCTTCCAAATACGAGCTTCAGCGCTGCTGTGGTTGAAGTTGGAATCTCGTACTGGTTTGGAATTAGGAGCAGTAGAGCGGCTAGCAGCGTTTACCATTAACTTTTACAGGCGGGCCGTATGATTTATGTAGGCGATGGCGGTTGAAAGCGTTCAGTTTATTTTATGATAGAGTCGATGGTCTTTCGGAATACTTGTTGCAGTCAATTTTAATAAATTTTCGAAATGAGATTCAGTTAAGCTATTTCTATATTCTTGATGAAAACCACCTTGCTGAAAGCATCTTCATTTAGTGTTCTCGGGCACGTAGTGGAGAACTCTGTTCTACATAGTTAACACATATTATTTCGGATAAATTACAATTATGTATTTAAAAAAAGCTCATTGCGGGAAATTTGATTTTTTTTTTTTTTTTTTTTTTTTTTTCTTAATCTTCTGCGGAGCTGGTGGCGCCGCAGAAAAATTTGTCGCTGGCCAAATCCGGCCCTCGGGCCGCCTATTGGCTAACGCTGGGCTAGTGGGACAAAAACTGCATTTCGCGAAACAAGTCTGCAATTTTGCTCATTGATAGAATATGTCATTCCGATCATTTTAAGAAATGGGTCCACTCGAATTTCACTTCCAGTCGAGTTTTTATACTAGTTCAAAGTTTGGCATATAACGCTCGTTTTTATCATGGAGGTTTTTATCAATAAAAAAAGTTATATATGAGATTACAGCCAAATTATTGAACTCTGTAGACACAAGTAAAATGTTAAATTATTAAGCTTAGATGAAAGATTTAAAATATTTGGTAACAGAAGTTCAACCGGAAGTAATTTGCAAGTCTATCTATAATTCCTTTAACTACTTCCAAAAGATTAAACTACAAGTATGAAACATATGCTACCAAGAAAAAAGGAATTTTGGTGATGTGTTATGATGAACTAAAGTTTACTACTTCCGGTCGAGGTTTTAGACCTCCTTTAAAGGTAGGCTTCAAAATGCGCTTTTTTTTTAATTTTACCACCTTCATATAAAGGGTCACAATTAAAAATTATTAATAATACATACAATTTATTTTCAAACCATTTAAGAAAATTGAATGTTCTTGGACAATTCTTAATGCTTCACCAACCAAGGCGAAGATAAACTATTTTTAATGAATACTTTTGTAACTTATATTTGCAATACAAGGAGATAATGTCGTACTTGCTTGAATTTTTTGTACTACAAGTACAAAGACCATACCATACTTTAACCATAAGAACTAGATTTTTGTTGTACTGATCCTCTCTTCCAAGTATAACACTTTGGAATGTCTGTATCTGAAATTTCCCTCGAATTCAATAATTGTTGTGGCTGCTAGAAGCTTGTATGCCACCAAAGTTACTTTATGGCCACCTGATATAAAATATACATATTTTACTGCAAAAAAGAACTGTTATTTGCATGTATAATTTCAATTGAAAAGTAAATGGTATTTGTTAGCTGTTATAAAACGACTATTATTTAGATATCTATCAACATGTGGGGAAAACAGTTGAAAGTAATGGAGAACATTATTTCCCAATCATGTCTAAATAGAAACAGTATGTGTTAAATATTCTTCTTCAATTAAAAACCTTAATCATTAATAGTTTAAATTACTGGGGAAAAAATAAGTGCTCAATATTATTATGGACATTATCGTAACATATTAGAGTTTGTTTAAACTTCTTGGTTAGCATTACTACTTTTTAAAAATTATATTGAAACTTGTATTATTTTGAATACTATGTCCTGTTCAAAAATGTGTTGCTTTTAAAATTGCCTTATAAAAACGATTCTCGGTGTGTTGGGTTTGTTTTTTTTGTGTTTTTTTAAGTAAAAATAGTTAATCGAGATTGATTGCAATAGCTTACTTTGCTTATATTTGCTCAAATTTCAAAGTTGTGACTATATTGGAAAAGGGAATAGCTCAACCCCTTTTCTTTCCTTAAAAATTCATTAATCGTATTATTAGAATAGCTTACTTTTTATATGTTTGCCGTTGCAGACATTTATACCGAATATCAGAGTTGTGATTATATTAGAAGTGGAACATTCGAATATCTCTTGTTAGTAAATCTTGATAAGAATAACTTACTTATTCTATGCTTGACTTAGTTGACGTTTGTACGAAATTTCTAAGTTGTGGTAAAATGGGAAGTGGAACATTCGAATAACCCTTGTTTGGAACGTTTGACCTCTTTTCAACCCCTTAAAGTTGGTTTGTCGAGCTCGGAATAGTTTTTTTTTTTTTTTTTTTTTTTTTTTTTTTTGACTATGCTTGGCATAATCGACATTTGTACTAAATTTCAGAGGTGAGACTACCTTTGAAGTGAAACATTCGAATATCCCTCGTTTGGAACGTTTGACCCCATTTCGAACTTTTATAGTTTGGTTAATCGAGATCGGAATAGCTTACTTTTTCTATGTTTGTTATTGTTGACACTTGTACCAATTTTCAGAGTTGTAACTAATATGGGAAGTGGAAGAATTAATGAGTGAGTGAGGGCTTTGCCTTATATATATTGAAATTACGGACATGACGATTTCCTTGTTATTGTTTACTTCTGAATGGAACTTTAGGTTTATAAACATGAGATTACGGTATGATCTTTACAGTTGCACCTATTTCACAT
The DNA here is from genome assembly GCA_963978545.1 of Linyphia triangularis. Taxonomy (NCBI): domain Eukaryota; kingdom Metazoa; phylum Arthropoda; class Arachnida; order Araneae; family Linyphiidae; genus Linyphia; species Linyphia triangularis. The sequence continues at coordinate 65,727,352 of OZ021729.1, forward strand.
GTAAATAATAAATATGATTCTTGTTTTGAAAAATGGAATACACAATGTGTATTGGAACCAAAATGGTTACATTGGACTTCTTTCCAATATCACAGTTGACTTGTTGTGTCATTTGGTGGGCTGTTAAACAACTAAAAACAGCTATCCACAGACGACACATCAGTCTTGCGACAAGAGGTATTACATTAATTGTAATGAAATTACTACTCATAAAAGTTTTATACTCGGGCATAACATTGCTTGACATACCTTTTAGCCAAAAATAAATATAGACATCAAGAAAATATGAAGTAAAATCAAAATACTAATGACGATTTTAATACTAACGAGAGGTTGTGACAGTCCATAGACAAGACAAATCATGTCCGTGCACATATTTTTTAGTATAAAAAATATTTTTTTAGTTTATATTGCTTGTTTTGATTACATTAAAATATATTCTATGGTTAACAGAAATATCCAACTAATCTAGTTGCGAAAAGAAATTGTTGAACAAGCTTTTGTGCGTTTTAGGGAAAATGACCCATATATCGATATTCATAAAATTTGTGTCATTGTAATCAATGTTACATTTATGCATTCATTCACAGAAATTTGGATCTTAGTTTGGTTTCTAGTGATTTCTTAGTTTGATATATTTATTACTTCAAAAACAAATGACATGGTCAATGCCACGCAAAACTACAAATAAAAAAGGTCAATTGTGTTAGTAACGGTCCCTAAAATGCTGCTTCGACACTTATTTCAGTATTTTTCCATTAGGTACACCACTTGACGATACTTCAAACAAATGGGCTAGTTTGCAGATGGTGCTATCTTTTCATTATCCTGATTAGATAAACCTATGATTATGACTTCAAATCACGCACTGAAATAGATCATTCGGGTTTAGCCGTGTATTTGGGTTCTCTTTCAAAGAGCATAGCAGGTGTCTGACCGAAGAGTATCCACATGTTGATTGAGGTTCATCAGTTTCCTATACCAAGCATTTATATTTTTGAGCAATGTTTAATCACTGAAATGTCTCGCTGTTGTGATTGCTGATACATGATAGCAAAAACCTTACTAATTTGGAGGACTTATATTTATTACTCTGTGTTTGTGCTCCACCAAATTAACAAATGTAAGAACAAATGTTGCCTCAAGTTGAGGAGGTTAGTGACAAACCTGCTAATTTTTTTTTTTTTTACTAAATATCTATGTTCTAATTCCATACCTGCAGTCAACAATCGAAACTTTCCATTTCAGTCAAAATGTGAAGCACTTTCGGTTGAATTTTGTGTAATCTTATCGAAGCCTTGACTGATACATAAAACATGTCTATCGTTAAATTTTTAGTTTAGGCGAATTCACTTCCAGTCGTAATCATCGATATAGATAAACAACTGGATAGACTGCTCCGATGTCAACGGAAGGCGAAAACCGCGCCGGTAGAAACGTTTGCTTTCCAGCCGATAGGTGGATAATTAGTTGAATTACTGTTCATTTCTATAGAAGGGCGGCAATGTAATCTTAAAGTATTAGAATAGATAAGGTTACTGTTAATTAAGATCTACTATTCTGCAGTATACAACCCAGAATTTTTTGCAATTTTATTTGAATTACATTTAAACATGTATGGCCTCCTCCGTAGCATTCATACTAAATAGGATGATTTTGGAGCTTCTCATCCACAAACTACCGCCTTTACGCGAAACATAAATATTTTTATCAATTTATATATGCCCTTTTAGACGCTAGCTTTTTTTACTTTCAATTACCTATATGTATATATTTTTATATAGATTTGGCACATATTACTTTTTGAAAAATCTTTTGATTTGTAACATATTCGATGAGAGATTGACTCTTATTACTTTTATCTCGATGAATACAGTTCTATTTCAATGAAGCTTTTTGAATTAGTGTCATTAATATAATGCATATTAATGCCAAAGAAAGGGTTTTATTAAACTGTTTTGACTTTGAACAATAAAAATGACAAATAACATTTTAAATTTTGTGACTTTGCTAGTTTTTTTTTTTTTTTTTTTTTTGTATTTAAAATTAAATTACTTTTAAAATGCCCTAACCAATAGCATTAACCTTTTCGTTGGAGGGGATACCGATTAAAAAATAATATAACTGAAAAATGCCCAATACAAAAATTTAAATTTTTAAGATTTCAACAATTTTACGTAAACCATAACTAAGCCAAATTTTTATTTTTACCAAAATATCAAACTTTTACAATAGAAAATTAATACAATTCCATTCTAAACCAAAACACACGCATTAATTTTCTTGAAAGGTTCACATATCGTGGTAGGAGATTCCATAATAACAGCTGTTATACATAGCAAAGGTGCAGCTTATTTGGAATTTCACTCCTGTGGATGTAATTCGCGTGACAATCGTCAGATTTAATTGATTTGTGAGGGGTTTTTTCCTCCCCTTCCTGCATGGTGCAACATATTTGCTATTTATAGGAAATTTTTTTACTTACCATATATAGAAATTTCATCTTCATTTGAGATTCTAATTTACTTTTAAGAAAATTAGTAAAATTAATAATTAAAGTTGACTAGAAATGAGTACATTTTAATTTTAAACTAATAATTTAGATGAAGTTCGACCCCACTAGTCCCTTTCATTCTCGAAAATCTAATCAGTAAATAAAAACATATATATTTGTAAGAAATGAACTTGCCAGAAATTTTATTTCGAAAAACCAAAGTCAGTCGAATTTGAGTGAAGACCTCGACTTATATTTTATTATTCTTTGCTGGAAGCTACTTAACTTATTAAACCAGTTTGCATTTAGAAATGCATTCCTTGATTAATCCCAATGATCAATTCAGAGTATGACGTCACAATTTTCTAACTATAATGTCACGTGCAATACCAGAGATATAATAATTCAAAACCAGCAAGTATATTGCAAACCCAAATAAACATAAGTTGGAGTTTAGTGCAATGTTTTTATATGTAAAATGAATTTGAAAAGTAGTTTGAAATTATATAAACAACGTAACATTTGTAAATGCTGAGATGTACATGGAAAATATAAATGTTTGAATAATTTCCCTAAAATTCAAGGTCTTGAATGCTAAATGAAAAGATGGTTCGAGTGGTGTCTTGTCATCACTTCGTTTCTCAAGATGTATTTCTTTCTGAAAATGAACCTGTTGCTTTCTGTGGAGCTCAAGATAAATTGTTAGTCTCAACTGTTCAACATGCAGTAAATGTGCATGATTTAGATGCTCGAGGGAGCGTTCTGCATTCCTTTCCTACAGTTGATATAGTGAAACAAATAATTTATTGTGAAGCAGGTAAAATTATTTCTATTTTGACCTCTTTTTTTTTTTTTGTCTCAATAAAGTTTCTCTTTTTTTTGTAGCATTTAAAAGGTCTGGATGATATTTGATCTCCACAGCAAATTAATATTGCAAAAAATTATTGATTTTGTCAAGAAGGCATTCTATGATTTGATGAAAATAGTCTTTTTAAAGGTGTCCTATGTGGAATTGTAGTCAGTTAAAAGAATGTATTAGATAGTTCTGTCCATGGTTGTTAAAGTATCCAACTACGTTGAAATATTCAATTTTGAAGAAATTTACCATTTTCTTTTTATTCCTTAACTTTTTTGGACGCTTTTTTACTTTCTGAAACAGTCTTTAATTTTTATGTACATTAATTAGAAGCAAAGTTATATACTTACATTTATGTTGAACTTTATAAAGTTCAACATAAATGAAAACTTTAAATGCATTTTCTGAAAAATGAATTTTTCATTAAATGCTGTGGTCACAAAACATGATTTCACAAAAAGTGGAAGTAGATTTCTGTATGAAATTTTCAAGAAATGTTTACTACTATATTGAGAAAGTAATGAACCAGAAATTTAACATTAGCATCATTTACTTTTTAATGTATAGCTGTTTTTTTGGAATGGTAGGCGTAATTTTTACAAAAATTCATGAATACCAATGTTCAATTTTTTTTTAACAGTTAAATATTTCTTATATTTTTAGTTCATTGCCCTCTCTACTATCATAAATATATGGTTGTAAAAAGAATTTGGGATAGGTGTGACAGATTTTTTTGTAGCATGTTTTAGTTTTGTGGTAAATTTTTCTTAAAATTTGTCTATAAAACTATTTTATTTTTATAAATAAATTGTCTTTGCTTTATTTTTTGCTTTACTTCATACTTTTGTTTTCAATACTTCATAAAAAATCGCCTAAACTGTAGTTAATAATCCATTTTTAAAAAAGTTGTGTTGAACGTAGTCGCATACCATAATGTTTTTTTAAATATACAATTAACTACTTAAATTATTGATGTGTCTAGAGATATGTATTTAAATACTTTGATCAGTCTTGAGAATATCACATCTTTTTGTTAGCTTTCTTATTCTATAATATTGTTTTTTAATGTGCAAACAATTTCCAATGACCATCTAAAAACGTATCTGAAACATACTAAAAAATATTTTTTTTACTTGATGAAAACTCAAATATTTATCACATGCATAAAAAAGTCAAAATTCAAACCTGATTGCTTAAATTTATTTAAATTGACAGTGTCCTGATTCATAATTCTAAACAAACTGTACATTTAATAGCATATCTACTAATGTACAAAATTAAAATATTGATGCATGACATGGTAAATTTTTAAAATGCTATCGTTATTTTATGACATAAACAAGAAATCCTTATTTCCAAACAACATCCAGACCTACAAAAAACAATCACATACAAGAAACATTGCACTTTTACTTTTACAAGAATTCCTCGTTGAGACTTAATAAAAAAAAATCATTTGCATCTATTATTAACTTTTCAAAATAAAATATTATGTATGCTCAATCAGGGAACATTTTTAACTTTAATTATTTTGCTTCTTGATTGTAGAATAATTTTTCAATTTGGTCTGTTTTAACACCCAATCGTCCCCAATGTCCATGTTCTCTAGATGAAATTCATAGTTATACTCTGTATGCCAATCTATTAAATACAATTTTTCGTGCCTTCTATTTATTTTAAAATGGTTTTTATGTGAGACATTTAAATACACATTTCCATTTCTTACCAGGTAACTATGTTGCGACTATAGAAAATAAAGTCTCCTGGCATCGCAGTCTAGTGTCATATGTCCGTATTTACTTCAAATGGTGGATTGACACAAACGGACAACCACTGAAAGTTCGTGTAGCTGGCTGTGTCCCTGCTTTTGACAACTCCTATTCGTTCAACAAATCTTTCGAAATGGTAGAAATTCCTCTGGAAAAACCTGCCATATACATTGCATGTTGCAGCAAAACATCTGCACTGGCTGTCAGTGTAGGCAACGTCATATCTGTTTTCTGTTATAGTACAAAAGTCCATCAGGCCTCGAAGCAGACGTTCAGCGACTTTGATCATTTTGCCGACATCAACGTTCCGTTCGTCGTTCAGGAACTGGATGTATGTGAAAACTACTTTGCTTGCATGTCGGATAAAGCTGTCCACGTTTTTCAGATTTGCTGCGATGCTGATAATGGGAACGAAACTGCTCAAGATTCGTTGGAGGGTTCTGATGTGTATGATGATAATTGTGTGGAGTGGAGATTTGAATCGTGTACAAGTAATGGGTTCGTGGATAAGAACTGGGATGCGCATCTGAAATCGAAGCTCGACCCTTCGTCCTTTCCGATTAACATACACTTTCATGCCATTGATAAGGCAAATGAGACTTTCAAGAGCAAAGAAGAGTGTGAGTTTTTCGGGCCTCTTTTGACTGTTCGAGGCTGCTCCGTTGATGTCAGACTGGATCAAAAGGTGTTCGAAATGTTCCCGACTCTTTCGGCAAACGTTTTTGCGATTACTTTGTTGTTTCGGCAATTTTCCCTTCAAGATAGTAAATCCAAGCTTACTTCACTTCAATTAGTGCCACTTTATAAATCAGGTAGTATCAAATTTGTTTAAATTTCTTTACTTTTTTTTTTTCATTTTTTTTTTTCTTCTGAAAGTACTCAAAAACTTTTATATACAGGGATGACAGTTTTCCTCCTTTTAGAGGATTTCCTCCTTTTTGGTTTTTATGTAGCATTTTCCTTCTCTGTCCCTGTTTTGAAGATCTGTATTTTTCCGATCTGAACCAGTTTTTCCTGCAAAAAGTATACTGTTCTTCATGTCTAAACAAAAGATTTTCCCTCTTAGCTCCCCTTTCCTCACAGATTTCTTCACTAACTCCCAATATTTGAAATGTAATTATTATATAGTTTGAGAAATTTCATTGTATCTTTAAAGTTATTGAATCATCCTTCCTGCATACTTTTTTTGTTGAATTTTTGTGTATTCCTTCCTCGAGTTTTTTTAACGAATTTTTGGATTTCCTCCTTTTTGCTCTCTGATCACTCTCATCCCTGTATATACCTTACTACTTCTGTATGATTTTTTTATTTTAGTTGTTTAAAAATGTGCTTTGTTGCTGCAGAAAATGTTCAATAATGTTGTCTCTTCTTTGATAGTTAGATGCAGGACACTTTTAATTAATTAAATATACATCTTGGTATATCATTTGACATTCAATTAAATATATGCATATTCATGCATATATTTAATTTTTTGGGGGAGGTGGTATTTCTTTAATTTGCGTTTTTTTATTTATTTTCTTAACTAACGTTTATTAAAACCCATTAAAATGTGTGGTAGTGTCGTGTATAAATGACAAATACAACACCTAAGCACTAGTGGTACATGTGCCTGTCTACTGATCTAGGTGTCCTTGGTTTGACTCCCTGTTAGTGCACATTGTTACAAATGACTGTGTAGATCTTTTCCTTACGGTGCATATGCGACCTCTAAAACTTAGAAAGTCCTTGAATTTCGTTATTTTTTCAAGGCCTTGAATAACCTGGAAAAATTGGAATATTCCTATGTCTGGAAAGTCATTGAATTTCTAATTTTTAATTAAATTCATTAATAAAACTGCAAAATTCCTGTCTTATAAGAACCCTGATGTCATGTTTTGTGTGATATTCTCTTGCCAAGGTTCACTTTTCCCCAGTGCTGTCAATAGCAGTTGAATCAGTTCCTCTCATTACTTATTTTTGGTGAATGGTGGCCGTTTGTTTAATCGTGACCATGTGGTTTAAATTTTAAATGGTGCTTGCTTGTCATGCTTCCCATATCCTGTTTGGTTCTGCGTTTGTTGCTTTCATCATTCTCTGAATTTAATTTGTTCCATAAATGTTCATTTAATGATCTTTGGTTGCAAAACTCGAACTATTGAAAAATGGATTGAAAAGGATTTCTCTGATCGCCATGCCACAAAATGAATTTTATGTTTGAAGAAAATTTATGTTTTAAATATGGATGAGTCAACAATAAGAAGTCACATGGCTAGTAAAATGCACAAGACTTTGATAGCAGATCAGAAAAAAATTGTGTTATTACAATTACCAAAATTTTTTTAGAGAACAGATAATTTGGGCATTATGTCAATAAATATATGGTTGTATCTTAGCTATTTAGTAATATATTGTATGTATTAAACTTCTGACAAATTCATTTATTAAAAAAAAAAAGTATACCTAAAATGCAATTTTTGTTTTGACTCTGCAACCGTTAAACAAGTCTTTAATTTTTTAATAACATTATTGAAAAAAACTTTTAAAGTCCTTGGAACTTCACTTTAAAAAAAATTTATGCACCCTGCTTACTCCGATTCAGACATGCACAAATTGTAATTTATTTTCTTTTGTTAATTTACTTTTAGTGTTATTTTCTAAATTTTAATTACTTGGCAACATTCTTACAAATCTTTGTTACAGAGCCCTTAAAAAAAGGGTACGAAGATCCCCTAAATGCAGCCATGCACAAACTGGAACAATGTGCATTTTCGCTGCCCTGGTCAAATCTGATTCCTGGATCCCAGTCTTCCCTTCAGGCTATTGGCTGCTTTTTTTCCTCCCCAACAGAAGGATACCTCTACAACATCGCTAACAAAACTCAGTTCATTAACTCATACACCTACACTTCAAACTTGAAAGGTGTCGTTTTAGATGCTTCACTGTTACACGCTCTGACTGAAACAGGCCTCGAGACCTACACAGTGCATTTGCCGAATGCTGTTTTCCCTCAGCTGGAAAAAGTGGATGGAATCAATAATGTAAGTCATCCTTTAAATTAACTTCAATGATTTTTTCTTCTTCCAAAGTCTAAATAACCTACTTGTTGCTTACAATCGTGCTGAAACTTGACGGACTCGTTATCAATGACAGTGTATTCTGTCATGTTTTTGGGATTGTTTTTAAAAGGCTGCTTTTATATGTTTCCATAGCATGCTCAGAGAATTAACCCTTTTTCCATCATCCAATCAAGCTGAGACTTGGCAGATAGACTCGTTGTTGATTACAATATATTCTACCATGTTTTGAGAGCAAAAAAACTTAGTCCTTAATACGAAATCAATGGTTAATAGTAGTTAAAGATTTAAAAAATTCGACCTGAACTCAAAATCGCTTAAATAAATTGAAATTGCACATAAAATTTGGTAATGCGTATGAAGTTTTATTTTAAAGACTTTTTTTGTAGGGATTAATTTTTTATTTTACCCAAGGATAGATTTTGCAATTTCTATTGGTTTTGCAATTGGTAGTCTAGTCATCATATGTCATAATTTCAAACAAAGAAAAATCTATAATTATACTTCCATACTTTTTTGCCCCTTCTGCTTTTACCCTTTTCTCACACTGCACACTAGAAAGCCTAAGTATTTACGTATTTAATACGTGAATATTTTTTTACAATTATGTATAATCTCTTCTTTTTTTTGTTGGGGTCTTGCAGATAATTCCTGAATTTGAAGACACAGTTTGTCTACTAGGATTGCGTCCTTTTCTAGGAGTTGATCATTTGGTGAAATCTGACAATCATCTAATTCTAGTCTCGTCAGTTGAAGATTCAGTTGCAAATCCCGAGTAAGTCATCACTTAAAATATGTGTTTTGTGTATGAACAAAAATTTACATTTACAATGCGGGGGAGGGGGGGGGGGGGTATTTGCCCAAAATCTCTGAACACCACTTTTTTGATGATCTACTTACTGAATATATTGAACTTGCCTTCATACCACGCAATAAATTTTTCTCAAACATTTAATGACTCGTGTAGTAAAGTTGTTTTTATAAAATTTGTTCAGGAACATTTCTTGAAGAAACTAAGAGCACTAACATCATATTGTTGTTTCATTGTTATAAAATGATTTATTTCGATATCATACATTATTTTAAAATATATACTTCTATGATATGTTGTTCTAAAAGAGAGAAATATGGTTGCCACGCACCTGGATAACAGGGAAAACCTGGAATTGTCAGGGAAATGAAAATGCCTAAAAAAGGTCAGGGAAACTAAAAAATTTTATATGTTCTGGAAATGTATAGGAATTTCTTTCAGTTTTAAGTTTTCTTACAAGTTTTCTTTATCAGACTAAACTGGCCTAAAACACTCTTCAGAAAAAATGTCTATCTGCTCTACTGTTTTGTACTCACATTAGTACACAAATATATTTTTATTCAGCGATCTGATTGTAATTTAAAATAATGTTACATTTATATTGTTGTGTGAATGGGTTCGAAAGACTTGAAGCCAAAGCAGGATAAAATTTAAAGAAATTTATTCCGATATAACTCTTTACAGATTATTTTACAACTCCAGAACTTCCCGTTCTAATAGACTCAATACAGTTCATTACACAACAATGGAGCACAAACAGCAATTAAAAAAAACTAGATACTGCTAAAATTGACGCAAAAGACAATGCAATACAGTTCACTTTCGGAACTACTCTGAATGCTCGCTGAGAAACAACTAACTCACTCACTCAATCACTCGCTCTCTTGGACTTATATGGGAAAGCTAATCCTTCGCGAATCTTCTAGAGATAGAAATTTGGAGAATTTTCCAGATCGCAGTTAAAAATCCCTGTACAGGTACATGGTGACCAAAAGTGTCGCCAAATGGTCGCCAAGTTTGGTGACATTTGGCAATTTCTCGCCAAGTTGGTGTGATTGCAATTAACCATAATGTTAAATTGTCTTCTTGTAAAACTCGTTTTCTTGCATTATCCTTGTAAAACTCGTTTTCTTGCATTATCCTTGTAAAACTCGTTTTCAAGCATTAAGAGACGCATTGCAGGAAAGCGAAGTAAAGAGAAACTCTTGCCCTGCCTTATGCGAAATGTACATAAATTTTTCTTTTTACATAATTAATACTACAAAATATTTACAAATATACAGAAATTCGTAACAATATTTTTTACCTCTTTTTTATATTTTGACTGTTTTTTCCCCTGTGAAAAATAAAGGGAGATGCGCAGTTTGCTACTTCTACCATTTAATCAATTTATCTTCGTGTGCAAGTACATCAGTGTTTGATGAGACAAATTGCAAACATTTTACAGTTCCACAAAAAAGTGGATTTCCACTTTTTCTGCCAAAATTTTGATTAATTGTACAAATGCACATTAAAGTACAGACATTTTTTTTTTCTGTATAATCCTTCTCTAAAATTACAATTTTAACTGCAATTGTATGCAAAAAAAAAAATTTTACTTCGGCTTGAAATGAAACCTGGAAATTTAAAAAAAATTCTGGGAAACCTAGAAAAGTCAGGGAATTTTGTTTTGGATTTTGAGTGGCAACCCTGGAGAAAGCAAATTTAATAATTGTGGATAATATAATAAATAAAAAAAAGAACCTATACCAGTCATTTCATCCTTTCAAAACTACTTATTCCAATATCACACGATACTTTAAAATATATATTTTTATGGAATTTCACAAAAATGAAGATAGCACATTTTAATATTAATTCTAAGTGATTTTCCAATATCTCTGAAAAATTGTTTTTTATATACTATATATGTACATTAGAAAAAAATAATCAAAATATTTAAATTTAAAAAACTTTCAAACATATTTATTTGAAGTTATAAGTATGTTGGAAAAACACATTTTTACAGATTTTTGGAGGGATGTTGAAATGATACCTTTGTCCCCGCTGTTAGTGGAGCACAAGGGTGATTTCCCCCATATAGTTGGCCCCTATGGTTGCTCTTAATTTGTATTTTGTCTCAGAGGCTAATAAAGTACTCACAATGGAAATTCTTATTTTAAGCTACTGTTCTAATATATATATATATATATATTTTAAATACATTACAAGAAGTCCTATTCTTATCTCAAATCTTTTGAAAGCAAAAGTACTGAATGTTTTTATCTAAAAATTAAAAGGGTTGATTTAAGAAAATGTATATAGTATTTAAAGTTATTTTTAACAAAGACAGAAGATCGAATGAATCACTAAATGTAAAAAGGGGTCATGTCCAATTGAAAAGCTATTGAAACATTCTCTCTCTACATTTAAACGATTCCTTATAAAGCATGTGCATTTCAATTGATTGCTAAAAGTATGTCCCTATAAAAAGTTTAAAGAGCTCTTAATATTTAGAACAATGAAGTTTCACATTATAAAGTAACAAAACTGAAGAAAAATTTAGATTTTAACTTTAAAACATCATTAAGGAGACTTAGTACCCTTTGTTTTGATAAAAAATTATGAAAATGTAAATTTTCTATTTTTCACGTGTTTCAAACTTTGTAACCTCCTCCTTATTTTGGCAAGTTTTTGAGCTGATCCAAAAAGTACAATTGCACAAAAATTATGTTTTTTAGGAGAATTCATCATAGCTGCAATGGCCCCTTCAACTTTAGGTTTTTTGTTTTTTTTTAATTTATACTTTACTCAAAATTCTTAAACTCTAGAAAATGTAAATCAGACGACTTGAATTTTTTTTTTTTTTGTCATCCTAAACAACTGTTCGACAAAACTAGACATGTATTTTTGAATAAATATTTATACATTTTTTTTACAAATTTAAGTGTTAAATATTATCCTTTTTTTTACCTATAGGTACAATTTTTATTGTTTTCTCCAAAACTATTTTACTTATTCTAAATCTGATGCCTAAAAGTTTAAAGTATATTTCAAGGAATATTTTTTTTTTTTTTTAAATTAAAATTATTTGAAATTTTGTTCATTTTTTTTAATTTTTTTTTTTTTATTTGAAAATTTAGAGAACTATGTGAACTTTTTTTAATAAAATTTAATTATTGGCAAGTACTTCCAAGTATGCAAAAATTATAATTTTAAAAGCTTAAACTAAAAAAAAAATAGATGTAAAGGTATCAAGTTTTAGAAATTAAAGTTTATACCTATTAATATTTTGTACCATTTCTCATATGGATATATTACAATTATAGGCCAGATGGGGGAAACAGATCTACATTATATTCCTTAAAAGAACCTGATCCTATTCAAGTATATACAGATCTGGTAAAGTATTTCTATATTATTCTTATTATGAAAAATGAAATAAGCATCATAATTACTCTGTTTTACTTTTCCTTTTAAAACTTGCACTCTGCCTAACAGCTGTGTGATTAGGGCTATAACTTTGTATACCAACAGTGCAGAGTTCAAATCCTAAGTAAGGCATGGATATTTGTTGTGGTTTGGAATCCACATTAAGCTGTAAGTTTCAGCACAGTCATGAGAATGGTTGTATTCTAGTTTTAGTTTTAAAATTAAATTTGACTCCTACTTCAAAAAATCAAAAAAATTTGGTTCTGACAAAGAAAATAAATATTTTTAAACTTAATTTTGAAATTTGGTAAATTAATTTTTTCAACACTTTAATTTAGTTATCGTACTATATGATATCTGGTCATAATATTTGTTTTCAATTTACTTTTGAAATTTTTTTGTTTCATGTTCAATATACTAAGATATATACATTCTTTTCTTTTCAGCTGGAAGTAGCTGAATGCCAAAAATCATCCAGTCTTAATACATACTATCATCTCTTAAGTGAAGCGCACATGATCTTAAGAACCCAAATGTTCTTCATGAAGCATCAAGACAACCGAGAAATTGAAAAGCAGTACAAAAAATCATGTTTGATGCTGGGTGATTATTTCTTGTGGTAAATTATTTCTTCTAATTTTTTATATAAATGTAATTTATATTTAACACAGTAATGCATTGAAAATGGGATACTTTTGACTATATATAACTATTTTTTAAGTGTTTGCTTAAAAATAGTATTGTAAATTGATTTAACTGATCAACACTAAATTATTTGTTAATAAATGTATTTTTAAATAACATTTTATATAAATGTTGTATTTGGATTAATTTTATTTCTGTTTGTTACTTTGAGACAACTTTATAAATTGCTTTATAAATATAATGAAACGAAAAGTATTATTTAATCAATAAAAAAACGTACCGTAATGCACATTGATTATTATTATTCACTGAATATAGTACATTTAATTTTTTTTTTTTTTTAGTCATGATGTTGAAAATCAGAAGAACTCAATTCCATATTACCATTTATCACAACTTACTTCTGAAAGTGTAATAAAAAGAATTTTGGATCATCGTCAACAGGTAATTGTGTTAATTACTGATTCTTCAGCTGTTATTTTATTGTTTTCCTTTACTACTTTACTGACAATATTTGCTTTATTCAATCTTGCTTATTTTTGCTTACTTGTTCAAATACAGCAAAAGCGTCTTACAATTACATACAATGCTCTATAAAAATAACTGAAACTCATTTGAAAGTTCTGACAAGATGTATCAAAAAGTTAATCGTATGTAGAGGTCCAATTGTTTCATTCCAATTTTTGTTTAAAAATCTGAAGTTAATACTAATAGTTTTTTTCTGAAGTTAATACTTTATTGTGTCAAAAGCAAAATAAATTTAAAAAAAAAACTGTAAAATTACATGATTTTGCTAAAACATTTTTCTTGATTTTAGCATTTTTGCTCCAGAAAAAGTAATTTCCTGTTTTTGTTGACGTATAAAGTCGAACCAGGTTATTATGGTTCATAAATTACTTCTGTTTTGGCTTCCATCACACTGGGCTGAAAAAATAAAAAAAAATTATAGTTGTCTAAGAAACTATCCAGTCCATTGTTAAACCATCACATTGAACCTTTGAAAGTATTAAAGGTTAAATGAACTGTATTCCATGGACACAAAGGAAGCTGCATTATCGCTTCTTTTTCATTGTTAATATAGTGACCCAAATTATCTTTTATTTGTATGATAATGAGTCGGGTGGAGATGTTTTAGTTATGACACTTTTAAAGAAAATACAAATGCAAAAAAAAGATGACCATCTACAGATTCAAGGCTCATCTAGGTTGATCCAGTATTACCTACAGAGTAGCCACAAAACCTGGAAATCGGGGAAATGTCAGGGAACTTTCTGATTTGAGGGGAAAAATCAGGGAAATCTCAGGGAATTTTTTTAAATTTCACGAAAGTCAGGGAGATTTTATTGTAAGGCGCATTTTCCCCTTTATCTGTATTTTGACGTCATTTACTCAAAGATTTGTGGTGGTAATCGTTAGAAGTTTAAGGTTACAGATTAATTTAAACTTTTCATTACCACCAAAAGTATAATTAAAAAATTGGCATATTATCCCTTTAGTGTGCATGTTCTATTTGTTCAGCGTGTCTACACATCTGGAAAAATTAGGGAAATCAAATAAAAATGTGCCCTAAAATTAGGGAATTTTTTAGAAATCTGTCAGGGAAATCAGGGAATTATCAACAAACTTTTTTTCTAAATTTTGTGGCATCCTATACCTAAATTGATCAAGTTAAACTCTTCTTAACAATTACCCAATATTACTGCATACTGTATTAGATTCTTATAGTGAGATATTATCTTTACAATTTTAGCGATGTCTTTCTCTTTTGTTGTAAAATCAAAATTATCTGATGTTTGCATTTTCTTTTGTTCAAGGTGAAAGAAAGAAGTGCATCACAGTCATTAGCTTCATACATGGACTCCATCCTGTTTTGTGAGAATCCAATGCAATCCCTCACTTTCTCCCAGGTAATTATAACTTTAGGGTGACTCAATATATAACGAGGTAGAGAATACCAAATCAATTTATCTAAATAGGGATTTGAACCAGAAGTGCCATCTAATTGAACTAGAGATGCCTAAGTAAATAAAAATTTATATAAATAAAAAAAAATTGATTTTTTTTTTATTTGATGTAAGTGATGGTTTGATGATAACATTAATTTTACACGAACAGTAAACTCCTCTATGTTTTAAACTAAAATGTCTTTTATTTATTCCTGGATTTCTTCTATGGCAATCGCGGCTGGGGTTAAAAATGTTAGTGCAGCCGGAACAGTGATATTCTCTCTCCCCCTCCCCCCCCAGTGCCGGAACTAGGGGGGGGCAGGCGGGGCTGCTGCCCCGGGCGCTAACCAGAGGGGGCGCCGAAAAGCCAACAAAGCACTATTTGTTGTATAAATTTTAATATTTGGACGAAAGGATAATTTTTCATAAATAAATTTTCATTTTTTCTTAAAATTCTGGATGATCTTTAAGATATTCAACAGAAGAAAAAATCCACTAGAAAAAAAAAATAATACATTTCTGTACAAAGAAAGTAACAATCTATCCTTTTACAAAAGAATGACAACGAATTCTCCCTACCCGCTGATGAAGAATAGGTTTGTGCTACATGGCAGGCTGCCAGAAATGCTAATTTAAAATCGCATTGGTAATATAGTCGCAATGTAGTTAGATAAAATTTAGAATTACAACAATTTAATGCTGTTGAAATTTTCGTAAATTGAAATATGTCGAAGAAATTATCTGGGGCGCAGAATCGCAGAAAAGCAAAAGAAACTGCAAGAATATCCCAACCTTTTATCATCTTGGCTAGTTCACGAGACTGAAACCAATGAAGGTAAGAATTTTTTTAAATTTGTAACCTAATAAACTTCGGAAGATGTGTATTAAGGACAAGGGTTACGTTTGGGATATATCTCTTGCCAAATATATTTATTGTTCTCTAGGAGTCCGCAGGAATTTTTACAGGGGGCTGCAAGATGTTGAATTGTTTAGAAATCGTTTACTTTTGTTTTTGAGGTTGATTATCATTAACTTTAAAGGTTCATTGCGATTCCTAATGAAAATTAATTAGCAAAAAGTTAATTAAAAATTGAAATAATTAACGATTGAAACGTTTTCTTTAAGAGAATAATTTAGTATTTCTTCAGCTAAAAACAGATTTTTTTTTCATTTTTACACATTTTGAATCGTGCTGAGTTTAAAAAAACTGGGGGTGTTGAACTTTGAACAACTTTCAATTCCCACTGTTTCCTTCATTTAATTTAGCAATTATTTTGGCTGTAAAAATGACAGCGCAAGCACGATTTTGACAAAAACCGTAACGCCAGGTGTAATGGCCAAAGTAGGTCAATCCGTTTGAAAGTAATGCTGACCACAGACAACACACGGACCCACAAACTTTTTTTCTAGAACACTTTTTTGATTCAGAATGTTCTGAAACGTGAAGAAATGCAAAAAAATTATGCGATAAAAAGTTGACACAAGAATTCCTATTGAGCACAAGAATTCCTATTTATCGCAAAACATATCGATTTTTTAAAAATAAAAACGAAAACAGTAAATTACATCCTATCCAAAACTCAATTTAAATGCACTGACTAAATACGTGACTGTATATTTTTAACAATATATTTTACTATATATTTTTAAATCCCTTATATTAACTTCACTTTTGTTTGAGTGTGTGTTTGAGCCTGGCGTACAAATCTGCGGATGCTGGTATATTCCTAAATAATGAAAAAATAATAAAACATCAAGGCATGAATTCTAAAAATAGATCTCAAGGCCTTATTTTTTATAAAAAATAACGAAAAAGAAAGTATTTCCAGGAAGTGATAAATAAAATAAAAAGAATCCAGTATCCATGCTACGAGAAAAAGGCGCCAATTTTCAGCGTGAGTTATATTGTCATTTTGACGGCATTATTTTTCACCAAACAGATGTCATGTTCGTCAAATTTTGTCCATTGCATTGGTGAGAATTTTAAATTCTCCAAGAAAATGGAGAACTCACACATAGCACAGTAAGTAATATATTATTCATTCTATTATTAAAATGAGTTTCAATAAGTTTAAATTAATTGTTCTAAAATAAACATTTATGTGTTTACCAACTATTCAATGATTTTTGTAGACAAGTCATTAAATTAATTTGCTTTTGTGTTCAATGAGTTCTGGTAATATTCGGAAGCTTTTTAAATTTTTGTATTAGTATTTTACAGAAGAAAATATTTTTTGAAATGTAAAACAGCTTAATTGTTTATGATCTAAGACGTTTTGAAACCAGGTTAACCAGATTTTGTGTTAAAAAGTGTTACATATCATTCAACTATGTTCTTTTATTTCATTGTAACTGACATTATTTGTATTGATTCATTAGTTGTTTTTTTTTGTCTTTATGCAAATCTTTATGCAAGCAGAATGAACCCTGGTCATTAATAAGGGCTTGTCAAATATATTTATTTAAAATTTCAATTAATTAATTCTTTTATTGTTTGTTTCAAAACAGAATTTTACAAAGGAAAAACCTTTGTTAATTTTCAATGTATATATAGTTAGCTTCAAATCTAAAAAATTATGGTGTGGGGGCGCCAAAATGAATTCTTGCCCCGGGTAAAAAGTGACCTAGTTCCGTCCCTGTCCCCCCCCCCCCTCACCCCTCACACACAATCATTCTTGAATGGAAATTCTTTAATCTTAATTACTCAAAGTCAAGGTTTCCTTTAAACATTTACAAAATGATGCGAGAAAGAAAATAGAATAACTTATTTAAACTTGCTTATAACGAAGCACTATAAGTTTTAGTATGAACTTAATAAGTAACGAGAAGCAATATGTGGAAACTGATCATGGAAACTATTCTCGTTTCACTTCCATTCAAGCTCACTAATAGTATTTTGTTATTAAAAATCATGTGGCTCTTTAATTGTGTGTGACCAAGTTTGTAAGCATAGAAGTACTATATCATCAATTTTGTTTTTAAAAGTAAATTTGCTGTTTGTTCGAATGTTTGCTATAGCTCGTAATCCAGCAACTTCAATTCGCGGATCATAACCAATCCGCCATTTATTTTATGCTTTATGCATTTTTTCAATGATGGGAATATTTTACCTACATATTTAACGATAATTTGTTTTAACATCTTCTTTTAATCAAATGTTATGACTGATTAATTTTATTTTTGTATGTCATATAACGTATAGTTTGAGAATGGGAGTCACGTTGAACATAAGCGTATTCAACATCAAAGCTATTCATATGTGTAATGTATCTTATTAACAGCACTAAAATATATAGTCTTATTTCAATGTATAAAATCCTTTCCAGGTCATTGCAGATTCAATTTTATCAGCCTATTCTGAAGGCGCACCAGAAATGCTATGGAAAGTCATTTTGTGTTCGAATCTCAAAGGATACAAAAGTGGTAAATTAAATGTTATTTTATTTTTAAATTGTGAATAAAATATTGATAGTTAATGCTTCTTTTTTATTAATTTAGATAAGGCCATTTTGATTTTGAAAAAAAGAATGACAAATAAAAAACAGTATGTATATTCTACTTTTGGATTTGTGCATGTGGTGTTTTCAAAGAAATTAATGATTAGCGCAAATATTATAAGATTGCCATTGTAATTTTATGCATTTAAATAACTGTAAATTAACAGCAGTTAAGTTACTTTATTTTTTTACTAGAACTAGATATTTGTATAGAAGTAACTATTTCACTATAAAATAATTATTTTAACTCTTTAATTACATAATTTGTATTAATTCCAAGGAGTTTGATGACTATTAATCATTACATTTTTGTTTTTTAAATTTTAAATTTGTCACATGAAACAGATCATGAAAACATGTAACAATTATTATTTTGGATGATTAAAATTGGCTCTTCACATCTTAACTGTGATAGAAAAACAAACTTTTAGCTAAATATAAATTCCTACTTTTATTTCCTTCCTTATTCTCTTGATGAAATGGAAATGCATTATTGTCTTGATATTATAATTTTCTGTATTTCTGATTCTAACACTTAATAGTGTACGACAAGCCTTTCCCTTTTCATGAATTTTTTTATCAATGATGCAATTTCTAAACTTCCTTTGAAATCATCATTTCAATCTATTACAATAATTTAAATACACAGTAATTGTTTGGCATTTGCATTTCAACAACATCATATACTGAGATGTTAACTACACTTACCAGTTGAGTCTAATTTCCTTTTTGGAAAGTAAGGACACCTTCCAGTGTCCACTTTCTTTAGGGAACTATTTTTTGCCAAAAAAAAATTTAACGTAACTTGTGCCACATTAATTTAAATTACAATTACATGATGCCAGAATACACATCAAGAAAAGCGATTAGTAATTTAATGAGCTAATTTTATGCAATTGATATTAATCTAGGTATATTTTTTTCATTTTTGTGCTTTCATGTGTTATATACATGAAGTGTACTGTAATTCTGTGTACTATAATACAAATTCCAAAATAATCATAATATCTTATTAAAAACACATGTCAGAAAAACCAATCATTTCTTAATTTGCGGTCCGATCTGATTCCCATTTTCCACTAGCCCAAAGGACCTTGATACCTGTTGTAATCTTGCTATTTTCAGGCAACTCTGCATGAATTAATTTCTTTGTGGATTTGTTCCTTATTCTCACTGCCTATCTCTTTACTTATACTGCATATTCATATCTCTTTTGTCAATGCATTTCCCTTGAATAAACCCCACAATGTTTTCTGAACCTATTATTCTATTCACAGTCCTCTCAGTCCTATTAGCAATGCTGCTGACACCACTGCATTGGTCTATCTGCTATTACAGAAGGGCAATGCTGAGGTGGCACAAAACATGATCATGTCCCTTGCAAAGGTATGTCATTTTTCCAAGATCATCATGTGAATAATTTGTTTGTTAATAATTTATTTATTGCTTCTTTCTGTTGAGGAAACTCATTGATAATGATAAGATAAGTGTGGTGGTTGCAAAAAAATTCTGAAAGCTCCCTCAAATCCAAAAAATACCCTTTTGTTTTAGAGTTAAAGTTTAGGTGGGGCAGATAACTTGTAATTAACTGTAGAGTGGGTCTTGCTGTTTTACCAAACCACCTAAATTTCTTTGGAATTAACTATTACTTAAAAATTATTCTTTGTTTGACTTATTTACAATCCAACATGTATCTAGTATAATCAACAATGTTCCATAAATACTTGAATAAATAAGATATTTTAAAATCCTTAAAAACATTGTGGGTCAATTCTTTGGAAGTTATGCTGATCATGAAACACACACTGATATTTTTTCCAGGCTACTTTTTTACTTTCAATTACCCATATGTATACATAGAGTAATAAAAGTATAACATTCAGCCAAAAAAAAAAAAAAAATTTTTTTTCGTCTACATTTTGGAACATCCTGATTTCAAAAAAGTGATCTAGAAAAAATGTCTGTCTGTGTGTATGTGTCAGCATAACTCCCGAACAAATTGACCTACGATGTTCAAATTTGAGATCGGAGTTAGTGGTGGCCATGGGACCTTTTCTTCTCATCAAAATCGTGCATGCGCATAAGGTAGCTGCCATTGAAAAAATCATGTTTTTCAATTATTGCAAAAAAACAACCACCGATTTTGATAAAAATCGCTGTAGCAATGCCTCTTAAAGTAAAAGTGTTCTAAACATCCCCACTTCCAAAATTCCCGTAAAAATGTTTTAGTGGCGTAAAAAGTTGAAAAACGAATGCTTTCAACGCAGAGCTCTCTTGCCTTGAGCATACCTCATCAAGAATCTTTTTTTTCTTCTCACCTCAATTTCGCTCAAAACAAAGGATAAATAGGATCATCTAAAAATATATCACAAAATCACCATTTTGGCAAAGGTTTCTTTTTTTTTTCAGACCCATATAAGAGTTATCACAAAAAATACCGCCAAACTGACCATTACCTCTAAGTGAATGATGGAAATATAAAAACGGCAAATGATGCAAATCCACGTCAGTATTATAGTGTAATTGAAAGTTGTGCGATGTTCCACACCTCTATTTTTTTTAACTCAGCACATTCCAAAACATATAAAAATGTAATAAAATTTATTTTTTTACTGAATCTAATACTTTCATTACCCTATATTAATGTATGGGTAATTGAAAGTAAAAAATTGCTTGAAATTCAAAATTTAAATAAAAGTATGAAAGTTATCATACTTAATGAATTGTTCACAATAGTAATTATTTGACTCTTTTCTTTACTACTCTTATTTATATACACATACATTCTATTTAAATATTTATAAATAGATTAAGAAATTATGTTTATATGCAATTGTTTTATAATGCAAATGTTACAGCCAAACCTTATTTTTAGTCACTTTGCTAAGTGAATAGAAAAAAAAGCCAAAGGTTTTATATTTTAGTTTTGACCACCTGACCTTACCACTTTACAAAATGACTGTCTAAATCTCCAAAAAATAAGTATTACTGTTTATTATTGAACTTTGGCCAGCTTCAGAAGTGACTAAAGAATAAGCTTTGGCAATAACATTGTGGAAAATATTAATTATTATTAAAAATTCTTTTATAAATCAATGCAATTAGGCAGACCTACTATGCATCCTGTCAAGTATATACAGTAGATTATGGGATGAAAAAAAGATCTCCAAATTTGGAAAAGTAAGTTATGTGATTTTTTTTTTTTAATATGAAGTATAGTCTGGCTCTGCTTATTTATGGCTTGTGAAAAGACTGATCCTAAACAGGTTTAAACAACTAGCACACGCCGATTTGCGAATTCAATGAATCAGTTCTTTCAAACCGGTCCCCCAGTGTATCTCCATATGTACCAGTTAATTAGAGTCAAACTATATGCTTGATTCTAGTGATATTCTTCTTTGCTAGTTTTACTTTGTGTGAAATGCATCTAACCCTTTATTTACTGACAGGACTTGCAAGTCCGTCACAACTTTGAAATTCACTTCTATGAAGTTCATTCTTCAATTGTTGGATGGCAGCACAAGCTTATTTCTCTTTATATCCAAACACATGGACGATTTTCAATCTTTTTAGCATCTAGCATGGCCTTATATCGTCTTACTTATCTCTACTAACCTTCCAATTGAAAAAGAGCTTATGCTGCCATCCAACAATTGAAGAAAAAACTTAATAAAAGTGGATTTCAGAGTCCCAATGAGTCTCAAAGCATTGAAATTAATACAGTATCATGAGAAAACTGATGGGACTTATAAGTCCCGCCAGTATATACAGAGTTAGAAGCCAGTTTAATCCTATTAGTTTAATCTGTGTTAAAATAATAAGCTTATTATTAAGTTGCTTTCACTACTTAGCTTTTTTTAGCAAAGGGTTTTGAAAAATCTTGTTTTGAATTCTAGTTTATTCAAGAAACTAGACCTGATGCCTTTATTGAGCTGTTGCTGAGTTATGTGGAGGGGAAAGTACTTCAAATACCTGAAATTCTGCAAATTCTTCAGGTTACTCGAATTGCATATTTCATACTTTTTACTTTGATTGATTGATAGCTTTAATGTGATGAATAAATTTACTCATTTCTTTTCTTAGTCTGAAGCACCTAACTGTGACCTTCATTGTGTTCCACTTTTGAAAGAATTCTTAGAAGCTGTCTTAAGTGGTGAGCAATATTACATAATTAAAACAATCTAAGTTTGTCTTGAATTTATTTCTATAGAATATTTGTTTTTCCACTGATATATTTTACAGAGTTTTTAACATTTTTATTTCTCGCTTTTGAGTGATTTGAAATATGCTAAAGGATCTTATGAAAAGTTTGCTGAATTCTTTTTTTCGGAAATTGAGTCGGGTTATATTATTACTTCATTGGTAAAGGCACTCTAATTTTGCATTCTAGTATAAATAGAATATACAAAAGTGAAAACAAAGTGTGTTTTTTAACAGTGAAAACACCACAATCGCAAGCAGTTATAAGAGAGGACTTGGGTTTGAAATTTATAAAAATCTGTCAATTTTACCCTGCTTCTGTGATCCTGCAATTGGCTTATTTATTAAAGTATCGAAGGAAGTTTTATGCAATATGAGTTTTCTCCAAGAAACTATTGGAAACCCGAAATATGTGTCAGTCATGTTCTAAACAATTTGAAAAATAATAATTTGCCGGTTACAGACTAAGGTGTGCAAACTGTTTTATTTTCCTCTCTTTTTTTAAGGGGGGGAGGGGATTTTATCAGTTTTATTAATCGAATGAATAATTTATGGAAACCTTGTAGGTGCATTTTCCACTTGTAAAACTCAAAACATATCATGCAAGTATAAATTTGTACATGATGTATTTTTTTTTAATTTTTCTATGTTTGATACAATAACCCTTTATAGTTTTAAGAACAATTAATTTTCTTGATAAAGTAAAGAACAACAGAAGCCATGCTAACTGCTTAAATAATTATTTTCCATTTTTAATTTCTTAATTTTTCATTATTAAGAAGAATAACAGTTTACTCTCTAACCTTTTTGCTCTAAATATTCATCATTATAATCATCTTCAAACAAGAAACTAATAAAGTTTTCTGAAAAACTTCTGCATCACTTCAACTTGCATCTGGATGTATATTGGTTAATGATGAATAGTTGTTTTCAAATTGTATTCAATTTTAGATATCTGATAAAAAGTTGCCTAAAATGTTATGCTTACTTCAACAAACAATTTAAATTTCACTAGTGACTTATTTTATTCAATTTATTGCTTAATTTTCATACAATAGACTATTTATCAATATTCTATACTGCCACTCTTGTGATCAATAGCAATTTGAAACTCTGCACTCTTTATTTTTGTTAATGTAATATTTGTTTTCAGATAAATCTATTGCAAAGAATGCTGACTCTTCTGTCTTGGTACAAATTTAAATATATTTGAATTATTTTTTTTATTTTTTTTAATCTGAATTTTGAAATTTTTTATGTCTAAGATTTCTTTGATGCATTATTTTTAGAATCTTCTGGTAAAAATATACTTAAAAAGACTTATAGAACCTCTGGATAAAAGTGGTGGTGCTATTTCAAATTCTTACAATTCTGTAAGTTAATATTCCTGTACATAACATAAATATTTCCCAATGTATCAAATCCTTAAATTTTACAAAAGCAAATTATCTGTATCTATTATGTGTTTCAAAGAAATAATTAATTATCTCTTTAATAATTAAATGTAAAAATGTTCTAAAATCATATAGATTTGTTTGATTTTCTCTTTGAACTGTTTTCGCATGTCTCATCATATGAATGTATGTGTATATGCTAATTGTATTTTGTATAAAAATTCTATCTGAATAATTAACATTCCTAGGAAATCTCACTTTGTTTTGACAACCGATACCCTAACCTACAATAGAAACATTCCAAATCCTTAGAGATGTTAAATATGGTTGAACAGTAGTTATTACAAAATCACCCTTAATAAACTTGCTCAATTTACTAATAATTGTCATAGTTTTCTTTACTGCAACAATTTTTTCTAACTTCTGAGCCTCACCAAAAATTATGCCGCATAATTAAGGTCAGACAATGAATAGAATTTATGTTATACTGTTAAGATGAAAAAAGAGTCATATTAAAATTTTACTATACAATTACAATTTTAACCGCACAGTTTTAAAATCTTTCATCAAAGACTATATTTTTACATAACAAACCAGTGAGACAAAATTTTGTAAGCAAAAGATATAGTGTATTAAATTCCAAATAGTAGAAACATAGTTTAAATTATCGATCATATTAAAAGCTGTCTAACAGCACATCGCAAATATTTTGCAGCATATATCTTTCAGAAATAGGTTCGAATGGTAATTTTTAATCACTCATATATCGTAAGCATTCGTTTAATGTTTTTAAAAAGGAAATAAAAAAATTAAGTTGAAATTCAAAAATTTCTTCACAATCATATCCTAACTTATAACTTTAGGCATAAACTACCAATAAACTAAACAACTGTACATAAATCTTTTAACAATAACTCAGTATGACTATGTATTGATATTTAACAAAGAAACCAAATGACTGCTGTGACTTGAGATAAAAAGAAAAATTACCAAATTTAAATTTACTAATGAATTTAAACAATAAATTAAATAAAAAATCATTTAAACACTGGTGATTTTCTGCTTCCCAAGTAACCCCATCTGATATATATTATAGTCTTTAGCCTTTAAGCCTGTTAAAAATAGCATCACCAATAAACCAACAAGCTTTTATATTTAAATACTAGTAATAAGTTTTATTAAAGAAATGTGTGTGCTACTCTACTTTATTTTATTTTTTTGTGTAGGGAATTAAACAAATTTGGTAATTGCAAACTTTAAAAGATGAACTTAACAATATTTGGTAACTTTAAAACAATTTTCTATTAAAAGTTATTAAAAATCTTATTTTCAGATGAATTCTTTCACATTGTTCTTTAACTCTAGAGCAACATGGTTAAATGAAATGCCACCCTTCAATGGTAAGTTGTTTTTAATCTTTTAAAGCTTTCAAAATTGTAATTTTCATATTTTTATTTTTAAGTAAGCACAAGTTTTATAATTTTTAGGTTAAGATCATCATAATTCTTTTTGCATTATTAGTAAAAGAAGTAAAGTTTTTTAGAATTCATAAAAAAAAAGTATCTGTAGAAAATCAGCCTAATTTGATTGTTTTAATTTTAAAAATTACAGGCATTATTATGTTTTTTTTTCATTAATGCATATAAAGTATAATAACATTAACACACAGTTAAAAGTTTTAAAATATTATTTTTAAATAAAATAGTCAACTATTTTATTTCAAAATAATATTTTAAAACTTTTAACTGTGTGTTAATGTTATTATACTGTAGTTTTAATGGAGTATTTCTTATTTTTTTAATAAATCAAGAAATAATTAATTGAAAACAAAGTTAAGCATTTTTTAAACTAAAAGATGGACTTTACAAACTTATATTGTTATTTAAAAAAAAATTAAATAAATAGGAAAACAGGGAATAATTTTACTACAGCACTTTTTTTAAAAAAATCAATAAGAAAAATTATTTATTTACACCTTCAGTGTAACAACCGGAACTAATCAAAATTTTTGTTTATCCAAAACAATTAGATACTGAAGGTGTCCAGATAAATGTTTCTGACTAACCGATCATGCATGAAAAACTTTTTACCGGTGTTACAGGACCAGGGGCGTACTGGGACATAAAACCGGCCCGGTGATTTTAGATTTATGCTGGCCCAAATTTTAATTATAATCATTTATCAAATTTTAACTTTTTTTGTTAATAAAATTCCACTAATTAATTTTAATAATGAAATATTTCGAATAACTAATAAATTTTGTTATTTAAATATTTATAATGAATAATTAATTGCGATGATTATATAAATTTATTTATAAATTTTTATAATTGAATTGTTTTAATAATTAGTTTAATTAACTAAATTTTTCTCTGTTTTTAATCCTTATATCCCCTTTGAGTAAACTTGGTTTAATAAACTATTGATAGTTTGTTACAAAATAAAACAATATCTAAATTGTAAAATAAAGAATGCTTAGGTTTATAAAAAATGTTTACAAGAAAATGACTTTCGAAATTATACTATATATTTAACTTTAAAAGGTATAAAATAAGTAAAGAGTTGTAATACTAGAGATCTTTGTCATTTGAACAAATATCATTGCTGTTTGGTTCTGTATCTGCACACGTAGATGAAACTTCTAAAGTTTCGTTTAAATGATTATTAATCTCAGTAGTGTCGATGGCTACGTTATGATTTGTAACAATATTTTGATCCGTTGATCCAAAGAATATATCTTTTATAGATAAACATTGCTTTGCAAGACATTTTCTTTTTTTACTGTCCATTTTACCAAATTAGACAAAAATCTGAATAAATAAAAACTGTCGTCATTAAAAAAAACTTTAAAATCTATTTTGTTGCAAAATTAATCGGGAACTTGGAACTTTGAAAAATTACGTGATGGCGTAAAGTTAGGCGTAAATTATTCAAAATTATTGAGGAGAACAGGGAAGGAAAGAAGAAGTTCAGAGTTCAGATATAGAAAAATATGTGATGGATCATAATATGCACAAATTCGTGACAATACTGTTATAATTAAACGTATACATAAATTGAGGAACTTGCATATATAAATAGGTTTATCAAGTTTTAATGTTTTGACATTTCAGTTAGGTTTTTAGCAAACATATCTTAACTTTCTAATTTCTTTAACAGATAACTTTGATTTCTACGAAATATATTTTAACGTGTTATCGGTTAAACTCGTGAATTTTTATTAAGATTTTATTCTTTTTTAAATTTACCACTACTTAATTTCTTTTTTTAATAATTATTTTTAAACAGTTCATAATGGAAGATTGTTTTGCACATACCCAATTGTCATTCAATTCGATTTAAATAATTTTAGACAAAATGAAATTGCATTACAACACAAAATTAAATAATTACCCCTTGTCTATGGAGTGAATCAAATTATCTACATAAAATCGTATACTTATGATTATAATAAGAGATGTATTTCTTATTATTTATAAAAATGGTTTAATAATTTTCATTTACAATTAAATCACTCTCAATAACATCTTAATTAATAGTACTACATTTTTTTTTAAAAAGATTATACGGACTTAAAAAAATAACTATGAATGGAAAATGTGTAATACAGAAAATTTAATTTTTCTGATTTCGAAAACAAAACGTATAAAAAGCTTAGATTTTGAATTGTACTCTAAACCCACAATGGCAGGCAGATCACTAACACAATGCAATGTTAAATATGTGTTTACATTCGTATTAAAAAGTTATAAATCGACACAAACATGATCCAAATTGGTTCAGTTAATCTAGAGTTATAGCCGTAAATAAACATAGATAAACGTTGAATTTTATACGTATATGGAGAGATAAAATTTAAATAAAAATCTTTTCTCTAGTAAACGTAATTTTACGTATGAATTAGATTAATTCATTTCAAGTTTTTAAGAATTAAGAACCATTATATATAAATAATTTAAAATAAAGACACTTACTTGAAATGTATATTTGAAGTTTTATGTAATCAGTTGCAACATTTTCGTTTGGTATTGACTATAGTATGTAATTGCTACCAGCTTAGCTTTGCATGGAACCATACCAATTTGTGAAATGGAAATGGCCTCTAACAAAACAACGACCACTCTTTTCTTGGTGCTGTGACTTGTGTTCCATCATTTGTTAATTCCGTTCGACTAGTAATGTAATTAGAGCTAGAGTCTTTAACGCCTCGAAAAATTGACCCCCCGAGAAGCTTTACTTAAAGTTCCTGCTTTTAAGATGTCCGAACAATATATACTCTGTCGCCAACGATCTTGGGGGGCCATTATAGTAATGAGTTAATAGCCCATCCACGACTGGACTATGCGGGTAGTCTCGGATCTCCTTGGTCCTTTCCTCACCTCGGGCGTTAAGTAGCAGTCATCGGCCGCTTCTCCACAATACCCCATACTTTTCCTAGAATACCTTATCTCTCCGACTAACCAAAAAAGGGAGAGAACGATGGAAACAATTGGGATTCAAATGCAATGGGTTAGAAAAAAGAAAAAAAAAGTTCAAGACGATTACTTATATTGAAAAAAAGAACGAACTTCCATACCGAACCGGCCCATTTTTTTCAGACACTGACCGGCCCGGTGATTGCACCGGACAACCCTATGGCCAGTACGCCCCTGTACAGGACCAATATAAAACAAAGAAACAGTGATATTAAATACAAAACAGTAGATATTTTGTATCACATAGCTTACAAATAACCTTACATAAAGCAATATATTAAAGTCAAACTATGGTTTTTCCAAAGAAGTACAAACATTTATTTTTATTCAGAGATAGCTTTTTACTACTAAATCTCTCAATCGTTTTAATCATCACATCCCATTCTTATTGTTTTAACCACTTCGTAGCCATCACAAGACAGTGGACACAGTCACAAGAGTTTCAGATGGTCCTTTTTCAGCATGGTCTTTGTCACTACGCTTTTCTTTGTCACAGCAAAGGTTCTATTCGTCCATTTGACCTGGGCATTAATACTTGATGGCCGAAATCGTCAATATCACATCTGAGCCAGTCTTGAAAGTTTCCTGTCCACGTTCTTGAAATTTTGAAGATTCTTCATTCTAGTTTTTATGCACATTGCTTGTTTCATGATCATTAGTACAATGATTCAATTGTGAATTTTAATTTGCCTACTGGAATGCTTATAGTTAACCGATGTTTCGATTGATCAATATCCAGAGATCATTGATTCTCTACTGTAATACCTAAAACTAAATTATTGTTTGAAAATATATTAATTTGAAATAGTTTCTTCATATATATCGAAAGTTCCATCAATTAGAACTTGATAAAGCATGGCCAAATCTACAATGAGATAAGTGTGTTCAGAGTAAACTTGTTACCAATGCTTAGCTCATTTTAATTAATTCTTGGAAATCTTTCATAAAATTAAATGTAGAAAAATAGAAGACACCACAAAACATTGATTAAAATAATTAGTTGTGTTTAACATAGAAGGCATAATTTGGTGTTGTTAGATGCAAAATGAGATAAATATAATAAAAATATTTCATATATATTTGTTAAATGGTATTTACCCATTAACTAGTACATGAATAAAACAGATTTGAAAAATTAATCATTCATGTGGATTTTCATTGATTAGGTAAAGGGATATCAAGAAGTTGTTTACTTTCTTCCAAAAATGAGACCCAAAAAGAGGATGAAGGTGAAGCAAGCACATGCTGTTGCTGGGCTTGTAATGAGGACTTATTGAGACTGCAAGTTAGTAGCTTTTTACTAACTGAACTTCCGTACGCTAGAGTCTAGATAATTTTTATGATATTCTCTGTTTATTTCATTTATGTTTAGTTTTTTGTTTATAATTATAAAAGCAATTTTTAAAAAAGTGCAATATTTTTTATTTATTTTTTAAGTTGTTGTGAACCTCCCATCCTAACATCAATCTTTACAAAACTTATCCTACTGTTTCCCTTATTGTTCCCTTAATGTATACAAATTACACATTCATTTGAGAATGTTAATATATTTCATTGCAAAAAAAGTTTATTTTAATTTTAATCATAAGAAAAAATTTCTAGAGTCCTTGTATTATTGTTTTTCAATATGTTTTGTAATTTGACCTTTTAGTCATCGTTAAGGTGATCAGAGCTGGCACTGTACTTTTTAAATTTCTTCACTGAGCCTTACACGCATGCAGTTATTTTGTACAGTGGACTTCGGTTTGAAGTATTACTTGAACTTGCAATTCAAAAACATTTTTATTAGTTCACTATTTTACCAATAAATATACTCTAGTTCTATTGTAGAGTTATGCAGCTTCTCCCATCAGGAGATATGCCTGTTACATTATCACTTATGTTACCCTTCCCACCAAAAGTTTGTTTTATTTCATGAGAAAAAAACAAATTTTACTCAGTTTTGTTTTATTTCAGTCTCTCTTATCTTATTTGGGACCTTCCGAAGAAATTAAAGGAATGGTTCTTGACTTCTTATGTTCTGCTAAGGACAAAATACCGAATTGGCTGAGCTTCGAGGTGATGTGCTCCAGTGAGGCCCGTGCTGTGAAACTACTAATTGGAATGGCACCCAAAGCTGTACTGCCATATGCTACAGAAACGTTCAAGGGTGATAATAAAAAGGTAAGTAGTGTTTGCAGTTAGTATGTTAAATACAGCTGCATATGTAATAATATAACCAATAAAAACAAAGTTTTTAAAGATAAATTTTTTTATATGCATTATCAATTTTTACATTCGTTAACACAGCGCCGATTCTGTAAACAGCGTGTGCTTAGGGTGTTTGCATCTAATTTTAAATATGAAAAACATTTCTATCAGCAAATTGTGCGGCCAACTACGTTTCAAAATTTATTCATTAAAAATGAATGTGAATTTATGCACTCACATCCAAATGTATTTTATTTATTCTGATTATAACTATTTTATTATTTATTTATTAAAACAACTTTGGCAAAGGGAGCTAGGTTCTTTAATGATCGGTTGAATGCTATTTCAGTGTGACTGGATGACGTGAAGTCGGTTTATTGGTATTCCGTAAAAGCAACCTTTTAGTGACAGTGGCAGTCCCAAAGTTTGATAGAATACATTGTCATCGAATCTCTCTGCCAAGTTTCAGCCCGATTGGATGGCGGCAAGGGAGTTGATTAGACCTCCACAAATTTGCCGGCCATCGACAAACATACAAAATCGAAGTTAATATATAGGATTTAAAAATGCACAGCTTCGTGAAAATATCACCAATTTTTAAACATCATTTGCTCGTTTGTCACTATATTTCTTTAGTGCAGATGACACAAGGTCATGGTTTTCCTTCTAGTGAAACTCCATAATCAAGGCCTCATAAGACTGCTTTTAAATAGCTATTTTTTCACCGCAAAAGTCATCTTACAACTTTGTGACAAGGTGGTTAAATTTTAAACAATAAAGGCAATTAAATTGTTATAACTCACAGTTAAGTTTCTATGAATATAGAAAAATGATTGTTAGACTTTCCAGTACTATTGTAGCAAAGCATAACAAATAAAGAAATGATGCTCTTAAAAAATATATTGACTTTCGTCATATTATTTGCTTTTCTGGTAAAAAGTTTTTTAAAGGGTTATTTTTATTTATTGTCTTGAACAAAACAAGCTTCACCAGTAATATATAATTTGGAAATATTATCTTATTAGCTTCTCTCCTTTGATACCCAAATTAGGTAATTGAAAAGAGGAAATATATTGTCACAACCCTTACTGAAGTCTTTCTCACGCTGAAAGTTCCACTGATGTAATATTTTCTATTGTGTCCAGGGGTGTACTGGCCATAGGGTTGTTCAGTGCAATCACCGGGCCGGTCAGTGTATGTAGAAAATAGGCCGGTTCGGCACACATATTTTTTTTTTTTTTTTTAATTTTTCATTAATATAATATAAGTAGTTGCTTTCTTAAAAATATTTTTAAAAAACCCACTGTATTAAATCCGAATCCATCAGCTTCTTAGTCAGGGGTCAAAAGACTTTTCTGCTCTAAGAGTTAAACATTCAATAATCAGAATTGCAATGTTTTTAAAGAGTCTCAAAATAAATATATGCAATACCAATATGAGCTTTTAACTACAAACATTTTTATACCATTTTTATGGGACAAAAATCATTGCAGATGAGACAGTTTGGAAGTCCTTTTCTCTTTGGAATGAACGCATACAATTCATTGCATTATTTCTTAAATTCACGTTTTTCTTCATCAATTTCTCTTTTTATCTTAGACGAAGTTGATGTCATGTGTTTCCAATATTGGAGATCAAAAAAGCAAAATGCATTTTAACAGTGCGCAGCCGTGAAAAGTCTACAGTGAAATTTGCTCTATACCACAGTTAGAGACGCGATAACAACAAACATCAACAAAAATTCGATGCAACTGAGACTAGAGACGCACTATTTTGCGCATTCTGCTAGTTTTGTGTTCAGTATTTCGACTAAGAAAGTACCAGCGAGCTCTGTGGACGCTGATTTTAAATTGGTATTTGAGAACAGTGTTAAAAGTCCTCCCTACTCTCTGTGTTTCTTCGCGCTTTCCTTATTTCTCAGGAATTAAACGCACATTTATTACCGTATATTTCTTATTCAGTTTATTCTTAGGTTGAGTTACTTTAGAACTTAAAGAGCCATAGACATTCATGAGAAGAGCCTTATGCGGCTCCGGACCCGCGGTTCCCCGACCCCTATTCTTCACTATTGAATTACAACTTTTTACTTCTTTTTTTTTATCACTTTTAAGGTTAAATATATAGCGGGTCTGCAATTGAAGTTTAACTTTAAAAAAACTGTAAAAACACACTGGTCAGAATACGAACTGAAATTTTACTTGAATACGTACTCAAAGAAGGGTCAAACTTTATGGCAAAAAAAATATTTTAAACAATTTTTTTTTCTTATAACATAATTTTTTTTTACCGTTTTTGCGTATACTTAACTACAATTTTGGGAATTCTGACGTGTTTAATTATAATCACTCAGGTGTGATGCCTAATCATGGCTTTCAGAAAGCGATGGTATAACATAAGAAAAATAGTTCGAAATAGTTTTTTTTTTATTATTATTATTATACCTCACTGCTTCCCACTGCTTCGAGTATATCAAATTTCTATTTTCTTCGCCTCTGTCTAAGCAGTATCTTTTTATACCTCTTCGAAATTTGAACTTTAATTGTGGACAACCTACATACTATAATTTTGGTTGTCATATACATACGACTTTCTCTACTTCGTAATTTAGATTTCGTTTTTCCCAACAAAAACTGTTGAAACCAATAGTTTACTGAAAGGAAGTTTAACTATAGTTGAGACATGGAAAAATTTATTTAATTAAAATTATCATTACAACAATTCAATTACTAAAATTAAACTAATAAATAAAACCATTTAATTATTGCCATTGATCATTAAATACAAATATTTAAATTATAAAATATATTAATTATTAAAATTTAATCAAAGATTGTACTGAAAATTTGGGCCGTCATAAATCTAAAATCACCGGACCGATTTTATGTCCCAGTACGTCCCTGATTGTGTCTCATATTTATTTATCATAATGTAGGAGTATTGGCCATGGGTAAACCATAAATAGAAGAAAAATCTTTAAAAACTAAGGAAAATCTGTAAAAAAAAGTGGGCATCTATCCCAATAAAACAAACATGTTTTTTGTATTGTTGCAAAAGCATATTTTATATTTATTCTGATTGCTTTGTATTCATAGTGGTCTATGCTGTTTACATTTTTGCATGAACATGTTGTGAACATCCCAGAAGATCACCCTAATGTGGAAGTTTATTCTCAAACATTCCATTGTAAGTTGGTTTACATTTCATTTTATTTTACGTATAAAAAACTTATTCTGAATGCCTGACATGGCGTTTTAAATATTTAGCCTTTGCAAGTAACCTAAAATTGTTTTGTTAGTCATGTTGTAGCATCAAAACTACTCTAAATATTATTAAAGGTGAAATTTATCATTAATTTCTTACTATTCTTCTGCCTTCAGCCTCCTATAATTGGTGGAAGAAAAAAATAGTTTCCAGGTATAACATATCCGAGTAACATTCGTCAAAAAATAGGGTTTGTTATTGTAAGAAATGAAACAATAATGTTTCTTGATGACAAAATATTTAATATGGAAACTTAACAAGTTACGTATTGAAATTTTATTTATTTTTTAACTTGCACCATTCAAACTACTCTTAATTCACAAAGAATTTAAATTTCGGCATTATAGTGTTGAATTGAATTCTATATAGTGTAGTGAAAATAAGGCTTAAAATATTTAAATTTTATTTCATAACATATAATGAAAAATACAATCTTACCTATTGTTTCTGTCTCTCTGAAATCCACTATAAGATATTCTGATTTTAAAATAAGTTTTGAATTTTTAATAAATAGTTGTTTCTTAAATTGATTTGATTACATTCAGTTCTTAACCCAAACTTTGGATAAAACGTACTTGATTTACCTTTTAATTATTATTTTGTTATCCCTATATAGTAGACCAGTGTATTACTTTAAGTTCCACTCCCCAAAACATACAACTTGAACACATTTTGAAAAATATTTTTTAAAAAATAGAAGATTCTGAAGACTTCTTGGGAAGTTATTTTGTTTTATAAGAATATCTTGAATGCAAACAATTCAATTTCAAACATATTGAATATTTGAGCTGATTGTTAATAGCCTTATTTTAAAAAGGAGACATTACATTAACTTCTTGCTTTTGGTCATCATATATTAGTTTTAAAAGTGCTAGATTACCATTCAAGCTGGGAGGTTTAACTTAATCAATTGTTCAGGAATTTCCTGATATTCGAAAAGATACAGGCAAATGAAAAGATTATATGTGATTCCTGACAGGCCCAGTGTTTGGATACAGAACACTCTGCTTGTGAGTATTTGCCACTGAGTTGTATTCTAACTATTAAATTATAATGCTGCTATGTTCTTTATGATATTCAAAATATTTTTTTAACTA
The DNA here is from genome assembly GCA_963978545.1 of Linyphia triangularis. NCBI lineage: Eukaryota > Metazoa > Arthropoda > Arachnida > Araneae > Linyphiidae > Linyphia > Linyphia triangularis. The sequence goes on from OZ021729.1 coordinate 65,762,454, forward strand.
TGTACATTTTTATTAAAGAGCACAGTGTTAAAAGATCCCTACCGTAAACTTTAAACTCGACTTGTGAGGAACTAGTTTTAGTCAGTGCTTTTTACACTACAGATACTTCAGTTTGAATCAACTGATTAGAAAAAATTAATGTGATTTAAAGTGGATAAGGCAGTGCAGGGAACCTACTGGAACCTAATGTATCTATGCAATAATTACTTTTTTTACTTAATTTTAAATATTGATGTTTCTTATAAAAAGCGGGTAATTTTAAATACTTTCAAAACAAAATTCTATTATAAAATAGCTATTTAAGTTATATTTACAATAACTATAGTTATAATATAGAATAGCTATTTAAGAAATATTTACATTTCCTATAGAAAATCATTGTGTTTCACTTGCAATTGAAACTAAAATTCTTACTAAATTGCATATTGAATTATGGCTGGTGAATTAGAACCTAATTAGGTATTTAAATTTTAATCAATTAAGTGTCATCAAGTATAAGGGCTTTTTTATGCAAATATGTTAGTTTTTTTTTTTTTTTTAGTAACATTGTAAAGCATGAAAAAAATTATGAGCCTAGTTCAAAAACTATAGAAAATTCCAATGTGGACTGGTACCTTAATGTGGTATCTTTGATTATAGCTTCACAGTGTCTTACATAGTTATAACTACTACCTTATAACAACTCAAAATTCCCATTGACTAACCATACAAAGAAGGCTCCTTGTTAATCAATTTTCCTATATGAAACCATTGAGGTTTCATACTAATATAATATGTGAACTCTATGATATTTGTGCATGACCAGTTTTCTGTGTTTTCTTTACAGCTGTCCTTGCTCACCTGGCAGAAACTCTTAACCCTGTTGAGCTCCTTGGCCTATTGCCACAAGGAGAGCGTGAAGATTTTCTGCCACATGTCAGACGATGCGTCGAGAAGCATCAAGCAAATCAACTGAAGGTCAAGATTGTGTCTTTGGGACAAGAGATAAAATCCATGATGCTGCCTTAGTCTTCAGATTAAAGAAGTGTATGGCACAGCATTTTAAAGTATTTCTTCTGAATTTTTTTGTGCGGGCATAAATTGTATCTTGTGATTGTTAAAAATATTGTGTGTTTAATATGATAGCGGCCAATCGTTAAAAAAATTCTTATTTAACTTATAATTTTTTTTTTATATTGAATGACCTACAAATTCACAAAGAATTGCCTTATGAGCATCCTAAAGATTAAAGAAAAAATATTTAACTTAAGAATTCTGATATATAGTATTAATTGCTTTTTTTATTGTTAATTTCAAATTCATCTATGACTAATTTGATATCAAAAAGGGAGAAAATATTTCTTTTAAAATATGTGTAGAAATGTTATGCATTTATGAAAAAAAAACTATATTCAAAATTCAAAAAGCTGAGCAAGCAAAAGTCATCACTCAAAAACAGTAAAAAAAAAAACTTCCAAATAATACAAATACAAAGTTAACAACCAACAGGTGCCAGGTGCATCTAAGTTTCTAAGTTTAATTCTTCTGAACATTCTCCCAAGATTCATGTATGTCTTTTAAAGCTATATACTCCCAAGAGAATTTAGGATGTAGTCTGGCAGATAGTTTCATTTTCTTCAGCCACTCTTACTTACTAATAATGATTGAAAGCCTACTTACTAATAATGTTAAGCTATTAATTATTAAATATTTAAAGTTCTAATAGTATAGAGACGAAATTGTTCCAGCATTTTATTCAGGATTATCAACTTTGTTATTTGAAACTACATTGTGAAGATATTATTGGTATTGCGCCCTGTATCTCCTAACTTTCTCAGTGCTTAAATTAATTCGTAAATCTTAATTTTAAAACATCTCTTATTATTTTAAATTGAAAGAGTACTTAAAATTAGATTTTGTTACGACTTTTCTTGACAGTATCATTTTTGTTATCAGTATCATTTTGGCATTTGGTATCATCAGTATCAACATAAATATTACTGGTAATATTTATGTTGTTTTGATAAATATTTAATAATTGCAACTACTTAACAAATGAATACAATGTTAAGGTGACAAAATACAAAGTTAACACTCGGGACTGCTTTTATAACTTTTTACTTTAGTTAGTGACTTTTTACTTTGTTGAGTATGAAATTTCATATTAAATATAATCTAATGATCAATTTATATCCTAATTATAAATACATGTGAAGTTTTGAGTTTTATTGCAACTTCTTAAAAAAATTAAGATATCTTTATATTGTTAAGATTATATATTCAGTTATCTGAATAGCATTAACATAACTTCCAATCACTTATTCAAATACTCAGAACTGTTTTATTTATTTATTTATTTGTGTACTTTCTATTTATATTCTTTCTGCTATTATGAACTTGAGGGTAAATACAATTTGACTGTGTTGTATTGAGATTAAACACATCCCAGGCTGTAGATTCTCCTAACAATTGGATGTAGTAACATTCTCTTAACATTTGTGAGTGAATTCTAAATTAAAGTTGTTGCAGCTTAACAGTATTATTATTTTATTTTTTTTTATTGTTTAGTTATTGAGATTTTATATATTTCTTTTATCTTTGTGATTTCTGTTATGTTTGCCGAGTTTATTTATCTCACAATAAATTGAATTTTAATTAAAATGTTTACTTGTTTCTGTTTTATTTTACAACATACTTATATTTCCTACTGTTTTTGGAGATATTTTTAAGTTATTTTTTTTTTAAAATTGTTGTTCATTCTATAATAACAACATTCCATAACAATCAACTGTCCTAAGAATATTAACGATTAAAAGCATTTATTATAATACAACAGAAGATTTCTATAAATCATTTTCAACCATACTATTTAATACCTTTTGTTTTTTCGTGTTGATTTGGCAGGCTTTTTTACTCCAGTGGGAAGTTTTGCTTCTTTTTTAACATATTGGATTGTGTGTATGTGTGAAAGATTATTCCACCACACCGTCGTTACCCCCATTTCTGTTAATTGTTATTTATAAAGCAGTATGGCCTAACTATTTATGACTACTTCAATTCAGTGATATTGGTAAATACTTCGAAACTCCTGTACACTTGGTGTTTAAAGTGAATCTCTCAAACCTATTGACTTTGACTTGTATACCCATAGACTATGCATGTGGGTGAATCTTTTACATCTACGTAAAAATCGGAACAAATCTTTGAATGCAGAATTGTATAAAAATGCTGGTATATCTCAATTTTATACCAAAAATTTATTTACTTTTTACCAAAATCGTCAATTTTCAGTTTCAATTTTAAACTTTTATCTTAACTTTTCAGAAAAAATCCGTACCTTTTTGTTGAATTGAAACAAGTGTAAAATTAATTCCAAAAAGGGTGATTCATACTTGATAAAGTCACTGTCCTATTGCTTTTTTCAATTTCATTCAACATTTTTCTGTTTACAAATGTATTTTTTATACAGAAGCTTTTAATGCCATTTTAAAAAAAAATATTCGTTTCTCTTCGCACTTATACTTAATGGATAATTTAATTATGGTACGTATTGTCACACTGTGGTTTGAATTTGCCTGTTGTTCATTCAGGAACATTTTAACTTTTTTTAACGAAATGTGTCATTTATAAGTATTTTGATGGATGACTCTTTGTAAAAAGAAAACATGATTTAGTGTCCTGTTTTTTATTGCTATATAAGCATAAAAAAATTATTGATTGAATATGTGTTCTAATTCGCTGTAAAACCTTGAGGGAAGTTACAATATTTGATACAAGGATTCGATACACCAAAAAGACATGCAAAAAAAACTTGTGTTCGTAGTTGCAATTAAATAAGTCTATACTAAATATCCGAAAATATTAAATAGATTTCTATTTACAAAAATTAAGTATGATTTAGCATTTTAACAAAAAGAAAATGGAATTTATCAACCTAATCGGGAAAAAACATTACGAATGTATTTTATGTAAACTGGGATCACTCGGACACAATTTAAGAATACAGGGACAAGAAGATATTATATGTAGTTCTGGTCACCTCATCATAGGAAGGATATTGATAAATCGGTAAAGGTTCAGTGTACGACTACCAATATTATACAGGAGAATGCAAATAGAATTATGGTATTAGTTATCGATTCTAAATTTTTGTATACATTAACAATATTGGAAATAAGATATTTGTTTCAGTTACAAAGGTGCCAACTACACAGGGAAAAGGGGGCGATCAAAAAAATCCTGTAAAAATAGAAAGTAAACACAATATTTGTGAGCACATTGACACTATCCATGCCTTTTCCTCAAATGAGAAACAAATAAGTATAGCAGCCCTTTTGTACAATTTCATAAAATTAAGTATTGCATGATATTGGAATAAGTAATTTTATAATTATGAGATTACTGGTATAGGCTCTTTTTTTCATGATTATCCAAAATAATTAAGATTAGCTTTCTTCATTTTAGTGCAATATCATAAAAGTACATATCTTTTAAAGTAATGTATGATATAGAAATAAATTATTTATAATGATGTTATAACTGGTTAATGCATTTATCTTTTCCAAAAAATATTTCTGAACTAATTTTATACAAATAACTTTGCTACATAAATCAAACAGTTTGAGAGAGAAAAAATTTCGTGGTATGGAGGCAAGTTAAATATATCCAGTCGGTAGACCATGAAAAAAGTGGTGTCGGAAAATTCGGCTTATAATTCCTCCCTTCCTATCGAGTTTACCACAGAGTTTCGCCCCAGTGATAAAAGTGAAAAAATGGAGCCTTTGTTCAGTTGTTTTAATTTATAAAACGGCGTGATTTCAAGGGGGTACAATAAAGATAACAATATGAGATATAATGTATTCAAGTTATATAAATCGTGTATTAAGGGGAAGAAAAGCATTTTATTATTATTATTATTATTATTTTTTTTTTTTTTTACATTAGAGTGTTTGATAAATGAAACAATCTGACCACATCGTATATTGTAGTGTAATAAGTAATTTTAAAAGACAGCTGGATGTCATTTTTGTATTAAAATATTGTCAGTTTTCAAGATTAATTAAGTGGGACAAGCACTTTTCAAAAAGGAAAATATAGAAATTTCAACCCACTTTAGGAAACTAAATTCCAAAAGGCTTTTGGAAATACATATAACTTCTCATCAAGGATTTAAAAATTATATTAAAACAAGGCACGTGCAACTTGGTGTCAAAATTGGAGGATATAGACTCGAATTATAGTAACTTTAAGTTTCAGGTCATCCTATTCTGCTTTTTTTTTTTTTTTTTCTTTTTTTTTTTTTCCCCAAACGTAATTCACTTAGACGTCACCATTCATAAAGTCAATTTTTCATGGTTGTGGTGATCCGAAGATACCCCCTTCTCCCTTTCTGGGCTATTCGACGGCAAGGAAACACAATGGCTTATGAAAAATAAAAAAATATTTTGTTTCGGCAAGAGTTTCGTATAAACAAGTACTTTACAACATAAAATATCTGATGTAAATAGTGCGGTAGAAATCTTTATACATATGCTACTGTGACGTCAGAGTTAAAAAACTATATATTTCAATGTTGCCAGATTATCGATATAGATATCGAAATAATATTTTTTAGAAAGTAAACTTCAGCAGAATGAAGTGAGTGACATGACTGAAGCTGAATGTGGATTGGAAGAGAAGTTTACTTCTTTTCTAGAGCAAAAAGTGTTTACGAATGACAAACATAGGATGTGGGTGTGGGTTATTCCTCTGTTGTTAAACTGAGATTTAAAAGAAATAATTTATTTCGTGAGTTGTTGTGTGTTTAACTTATTTTGGAGTATATCTATCATCTCTGGTGAGTAAAATATTTGTTTATATTTTCTTTAAACGCGGCCTCTTAAGTTGTTTGTTGGGAAGCCGGAATTAAAATGCAAATTAAAAAATTGGGAGCGTTTTTTAAAATTTAATTCATAATGTCATCAAAGACTAACTCCCCCAACGAAGTATTTGTTGACTTAAATTATTTAATGCTTAAGTGCAATAATAGCATGTGGGTTAGTTACATTTTAAATGCTTTTCATTCAAATAATTTTTTAAACAAATAAAACCCTTTCAAATCATTAAAGGAAATAAAGAAATTGTACAGATGCACTATATGACCTTTTAGTAAATTTATGTGAATAAAAGCTGGTTGTTAATGCTTGTTATGAAAACAGTTAGTTGTATGTATGGGAACACTATTGAAATTAAGGGTTTGCAATTTGAAAATACTTGTCTTTTAAGTGAAGGGTATACAAGTTACTGATAAGACCCTATAGTTCATCGGTACAGAACTTTGATTATAAATTTTTAAAAGCAATACATTTCTGAGGAAACTCAATTAACTTTTTTGTCAACACATCTCTCATTGTGATTAATGATTCTCCCAATTTTGTTTAGGTACTAAAATCTTATTGGTATTTATTATTATAATGTACAATTAAAAAAAAATGTGCAATTTTCTCCCAACTGCAGATATAGAACAATTATAATTATCAGATGAAACACTTAAATGACATTCATAGTCGTCATATTTTATGACTTGATGATGATACCTATGAGTAAGAAAGGATACTTTATAAGTTTTCATAACTTTTTATATTCAAAGCAAGTTGAAATATTGATTACAGGGCAAGTAGAAATTTAATTTATATAAATTTAATATAAACAATCCATAAATATATACATTCTTTTCCCAAGTAACCAAGATTAAAGCTTGCTTATTAATCACTTTTAAAACCTGTTATGTACTAAACTGCCGTTGATAAAACATACTCTATAAGTTCTCGTAAAATTTTGCTGAGTTTTATTTTCCCTTAATATGACAGAAGAAAGCTTAAGAAGTATCAGAATTGTTTCATCATCTAAAGCATTTTTTAATGAGACCTAAGACTAAGTTGTATGTAATTCTGAGCATAAGTTTAAAGTTTCATATATCAAGTACTTATCTTTCAATATTACAGTAAACTATCAGTAAACACTGTGTACAGTAAAAATCAATTTAAGCTGATGGCTTATTTCAATTTTAATTTCTTTAATAACAATTTCCATGTCACATAAAGGTCGACACTTCAATACATATAACAGGGCTGGCGCTAGTAGTTTCGCTACACCGGGCAAAAAAGTAAAATGCCGCTCCTTTATAATCCACCTTTTAATTTTTCATAAGTATTCAAACACATCTTGGTTTAATCATTTTCTTCGTAAAATAGTTAATTTTACAACCGATTTGCCACCTCAGGCAGGGGCCCAGCTTGCTCCTCCCTAGCGCCGGCCCTGCATATAAGTATCCACATCTGCGATTATTTTTACAGCTAAGCTAATGCATTCAGACATGTAAAACATGTATTAGCTTAGCTTTATGATGAATACAAATGTGAACTACTACGTGTTAAACTTTCAACCTTTTTGTCACAACAGAAATCTCGCCAATTGCTAAATTTCTTTCCTTTTGCCAAAATGTCAACAACAAAAAAAAAGAGACAAATTGTAACCTATTGAGTGCTTGGCCATGATGTCATTTCCAATCGATCATGCATTCTTCATAGATTTTATTTAAAGATCAAGAAGAAAGCGAACAATTAAATTTTTGCTTGTTTATTGTATTTATAATTTTATTAAATTGAAATAGAATTTCAAGTCATCCCATAGACAATATCAATTTACTGAAAAGATCGACGATAATATGTTGGTTACTATGTTTGGTGAGCTTTTTGTTATGGTAAAAAGGTTGCCTGTTTAAAACGTATGACCCCTCGAAATCCTGTCTTAAACTGTTGACAGAATTTTTGTTGTCGTCAACTACGAGAACTGTGATGTTAGCCACCTTTTAGTCTCTGAATTTAAATTATTATCCTATTTTAAGAAAGTTTAAAAACACTGTCAACAAAGGTAAATTACCTGTTTTTTTCTAACAACATTCAATTTATTGGATCACAGTTAATATGCATTCAATAATAATGAAGGTAGACAATTATTTTCCATAAACAGTTTATTTTGATTTGCAAAAAAAAAAAAAAAAATTCAACAGGAAAGAAATTTAACTATTGGCAAGTTTCCGTTACACAAAAAGGTCATTGGTTTAATATATAAGCGCCCACATGTGTATCTTTCTTGGTTAGAATGCGTTATATGTGCCCCCCCCCCTTTTTTTTTTGGTGATTTTGCGCTAAGTATGGTAACCTGGCGTCTATATGGTTCCATTACAACTTGGCATCCATTTTGGCAAACCTGTAGTTCAATTCACTAATAGTGTCAATGCAACTTGGTGGCATTTTACAAAGCCGCCAAAGGGGGAGGGGGCGTATAACACATTTTAACCTCCTTGTCATCTTGAACAACAGTTAAAAGAATGATTTATAACTGTATCAAGTGTAAATGACCATGTGGGAATTCCCCTAAGTAAGCAGTTAAATAATATTTCTAACACAAGGAACAGCTAATATTTTAAGTTTCTGTTCTAAAATGTTATTACTGTTATAAGATTTATCTAACCCTCAATTTATGGTATCTAATTATTGCCTCCAAATCAAACCATCTTTTGTTCTCTAAGCCAGAATTAAAATCATTTCTATTATTTACCTAATTTATAATGTGATTTCAGGGATCCATACTAACTTAAATTTTGCTTTCAATTTAACTGCAATTGGAAATTGCATTTGAAAAGAAATTACAAGATTATCTTACATTTGTAAACGCTATTCAATCATTGCCGCACTTTGGCGAGATTTGCTTTAGTTTTGTTATTTATATAGTTTTATGCAAAATAATTATGTACTTTTCTGACTTTTTATAATTTTTCTTTGCCTGTAAATTTGATAATAAAGTGGTTCGGGGGAGGAGGGAGATAAGTATTTCCCTCCAATTCAAAATTGAAAGGAAAAAAAAAGAGTTAAAATCACCTGCTCTCAAATTGCGATTTGAAGTCTAAAACCTAGATTGCCGCTCAAAGTTCTTATCCCCCCCAAAAAAAACTAGAAAAAAATCGCATAGTAAAATTGTCAGGCAGAAAAGTTATGGAATCTAATGTTTGACACCATGCGGACATGTTTAATTTCTTTAGGTTTACTTGTATATAATAATCTAAATTGGGATTATTTAGAGGAATCCCCATATGCAACAGTTAAAAGTTTACTTTACATATGACATTATTAACCCCTTGGGTACAGATTTATTTGCGAAAATTCTTGCGTTTTGAACGGTTGGTTCAAAACAATAAAGGAACTTTAAAGGAATACAGCCAAAAAAATTATTTTTTTAAAGTATAGGTAAACCAACCGATGTTTGACTTAACCAATCATGGCTCTTGTGACATTAAAATCTATCCAATCAAACTAGTTTGAATGACGAATTAGGTTCGTCATTATTAACAGGCAAAACAAGTGCATGACAGCCGTCAAATGTACCCAAAGGGTTAAGAATTGGCATTTTTACATTCAAATAGATGTAAAAATGTGTTTCAAAGCAGCTTTCATTGAGTTTATAAAATAACATTTATTATCATTTTGAAAGAAATAAGCAATCTTTGGAGGTGCAGTCATTAAGGTGGAAGGTTAGTGATCAGAAGATATGTGGTTCAAAACCAACCTGGTACCTTGACGTGTTAAAACTTTATTTAAAATAAAAGTGGTTTATTGACCAAAGATTTAAAACCAAGCTTTAATATTAATTGATGAGTAAATTTTAAAGATTAAGATGAGTAAATTTTACTTATTTCTAATTACACTGTTTAGTAGTTCAACTTTAAGTATCGAAGTTACTTCTTAAAATTGAGGAAAAGCAGAATATCCGGAATCTGAGACCCATTTTATTCAGTCATTACCCTGGTTAAAATTCCAAAATTCCGCGATCATTTCTTAAGGTTCCAAACGCATTAAAAAAAAAAAAAAAAAAAAACGAACTGTCGAAATTTATTAGTTTTAGCTGTTGTCCTGGATAAAGGTTGTTCACAATCAAAAAAAAAACACAATTCCAGTGACTTCGGTGATTTTCTGATTTTCAAATGAAATTTTTGTCATGTTCCCTTGCTCAATGATAGTTATTATGTGCTTACTTTCCAACACAACACGATGGCGGCAAAAAAAAAAAAAAAAAAAAAAAAAAAATTGGGTATAACAGAAGCTTTGTTGAGAGGGCATTAGTTCGGTCAACATCATAATCTATACTTGCATGTTCTGTCGCTTTGACATCGGACTTAACAGCGGAACACTGCCGCGTTCCTAGATTATGTAGAAATGGTAGTGGTAATGGGTTCTATAATTCATGAAGATGGATTTAAAGAATAACAACGAAGCTATTTATCGGCTAATAGAATAAGCAAAAACGAATCTATAACCAACCCATAAACCCTCTGAATTTTGTAGGTCACCGTATCCACCCAACACAGCAGCCCCATCTTGTCCAATATAAATTATGGTAGTGAACGGATGTGTTAACTTAATGGAGATATCCGTTTCATCCACACTGATTTCCAACTTTTCTCTTTAAGAAGGAGGAATGAATCATAAGTTCATGCAAGGTCGAGCAATGATTTAGTACCTGATTGGACCTCACTCCTCGAAAGCATTGTTCACCTAATCTCAGATTTGTACACCCTACAACCCCCAGCAATCCAAATTTGTTGACACGTGTTCCTTATCTATGAGCAACAGGATAGTTTCAATCCCTTTTTGGGCTTTTTTTCCGAGTAATTTTCGAAATAATGAACAATTGTTATACATTTGACAGTCGTATACCGCCCTATTAACTAAGACGGTCGTATCTTGCTCGGGATATCGTCACTGTTTCGCAGTTTGCCCCCTACTTAAAATCAATTTTTTTTTAGTTTTCAACCTACTTGCAGCACTTTTTCAGTTTCTTTTACTTTCTGTATATACCTAGTGGTGTAGTGTAACATTTAAAGGTAAGGTCTCGTCGTTACAGTTGTGGCTCTTTTTTTTGGGGGGGGGGGGGAGGATTGAAATGCACTACACCAGCGTTATTCACTACGCGGCCTTTTTCTTCGGCCCGCCGATACCACAGAAGATTACAAAAAATTAAATTTCTCGGTACGAACTTCTTTTTGCATAATTATAATTTTTCAGGAATAGAATGTGTTAACTATGTAGAATAGAGTTCTTCAATAAGTGCTGAAAAAACTAAATGAAGAAGCTTTCAGCAAGGTGATTTTTCTCAAGAATTAATACAGGACTAACTTAACTGAATCTCATATTTGGACAATTTATCAAAGTTGGCTGCAATGAAAACAGCGACACACATCGACTATCATAAAATAAACTGAACGATTTCGATCGCCATTGTCGCTCGATATCTCGACTAAAACTGAGTAATCTAGAAGTACATTTTAAATACTTGAAATAAAAGTTAGGTCAAGTCGCATTGTCGCGTTGAAACAAAAGATTCACTTATTATTTAGACTTTAATTTACTAATAATGAAAATTATTATTTTTTAATTGTTTAAAAAAATTAAATATTCATTGTAATTTTATTAAGATAAAAAATATATGTATATTGGGGTATACTGCCCGCGAAAAGCTCCAACATACGTCATACGACCCGCCTCTAAAAGTTAGTGGCGAATGCTACACTACGCACAAGCATAATAGAAAATGGCACTACAAGAATCAAAGACCGAAAAAAGAAAAAAAAACGTTGAAACCTATTTTAATTATTTTAACAAGTTAATTACTTTTAAATCAACAATTTAAAAAAAAAATTCATATTTTATGTCATGCAGCAAAAATAAAATTAAAAACATCAAAATTTGAGACTTTTTAGTTGAGAGAACACAGTTCCCCTTTCTAATAGGGTAAGGGAACGTCGTAACCCTGCGTTTCCACTCCAGTACCTTCCTACATGTATCTTTAAAGCCACAGTATCGGTCAAAGAAAATTGATTTAATTTATTATATTCCAACTCCATCTATCATTCTTGTACCCAGTGGAAAAAGTGGGGGGACGGCCAAAATTTGGTGTCAAGTGCACATCGCCCTTTCCCTCCCCCCCCCCCCCGACCGCGTGGTTGCGGGATCGAGTCACGTGTTAGGCATGGGTGTTTGTAAATGTATGTTGGCTTGTCTAATGACGAATGTTTCGGCGCATTATAGACCTCGTGTTGCTGACGGCGCCAGATAATCTGAATACAACCAACCCTCCCCCTCTCCCATCTTCAGCGATAAATTGGATAATTTCGAAACTTATGGTAAAAATATTAACTAGTAAAGTAGTAAAGAAGTAATTAATACTTCCTAACATTAACATTAAACTAGAATCCAAATTTTATTGCTATTTTAATGAATATTCGACGCCTTAGTTTTTTTACTTGGAAGTAAGAGATAAAGTTAATCAATAATTCAATGTATATGTAACATAACTGTTTATTTAGATTTAAATAATACTTATAAATGTGCATACTTTCATAAAATTAAATTTATAGAGAATTCTAAAAAGTTAAAAAAAAAAAAAAAAAAAAAAGCTTATCTTTTTATTAACAAGAATTGAAATTAAACTTAAAAAAAAAATTCCTCCAAAGTAGTGCAATACATTTTTATAACTATATAATAAATATAGTTTAAAATTTTTCAAATGTAACAGTAAATAACTTTTTCTCAGCGTCACTACCTTTAAAGGTTAATGTTATTTTTCATTAGTAGTTTTTAGGCGGATTGAATGCTTTTAAAAGTAGGGGGGGATTTCAGTGGTTTTAGAAGAGGGGGACGAAATGGTATTTTCTTGAAAAGTGGGGGGACGCGTCTACCTACACTTTTAACACTGTTTGTACCGTTTTTTTAACACTCAATTTCAATCTTGCTTAACTTTTGAACTGCCATCTCTAACTTTTATATTTTAACGTATGTTCGTACATTTTTCAAGTTTGTTCTCCTACTTGTAACACTTTTTTACAGTTTCCTACTTTTGACACCCTATTATCGCCGCTCTCTATGTTCAATAGTTTGGAGATACGAAGGTTTTTTTTATAAATAGAGAACCATATGGTAACATAATTTTTCGTTATAAAAATAGGATATCAGTGGTTAATGGGTGTGATTACGGCCTACTAGTTTTGTTGGTACCCTAAATAATGACAAAGAAACCTATAGAAAGGAAATTTGAAAATGAGAAAAATCGGAGATATTGCTTCTTGCTTAGGACAGTAGTACAAGCAAATAGTTACCTACAGAATGATCAAGATTGTATGTTGCTCAGGTATCCGATGATTTTTTTTATCAAATTCAGTCTCAAAGGGCATCACTTGCAGTGACAAATTCCTGCTCTGATGGCATTTTTTTAATGCGACAATTTTTCTAAAAATCGCTACATGAAAATATTTTTTTTTTAGAGCCCTGCCTTGTAATGCTTATTTTTTTTACAGAGTGTTTTAATTTCTTGGTTAGTTTAATATTTTTACTTTCAATTACCTATATGTAATACAAGTACATAGGGTAATGAAAGTAAAGGATTCGGTCACATTTTTTTAAATTTTTTTTTCTTATTTTTTTTTTCTGCATTTCTCCTCGTTTTGGAACATCTTGATTACAAAAAAGTGATCTAGAAAAAGTGTCTGTCTCTGTGTGTGTTTGTGTTTAGATGGTCAGCATAACTCGCGAAGAAATTGACCTAGGATGTTCAAATTTGGTGAGCAGGTTGGTGGTGACCCAAGGATCTACCATTATGGTTTTCGTCAAAATCGCACATGCGCATAATGTAGCTGCTATTGAAAAAAATCATATTTTTCAATGATTGCTTAAAAACGGCTCTAACGATTTTGATAAAAATCACTGTACTAATGCCTTTTAAGGTGTTCTAAACATCCACACCTCCGAAATTCCCTTAAAAATGCTTCAATGGCGTAAAATGTGGAAGAACGAATGCCCAATTATTGCACAAAATATCGCCAAACTGGCTATTTTTTCTAAACGAATGATGGAAATATAAAAACGGTATATGACACAAATCCACATCAGTAATATAGTGTAATTGAAAGTTGTGCAATGTTCCACATCCCTAGTTCATTTCGCAAGAGTCATACGAGGACTATTCTGTCCTCCAACATCCTAACAATTTAAAATTATTAAGGTGGTGATTTTTTTTTTTTTTTTTTTCTTTAATTTTTAGTTAAGAATTAATTTTAAAGGCTTATTATTATTAGTCTGTAGCATTATCAGTTTCAAATCGACGATGGCGAGAAAGATACAATTAAGTTAGTAGTATACTCCTGCGACTACTAACTGGCACGGAATATCTACTACGACTGTGTGTAATTACGAACTACATGGTTGAATGAGTTCCTACAAAATGATGTTTAACCAAAGGGGGAAGATTATAGATTCTTATCTTTGTTGACCTTCCGTTGACCGAAAACTGTTGATTAGTCGTGGTTGTTGAGCATAACTTATCTTGTTTGGATACGATGCGTCCTTCCGTCCGATTCTCTAATGAGTAGTGGATCGAGGGCAGTTTCAGGGGTTAACGGTCGGGTTGGACGACATTTAAAACTTTTGAAATAGTTGTATTTCATCATAGGATACTTTTCCCTTAACCGGATATCGAGGTTGCGGGTTCGAGTCCCGTGTTGGCATGGGTGTTTGCAAATGTCTTGTCTAATGACGAATGTTTCGGCGCATTGTAGCCCTCGTGTTGCTGACGGCGCCAGATAATCTGAAAACAACCAACCAAACCTTAACCGGATACCAATAGCCGCATTTGTCACCAAACCTAAATCTTTTGCACGTTTAATTTGCGCGTAAATGTTTACGATTTGTTGTAAGAATTATAAATGATTGGAAGGTTGTTAGTTTGGATGAGTTAGGCCTTCAAATTGTTTGGCTAGCAGAATAGTACCAATCTTAGATATACGCAGGAAGGCATTCGCATTTTGCGCAGACACGAGTTTGATGCCAGCGCTAGCGTCGTGTCAACTCTTGGTCTTTGGGTGAAGCCAGTTTGTCGCATGATATCTGGCTGGTGGTTCCAGTAGATCGAAAATGTTACTTACTGGCACGATAACTTCCATCATCACTCAATAGCTGGATTGTTCCAGTGCTGGCGCTGTGTAAAATCGCAAATCGGTCAATCTGACCAACACGTGACAAAGACGTTCCAATCAACTTACCGGCTGGCGTTCCAGCCGCAGGCAGCGCGTAAATCAGCCTTTAAAAAGAAAAAGAACACTTCATTCATTAAGAAGTGGAACATCGAACTCCCATTCATCCGTTACTGAATTCCTCTCTTATAAGAGGTGGCAGTGAGCATGGTGATACGCTCCCATGGTCCACCACACCCTCTTGTTATGATTACTCATCTGTCTGCTTGGATTGTTGGGAAAAGAAATCGTAAAATAACGGCCGCGAAGGATTGTATTCGACGCACCCAAATTAGGAAGTGGAAGGGGTGTCAGGGTAAGTCCGTCCGGTATGCTCGTACGTAATCGTCCTGATGGGAGAGCGGCATCCTTCGCCGCGATGGGGGTGTTCTTGCTATAAAAAAAAATTGTATGTTAGGATAGTTCTGTTGTTAATTGGGCCTGCAATTGATCCATTAAGGGTATGCTTGGAATCTCTATCCTAGACAAAAAAATAAAAAAAATTGCGAAACGTATTTATCGTTAGAATTTCTGAGGTTTTCCACGCTTAGATTGCGTTTATAATGAACAGAGGTCGCTCTACAAGTATTTTTACATTCTTGCGTTTTTGTGATTTTCTTAATTTTTTTTTTTTTTTTTTTTTTTTTTTTGTAAAAAAATAATGCTTTTACTTGCTGAAAAGTCTTTTTCAATTTTGCAGTTCTAAATATTTTTGAATATATATATATATATATATATATATATGGAAAATTTTAATATTTACTTTCATAAAATAGGCAAGTCAGAACGATACTTTTTCATGTAGAAATGTTCAATTCTAACACACATTTTCACCCACCGAACGCAATACTTCACGTTATTCAAGTACACAAAAAAAAATCGTCTATATATTTTTTTTTTTTCCCCTCCCTTTCATTTCTACGCGTTTTGGAAGTGTTGAGTTTAAAAAAGTTGTATTGGGAAAAGTGTGTGTTTGTCTGTGATAAGCATATCTCCCGAACGGATTGATTTACGACGAAAATTTTTTTTTGCGGATTAGTGGTAAGCATGGAACCTATCATTAAGGTTTACGTATAAATTATGTATGCGCATGGGATAACTGCCATTAAAAAATGTATATTTTTCAGCTATTTCCAAAAACGGCTCAAACGTTTTTGATTCATATTGCAGGTACTCAAAACATATTCTCGTCTCCGCTATTTTCCTAAAAATTGGACAAAAGCATTAAGTGTTGAACACAAAGAAGTTGAAGCATTAAGTCTTTATAACACAAAATTCTCTTCCCTTAAGCATCACCCATTAATGACTGTTTCTTTTCTGTTTCACTTTTTAAATCCTCTATTATTATCCTTTTTTAGGAAAGGATAATTTTGCTATTTGGCAATATTTTTTTGTTCAATTTAATAATTGTCGTCAAACTGGCAATTTTTTTTTATTGAAATATGAAACGTTAAATTATACCAATCCAATGGCAAATTTTAATGCAAGTGATCAGAATTAAGTGTTGAAAGATGTGCGATGTTCCATACTTTTAGTATAGGATTTGAAGGGTCAGCAGAGCGACGCAAATTTCTCCATAACTGAACTTTATAGCTTTGAACTTCGCCTGATTCTACAAATCAAATGACTTTGATCTAAAAGCAATTTAGTTATTAATTTTTTTTACAAATTTAGTGGTTTGCAGTTTTTTTTTCTTCCGTTTTTTTTCTAATTACTCTTGACTACTGAAATGGTTCTTTTCGTGTATGACCTCAGAACATTAGGTTTCGTATCTTAAAACTAAAAATAACGTCTGCTGTTAAATGGTTTGCATAAGTGAGCGATTTTGAAAACGTTTCAATCCCACCATGCATGAGAGGGAGAAAGAAGTCTACTTTTGGATGCAAACCATCTGGTTTGACTGCATCTTGGCCGGGATCAAAGTTTTCAACTGCCTCGAATGATCGAGGGCTGTGTTTACAATCGTCCGATTAGTGATCTGGCAAATGTTTATACCAATGCATAAATAAAAGCCGAATTGATAATCTTTCATGGTAACACGTGACCATCGAAACTGCTCTCGTAAATAAAACAAGTTGTGGTACTGGCATAAAACATCGTTTCTACGTACACGCACTTCCATTGCCTTTTGCTTGACTGCGAAATTGTTAACTGTAACTACCACGAGAAAAGTCTTACTAGGTTGCCTTCCACGTGTGTAATTATCAAAAATAAAATATAAGGTTCAAGATTTACTGCAATCGTAGAGGTACCTTAATTAACACTTTTTTAACGACGGTATTTTATAAGTTTCGTCACATTTCTCATCGTACTCTATTAATTTATACGCTTTAAGACTCATTGGAACTTTGAAATCCACTCGAATGAAGTTCGTCCTTCGTTTTTTGGATGTCTGCACAAGCTTAATTCTCTATATATACTAACTCATGGGCGATTTTCAATCTTCTAGACATCCACCTTGGTCTTATGAACCCTCTGACAAGTTTCCAAAGAGAAATAAGCTTGTGCTGTCATCCAACAATCGAAGAACGATCTTCATAGAAGTGGATTTCAAAGTCCTATTGGGTCTCAAAGCGTAATTAATACAGTAGCATGAGAAAACTGAAGATACTTACCAAGTCCCTTCTGTAAATAACCTCTTTCTTTAGTCCTCACTTGTGACAGGAAATCATTTACCAACCTCTCGCGCTTAGCCAGAGGCCATTTTAAATGTCTTACGCAAGAAAAGTTACATTCCTTGGCCAAAGTAGCACCAACACCAGGCCTCAACTGAACACATCCTGTATTGTTTTTAGGGTCTCCTTTGGGAGGAAATTTATTCTTCTCGCCTTACACTTTTTGTATTCCTTCAGACTGCGTTAAAGATTATTAAAAAAAAAAAAAAAAAAAAAAAATTGTTAAACAAGATCTGTGGAAGAAATTTAATAAAAAAATTAAGAAACTTTCGTACGAACCTAAATTTTTTTGTACGTTGCAAATAAATTTTCAATGGCCAATATTTTGTCGGAACTGTTTAAATTTTGACATGGCATCTTGTCTGTATAGGAAACCTTTGATTTGACCATTACGGACACATGCCTGACAGCATTTATGGTTTTGGTTTGGGAATATTGACAGGCCATGAGCGCCGGTTTGTTATGCATTAATTTTCTGTTTAAAGGCGAGTTTGAAAGTTGTTATGCGTAGGTCAGTCAGTCAAGGCTTCCTCTTTACGCAAAAATGATCAGCGTAAAGATAAGATGACAAAACCACAGAATAAAAAAAATACTTAGGTTTATTTTTTACCCACACCAAATTATCGAAAACATTTCACTAGTTCGCGATAAGAATTTTAGAGTGTAAAAGTTGTAAATTGTTTTGAAAAAAAAAAAAAAAAAAATACCATTGAACCTTGAGAAGAAGAAAAAAAACACATCTGCAGTTTGGTTTGTGTACCTTTGTGTTACGTACGTTCACTGGTTTTCTAATATCTCTACTGCGCAGAACATTTTTAGAAGCGTTCATTGCAGAAACCCCAAACTCACGAGAAACTTCAAGAATTGAAATAAAAAAATATAAGCTTTTGAAAACAACTGTATTTAGCGAATACCGAACTGATCGAACCGATGTTATTCCCCCCCCCCCCCCCTTGTGATCTTGTTGACTCGCTTTTGGAAAAACAACGCGAAGTCTTTTTTAGAGAATGTCTCTCGGGAAAAGTAAACCACGTCTTTGGTTATTTAATTCCTGAGATCAATAACCTTCCTCGTGTGTAAGTTTATCTTTTGAGGAACATTGATTAAAAACCGGCGGAATTTCAACTCTTTACACTCGGTAAATCCAAATGTTTTAAAAAAGATTTTCTGTTTCAATTAGGGTGATTCCTTTTCCTTGGCTTGACAAGGAAACCTGATAAAACCTTCGTAAACAATAGGGAAAAAAGCGATTTCATAGAAGAAATATTTCTTTTATCTCCTGGTAGGAACAGGGACAATGCCCTCTCGTGGTGTTTTTGAATCAGTCCTTAAAATTACTCCAAAATAATGAGTTATAACAGAAAAGAGCGCTTATTAACGCTCTAGAAGCCATGGTGGCTCGCATTCTTCTAAATGAATGGTTTTTATTATTGAAATAGCTCATGTCCTTTTTTAGAAGTTCCTCACTGATCAATAACAAAACGTGCGTTTTCCTTGCGTATAATATTTATTCTGTCTAATGAACCCTGTCGCGGCCTCAGCACTTCTTAAGCAATTTTTTTTCTTCTTTATTGAAATTCATCCAATCTCTTAACTACAACTTCAGGATAGCTTATAAGTGGTTTCTACTCTGCCTGCAAGCAGATGAACCAAATGAATACTCCACACTCCCCTCATCGCTCGTCTATGGTACGCAATGGGCTACCATTGGTTTCAAACACACATCCTAACTAAAGTTTAGAAGCAGCTTTCGCCACTAACTTTTAGAGGCGGGCTGTATGACTTATGTTGGAGCTTTTCACGGGCCGGATACACCAATATATGTATACTTAATTATTATCGATGTAACACTATATAACATGTCTAAAAAATTATTGATTTTTTTATCTTAGTAAAATTACAATTGATATTTAAAGCTTTTTTTTTTTTTTTTTTTTTTTTTTCCTTTTTTTTTTAAATAATTAGGAAAAGGTTTTTCATTATTAGTAAATTAAAGTCTAAGAAAGAAGTGAATCTTTTGTTCCGACTTGACAATGGGACTTGTTCTAACTTTTAAGTCGATATCAATTGCGAGACGATGGCGGTCGAAATCATTCAGTTTATTTTATGCTCGAGTCGATTCTCAGCATTTGTTACAGCCATCTTAATAAATTGTCCAAATGATTCAGTTTAGTTATTCCTTTATTTATTCTTGATGAAAATCATCTTGCTGAAAGCTTCTTCATATAGTTTCTTTGAGCACGAAGTGGAGAACTCTATTTTTACATAGTAAACACGTACTATTCTGGACAATTTACAATTATGTAAAAAAAAAAAAAAGTCCATATCGTAAAATTTGATTTTTTTTAATCTTTTGTACTGCCGGCGGGCCGCAGAAAAATCTGTCGTGGGCCAAATCCGGTCCGCGTAGTGCTAACGCTGTTTAGAGGGAAGTTGTTGTAGATAGATGATTGTTAGGCCTTTTTCGGCTTCAATTCAATAACCAAGCATGCACTGTCCAGAAATTGTAGTTGAAGATAAGTGAATTCATCAGAGTTAGTTGTATTTATTTCTGTGAGATATAAAGAATGAAACCTGATCTGGAATTCAGAACTGTTCGTATAAGCCTGGTCGGTCGATCTGATGATGAAGTCGTATATCCATCATAGAGTATTGGCAGGCCCTGATCATCGCCTAGGCCTAGGGCCCATGATTTTAGGGGACACCGAAATTTGCTGTAAACCTATAACTTTAGTTTCATAAGAGCTATGTGAGTATCTTACATTTAAAATAATTTTTGCACACAGATCATTTAGTATTAATCTCGAACCGTCTTTAGTATCCCAGAGTGTAGTTATGCAAATAAACCAAATTATCATTTAAAAGCGTAAAAAGCAAGTTTTATTGAAAGATAGAGAAGGAAAAAAATGTGAAGGAAGTCTTGACGATTTTATTGTGACATCAGCAAATGTCGACTCTGAAGTTGTGAATATTGCTGCAGATATTGTTTCACTACACATTGTGATAGTGATAATGCTATACATATAACATAGGTTTTCCACTTTATAAATTTCATTGTTTGAAATTTGTTTATTCATTTACGATGAAAGAAATAATAACTTTTCGAAAACAATATTGACATTAATTTATTAACTTTTACTATGGTTTCTAACATTAAAATGTTAGTTCATTCGACTTTGTATCAAATCAATTTCTAATAAATCACACTTTTGAAAAAGAGGCCACCTTGTCAAGGTCGGAGCTCTGAGTATTTAAACTTTTTTTTTTTAGATTTTAGTTCGATTTAGCAAAGAATAATGAAGGAATTGCTTAAAGCGGAGAACTACATCATGAACCCTGTAATACATTCATTTATTGTAGTTTAAAATTAGACGGGAAAATAAGGGATCATTGCCGACCGAGTCAACCTGTTCCCTATATAAGAGTACCTTTTAGTGGACTCCAAAATACATTCTTCCCAACATTTCTTCCGAAAAATCAAGTCTGAAAATGCTGAATCCATTTTAACGAAATTCGAAAGGTAATAACTGCGGTTGAGGATTAATTGAACCCTGAAAAGGAAATAGTGTTGCCGAAACAATGAACAAATATGGATATAAAACGAGAAATCTTTCTGTTTGATTTTTATTTTGTTTTACCAATTAATTTTTTGATTTCTAATATACTTAATTAATGTCTGACTTTTTTTTTTATGAGTATATTCATAGTAGTACCTGTGTGCCGACCAAACGGTATAGTGGTTAGCATACTAGTTTCTAGATCGCGAGTTTGCGAGTTCGAGTCCCGTGTAAGGCATGGGTGTTTGTAAATGTATGTTGGTTTGTCAAATGACGAATGTTTCGGCGCATGATAGCCAATGTATTGCTGAATGCGCAAGATATTCTGAAAACAATAAACCATAGTACTTGTGTCTATCTGTCGTGTACAAGTTCACCATTTTTATGTAAAAAATATTCTCTGGTCATTTATATTTTCACTATTTTTGTTGCCGATTTGGCGATGTTTTTATAAAATATCGGTGAAGAGTTGAATTTGGCAATTTCTTTATTCTTTCTGTCCTATTAATGTATTCCTAAATGGGAAATTTCACCGGCACCATTTTTTCTACAACGTTTTCTCTACAGAATATACTTTGGTGGAGGTGGGGCACGAAACAAAGAAATTGCTCATTCTTTTATACCCCCCCCCCCCCCATTCACCTTCCCCTCCCTCGTTCGATAAAAAAACTTAAACTGCGAACGTGTGTCGCTCCTCCAAGTGTTGTCACCAAGTCTCCCAACTTCAAGTGCCATGGCAAGTGAAGTGTGTTCAACTCATGTCCTCAGCACATCCCCAGAGTGCCGACTTGAAAGTTAATTCGAAAATATGTTGCGTCTGGCGCCAACGCAGCTATGGATTTCCCTTTTAATGTATTTTTTTCTTCTTTTCTTTCTTTCCTTTTGGGAAGGGAGATCGAGTTTCAGAGTGCTTTGTGTCACGTTCGTTTGTTCTTACGAGTGACCACGTTGTTAAAAATAGTCCTTTTTTTTATTTATAAAAGATTTAATAGGGTTTCTTTGGATAATTCAACTCATTACCGACCATTTTGCCTTTTCTCACAGCTATTCGACTGTGTTAGTGAAATAAGTATTCCGCTATTTTCCGTGAAGATCTGAACAATAGTTGCTGGAGAGTACCGCTGTGGCGGTCACAAAGTTCTGTATGTATAGTAAGGTACGAACTCAAATCATTTGAGTAGATTTCAATCGTATGGCAACACCTGTGATGTGCTTTTATTCAATCCTAATGAAGCTTTAAAAAAAGATTCGGTTTTCACAGTCCAACGGCCAATCACGATGCATATTTCATTTTCTAGCAAACATAACAGTTGTCTGGGACGTAACCATGCATTTTAACCCCATAAACAAAAAATTTAACAATCGTCTGTTCATAAAAAAAATCGCACCAAACCTTTATATTACATCTCTGATTCTATATATGTACGTATGGAATAAAATCATTTTAAATTGAATTCACTCTAAAAATTATTACATTTAATGTTATATAACATCATAAAAATATGTAAATAATAAATTAATTAATCTCGTGACAACATTTTAATCACATGTACAGAAGTAGTGCATTCTGAAATATGACATAATCCTCAACTTATATATGCTTTTGAAATTAATTTTAAGAAATTTTTAAAAGTTTTATTTTTTTATTTTTTTATTATTATTTATAAAGATACAGCTACCATTTCGCTTTGCCAGAATAAATTTACTTAGACATTCATTGAGATTTGTATTTCTATTTTGCTATCATTGTCTCGATTATTGATCTTATGTTTGTTTTAGATTGATATATTCCTCTCTCCCAACTAAGTCCTTAAACGATGTATGAAATTGCAATCATACCGTTAATTTGGCAATTTTTTATTAAGCTGACTCTGAATTGAAGCGATTGTCCATTGAACAACAATAGATTGATATCCTATTGTGAATGAAACACCGTAGAGTCCATATCAAATCTGGGAATAGCATTATGACCCACTTGTTAGCAGGATTGAGTGTTGGAAGTGACTGAGGACGTGTATTACCCGTCATCGCGTGCTATTTCCTCCCGAATTAATCACTTGAGTTCTGTGATAATGTTTCCTGTTTGTTCGAAATGTAAAATG
This sequence comes from Linyphia triangularis, assembly GCA_963978545.1. Taxonomy (NCBI): domain Eukaryota; kingdom Metazoa; phylum Arthropoda; class Arachnida; order Araneae; family Linyphiidae; genus Linyphia; species Linyphia triangularis. The sequence continues at coordinate 65,785,867 of OZ021729.1, forward strand.
AAATGAGAAAAGTTACTCCTGCCATGATGGGTATCTCTTCATATCTGCTTTGGCACGCCGAGTTTGTCATGTATTTTTTATGTTGGACGTGTTTATTATTTTTAATGACTATCCTCGTTAATTTTATGGGTTAATTGAAAATAGTTTGTTTCGTAAACATCTCAGAAGCTTAACTGAAAATTTATTTCAGAAGTTTTGTTCGAATTAAAGAGTAGTTTGTGAGATTATTAACGACTCTGAAAAACTATTGGGAAATTTTAAATATTTCAAATTCCATTTTTAAGTAAAGTAAATTTTTGGCTCGGGATGCAGGACTTGAATTAAGTGCTTTTTAAAATTTGCTGGAAGTATATTTTTGGCGAGAATATGAGTTAGAAGGATATCCACATTTGGCTAAAACTAAGCAGAGAACAATACTGCATAAGTTAAAAAGCCCTAAATCCAAAAAAAAAATCCGAATGCATATATTCTGACGCTTTTACGTTCGTCCTTTGAAATTACGTGTTTGTTTGTTGTATAGGTTTGTATGAACTAAGATAAGAACTTGAGCCATTCAATGAAATAAAAAGATTATTTTCTAATGACTAATCAGTAAGTATCAAATAGAACCTTTTGACTAATGACGGCAGAATAGAAGGTCTGTTACTAGTTACTTTCTCCAAGCATGCAGCCAATATATTTTAGTTTTGTTGAATATTTCTGAGGTTTCTGACGTTTAAACTCAATATGAAATATTGTTTTAAAGGGACAGTAGTCGTTTAATTTGAGTTCGAATCTCGGAAGTTTTCAGAAATATCCTGAAAGGTTTAGGGGGGGGGGTCCTCTGAATTTCTGTGCCCTACGTCTAATACTGTGCGAACCAGTGTATGAACAGAATCCTGGTTTTCCGTTAAAACCCTTGATTTACACGAACCCTTACGAGCTCATTTTTATGGTTTTTCCTTGTCATAATGTCATAAAAATCGGAACTTAGTCATTGCTCCCACAAATCCACTTATTAGCCTGCCTCTGAGTCAGACGTATTTCTCTTCTAAGTCTTTGCGTGCATTCTCGGTAATGAAGCCACATATGTGCACAGTCGCATGCAGATTACATTACCACCTCCTGTTTGTCATCTGTCTTCAAAAGAGAATTGACCGTTGAAAAGTGTCAACGGCTGCCCCCGCGATTTAATGAAGGTTAAGTGCAAAAACGGCGTACGCCAATTTCCCCGTTCCGAATATACAAGAACATTGTCAAAGGAATAATCGTTTCTTCCATAATCACACGTTTCAATTCTTTGTTCTCTTTTAAACGAAGCGAAAGTTTTTTTTATTTTTTTTTTATTTTATTCATCTGCAGAATTAGAACATCAACCTGGCGTGAGGTAAAGAATTAAAGTACTCAAGCGTGTAGCAATTCAACTTTTTTTCTTAGAAGTTCCAGAGTTTAGTTGTGTCTGGTAATTGGTTTCCCTTTGCACGCCTGCGACCGATTTTTTTTTTTTTTTTTTTTTTGTTCTTACTAAGTCACTTTTAAGGATCTTTTGGTCGGTTATTGTCTTGCTGTATTACAATGCCGATTGTTTTTTCGAAACACTGAATCAGTTTTGTTTTGAGTTCGGACTTTTTGTTGCTTGTTTCGGAATGTTTGCCGTGCTTGTGTCGTGGGATAAATGCACTCGTAAAAATAGATGCGTGTTTGTTTTTGTTTTAATTGCATGCCGAAATGAAATGCACACGAATTTCTGAAAGAGTTTTGAATTCTTTAGGGTTTCTGGCGCCAAGTGTACTTGCTATTCGAAATTTTGTACGGTGTACTAAAATCGGTGGATCGGCGATATCTAAGTGAAGTTGTTCGAGAGACTAGATGCTTTTAGTCATCCCAGAAATTGTCTATGGTAAATTTTGAAAATCTTAGCTTTTGCTTCATTTGATTTTGTTGTATTGGGAGCTGTATTTGAGGTGTATTTAACTTATTTGGTCTAAAAAATATGTTCGCTTAATTTGAATTCTTCATTTCACGAATAAAAAACAAAGTAAGACATGAGAAATGACTACACTATTGATTCTTACTGTTGTTCGGCATGTATTACAATTTTTGATAAAATAAAAAAAAAAGTTTTAAATATTTCGTGGCCAAAACCTGAAAAACTCTCAAGCAGCCCAACAACAGACACGGGACTGTTATAATTGATACCGCGTCTACTAATTTCTAGCAAAGATGACAGAGTGCTAGGCAAGGCTCGTCCACGAAATTTTTCGCATGCTAGACTAGTAACTTTTCTCTAAGGATCGTGTAGTTGCGAATGCTGACTTGATCCTAAAGACAAAGCCCCAATATAACTGATACCTCTTTAATTTTTACGAAGTATAACTGCAGCTTTCACTTTATAGATTTCTCACCTTCAATTTGGTGTATCGAACTAAAGTCATGAATGAAGAGAATTTGCTTAGCAAAGCATCTAATAGTATCGGTCGTTGGATGAATATGTCGTTCAGCATTGAGGTGGGTGGAGAGGTTTTTCAAAAAGTTTGTCTTGCTATTCTATTTCACAAATTAAAAGATTTTTTCTTTCATTAACACTCAATTACTGTCCTCAAAAAACTTACGCCATTGCTGTCGTATCTGTGAGATACATACTATAAATTTTACATTATATCTGCTTTTTATATTATCCAGTGCTAGAAGTGTGGGTAGACGCGGGCTGACGCGTCTCCCCTCTTTTCAAGAAAATACCCATGCGTCCCCAAACTTCTAAAACCACTGAAATCCATCCCCCCACTTTTAAAAACACTCCATCCGTCTAAAAACTTCTAATGAAAAATAATATTAATCTTTGAATGTAGTGACACTGAGAAAAAGTTATTTATTTTTACATTTGAAAACTTTAAAACTGTTTATGGTGTATATATATCATACTATTATAAAAATGTATTGTACTACTTTGTATAAAGATATAAGAATTTTTGCTAACAAATATATTTACACTTGGTCAACTTTTAATTTTGGAGGAACTTACTTTTAAATTAAATTTCTATTCTTGTTTCATGTAAAGGCAAGCTATTTAAAACAAAAAATTAAAAAAAATTTAAATTCTCTATTAATTTAATTTCATGAAAGAATGCGCATTTATAAGTATTATTTAAATTTAAATAAACAGTTGCGTATATAACATTGAATTATTACTTAACCAAACTCTTACTTCCAAGTAAAAAAACTAAATCGCCGAATATGTTCATTAAATTAACAATAAATTTTGGACCCTCATTTAATGTTAATGTTAGGAAGTATAAATCATTTCTTTACTAGTTAATATTTGTATTATAAGTTACGAAATTACAAAATTTATCGGTGAAGATGAGGAAAGGGAGAAAGGGGTGGCGGGCTCACTTGTCATCAAATTTTGGGCGTCCCCCCCACTATTTTTTCACCACTGATATCATTGTAGAGAAAATTGTAAATAAGTGGAAGCAAACCTTCTTTTACTTATTTTTTTTTAACTAAGAACATACAAAACGTACGTTTTTCCATCTTACGACCGCAATTGCACTGAGAAAAAAAAGTCAGTCTGTATCTCACTGCATTCCAGTGTTAAGCGACAAAAAGGTCTTTGGAGCCTTAAAATGAGCAATTAAATCTCATCCTTTCTCCAGAAACAAGTGTAGTTTTGCGACCGATAAAAAGTTTTGTGGCTATACTAAGTTTTGAGTTAATAAGTTACTAATTTTTATATGCCATTGCAGTGTGTTTTTATGCTGCGGGAAAAATAAGGGCCATTCTGCACCAAGACTTATAGAGAACAGTCTGAAATTCAGAAGGTAACGCCTTCCTTGGAAGACTCTTTTAAGAGGAACTGGTCTGTGTTGAGATTTGTCTTACTGAAAAAGAAGTTTAATTTTTTTTTTATTGTTACTAGCTTTTGGTATTCAAGTAAATATTCCTATTTGTTGCCTAAACTTTAACTCCCTTTTTTTTTTAACTGACAAGGCTTACAAGTCCCGCCATTTTTTTCATGATAGGGTATTAATTTAAACTATTAGGACTTAGGCTGGGGACACACAGGAACGGCGCGGGTACAGCCCCCCTTTTGATAAATGTCGAAAGGGGAGAAATGCACCGAAATCTTAAGGAGGGTGGAATTTGTAAGGGGTTAGAAAAAACTGTCACCTTAATTGGGACAGCAACTCCTCTCCCTTACAAATCCCACACTCTTTAAGATTTCTGTGTATTATCTTCCCCTTCGACATTCATCAAAAGGGGGCTTGTAACCGCGCCTTTCCCGTGTGTCTTCAGCTTTAGGTCTCAAAGTGACCAAAACTTGTCGCCTAATCATGTAAAAATCGTTATTGGGCGACTAACACCATTTTTAAGAATATATATAAATTTTAACCTTTTGTTTACAAACGGAACCAAGTCCCGTCAGTATTCTCATGGTATTGTACTAACTTAAAAGCTTTAGGACCTATCCATCAAACATTTGGAAGAACAAACTTCATAGATTCTTGAAGCTGAAGACACACAGGAACGGCGCGGTTACAAGCCCCCTTTTGATGAATGTCGAAGGGAGAGATAATACACAGAAATCTTAAAGAGTGGGGGATTTGTAAGGGGGCGGATAACTGTCCCAATTAAGGTGACAGTTTTTTCCAACCCCTTACAAATTCCACCCTCCTTAAGATTTCAGTGCATTTCTCCCCTTTCGACATTTATCAAAAGGGGGTCTGTAGCCGCGCCGTTCCTGTGTGTCCCCGGCGTAAGTGTGAATGGAAAAAAGCATTTCCTCTCTCTAACGTGCAAACATGCACTGCTTTTAGCTCTGGCCTTCAGATATGAATACAGCATATTTGAAGGCTAATGCGGCATCGATGTAAGGATCTCAAAAAGAGAGAATAGCCGTAACTTTCTCATCATCGCAAGCAAGTGCAAAAATGCTCCTCATGAATGAGGATCCATCTACGTCGTAATCGTGATCCCGCTTTCTCTAGTTCTAGTGCGATAAAAACATGGACGACGTGCCTTTTTTTTTATTATTATCTTTGTAATCCTAGGATTTATAACTCTGAGCTGTCTGTCATTTATATAAAGGGCGATCCACTTTCCTCTCTCACCAGAAGCCATTAATTTATCTCTGGAATTTCGCGGTCCAGATTAAGCAACCTGATCTCTGATTTCGCATCAGATCCAGACGAAGATTGACATTGGCTCTCCGCCAAGTATGTGCGTGCTTGTAAAGGCTTCTGACGTAGAAAAGGACCTTTTGTCCTGAGAAATGTTGACAAAATATTGGACATACCACACCCCGAGTTCGATACAGCTGAGAAGAAATGTATTTTCCAATGCAGGCGCGCTTCTAGGGGGAGGGGTTTATAGGGTCGAAATCCCTCACGAGAACATTGGCATTTGTAGATCACTGACCAAGAATTTATATAAATATTGATTGGCTCTTACTGAGATGTGTAAGTTCTGTTGCGACTTTGTTTTTACAGAGAAGTACAGTGCGTAGTTGAAAACCCTCCCCAAAGAAATTGTGGATAATGAATGAATGTTTTGTAATTAATTAGAGAAAGTAATTGTAAATAATTTTAAAAGAAAAAAATCTTTTAACTTACCACCCTTCAGAGTAAACTTACTTATCGCATTAATGTAGCTGATAGGTCCCTTAAACTTGAAATAAATAACGGATTTGACAAACAATTATAACGGGGAAAAAATTCCTCCACGTTATTATTATTATTATTATTTTCTTTGTCTAATTAACTCTCATATAAACTGTTCAATAAAGTCTAGTTAGGCGTAAATTATGTATAAATCAGAAATAGGCAGAGATCATTTAAATATATTGGAATTTGTAGTTCAGTGAGCGAGAAATTATAAAAGTATTGTAATCTTAAGTTATATAATATTGTAATAGGACTAAGTTCTGTTCGGACGTTGTTTTTGCTGCAGAGAAATAAAGGGACAAACTTGGTGCTTGATTGAAAATCCCTACCAAGATATTGTCCGGTAAGCGCCACAGATTCGATGACGATGCTGCGGGAAAGTAGGGATCGTTTTATTCCACGATATTTTTTTGCTGTCTATTGATTTGATATGCTGTCTATTGATTTATGCATTTTATATATCGCTATTAATTCATTATTCGATTAATAAGGAATTAGTCCAAAACGTTTAGACTAGAACGGAATTCAGATGCGGAATACAATACAAAAGGACTCGGGTTCGATTCCCTGCATCGGTACTCAGAAATATGTTTGGTACTCAAAATTGTAGGTACGATGGTGGTTGTTATAGTTGGGCTGCTTTGAGGGAGTTTTTCGGTTTTTCTTCAATTCGAGACGTTAATGCGGTGTAGTTTCCTATGAAAGATTTCCTGAAATGTGTTTTCCTCTTAAAATTCTAACTATTCAAGAATTTCTACAATGTTCAATACCACAAAATGTCTTAGCATATGTACTTAAGTGTTGTGTCGTAATTCCTTATTTTTTGCTAATGTCTCATATTCACGAATGCATTCTTTCTAAGTTCAGCCCCCCCCCCCCCCACACACACTTTCCCATCTATCACAACTCTCTAAATTCGCGCCTTTCTCGTGTGTGTATTAGCTAAAATTATTATTCATAAACAAAAACAATTAGTTTATCTCGTAGCGAAAATTCCGAACAGAAGTTTCCAGCATAAAAAACACAGCAGACGATTTTTCGTTTCTGAAGTTTTACGTCATTGAGGACAGCTGAAATTGCTGGTTAGTCTGTCCACTTCACCAGAATGGCTATTATTTTGTATTGTCTGCACCTTTTTTTTATTGACCTCGGCTGAACCGTTTGATCTTCCGCGGGTGTTGTCGTTCTCAAGAAGAACGTTCCTTGTTCCATCGGCGGGTGATTCATCGAGAAGTGTGAGAGGGGGTGGAAAAGGAAAAAAGGTGCCTGGCATTTATCGTTTGCTGGTGAGTTACCGTTGACCTGACTCACTTCTGTCGCTATAAATACGGTAGCCTTGAAAAAAATTCCTTATTCCCCTTGAACCCTCTTATTCCATCTTCGCATACGATAAGGACCAGTTTTGTGAACAATATTCTTTTTTTTTTAAGCTTGTTGTGTACAGGATCTTGGGGAAGACAACATGTTGTATTGTTATACGACTCTTTTTCTTTTGTTATTCTTTTTCAGAACACATAAAAACGACAAGTTTTCGAATTCTTGGTCTCTGTTTACCGATTTAATTTAAAAAAATATATAAATAGTTCTCGAAAATACAAATCCAGTTTCTGAAAAGCTGTGTTGTTGCAAAAGCGAGGCTCCTTTCCCAGCACTTGTTATCGTACTTCATCATCACGTAACCTTTTGGGCAATTCGCATGAATAATGAATGTAAGAAAGTTCGTGAGGAATGACTGAAAAATCTTGTAGGATTACCGGGATAAATCTCACGGAGAAATCCGTTCTACATTTTCGTTGAATTTTCTTAGAAATTCTATATTCAGCTCTGCCGCGAGCAACAAAAACGTTACTCATTATTGACGAAATGATTTTAGTTGACACTTGCCTTAATTTGTTGTCGTTAAAAGTGATACCACACACATTCATATTGTCTTATCATCAACTTTACTAGTATATTTTTTTAAACTTAAAACATGTTTTAAAAACTACATTGAAAACAAGTTGTGTCCATTCCTATCATCAGAGGCGTTATTTGATGGGTTTTTGAAATAATCAGGGAGAAATTTACTTGCATTCAAATTACCCCCGGGGCTGAAATGTCAATAGAAAGATTTTAGGACGGACGGTCCAGACTGCAGGTGTGGCGTTACAGGTGTCGTTTAAATTTAAAGAATCCTTTGCTATGCCAGGTGTAATGCATTTTTAGACTTACTCTCATTGAGTATAGTTAATAGATTACATGAAAGTACGTTCCACGTGCTTGTCGGATTCGCCCGCAGATAGCATTAATCCTTTATTTTTTATTACCCTTAAAAGTCGTTTCCGTTTTCTCATGGTATTAATTTAAACCCGTTGGAATTTCGAAATCCACTTCCATGAAGTTTGTTCTTCAATTGTTGGATAGCATAAGCTTTTTTTTTTTTCATGCACCAACACATAAGCGATTTACAATCTCTTAGGCATCCATTGTCTTGTATACTTGCAGCTCTAGCAAGCTTCGAAGACATATAGGCTCCGCCAGAGAGGTGCAAGGGAATGCATTTGCACATGATTTTGAAATTTAAATATGATGAGGAGAAATATGATATGATTCACCGGAACCCATGTATGTTTTAAGATATTTAATGGATATGAAATTCAATACAAAACTATTAACTAAAATTTTAATAAGATAGCCAATTGAAAAAAAAAGCTTATGCTATCCAACAATTGAAGATAAGCCAACAATTAAGATAGCCAACGGTTAAAACAAAATATTAAACCACCTTGGCACCCCCTCTGGATACCATCTGCACTCCCCTGAAACTAATTCTGCAGGCGCGCGTGTTCTAAAGAGAAATAAGCTTGTGCTGCCATGCAACAATTGAAGAACGAACTTCTTGGAAGTAGATTTCAATGTTCCAATGGACCTCCAGAAAATAAATAATGTAATAATCACTTTGTAATCATGTAATTTTCTGTCCAATCAGAAGTCTTGTGTTTTACCAAAAGTCAAAACCATCAATTCTTGTCCGTGTGGACTTACCAGAATCCTGCACCCGTCAAAAATCTAGTGCAAAAAATTTAAATCTCGCGAAATATTTCTGTAAAGATTATTGTTCGTGTTCCATAACAGTTATTTTCTTCGTTCGAACTCTTATAATCTTCTTGCGGGAATCGGAAAAGGCTTAAGAACTATTTTCACGCTTGGAAGAGACTCAACAAGCCGAGCTCTCTGGTTCAAGAACTATGCAGTTATTTTTCTCGCTTCTATAAATAGGTTTTATTCGAGTGGTCTCATAACCAGTGCGTATGGTCACAGTCAGCGGTTACTTTGTTAGATGTTCATATCTGCCCTCCCTACATAGGAGTTCCGCTTCCGAAAAGCTCGGATGCAATTAACTGGACAATTGTTGATGGCTGGCTAGTGCTATCGGATTCAAAAATTTCGATAAGATTAGTAGGATACATAAAATTCAGCCGTAAGTGCTTTAAAATTTGTTTTGAAAATTGGTCCCGTAGTAACTTAATGGGAATTACACATTCTGGTTTTGTCGCCAAATTCGACAAAGTGGCGGCATTTTTGTTTGTATGAAAACTTAAATTAGAAGGGTTTTTTGGTTGTGCGTCCATTTATCCTCAATCACCCGGTCTATTTATCATCACCATACCATGCGAGGGTTCAGTCATTAAATGTCGTCAAATTGTACATGATAGGCGTCAGGAACGAATGTAAGGTTATAAAAATGTATGTAGAAGCAGCCTTTTAGTGACAGTGGCTTTCGCAATTCAACGTTAATTTTCGATTATGTAATTTACATGTTTTAAATTATTTAGTCTGTGTGTGCGTTCTGATTTTTATATCGCATGATTCTAAGGATGTTAATTCGTATTATTAGCCTTGTAGACAATTGATTACTGATTGTTTTCGGGAAAATTAGGTTTCCCAACGAAACGTATAATTTTCTGTTTTTAAAATTTTTCGTTGTATATTTTAGTGAAATAAGAATTGCAAATTTTCCTTTTCATATTTCTTGAATGTCAAACGGTAGACAATCTGCTGTAAGCATATTAACTAAATTATTTTACATAAAAAAAAATTTAAAAAAAACTTTGCTTTGTCATACAGCGTAGTTGCGTGAAGTAAAAGCTGCATAGCTATATTTCAAACCTATTTTTAACCTACTTCAACAAACACGAAGGCTTTTAGATAACTCGTCATTAACTACTCTGTCTTTTCATCAATCTCGGGTTTTCGACCAACCATTAAAACTAATTTGTTTTACGACCTAGAAATGATGCCATACTTCATTTTAGACTAACCGAAATGTTCAACTGGTATTTTGAATGATGAGAATCGTCTTTTGGCATGGCGGTTTTACCGATTTTGAAATTTAAAGGGGAAGCGGTGGAGTTTATATTGAATGTTTTCAGGAATTTTGCATACTTTATCTATCAGAGAATCCCTCAAGAAATCATTTTTACTTAGAACTGTAGGAAATTGTATACAAGACTCTTGTGTGCAAACAGCTGTATTTGGGGCATGGTAGAAATCCACAGGATATCGGATTTTCTGCTTTTGTACCACAATTTCTATCATTCTTGAGATCGATGCAAATGCGAATTTCAATTTCATAGATAAGGGGATTATCCGCTTGCAAAACTTACCAACCCCGGAATATACGCACATTCACAGATTTCGCAAAATCTTCCCGTGTAATGATCTTTTTTGCCGTTGCTTCCTCTAATGTTATAGCCGATACTTCCGCTAGTGTGAAGGTCATTTTACCAAGGCTTTCCCTGTTATAATAGCCGCTATTTTTCGATTTTTATATTCTCATTTTGATAGCACTTGTTGAAGCTTTTGCTGATGTGATAGGTAGTCCAGATTTATGAGGATATGTTCACTTCCCTTGATGTGATAAACGCTTTCGCCGAAATTTGTGTTGGCATGGTGATCGTGCTTCGCGATTTCGCCCAATGGTTTGAATTGTTACAAAACAACTAACATTTTATTATGAATTTTTATTAAAGATAATTAGTAACAAATCTCCAATTATTCTTATAATTTCTGTTTAAAATTGTAGTTTTGTCTGCAGTTGTTTGTGAAATTGTTTATTTTAATTTGACAAATAATTTCTTTTTGTTTAAATTTATAAGTAATAACTTAAATTTATTTATAGAAGCATGTTTTTTTTAATTTTGTTTGAATTTGATGTTAAATTTGCTCTAGATGCACCTTCTTGCTGTTAGACTCTTCTCAATTACTGGTGTACCAAAGCAATATTCTTTGCCATAAAGAATACACTATTTTCATGAATTTTTTTTAACGCTGTATGCAAGGCAGACAACGCATCTGAAATTTGCAATGGCATAAAATAGTATTCAGAAAAAAAAAGTTAATTTATTCATTTTTTGTGCACATTTGAATTATTTTATAACCAACTGCACCCACTCAAAATAAATTGATAAAATCTTACATTTTTAAAACAGCTCTCGTGTTGACCAACACATAGCCAATTGCAACTTATTCAAAATTGAATTCAGTGCAAAATTTACTGTGAAGGTCCTTTTTGCAAAATGTTGGTTATTTTCTGGGTCATAGTTGCAACATCTAGGTGTTTCTGTTTTTGATGCTAATCCTATATCCCCTTTTATTTAGGAGTGAGTGATGGCAGCAGTGGTTGGTGGAAAAGGGGGTTACTGCCCCTCCCTCTATGACTTCCTGTTGGAGGCTGAGCTATCCCACTACTTCTCCCCCCTCAAGAACAGCCTAAAGGTGTCCTCGGTGCAGCAACTGAAATACGTGGAGGAAGAAGATCTCTTGCAGATGGGAATGACGCGGCCAGAGACAAGGAGACTGAGGAAGTACTTCCACAAGTATTGCCCACAGACTTACCTCAGGAAGATAAAAAAGGTGAGTGTTTTTATTGTAGTTATATGAATCTGATCCTTTTGTTGAGCCACGAGGTTGATTATCACGGACTGGAAAATAAAAATTGCTTTAACTGACTGTTGAAATTAGGGACATTTGATTCAGGCACTGTATTTTTAGCAGTTTTTTCCCCTTTAATAGCCATTTACATAGTGTATTATTTCAAACTACTATATTATATTTCTGAGGACTTTTACCACAAATTAATCAAATAAGTTCCATAAAATTCAAATCATCAATTCATATGTACCATATTAATTCCTTTTTTTTTTCCCCTAGATGATCCTCCCAAAAAACAAAGAAGACTCCAACCGGTCATCCATATATCTCAACGACAACGCTCTTGACAAGAACAACATCAAGGTACCCAGTAAGCACATCATCCCTAAGGACAACATTGTCATCAACAAAGAGCTGGGGGTGGGGGAGTTTGGAGTGGTGCAGCAAGGAGTGTGGACAAATGAGGAGGGAGAGAGGGTAAGCTACCAACCTGATAGTATCTTCCCATTTCTGCAACACAGGGTTTGGGCCGTCCTTAAAAGTCCTTAAAATATACTTATTTTGGTTGATCATTATAAGTGTGCATAAATTCCTTATATTCCATTCTTGGTCTTTAATTTAAAATTTATAATTTTTTTTTAGCTATTTAAAATTTGATTTTCCTCATTTCCCCATCTACTGGTTAAAAGCCTTTTTTATTAGTGGACCAGTTTTTATCTTCCAAGTGGCTTCAAATCACTAATTTCCAGGAACAGCTGAACTTCTTTTTTTTTTACTTCAAAAGTAGATTCCATTAGACTTATAAAAAAAAGTTATTGATAAAATTCTATTTAAGTGTTATTTAAATTGTTTATTAGTCAATTTTGATTTTATAATGTAATGTTTTGAAGTTATTTTTAAGAAAACTGAGTTTTTGATGCTATAAATTTATAAGAGGTCCTAAAAAAAATTAAAAGCTCATTGAAATGTCCTTAACAACTACTTATTTTTTACTTTTCAAGAGCTACATGAACTTCATTGCATCTTTCCTTTTCAATGATTGAATGTCCTAGATTTTATATTGACTTGGAGTTTTGTTTAGCAGGAGATGCACTTGCCTAGACAACAAATTGCTGAGTTCTTAAAGCTGCAATTTTAAGTGCTTAAAAAAAAGCTTAAACCGGTGTGCAGGGTTAAAATAAGTCACTCTGGATCAAAAGTATTTAAAATCCAGGATAGATTTGTGCACAATAATGGCTAATCAGGCTAGGACTTGCAGATCAACATGGATTTGAAAGTGCTACTCAAATCCATGCCTAACCCAGGATTCAAACCCAGTAGTACCTTTACATACGAGGTCAGATATCTAATCACACAGCTATCAGGTGGACATCCAGTTTAGGCTGAGTATCAGTTGGATGGCTGGCATCAGAGCAGGGTTCCCACGGTGTTCATTAAAAGTGCTTAATATTTTTGAACTTGTTTTCAAGGCCTTGAAAATACTTAAAAGTCCTTGAAAATGTTTAGAGGTCCTTAAAATTCCTTAATTTGTGCAGATGTTGTGAGGCCAACTGCAAAATTTATAAAAATGCAACTAGGACTTGCTATCTCTGTGTGACCGCCTCTTATCTGCACCATATTGGAATTTTCTGATGTATTTGTATTACGCATCCAACAACTTGTAACTTTTTTAGTAGAATATACTTTATTAAAAAATTTATACAAAAACATGATGCATGAAAACAAATTTTCAAAGGTCCTTAAAAGTCCTTGAAAAGTCATTGATTTCCATTCTGTGATTTGAGTGGGAACCCTGCAGAGTCTTAAGTCTCTGCTGTAATTGTACTGCAGAAAATGGTGTGCTGCTACTGACAGAAACATTTAGCCAATACCTTATAGTGTCCATCCTTTAATGCATGTATTTAATTATTCATACAAAAGGAAGTTCAGTAGAATAGCAATCTCAGGTTTCTAATTCATTGTCCTGTATGTTTTAAAAAATACAAGAAAATTAATTTTTAAACATCCCTTCTCAGTATGTTGCGAATCAATCGTATTAGAAATTTAGGTTTTGGCTTTCTTCAAAAAAATTTCTTTGTACTAGTTTAGATAAGTTAAAGGACAGTTACCTATATACTGCCAGAACAACAGTCATAAGATGTCTTTTAATTTATGACTTGTTCCTTTCAGATACAAGTAGCAATCAAGTGTCTTAATGAAGACCGAATGCAAAAGAATCATATGGAGTTCCTGAAAGAAGCAGCTATAATGCATACGATAGACCATGAAAATGTTGTTCGTTTATATGGGGTTGTTCTTGAAACTAATTCTCTGATGCTAGTGAGTTGGTTTGTTTCTAATTCCATTAAGTGTATTGTTATACTCTCTAGAATTTAGAGAAACGAAATTGTTATTGTTTACAAGAAAACGGTTAAAATCTTCTAGATGTTAAACAGGTTTTGAAAAGGTTAAGGTGCGATTTATTTTAGGCATTCACAATTATTTTTCTTTAGAAAGAATTTGAAAATTAGGGGGAAGTAGAATGAGCAAGACTTTTAATCTATGTTAGAATTATTTTTGTTATTGTAATTGTAAAATATGTTTCAATTTTTAATTTTTTACACATATGAAATGTCTGTCATAATATTCATAAAGTAGTGTATTTAGAGATTTCATTTTTTCTACAGATTTTGCGTAGTTTTTACTTATTTTCCGTAGTTATTATGGATTTCCGTAATCTGTACAGATTTTTCAGATTTAAGAATAGGAAAGACTCCTATGTAAAAGATCTACACGAAATATCTTATTTAAATTTTTTTGCATATAGTCTTGAAATTCAACAATACTTTCGCTAATGCTGAGTGTTGCGCTGTTGTAATGATTGATATTGTATCATTCATCGTATTATAAGAGTTCGCCATGGGTAAACCGTAAAAAGAATTAAAAACCAAAGAAAATTCATTGAAAAGTTGGCATCTCTATGTTTAGAATATTTTTGCCAAGACTGGTTAGCAATAGGTTTAAGTATTAAATACTTTATTTTTTTTTTTTTTTGTATAAAAATAATGCTTGTGATCACCTCAAAAATTGTAAACTCAATTCAGGCTTCAACCTTTGTTTTTTTCTTGTAAAATTTAGGTATAGATAAATCAGAGTGGCTTACAGAACCTGGAATTCATGGAAATCAGGGAATTTCACTCTTCTGGAAATGTCGGGGAATTTCGTGAAATTACCCTTTAATCTGGGAATTTTGAAATTTTTGAGTTTCCCTTCTTGCATGCCCCGTGATGATATCTACCTCGGCTCGCATCACGTGAAGTGGATACTGTGATGTCACCGCATTGAATACATTTTTTTTTTCATGTACTTTTTTAAGTTTGTCTAAAAAGCCCTCAATATCTGGCTACTTGGTCAATTTGGGAGAATGATAATTCCGAACTTTTCTACTCTCAATAACTAATCCAAACCATCGATATCCTGCCCACAACCGCCTGTTGATTATCCGCTTTTTCTTTTCTTTCTTTTTTATTACCTGGGATCATTAATATGCCTAGAACAATTGTTTCTGTAAGAAATTATTGTACTGGT
Source organism: Linyphia triangularis (assembly GCA_963978545.1). Classification (NCBI taxonomy): domain Eukaryota; kingdom Metazoa; phylum Arthropoda; class Arachnida; order Araneae; family Linyphiidae; genus Linyphia; species Linyphia triangularis. The sequence continues at coordinate 65,800,989 of OZ021729.1, forward strand.
TTGGCTTTACCTTGAAGTTAGCAAGTATGGCTGAGGTTGGGGAATTTTGTATTTTTTAATTAATGTTTTCCATTCTTTTTCATCTAAACATGTTTGTTTTGATTTTTACCATAAATTTATTATGGCGCAGTTATACTTTGATTATTTAGAATTAAATTTACTTATTAAATTTTTGTTTTTTAAAATTCTCCATTATTTGGTTTTTTGAATTATAGTGCACATCAGGGAATTTTTGAAGAAATCTTCTGGAAGTCAGGGAAATGTTGGAAATTTTATTTCTCAAATTCTGTAGCCACCCTGATAAATGAACCTCTCAAGTTTAAGTCCTGTCTTGCCCGAACCAGTTTCTAATAAATAGAATTAATTTGTTGACTATTTAATATTTGATTTGATGCTGTTCACTTCATTCATATAGTCATATATAATTGTTTTCATCTAATTTCAGGTTACAGAGCTAGCACCGCTACGATCCCTTTTAGAGTGCCTTAAAGAACCAGTACTTCGTCCAAGCTTTCCCGTTATCTCTCTGTGTGACTTTGCTCTGCAGATATGTGATGGAATGCAATACTTAGAGAACAAGAAACTCATCCATAGGGATCTAGCGGCTAGGAACATTTTAGTGTTTGCCAAAAACAAAGTGATTATTGGATTTTTTTCATTTCTGTGTTTTCATAGTAAATGTTATATGTTATTTCTGGACCGTGTTTTTCTGCAATGGTTCCCATTTCTCTTTTTATGCTAAACCAAAATTTATAAATGATGTACCTATTTAAAGGCTAAAACTTCTGTTTCTGACAAGTACTTTATTTACTGTTGCACATTGTGTTATTTATTAAAAAATCGAAATAGCCCAGTAAATGAAACAGAATGACAGCAAAAATCAAAAATAACCCCTAAATATTGGGAAATTAGGATAGTTTGTACTAGATTGCAGCACTATAGAAAAGAGAAAGTTACAATTTAAGAACGTTGAGAAAACCTAAGGAATTGTAGCAATAGGATACAGTATTTAACACTGACGAATTAAAAAAAAAGTAGTCCCTGTGAGCAGCCTAAGAAATAGTTAATATGCTATTCCCAGGTTTGGGCATTGTTGAATACTAACTTTTTTTCCAAATTTCTATTTAATTCCAATACCTCATAACCCTAAGTTTTGTGTTACAAGTTGTTTTTTATTTTTCAAAACTTGCCTGTTCATTTATAAAATGCCCTTTAAGCATCATAACATGCACTGCATTAGTATGACCTTTTAAACAATTCCTTGTATCTCACCCTAGAAATTTGTAGAACTACTTTATATTGTATATGTACAGTAAGTTTTGGGCATTCACTAAATAAATACTAACTGATTTTGTTTTCAATGTCTGTTTTTCAGGTAAAAATCAGTGATTTTGGGTTATCAAGAGCTCTAGGTGTTGGAAAAGACTACTATCAAACTAACTTCAATGTCAATCTAAAATTACCTATTGCCTGGTAAGTGCCTATAGTTACTTTGTGTGTGTATTATTGTATATATTTTATAGTTGGATTTTCTTATATCTATATGTCTGCATTAGAGATGGTGGCTGCTCATTTTTTAATTAGAAGTCCTAATTAGTGACCTATGGTATTAGAAATTTAATATTTTAAGCACTTCAAAACTTCAAAATTAAACAATTGTTAAAAATGTTCTTCTGAAATTCATTTTAAAATGTTCTCATTTTTATGAAAGGGCAAGTTCTTCATAAAAAAACAAGTCAGACATCTTATCCAGGCATCAACATTTTTACTACAATGTTTTTGCAGAATTTATCTTTAAATATATATGAAGTAGAAATTAAGATGCAGTAAATGTATTGAATGCCTCGATTCTAAAACAAGAAGACTTTACTCAAATGCCATTTCACTTAATTTTAGTGACATAATTTGAGAGAGGAAAACACACATTTTGCCTCTCCAAGATCAGAACATGTAATAAAATTTTACACAAGAAGGATTATAACTAACCGAGTCGAATCCGAGCCTTCTTGAATCGGGACATACAAATCAAAATATTCTTGAATCAGAACTTATATCTTGTATCTGCATATATTCTAAACCAAATACCAAAATTAGTGATTTATTCTGAAAATTCAAAAAAAAAAAAAAAAAAAAAAACCACTAGGGGTGTGGAATGTTGCACAACTTTTCAATTGCACTATAATATTGGTCATTGCATTAAAATATGACATGGTGTTACTTACCGTTTTCATATTTTCTCTCATTTAAACAAAAATGGCCAGATTTGCGATATTTTGGGTAATAATTTTTACATACTAAGCAAAAAACAAACTAAAATGGCGAGATCAGTGGTTTTATTCGATAGACATTACATTTTCCTTTATTATGCATAAAATGCATAAAAATCAGTTGTTGATAGACGATGCTCAAGGGCAAAGAGCTCTGTGCTGAAGGTATTTGTTTTTCAACTTTTTATGTTTTTTTTATTGCATTTTAATGGGAATTTCAAAGGGGAAGATGTTTAGAACGCTTTCAGAGGCATTACCTCAGCGATATTGATCAAAATCGTTAGAGCTGTTTTTTAGCAATAATCAGGGATGACAGTTTTCCTCCTTTTGGAGGAGTTCCTCCTTTTTGGCTTTTTGTTTAACATTTTCCTTCTCATCGTCCCTGTTTTGAGGATCCGCATTTTTCTGACCTGCACCAGTTTTTCCTGTAAAAAGTATACTTTTCATCACGTCTAAATCAAAGATTTTCCCTCTTAGCTCCCCTTTCCTCACAGATTACTTCACTAACTCCTAATATTTGAAATTTAATTATTATATAGTATGAGAAATTTCATTGTATCTTTAAAATTATAGAATCATCCTTCCTGCATACTTTTTTTTTGTGTATTCCTTCCGCAGGCTTTTTTAACGACTCTTTGGATTTCCTCCTTTTAGCTCTCTGATCACTGTCATCCCTAAATAATTGAAAAACATGATTTTTTCAATGGCAGCTACTTTATGTGCATGCACGATTTTGACGAAAACCTTAATAGTAGGTCCTTTTGCCACCACCAACTCACACTCCAAATTTGAACATCGTCGGTCAATTTTTCCGGAGTTATGCTGAACACGTACACACACAGACATTGTTTCTAGATCACTTTTTTGAAATTAGGATATTCCAAAATGTGGAGAAATGCAAAAAAAAAAAAAAAAAAAATTTTTTTGACCGATTGCTATACCTTCATTACCCTATGTATACATATGGGTATTTGAAAGTAAAAAATTTTATTCGACTAATTGTACTAAATAATGATAATAATTTTTTTCTTCGGCATAATGTAATCCAAAAATTATTGAAGTGTTTTTAAGCAATGGAATATGATTACTTTTAAGGTGTGCACCTGAGTGCATAAACTATCTACGCTTCACATCTGCAAGTGACGTCTGGGCCTATGGTGTCACCATGTGGGAAATGTTCAGTTACGGTTTTCAACCATGGCCTGCATTTACAGGACAACAGGTGTGTAAATGTACTATCTCCTTTTTAACAAAGAAGTTTATTATTAGAGATGCAAAGGCTTGCCTGCAAAAGTTGTTTGCATTGAAAAAATCCTTTGAATTGTTTATTGTTTACAAACTTTGATTAAAGTGGTTAAATGTTGTTTATTGAAGAAATCACTTAAATTATTTGTTGAAAGAGGACTGCATATGAAAATTAAGAGTTGTTTATTGAAAGATACTATTTTAATGTTGGTTTTTAAAGTTTTTTTTTTTTTATTATTATTATTAAGTAAACTATTTGAATTGTCTTGTTGAAAGAGATCGCATATAAATATTAAAGTTTGTTTATTGAAAAGGCACTTTTTTAAAATTACTCATGGCCATTTTTTAAAATTCATCATCAAGCAATAAAAACTTAGTAATTTTTTTCCATTGTATTGCATTTAATTAGACTTTCAAATGAAAACTTTAAATCTACATTTTGTGCCTTTAATTACTGTCTAAAAACTTGGGGGAAAAAAATTATACTATAAAATGAAAAGGTTGTCTTGTTTTTTTCTCATTTTGTCGGTGAACAATAATAAAAAAAATCACATGAATTAATTAACTACTGTAGAAAGTCCCAAATCTGAAATCAGTGGGACTTCAGTGATTCCAGATTTTGGAATTTTCCTGATGTTAGATCCTCAATGTAAAATGGGTATTCCCTCCAGGGGCGGATTTAGAGGTCAATCAAGGGGGGTGCGATTATGAACGGGAGTGTTTACAGTGGCGGTGATAGTTTGTCAACTTGGGGAAGAGGGGGGGGGGGGGAGTGGTATCATCAATTAGTATGATACTATCAGGGTTCAATGAAAAATAAAAATTAGAGGGTTTGACAATCCTCTTTTGCACCCCATGTAACAAATTACCCCGAAAATGTAATAAAAAATTAAATTTTAAATATTTAGTATTTTTTATTAAACAAAAAATATTTAAGAGCACAAAAAAATATCTCATGCAGATTAGGTGAAGTGTAAAAAGCTCAGCAACCATGAAAATTCAACTTTTTTATACAAGTTAATTTACCAATACATTCAACATCATAAATCAATTGATGCAGAAAAAGGCGATAGATCTTTTAACAACTTTAGACAGCATTGCAGGTACGTAACACTCAATATTCATAAGGTTTTAATAATTTCCAAAGTTAAACAATTCTTTTCAACTCTGTTTGACATCACATTAGTAAATTAAAATATAAGTTACATAAACTTGAGACTACACACTATAATATTGGTCACTGCATTCAAATTTGATATGGTATTATTTACTGTTTCCAAATTTTCCTTCATTTAAATGAAAATGGAGAGTTTGGCGATATTTTTGGCAATAATTTTTACGTGGGACAAGAAAAATAGTAATAATAATAATAAAAAAAACGCATAACCGACGAAATTGGTGATGATATTCAATAGACATTACACTGTCCTTTTTTGAACGAAAAGCAGAAAGATATCAATAGTTGATGGGCGATGCACAAGGGCAGAGAGCTCTGCGTTAAAGACACACATTTTTCAACTTTTTACGCTTTTATCAGATTTCTACGGGAAATTCGGAGGTGGGGGCGATTAAAACATCTTAAGAGGCATTAGATTCATGATTTCACCCTTATGTGAATGCTCAAACCTAATCGTAGGTCCCATGGCTACCACTAGCCCGCACACCAAATTTGAATATCGTACGTCAATTCGTTTAGGAGCTATGCTGACCATGTACGCATAGACATTTTATCTAGACCACTTTATTGATATAAGTTGATATTGATAAGCCTTTATTGATAAGCCATATAAGCCCTTTTCATCTTAAAGTTTTATATTTTCCTTTAGTTGCAAAAATTCTCTAAAAAGACGGATTTTTATTGTACCCAACCTGTACTTTAATATAAATTTTGAGATTGGTTTAACATAACTGTATATTTTCTCTTATAAATATGACTTAAAAAGAACTTAAATTAGGAAAATGTACTCAAAGCCCATCTTAAACCGTCAACACACAAATCACCAAAATAAAAAAAAAAGCAGCAGGTTTTTCAAACAATAAACTTAACATTATCTGAAAATTAGTTTGCTTTAACTCTCTGCGTTTTTTTCAAATAAAATTCCAAACTAAATTAGTTACAGCAGGTGAAATTGTAATAATAATAATTTTCATATAACCATAGGACCTGCTTTTTCATCACAAGTAGCATCTCTAATCGGTTACCATATTGTGTCTCATATTAGATATATTAGTAGTCATATTACCATCAATTTTGAGTCACACACACAAAAACATATTTAAAATTAAAATTAAAAAAAAAAAAAAAAAGAACATTTAAAAAGATTTTAACATTAAATGATTTAAATTATTTGTAAGTCATCGGTATTGTTCCTAATATTTCAGTAATTTATACTTAAATAATCAACTCGCACAAAACAATTTTGGCTTTTATTTAACAGAGCAAATAAAAACTGTCAAAAGCTGCGAATGCGCAATATTTACAAATTTGCAATCTAAGCTGACCAGTTTTGAAATTACAATATGTTAAATTACTTGATATTCTAGTAGCAATAAATGTTGCTGTACCGGATATTTCCAGATATTGCACCGGAACAACGTTAAATTCTGATTAGTTTGTTTATCAAGCAGAGAACATCTACCAGATGGTCTTTCAAGGGAAAAATGTACTTCATTTTAAATAAGAGAAACCTCAGAAAACTATCAGGAAGCAGCTCAACAATCGACGCGAGATTACTAGTCAAAATTTTTAAAGTGTTTACTCAATTTGAAAACAGACTACAGAGAGCCAAATATTGCTCGATCCGGTGAATTTTCGCGAGGTGTGAGATTGGAGCATATAGCAATATTTAAAAACGTGTTTGGCTATGATCCTGAATATTTTGAAAAGAAGTTAAAAGGTAATATGGAATTCACTTTATACTGTTAAGGATAAATTAAATTTTATAATTTACGAAAGCAATTTTGTTTGACATTATCAAAGGGCTTTTATGATTTTGCATATGAAAGGGTGCAGATACAAGGGGTTAATCCAGTAAAACCAGTTTATTTTTACAAGAATTACATATTTTATTATAATCTATTCGTATACTGGTGGTATTGAATTGAGAGTTACGTTGATAATTGCATAAAATGCCAAATATGAGTATAGTATAAATCACTACTTCTGATTATTCTGTAAAAAAGGAAATATTCAAACATATTTAGAAAAAAAAAGCAAACTTCTAAACTGAAACAAATTGTTAATGAAATATTACATTTTGTAAAATAAATAGTAACATTTAAAAAATCTTATCATGCTTATATATTACTGTCAATTATCTTGCACTGCCATACCAATTGAAGAAACAAAGTCTTGACATCGCACGCACACTCCAACTCAAGCAAAAATAACCATTCCATTCACTGTCACTTCCACCCAGAGTAGAGGCATTTTAGTAATTTGCAACTCACAATGGTGCAATGTCACGTGCATGGGAGGGGACAGTATGCCCCACAAGTTTTATTGCTTTGTGTCCTTAGTTTCAAATTCAAGGTCAAGAAAAAAGGGGTCGTTTTTGTTGATCTTCTGGAGAGAACGAAGGGAAACTTTTCTTGGTCCTAATTTAGCGATAGCTTCTTCATCGGAACTTCTTACAACCTCTGTAGAATTGCAGTAATGCTATTGTACTGATTTGATCAAAGCTTTTTTTTAATTAGGAATTAGGCATTTTATTTTCCAATTATAATTAAAGGTTATTCCACAGTGCATTTTTTTTTTTTTTTTAAATATTTTTAGTGCATGATTTTTTGTACGTTTAGGGGTGCGATAGCACCCCGATATTAAACCTGTATAATTAATTGCCCTCTGATCAAGAAGACAAGAAGTATACCTGCAGAATGCTAATTGGAATAAAAAACTTGCCAGTTATTGGCCCCATCTCCTACTCACAAATGAGAAAATCGTGCTGAAATTGAGAAATTTTTTAATGGTATTGTGAGAAATTTTTTAATTTGAGAATCACACAAGGGATAAAGATTCGTTGACCGGCACATTGCATGTCATCACAATCGCGATCTATTCGTCCCCTCTCAAGCCTATTCCTTCTACGGATTGTGAAATAAGGAGCTCGGTTAGGTGGCTTAAGAATCTGTATTAATGAAACATGAAAAATGTCAGAAAAAGCTTAATTTTGTTTACCCCCTCTAAATCCATCGATATTGATATTAAATAAAAAATAGATCTTACAAATATTAAAGAAATGTAATTTTTTTTTTTTTTTTTTGAATTTGGAGGAAACGGCCATTTAAAAATAATTTTGACGAGATACATCATGGGGGGTGCGGTCGCACCCCCCGCACCCCCCCTAAATCCGCGCCTGATTCCCTCATCCCCAAAAGGTATAATAAAAAAAAAATACAAGTGTTTTCCAGCAACCCTGTAAACCTGGAATTGTCAGGGAAAATGAAAATGCTTAAAAAAGAGCAGGGTAATGTCAGGGAAAACTAATTTATTTGATTTTTTCTGGAAAAGTCAGGGAATTTCTTTTAGATTCAAGCTTTCTATCAAGAAGTTTAGTAATTTTTTTCAGAACGCACATCTGCGTTCTGAAAATTTGATATTTCATATCCTATTTTCTTATAACGATGTGTAAAAAGCACCCACTGAAAGCATTTTGACGAGAAAAGGATGAAAATCTTTCGCTCTTATGATGATTTTCGCTTTTTTTTTTCTGAGAATTTTCACTTTTTCTACAATTTTATTATTTTTAATGCACTTTGTAGGGCTTTGTCAGGCTAAACTTGCTTGAAACACCCCTCAGAAAAATTTCTAGCTGTGCCACTATTCTACACTAATATATTCTTCAACTATTTTTGTAATTTAAAATAACATTGCGTAGATATTTTCCTCTTTTTTTTTTATTTTAACTCTTTTCACCCTTTGGAAAAATAGAGGGAGATGCACAGTTTGCTACTTCTACCATTTAATCAATTTATCATCGTGTGCAAGTACATCAGTGTTTGATGACTCAAATCGCAAACATTTTACAGTGAAAAAGTGGAATATAATTACAGTGGAACAAAACAAAAGAATTTCCACTTTTTTTTTTGATTAATTGATAAAAATGCACATTAAAATTCCAAAAACCTTTTTTTTTTTAAAATCATTTTCTAAAATTACAATTTATTTGCAATTGTATGCCAAAATTTTTTTTACTTCGGCTTGAAATAAAAACTGGAAATTTAAAAAAAAAATGCCTGGAAAACCAGGAAAAGTCAGGGGATTTTGTTTTGCATTTTGAGTGACAACTCTGTATACATAGATTGAATTTTCTTGGTCAGCTGAGCACAGACGTTTGGCTCTCCAGGACGCGAGATCCCACTATACGTAGATTGAATTTTCCCTGTCAATCGAGCACCAACGTTCTGGGTCGCGAGGTCACATCACACGTAGATTGAATTTTACTGGTCAGATGAGCACCGACGTTTGGTTCTCCGGGACGCGAGGTCCTTTTATACTAAGATTGAATTTTCCCGGTGAAACGAGCCCCGACGTTCAGCTTTCTGAATCGCGAGGTCACACCACACGTAGATTGAATATTCCCAGTCTGCCGAGCACCGACGTTCAGCCTTCCGGGTCGCGGGGTCACACTATAAGTAGATTGAATTTTCTCTGTCATCCGAGCACCGAAGTTCTTTGTTCTGGGTTGCGAGGTTACACCACACATAGATTGAATTTTACTGGTCAGATGAGCACCGACGTTTGGCTCTCGGAGACGCGAGGTCCCACTATACATAGATTGAATTTTTCTGGTGAACCGAGCACCAACGTTCGCCTCTCAGGGAAGCGAGGTCCCACTACACACCGATTGAATTTTCCCGGAGAACTGAGCACCGACGTTCGACCTTCCGGGGTCATACTATAAGTAGATTGAATTTTCCCTGTCAACCGAGCACCGATGCTCGGTGTTCTGGGTCGCGAGTTCACACCACACGTAGATTGAATATTCTTTGTCTGCCGAGCACCGATGTTTGGCCTTCTGTGTCGTGGGGTCACACTATAAGTAGATTTAATTATCCCTGTCAACCGAGCACCGACGTTCGGTTTTCTGGGTCGCGAGGTCACACCACTCGTAGATTGAATTTTTCTGGTCAGCCGAGCACCGACGCTCAGCTTTTCGGGTCACGAGGTCACACTATACGTAAAATAAATATTCCTGTACTGCTGAGCACTGATGTTTGGCTCTCCAGTTTGCGAGGTCACACTATATATAGATTGAATTTTCCAAATGAACGGAGCACCGACGCTCGATTTTTGTAGGTCGCGAGGTCACACCACAAGTAGATTGAATTTTTCTGGTCAGCCGAGCATATTGAAGCTCAGCTTTCCGGGTCGCGAGGTCACAGTAGACGTAGATTGAATTTTCCCTGTCAACCGAGCACTAACGTTCGGTTTTCTGGGTCGCGAGGTCACGTCACACGTAGATTGAATTTTCCTGGTCTGCCGAGCACCGACGTTCGGTTTCTGGGTCGCTAGGTCACACTACACGTCGATTGAATATTCCTGGTACGTAAAAAGGTCAGGGAAAACCAAAAAATAGATTCAAGTTTTCTTCCAAGAAGTTTAGTAATTTTTTTCAGAACGCACATCTGCGTTATGAAAATTTGATATTTCGTATCCTATTTTCTTATAACGATGTGTAAAAAGCACCCACTGAAAGCATTTTGACCGAGAAAAGTACGAAAATCTTTCGCTCTTATGCTGATTTTCGCTTTTTTTTTTTCTGAGAATTTTCACTTTTTCTACAATTTTATTACTTTTAATGCACTTTGTAGGGCTTTGTCAGACTAAACTTGCTTGAAACACCCCTCAGAAAAATTTCTAGCTGTGCCACTATTCTACACTAATATATTCTTATTCAACTATTTTTGTAATTTAAAATAACATTGCGTATATATTTTCCTCTTTTTTTTATATTTTAACTCTTTTCACCCTTTGGGAAAATAGAGGGAGATGCACAGTTTGCTACTTCTACCATTTAATCAATTTATCATCGTGTGCAAGTACATCAGTGTTTGATGACTCAAATCGCAAACATTTTACAGTGGATTCAAGTGGAACAAAACAAGTGAATTTCCGCTTTTTTTTCTCACAATTTTGATTAATTGATAAAAATGCACATTAAAATAACAAACCTTTTTTTTTTTTTAAATCATTTTCTAAAATTACAATTTATTTGCAATTGTTTGCACACAAAAAATTTTACTTCGGCTTGAAATGAAAACTGGAAAATTAAAACAAATACCTGGAAAAGCCGGGGGATTTTGTTTTGCATTTTGAGTTGCAACTCTGTAATTATTTAAATAATAATTAAACAGTGACATTTTAAAAAATTCAAACATATTATTAAGATTTATTATTAAATATATTTTTTTTAAGTAAGTTGAAGATTTTAGTCTTTTTGTTTAATAACTTCTCTTTAATTTTGTAGACAGACATAATATCTTGGTCAGTTATAAAGTTCCTTTGTTCTAGTCTTTTTATTGCTAAGTCTGAAATTCCTACCAAATTTTCAAGCAGTGTTTTGCTTTCAGTAACTTCATCACCGCTTTCCTCACTATGGGCAATCACAGAATTTTCCTGATGCAGCCTTATTTCGCTGTCTGTCAACTGACAAATGTTCAGCTCTCCAACATTGCAATTAATCACTTCTGAAATAACTTTTCAAGTTATGCTCCTTATGAATTCCATTAATTCTTGTATTTCTACTTTGTCTATTAAAATACAGAAACCTTCAAAATCAGTATCTCAAGCTTTTATTTCGTAGCAAAACATTGTCGCCAGGCACAATTTATACCAGCCATTCTTTAAAGTGCTTGTGAGAATGTTCATCCATGCCTTTGTAATGCTCCACACTGCCGATTTGAGAACACCTTTACGAAACTTTGCAGGTTTTTACTGGTATGTTTAATGTTTTCTTTTTGCAGGTCCCGCAGCTGCAGAACCGGAAACCCTTTTCAGCATTTAGAATTCAAGATATTCAGGAAAATTACAATTAAATAGGGGTAATAGAAAATGTCCGAAACACATACCTACTCGGAATGACAGAATCTTGCCTAAAAAGCACAGTCATCTGCGGTCACTCTTCTAGGAACCATTAAAACCGGATTCAAGGTCTCTACCTTGCCGATATATTCGCGCTCTCCCCCTTCGCTCAAAAAATTGTAAAACAAATGCACTCTTTTTTAAAGCTGCGCTGTAAATAAGGGGTTCCGTGTTTTTTTTTTTTTTAAAGACAACACGACATAAACATCCTGATTTTGGGTCATTCCGGTTATTAGACATCCGGATTTCGGTCATTCGACTGTAGTAATTAATTATTGTCTTTATTAGAAGAAATATTGCATAAAGAAGACTGACATCTTTATTCTGTATTTTTTAGTCTTATTAGTCAGTTATTTTTTATTTTAACTTCGTGAGTATATCATTGAAAAAAAAAAACACCTTTGTTGCGTTACTTTCTACCTTTCAATTTCACAATTTAATTGTATACTGAATGTTTTTTCCCCACTTTTAAAGATACTGGAGGCCATTGACGAACCTAACTTCCAACGTTTGGAACAGCCTGAATGTTGCCCCAAGGAATACTATACTTTGATGTTGAGGTGTTGGCAGCATGATGCCAATAAGAGGCCAAAATTTTCTGATATTTACGAGATGCTACCTGAGGTTAGTTTATATCTTTATTTGTTGTTTGGGGTATATATTCCTATGTATGTTTCACTGCAGTATTTTCAAAGTGGGCTATGCAAAAGAATTATTGTTTACAAAAGTTATTAAATGTAGGTTTATTTTCAAATGCAAAGATTTAATGTTATACAGAGCAACCACAGAACCTGCAAAATCTGAAATCAGGGAAATGTTGAAGAGCTTTCCGATTCTGGAAAAAATCAGGGAAGTGTTAGGAAATTATTTTAAATTTCATGAAAATCGGGGAATTTTCTAGCATACTTTCTTCGTTCATCCATATTTTGGCACCATTTTCCCTGAGATTTGTGATGGTACAAGGTGTTAGAAGTTTAATATTACACAATAATTTAAACTTTTCATTATCACCCAAACTATTTTTTTTTTAAATTGGCATGGTTAGCTCTTTAGTATACATATTCTATTTGATCAGGAACATCTTGAAAATTTTGAACAATTATGAGAATTTGAAAAAAAATTTGCTGCAAATCAGGGAATATTTTTTAAATCTGTCAAGGAAATTAAGGAACTTTTTTTCCTGAATTTTGTGGTCACCCTGTCAATTGCAAAAGTTAAAGAAGCAGTATGGCAGTAAGTATTTCAACTTTCACATCCATTGTCAATCTGTATTAGATATTTGAATGTCCTTTGAGAAGTCTTTTTTAAAGGCTATCTTTTAGTATTTTAAATAATGTTTTGTTATATTAGTCTTTTAATGCTGATAGATATTTATTTTCAATATTATACCTAGTGAAAAACATTTGTGATTTATTTACATTGTTATGCTGTGTCTACCCTGCATGAAAGCAACATAACAATAAAAACAACTAAATTGTACCAATATTTTGCAATTTTGATCCAAAATACGTTAAAAATGCTTCATTTTCCATAAAAAAAAATAGATAAAAATGATTTTGATGTTTAATATTCCATGCATGATTCATAAATGTGTATAGTCTATGCTCCTTTATAGCCAAAGGAATGGCTAATGTGTTTGGGAAAAAATAACTATTTTGCCACTGCTTATATAATTCATGTATAATAAACTTAGATTTCTATTCAGTGATCAGCCTTAAAGTTATTAATAATAATATTTTTTTTTTTTTTTTTTAAGTTTTTTGTAAAATTATATATAATGTACATTGATAAATGGCCTTTGTAATTGAACTTTATCAATTTTATAAATACTTTTTACAACCTTGAGAGATAGATTATTTTAAAACCTAATATTTTAGTACAAGCCAGAGCAAGTACAAGCTGTGCAAGATTCCATTGAAATGGCACAAACCAAAAAGGACTGGCTGCACTACAAGACTGGAGAGGTTATTACTGTTCTTGACAAAAGGTAGTGATGATTTCCAATACCACTTCTGCTTTATTAATAGTGAATCATTATTAACTTTATTAATAATGAAAGTCCCTTACCACAAGAATTTTAGCAAAGTGTTTTTGGTTAGAGTTTGAATTAAACAAAAAAAAATTAAGATGTTAGCAACTTGCTTTCTTGATTGATTTTGTTACAATCAATGCAAGATGTATTAGTTATATTACACAAATTTAGCAAGTAAACTAAACCATGTTTTCTAAATAACGAATGTCTTTTATGTTGGTCCACATTGTGTCAAGTTCTTACTGCAAATGTGCATTTGCTCTTATCCTTTGTTCTCGGATCGTTATGCTTCATATACCCCTTTGGACCTTCAAAAAATGAATAAAAAGATACAAAATTGTATTGGTAAATGTTTTATTTTTATTGATATAGTCATTTAAATGCGCAATATATTATTGCAAAACGTGTAGTGTGTTTACATTAACACTTGCAATTTTTTACCGATGAATAGCTATTCTCAGGTTTTTAAAACACTAGCATTGTTTTATTTCAATAAAATAAGGTGTAAAGATGTGGATGGAATATAAGTGATTGCTAAAAGGTAAAATTAAAACGCAGACTTTCAAATAATTAAAAAACATGCCTTGATATCTAAGCTACTTTAATGAATCTTAAGATGAAGTTTATATGATCCATTTACAAGAACTATTTACAAAAGCAGCGCCTATGAAACAGACTCTTTACATGTTGGATATCCAGTCCAATCTAAGCCATATGAAAAATTGTGTCGTTTTCCAAACATCATCCAATACTCTAACTCTCAGTTGCCTTTCTCGATCCTCAAACAGCGTTGCCATCTTTTCTTATGGCAAGACTTTCTTTCCTCGTCACGAGACTTAACAAGCATATAGAATATTAAGTAAATGTCGATAATTTTTTGGGATTGTGTCTTAAAAGAAGAACAAAATGCATCAAATCAAAGCTTGTACCACAAATGTAAGGTTACTTTGAATTTTAATTGTATCTTTATAGGCCACTCCCAGATGCTTCCAACTTTTGGAAGGGTGCCTTAACCAATGGTAAAACAGGTCTCTTCAATCCAGCCCACACTGTAGCGTACGTCACAAGTTTTCCGACTTCACGGCCTAGCTTCTCACGAGCGGATTCCAAAGGAGGCTTGTATGCCAGCAGAAGAAGGTACTTTTTAATAAGTTATCTAATAATAAAGTATTTTGTATGAAGTTTAACCGATCAGAATGCTTAGTTTGCTAATATGATTGAAACAATTGAAAGTGAAATTAAAGGATGTAGAAGTGTAGGTTTTTTATTGACTTTTGTGCAAAAACTGTAAATATTTAAAATAGGAGTTGCATTGTAGCATTTAATGTTAATATTTTGATCATGAAGTTCTTTGACAGTTTCAGGGGACTCAGTACTTGTAACGTTAATTTGCGTAGTTTCAATTTACCTTACCTTGGAAAATTCTTAACAAATGAGTTTGAATTTTTTTATATAAATTAAATAAATTTTATGCAAGAATTGAGGTTCAAGTTAAGCAAAAAATATCATCAGAATTTTTTTAAAACAATTTTAATCAATAATTTATTTATTAAAAAAAAAAAATTACAAAGATTTTGAATTTGCTAAACAATAATTATGAAAATAACAGATTTTTTTTTGACCTCACTTTAATAAGTACTACAATTTCATAAAAAAATTAATAAAATATCTCTGCTCGCTAGTTAGTTAGAAAAGGTACATTGTATTTTAAAATATTGGAATCAGAAAAAAAGTCTCATATTGTTAATAATTGATAGTTTGCTTTTTTAAAACTAAATATTACATTCTCCTAATTTAATTAGAAACTAAAATAATAAAAATAACATGAAACAATGTGAAGTAAAAGTCTCAAAATCGATTTTATTTCATGGTTACTAAATCCTCTTAGAAAAAAAAAAGCAAAATTTAAAAAAAAAAAGTTTAATTGCATTATGCATTTTTTACTTGACAATATATAGAGTACATGTGAATAAGAATTTTTTTTTTCATGTAATTTTATTTGTTGATAATTGAGTTTCTATTAGTTAGTGTTGAATTTAGAATAAAAAATTTTGTGATTTTGTAGGTTAAGAACGGATATGATATCTCGACCACAAGGAGATTTCAAACATACTGGTCATGTGGGGTTGGATGGTGCATTCTTTGGTGACATTTCATTTCTGGGAGAGAAATATCATCAGTTACCAAGACAGATTGTAACACCATGTAAGCACAACATATATTTCTTAAATGCTTATTCGAAGTTGTGGCAGAAAACTTTTCTACTAGAGTTTGTCTTTGATATCTAGAAGTCTTTTGGCAGTTATTTTGTGATTGCATACTATTTTTATTTAAATAGAAACTATGAAATATCTTACAGGCCCAATTTACGTACCAAAGAAGATTGTGGTTTGTCGATAGATTGTTTATGAAATTTAGAGCAGTGTCTTGCAACAAAACCTGAAACTATCAGGGAATTTACTTTTTATTAGAGTTAATAACAGGAAAATCGAACAATTGGAAATTATAACAAATCTGTAAATTCAAATGTTTAATGGAAGATTAAGAATGATTTCCTTATGAATAAAACATAAGTTTTTGCAGCAAAATTATAGTTCTTCAATTACAAAGTTTCGTTAAGGTATACATATACATTAAGAATTGCGAAATTTGACTCAAGTCTGCATTTTTATTTTAAAATATTCCCAAACTCATTACCTTTAAAATTATACCATTTTCTTTCCAAGACTCAAATTACTTTTTAAATTACAGTAGGTTTTGTGAACCTGTTTTGTATCACATTAATTAGTGTTGCTTAAACTAACTTAGTGTTAACTTTAAACTCGTTTTCTGAAGAATGACATTTTGGTGTTATATGACTTTACACCAACGGTCATAACTTCATTATAAGTAATCCGATTTACAAAATTCTTGTTTTGTAGGCAATAGTTGTGAATGTGTTTTCTACTTGAATCTAATATATATTGTTATGAACAAATTTTTTATATATATTTAATTTATTGATGAAAACTGTATTTTTTCAAACTTTTTATTTAAAAACTTATAATTATATCTCTTATTTGCAATAAAAATCATACCTCTAAGTTATTTATAAGTTTATTTATGTTTGCTCTAATTATGTCTTAATTAGTCAATTTAATTGCAATTCGTTAATTAAAAAATTAATGGAAAAAAGTTTTTATATAAAAATGTATCATTTTTTTATTCTGATATACTGCTAAAAAGTTTGAAATTATAACATAAAAATTAAAGATAATCATCTCAATTGTAAGTGTATACCTTAAACTACCATAAAACTGTGTGAGATATTATAAATACAGAACAATTTGCTGTAAATCAGTGTAAAAATTTTCAAGAAATCTAATTGCATTTAAATTATCATAATCCATATTGCTCCTCTACTTGGTTAATATCGCACCATTTCGACAAATGCGAGACGGATGCAAATTCGTCGTTTTCAGTAAAAGTGTGTACCAAAACAAAGACTGCATGTACTTTAAGTTGATTCAGCAGCACAATAGTTACAAGTTGAAACTGACGTATGCTGCTCTTCCAGCTTCAAGTCTGTGTAGTCTATTATTCTGTACAAACTTAAACACACAAATGAAGATTTTTGAGTCTGTGTTACTTTTTTAGCAAGGATACGATACGTTCCCTCGACTCACTTGTACCGTTCACTTCTCCATCAACTGAGTTTTGAATGATCATTTAGTGTATTTTGTGTTTCGATTAATGCTTGATATCAGGGAATTTCATTCAGATTTCTCTCTGGACATCCTGTTAGATGTTTGTAAAAAGTCCAAAAAAATACAAACCAAAAATATGAAGAAAGAATTTATTTTTTTTGTAGACAAGCCTCAGGATGACAAGGAAAATGTCAGCCCAACCTTAACGACCCTCTCTTCAGACTCCTCCGACAAGATTCCGCTGCTCAAGAAGTTCAGTGCTTCTGACGGAAGAAGTGGCTCATCTTCTGGTGAGTTATCTTTTACAATAATCTTTAATATTGGGAATTACCTAGCATCTAAAAACATTGGCTATGAGCATGAGCCTTCACCAACATTAATTTACATGAAACTTTTTATAATATACAGGGTGTTAATGGTTATAACCATAATTGGGACTATACCTGAAATGTTTATTGTGATTGGGGCAGAGGGAATAAAATTTATAAAAAGGTATCGTAGCCAAATCTACCCTTTTTGATCCTTGATTTTAGTTTGATGAAAGTTGGAAGAAGGAAAACTGTACTGAAATTTTAAGATAGTAGCAATTTGCAAGGGGGGGGGAGGAATTAAACTGTCACTTTAATTGTGGCAATTCTCTTCATTTCAGTACATTTTCTTCCCTTCCAACATTCATCGAACTAAGATCAAGGGTAAAAAAGGATCGATTTTTTTTCCCCACCTTCTTGGTCTTTACATATATTTTTAGATGTGTGTTAATTATGTTTTCAACCTACCTACAAAATCGCTTATTGCTCTTTACAAAATGTTATTTTTGAAATGCATATTGAAAGTTAAACAAAGTGGCCTCAGAACCTGGAGATTGGAAAAATATCGGAATTTTGTAAAATTTCACAAAAATCGGGGGAAATTTTCATCATTGTTTTGAAGGTATGTTTCCCTGTTCGTCCATATTTTAGCGCTATTTAACCGGATAATTGTGGTAATCATTAGATGGGAAGTTTCATATTGTGGGATAATTTAAACTTTTCATTACTGCCAAAATTATTTTAAAAAATTGGCATAATATCTCTTTGACATACATGTTCGATTTGATAAATGTGTCTACAACTGTAAAAGTTAAGAATATTTGAAAAAGAAGTTGGCTGTAAAATGAGGGAATTTTTTTTAAATCTTACCGGGGAACTTTTTTTCCTGAATTTTGTGGCCACCCTGTAAAAGTGATTACTTTTTTTTATTGGGATCAATAAGTTTCACTGAAAAATCACTGTACTAGGATTTAAAGTTGTACATGAAATTCCTTTTTGCAAAATGTGCCACAATACTTATAAAGATTTCTAAACATCTAATAAAATATTGGGTTTCAGATAATTGGTCTGAGGTTATCAATGAGCAAAACGACTCGCCAACCATAATGAACTGCACAACTGATGGTCCGTCCAAACGACTTAGTAGGGACTGCGACAAACTGGTCAATTTGCAAGATCACGAGTATCATGAAATCAGTGACGAGGAAGATTTTGGAAACTTCATTGAAAATTCAAGGTTTGAGGTAATGTTGATGTGTTTATATTTTGTGACAGTTTGACAAAAAAAAACATGCCTATCATATTTTCTTGTGTCCTTATAATATCTTAATCCTTTTATTAATCTAATAGCATTATTTTTTCTACTGCTTTCATGTGTTCTGAAATTTTTTTATTTTCCCTGCATTCAAATGGATTTATTTTGATTGAGGCTAAAATTATCCATTTTGATTTAGTGCACTTAAAAAAAAATCATTTTATTGTTACACTGTTTCATATTTTTATACTTATTGTTCAGTTTTGTTCCTCGTTGTTTTTACAAATCCCAGTTTGAAGCAGAGTGATTCAAGTTCTAGTTTGCATTCGATTATTTCCATCCTAATTTTATGTCGTAAGGTTGCAAATAAAATTGTGGCACTGTTGCTCGATATCAACTGTTTTCTAACACAACAACACAAGTAACAAGAATTTTGAATTGCAATGGTTTTCTCAATGAAATGAAAAATCTCCCCAAAAAACTTGCTTGGTCAAAACAGAAAGTTGATACTACTCTTTAGTTGTGGAAAAATGATGCACAAAGTCATTTATTTTCACAGGATCAATTCTCAACAACCATACCCATGAAAATAAAATGAATGCTTATACTTTTCAATCTCTCTTTCAGTCCTTAGACCTTGGCCCTTCCCTCATGGATGAAGTCTTCAAAGCTTTGGGCTCCCCTTCCCCAGACACCACAACTTTCTTTGATGAATTACAATGCAACGAGAACAATCTTGTCCGCAATGACATCAAAGAGATATCCTCCAAGCTTGGACGCGACAACTCCAAGAAAAAGCATGCTCTGGTCAAGCCAATCTCTGCTGCAGATGAACAGACCCTGGATTCTGCCATTGCAATTGCAAAAGAGCTGGCTAGTAAGAGTCTGATGGACCTGGAGCCAGATAATGACCGATCAGACAATGATAGTCCCAAGACGCCAACTTCCCCCTTCAGGCGAAAGTTTTCATTCAGGTCAGGATTGGTCTGTTTATATATGATGTTATGATTAAATCTCAACTTAGCTACTTTGCAAAGTACTTGACCAAAACCCATTTTAGTCCAGTCGTTTTGGAAGTGGTCTGACTTGAGTTGAAACCAATTCCCAAAATGCCATTCTAATTGCTAAATCTAATGATATACATTTAATTAATTCTGTACTTCTTTTTCTAATAAATGGTTAAGTATTCTGAACTTCATCTTGTATAAGTTTTAAACAAATTTACAGAGTGTCTACTCGTGGAAGGCCGAATATACTAAAAGACCAAATCCAATTTTTCTTTCTTTTGAGTTTTCAATATTCTTAAATTTAGCTTGACGAGCTTTTTTACAATACTTATAGACAAAAAAAAAATATTTTCCTTTATTTTTCAAAATAAGCAATTGATTCGAAGCCACTATGTTGATGTATCAGAAATGCAAAACTTTAAGGACATTTTATAAAATAACAAAGTGATTGTTGGTCTCTATTAATTCTGAGTCTTCCATATCATAAAGTAGGTAAATTCCTTGCTTTGGCCCTTATATACATTCAAAAATTAATATTTCTTATCATGCATCTTTTCTAATTCTTTATCTCTTGCTCAGGTTCAACAAGGCCAGCAGCCCAAAGGCAGACCGACGAAACTTCTCCGAGGAAGCAGAGGCAATCCCAGATATTCAAGATGTCATTAGCGAGGAGGCAAAAGAAGCATATGACTCTCTTGTCCAGAGGGGCAGTGGACTTGAAAGGAGTGTCTCCCTTCCTCCTGCCGTAGCCCCAAAACCCATCTCAGATGTCACCCATTTACGAACAACCAGGCAATCAGTCGTTTCATCACAAGCTACAGATTCATCCGATCCAGAAACTGAGACTGTCGACAGCAATCCACTAAGAATGCTAAGAAGTGGCATGCCAGTGAGACCCAAAGTCAGAGGCAACAAGCACGGCATACCCAACAGCACACGTGCAGTCACCCCACAGACATCTACTGTCGCTCGTTTAGCAGGAACAATGGTTAATGGGACAAGATCTAGCTTGGGCAACCCTCCCGCAATTCCTCAGCAAGCTCCGAGGACTGTCCCAAGGCCATCTCGTTACAGCAGGTCAGAAGAGAAGTCTCCTGAAGACCAGAGTGACAGTTCTAGCACCAACACAACCATCAGCTGCAGTGAGAGTTCTTCGGGTGACGCAAATCCACTGCCACTACCTCCAAGAGACAGGACTAAGCCTTTGCCCATCTTGAAGCATCATCAGAGGAAGCATCCACTGATTCTGCCTGGTACAGGTCCTTCTGTCCGAGAGACAGCAATGAATCTCACTAAACAGTCTTCATGTCCGGATGTGCCCGGAGACCTGCTGACTGTTGCTTCGGAACCGCCGGAGCGTAGAGCCAGTGAAGGTGCGCCACCACAGGGATGCGTCTCTATTGTGGAATCACCAGCATCTAACAGTTCTAGTCTCACGAATTGCACTTCACTGTCCGCATCAACGACTAATTCAGTGCCGCCACCAAAGCCAGCCAGGACGTACACGTGAGTACCATTCCGAGTGAATTATTGTCAAATAGACAACTTATGTGAATATTTTTGATTTTTTTTCCCCCCCATATTTTTCTTCATTTCCCCATTTTGTTGTTTTGATGCTTGTATATTTCTTAAAAAGGTTTAATAAAATGTTGTCAATTTCTAAAATCTGAACTTAAGCTCTTGCATCTGTCTTGGCTTCAACTCTTTTTGACTGCAATTTCTGTGAACTGTAGAAGTCTCTGCATACTGTAGAAGTTCTAAAAAGAACTTCAGTTTTTGGTTTCAGTTTTATGTAATTGATCCCTAAGCCGCTGATTAACTTAACATCTTCAGGTAGAGTTTCCCTCAAAATTTTTAGAGTGCTTTATAATTTGTTGCTGGATTGAATATATTTACTTTACTTAATTTGATTTTTAAGTTTACAAGAACCAGTTATGGCCAAACTCCATCTAGGCTTCAACGAACACATCATGGAGGTAAAAGAAATGATTATAAAGAGTGTTGACAAAATCTTTACTTCCTGACTTTCTTAAGTTACTTTTAATTCTAAAAATGTTGGAAATAATTTAAATTTGAGAACTGAAAATAAAGTGGTTTTTAACACTTTTATAAATATTTTATACAGTATTATAGAATATAATAAATAGTACAAATAGGCCCAAAATCTTAGTTTAAAATTTTCATAACCAAATAGCCATAATTAAGAATTTCTTTTTGTTACTATACCAAGCAGTAGTTCCAGTGGTAAGTTAGAGTGAGTGTTATTATTATAAGAATCTAAGATTATATCACAATCTTAAGTTTTATATCTCAATGTTGGACACCCATGGTTGTGGTTGTTTAAAGGCAGCTGAAAGATCTTAGAACTGTTTTTTTAGCCATAATTAATTCTTTCCTCTACTAATTTTGTGAATCTTGATAATCACAGTGATAATGTGCATCGCCCAAACTAACATTTATTTTTATGGCATATCCTGATTTCTGCAGCTTCCTACTTTTTTCAACTCTTCAGTCTTTGCTCTCTTGATCTCAAACTGTTAGTTCTGGAAAGTATAGCCATCATTGTGGAATTGAAACCAGATGGATATTTCTTAGCAATTCCTGTTGATGTACATTAATAACTAGCTGTGTTACCCTGAATTAAAACAAGAAAAAATAAAATTTTCACAAAAAATTAACTTCCCCTAAGTATAAAATCCAATAAGAATTAAAAAAGTAAAACATCCTAGATGTGCTAACATTCTGGCTATGACAAGCAAAATTAGACAGCAAAAACTACTTATGTTTAAAATTTCAGAGTTCGTTGCTGTTTGGAAAGTTACTTTCTATATAGCCACAAACTCATTGTTTTGTTAATATCGGCTATAGTTAAACTTGACAGAAAAAATCTTTTGCCAATCGATTTCATAGCATTACAAATCGGGCACAATATGGCCAATTATAGACTCGCACTCAAATTGGCTTCATTCGGCTCTTAGAGGGTGAAGCTATTTATAAAGTTTCCAGAGTGGCAGTCATAGGTCTATGTTCTGCTCTCGCCATTTGTTAACCAATGAATTATTTAGTTTCTTATCTTGCTTTTTGTAACTTTGGCCCTTCTCGGAAGTGACATTCACGGAGTGTGCTCTTTCAGATTGGATGATTCTTTCGAGAATGAAATCCAAGCAGAACTGGACAGTCTGGACAACAATGTGCCAGACAAGGATTCTCAACCCATGTACAAGGGAGGGGATCATGTCAGTTGCGAAGACCTGTTGGAATTCGCGCTGGATAAGCCGGATGCACGGAGGTGTGTTGTGTTTCAGTATAGGACTTTTCTTGGTGGTGGTTGTAATATTTAGTTAGCAAGTTGATAGTGTTTAACAACCCAAATAATTTTTTTTTAATTTTGATATCTGAGGGAAATTAACTTTTTATCCATAAACTTAAAAAGCAATAAGTTGAAGAAACCACACACAAGAACAAGAGTTTACTCTTATTAGCCATTAAGAATTTTTTTTTTCACTGCACCAAGCAGTTCTTCACTCATTAGTGTAAGAACCTAAGATTGATAAATCTCTTGTTTTATATTGCAATGTTAGACACTATGGTACTACCATCTGATGAAAGTTTTGGGAACTATCTTCCCATTGTCATTACACTAAAACTTAAAAAAATAATTAAAAAAAAAATCACATTAAAATTTTAATATTTTGGCTATGATAAGCAAAATGAGATAGCAAAAACAACATATGTTTAAAATTTCAAAGTTCTTAGATTATTGGAGGTTACTTTCGATAAAGCCACAGACTCTTTGTTAGTATCAACTATAATCAAACTTGACAAAAAAAAAAATCTCCAAAGGTTTAAAAGTAGTCCTCAAAAGTTAAAAAGCAATTAATTAAGAAACCACACTAGAACAAGAATTTACATTTTCTTGAATCATATCTTTCCACTGACTTTATTATCTTATTCACTTTACAAAAGTTTTTATCTTGTTAAGGTTTTGTAAACATTTTTTTTTTTATATATATATTTTTTTTATTTTGTGTTTATTGAACAATTTTAGTATTTTTAACAAAATTACAAATTAATATTTTGTTCAATAATAACTGTCTTTTAATTCAGTTTTATTCCTTTGAATCCATATTTAACATTTTCAAAACTGTTAACTCTGTAGCGCTTGTAGTTTTTAATCGTTCGAATTAAATTCATTTAATCATTTGTAAAATTGCTAACACTGTTGTAGACACATCAGTCTATCAGGCCCAACACATTCTTTGCTGTCAAATTGAGGACACATCTCTAGTTGGATTAGAATATGTCACATTTTGGATTAGTAAAATATGCGACAAGAAATTGTCTACAATATTCAAATTATTTTAGGGTTAGCAAAATGTTAGTAATTGATCAAGATGAATATTACTCAGCACTTAAAAACGATATTTAAGCTTGTTCCAATTGTTCTCAAGCAACTGATTAGCAATTCAATTCCAGCTCTAAAAATTTAAAAGGAAAAAAGTCAAATTCTTAAACTTTTCTTTAATACTCAGTTTTCTAATGACTCGAGATTCATGGTTTTAGACAGCCAAGCAGATATATATTGACCTTATGAAAAGGCTTAAATTTGATTTTCAGCGTTTGTCTTTCCAACTAAGAAATGCTTAAATGAAATTCCAATTTTTTTTATTTGTTCCGAGAAGAGTATGCTTTACAAGAGGACATTTATGAGATATTATCTCAGATTTGCATTTCACCTAGGTTTAAAATGTCCATGAGGTAGTCAGTAGGCAGGATGAGACAAAATTTTGCAAATACTTGTATACTTGCTCCTGAAAGATCTGAGTTTTTTTAATGGGGGGGGGGGGGGGACTACTGAAAAAGTTAATTAAATTTTCTAAAGGGGTTGCAGCAATATTAAAACACAGTAAAATTTTCCTCTTATTTGGAAAGTACTAGGATACTGAATAAAAAAATTAGTTTGAACAAATCAAAACTTTAGTTTCAAAAATTTTGTTCAGATATGTTTAAATTTTTTTCTTACACATTTGTGAAATTCTTTTTGGTAGGACTCGAGGTCGTTCCAGGGGTATCGATTCTGATGAGGTCAGGATAATGAAAAAAGTTTTGGCTAAAGAAGTAAGTCCTCTTTAAAAGTTGTAATGATATGCGGCTTTACTTCCTTGTTATCACAGTGGAATGGAGGTAATAGTAGCTCCATAGACTTGATTAAAATAACCTTTGTAAGATAGAGTGTGTTTTTAATTATGATTAATATATCAAAAACGTATTTTTAAAAAACGCAATTGATGTGCATTTTCTAGAGATAATGAGTGTGGGAGTGTGTGAGTAAAACAAAAGCAATGCATGTGTATTTTGTTAGAAATGTAACTGTAAAATTATCTAGTACTTCAATTAGAGAACGTATTTTATGACCAAATGAAGGATTCCTTGTATAGGTAGCATATTTTACTTTAACTACTAAGTTTATTTAATGACATTAATTTCAAATCAAGCTATGTCTACAAAAATGTGTTTATATATTTTTTTGCATCCAATTCACTAAAATTTCTTTAAATTCCGATACTAGTCCTAAGAGTTGAAGCCAAGAAATATCTGAGTGCAAAAATATCAAATTCAGCGATTGATTATTGAAATTTATTGCATTAAAAACTTATTTTTGAAATATAAAAGAATCCAAAGACTCCATTGTTGGTTTATAAATGTGTTCTACCTCTAATGTGCCAATCTTTACATTCTTAATATATTCACATGTATGTTTTTGATCGAATAAATGTCACTGATGACAGACTAATCTACAATGCAATGAACTATTCTGTGGTCTTAAGATTTATAATTGTTTAGTTCCATAAAAAAACCACCACCTTATTTGTATTCGAAAGCCTGTCACGTCATTATTGAGAGTATTTTTGAAATACTCTCTATTGCGATATGTCAATATTATAATATTTCAACACATCAAGGAGCTGACTATTGCACCAGCAAGATACAGAATATCATATTGAAGTTTAAACGTAAGCCTAACCTTTCATATCTCGCAATATGATAGAAAAGTGGTAACATTTTCCCCATTGCATTTCAACATAATGGTTCCAAAGACAATTCTTTTGTTGCTATCTTGGAAGGAGTTGCTGTGTAAGTGCTTTGTAAATTTACATCATTGATGACGTTTTGACATCTGCAAAAGGATATATTGGCAAAAGAATAAATTGTTTTTAAAAACCCAACTTGATACCACCAAGTCAAAACATGAAGAAATAAAATTGCATTTTCCATAATATGAATGGTATAAAAGATTTTGCTTAATATTTGCATTTCAGTCTGGTCTTCAGTTACAATAACCGCAAACTATTAGCAAGATCCTCAGTGTATTATGCAAGTGATATTTAAATTACAGTGTGCAAAATTTTAGAGTTTCATGTATACTCACCCCAAAATGGGCAGTGGAAAGTTTTGTTATGGTGGTTCTCAAGTCATAGTGGCCACTGAACCTGGAAAGTAGGGGAATGTGAGGGAGCTTTCTGATTCTGGAAAAATTCAAGAATTTTTTTTTTTTAAATTTGAAAACCGGGGAAATTTGCTATCATTGTTTTGAAGATACGTTTTCCCATTTATCCGTATTTCGGCGCCATTTATATGGACAATTGTTGCGGCATTCGTTAGAAATGTCATGTTACCGAATAATTTAAACTTCTCATTACTGTCAAAACTGTTTTAAAAAAATGGCATATTTTCTCTTTGGCTTATATGTTCTATTTGATTATGGTTTCTATACAACTGGAAAAGTTGGGAAAATTTGAAAAAGTTTGCCGTAAAATCAGAGAATTTGTTAGAAATCTACTGGGGGAATTATCAGGGAACCTTTTTCCTGAATTTTGTGGCCACTCCGTAAGTGATTCAAAACAACTATTCATAAAAGACCACAGAACAGCTACTTGAATTTTAAACTATGTGGTACAATCTAAATTTTGCATAGTGCACCACTCAGCCTCCCATGAGGTTAACAGATTCCTTTTAATTAAAGGTATTCACAAATGTATATGTGAATCTATTGTGAATGGCGCATTATATTTATGTTTTTTAATGCAGAGTTCTGTATAATGTAGAGACTGGACTGGCAACAGGTATCATCTTCTATTGTGGGTAGCTTTTAAAGGGACAGATTAAAATAATCTATGAATATACATTCCGATTTGAAATAAAAATTGGAGAAATGGTTTACTTCAAAAAATCGATAGCAGCCATCATTGATCGAGAGCTAGATTTTTATTAGCTGCTATAAACTGCAAACTGAACATGTAGATACCACGAACAACTTAAATACCATGTTTTTCTATCAGCCATTAAGAGAAAAAGTTCATAACTTAATATGGCATATTATAGGTAGCTTGACATTATCATTTTATTTCACAACTATGTTTGAGATCAGATTTTCCCAAACTGTGCGTTGCGACTCAAATTTTGATGGGTCGGGACAAGATATTGACAATAACTCAAAATATGAAAGTCGTGAAAAATTAAAACTCAATCTAAAATAATGTGAACGTTTCTAATAGCATAGTTATCCAGATCTGAAAACTTTGAAAGAAAATTTAAATATTTTCTTTACCAACTGAAATGAAAAAACTAGATAGCACATCCCTTTCAGGAACACTTTACTACTGGCATATCATTGAATGTTGATGAACTTATCTAATCAGAAAAAAAAAATGACTAAAACTGAATATTAATCGTAATAAATTTGCCCAATTCTAGTTATGCGTGCAACAAACTTTTTCTATTCTTTTATTGAAGCTTTGAAAGTATTACTTGTATTGCATCTTCATTCTTTGTGAAGTTGGATTTTCAACAATGGTAGGAATTAAAACCAAGTATCGAAACTAGCTGCAATTGCCGAATACCTTGCACCTAAAAATAATTCGAATTGATTTAGATTTCTCTGTCATCCTCAACAGCAATCGATAACAAGTGCACTCTTCACACAGGCCTTATATGTTTATTCTTACTTTAATAGTTCCTTTATTGGCCTGTAAAACCTCTTTTGAAAACAATGTGTTTTCATCTCTGAAAAAAATGTAATGTGCAGAGGATGAAGTGGTTTGCTATGTATAGACTACTTCTATAAAGTAGGTTGCAATACTTAGTTTGAGAAGTCCTGTTCTAGATTAATGCTGTGGCGCCACAAGCTATTGGTATAGCATTTCAACTTCATCGGCGTTAGGTGAGCTGACGAGGTCTCGTGCGTTGCATAGCAACAGTGAAATAATTTTCCTTTGCGAGCAGTTTTATTTATAAATTTATTTCATGAATATTTTCTTAGCTTGTTGTATCGTTGGAGTTTATTTACTTAATTAAAGTCTAAAAAATTTGCATTAAACTAAAGTGGAGTCGGATTACTAAACCAAGGATCACAACATCGCTAAAGCGGTAACTTTTACGGATACTGAACTGTTACGAGTAACCTTATTGCGAACACCGGCTGGTCTGTAGAGTTTCACGGATTGTGATTAAGAAAGGCAAGTACCAGTGCGATAGTAAAGTGGCCTGAATGGTATATTTTTGAAGATTGGGGCAATTCGATCGTTTCGAATTTGGATGTTGCTAATCAATACACCATCTCCGAAGAATTGATGAAGAACTTCACAACTTGGTGAGTGATGAATTAGGTCCTGCTCGGTGACCATTTTCGTATGTTATTTTGTAAGAATTTTCTTGTGCTTTCGTATATAAATATGTCACACGAGGGTGATCAGGGTACGCTTTCGTTACCTGCCACAATGGAGGTGGCTAGAGTAACGTTTCGCCCACCCCCTTTTTGGGAAAATAACCCAGATTTATGGTTTGGCCAACTCAAGTCACAGTTTCACATTTCTGGTACCACGGCAGATGCCCCAAAATTTCCTTTTGTTGTTACAGCCTTGAATGCAGGTGTGTATTCTTGTGCAACCAATTTAGTTTGCATCCACTCCCTCACAGAAAACATGTACATAACTTTAAAATTGCAAATTTTAAGCAATTTTGTGCAATTTGATTCTTTTTGCCTCAAGCAACTTTTGCAATATTTAACCCTTGGCAATAAAAGGCCTTCGCAGCTACTTCTCGAGATGCAGAATTTGGCCGATGGGAAAATGACTGACCAAGTCTTGAAATCTTTGTTCTCATCTAGGGAGGTTCAATGCTAGGGAGGTTCAATCTAGGGAGGTTCAATGCCTCCCTGTTTCTATGCAACAGATATTAAAGCAGTGAAATTTAAAATGGGCTGTCAAAAATAGCCAACAAAGTCAATGAAGTATCAGGTGCCACACTTGCAGTTTCTAGTGTATCGTCAGGACATGAAAAGACAGAAATTCAAATTCTACAGGATGAAGTAGCACTTCATGCTGATATGAAAAGTTTGTTAAATGGCTCTTTCGAAGTTGTAATACAAATAGAGCGACCACTCGTAGTAGAGAGAGAAAGTAACACTAACGCTCTGGAGATAAAACACATGATTACATTCAACCATGTGAGTTTACAGAAAATAATTAAGCATGTCTGTTTTAGCGACGACAGATTGCAGCTTACTTTCCTGTCACCTGTTTATTTTTGGCAAAAATTACGGCTTTCGTTTTTTAGTTGATTGTGGTGCTGCAATAAGCTGCATTCCCAAAGGACTTGTGAAAGAAAGCACACCTCCGGAACTTTTTCTTTATTTAGCTAATGACAGTAAGATTCACACTTTCGGTACTAAGAAGTATAACTTAAATATTGGGTTGCGTCGAGTATTTTGGATAACTGATGTTTCGCACCCGATTTTGGGCGCAGATTTTTTGGAGCATTTTGGTCTTATGGTAGACGTTAAAAATTGACATCTTTTTGATGGCCTAACTAAGCTTAATGCCAAAGCCACAATTTGTCCTGGTCCCACATTAGGATTACCTCTTATTTCAGAGGCATCCCCGTACCATAAAATTCTGACTAAATATCCCCAACTTGTTAACTCGAATTTAAGTAATGAGAGAATGGCTCATTCTGTCACTCATTGTATAGAGACAAAAGGTCCGCCTGTATATTCTAAAGCTAGGTGCCTATCACCAGAAAAACTTAAAATCAACAAAAAAGAATTTGAAGAACGACTACAAAATGGGATAATTCGACCTTCTAGTAGTCCTTACGCAAGCCCAATAAATTATGTACCTAAGAAAAATAATACTTAGCAAATTGTGGGTGATTTTCGGCAGTTAAATTTTCAAACTATCCCTGATCAATATCCCCTTCCTCGAATTCAAGATTTTTCACATGGATTTGCACAGAAAAATATTTTTTCAGAGGGAGACCTCGTAAATTCCTATCAGATTTCCATAGAGCCTAAAGACATTCCAAAAACCGCAGTCATTTCCCCAGTGGGTCTTTTTGAATATGTAAAAAAAAATTTGGGCTTACGTAACTTTGGGCCATTTATTGGAATGGTATAGTCCTGAATCTATTGTCTTTAAAGACAATAGAATTCTATTGTCTTTTTTTGGTCCAAACTAAGGCCACTCTATTACTTAATTCATAATTATTAATGATTAATTTCCCATTTCAGCAAGTGGTGACTCCTGAGGAATGCCTGTCAGCCTTGAACGAGACAGACTGGGACACTCACAAAGCCATCAAGTACATGAAATTGCAATCCATCCTTCGATCCCATCTCATCCCACTCACCAATGTAAGGGGGACGCTGGCAAAGTGCGGATGGGACGTCAGGCAAGCAGCAAACTACCTGCTGGCCACGCACAACGTCAGTGAGGACACCACAGAAGTGTGACATCACAACACTGCTTCATTTGGAAGGAAGGTGCTTTGAAATGAAGCAGGATCGTGATGTCAGCTGGGGCTAGATCAGAGGTGTGATTTGTTGGGTCAAAGCTGTTTTCTCGAATCGACCAATCGCTGTTGTCCAGATGGTGCCACCGTTCTGCTTCATAATGACTATTTAGCTATTGTGTGTTCGCTCTTCAAAATAGGAGGGATCGTGATATCAGCTTAAAAAAGACCGGGAGTGTGATTGGAGAAACTAATTTCATAATTCACCAATCCCAGTTTCCCTAAATGATATCATCATTCTATTTCATGGGGGAAATAAGACTTTTTATACGCGTAATATTTA
The DNA here is from genome assembly GCA_963978545.1 of Linyphia triangularis. Taxonomy (NCBI): domain Eukaryota; kingdom Metazoa; phylum Arthropoda; class Arachnida; order Araneae; family Linyphiidae; genus Linyphia; species Linyphia triangularis. Next base: position 65,832,003 of record OZ021729.1, read on the forward strand.
CACATCTTGGTGGTGTCTTATTTTTTTAAAGACTGATAAAGATTTTTTTGTGGTTGCAGGAATGGACCCTGTTTTATTTTTGAGAGAATTAAGTACTTTAATATGGATGAAATGAATTGGATAATATTTTATGCTGACTGATAGCAATAGTATAAAGTGTGTAGAATCTAAATGGTGATTGAAAATTAAGTGCACCTATTTGGCTGTTCATCCTTATTAGGTGCACTTGCAGCAAGTCAGTCTTATTGATGACGTATCGATACTTGATCTTAGCAACAGATTATCATGAAATTTTGTATATGTATTTACTACATGAGATCATGGTGAAGAGAAAACGTGGATTTAAAAATCGCTCTTTCATGATCTCAGAATTTATTTACTCTAAATTAAATGATAGTAACTGCTTTAATTATTCAGCATCATATACTTTTTAAAGACTTACTTGTAACTAAGTGATGCTGATTTTCAAACAATAATTGTTAACCATTTAATGAAGTTTTAAAAAAAATTGAACATTTAAAGTTTTTTTTTAATTGATGTAATTGCCCATGTCTAGCAGCTGTTGTTATTTTGTCCAATTTTTGCATTACTTTAAATCAGGAGTACTCTATAATAAATATACGAAATGAGATTCGATAGAAAATATAGTAAATTTGCAACATAAATATTTACAATTTGTAACTTGTACTTAATCATAATTTATTTAAGTCATAATAGGGAGTGGAAAATAGTTTAAAACTTAGATTAAATTTTTGACAAAAAAAAAAAATTAACTCTAGTACACGAAAAACAGTTTATGTATTAATTGTTTTAATACTTTAACATGCTGGGCAATAAAAGCAATTAAAGTGTAAAAAGAATTATTTCAAAATCAAAAGTTTAAAATAATTTTTTTAACTTTTACAACTCAGCTGTGAGGTATACTGTAGATCTGAAATAAATAATAATAATTTCCAAGTAACATTTTTGTGATCATAATTTTCAGCGATTTTTCAAATTATATAATGAAAACTCAAGCTTACATTTACGTCCAAAGATTAACTGAAAGATTCAGATTCAACGTAGAATAACTTTCCTTGCACTCTTGACAATCAAATTTTTTTTTGTCAAAATATCTAAGCATGTACAAGAATTTCTGCGTAGTTATATTTATATACAAAAATAAATTGCCATTCTTTATCACAGCTACAGCATTTGTATTTTTATATGCTAAATTTATTTAGTTTATCAATTGCTATGATTTTCAAATCGATTTCGTTGTATTTTTTTAAATATTCAAGTAATGCGCATTGTAAGATAATTTATTTTTAATAGGTGAGAGAGAGTGTTTTTTAAATATTTTAGTAGCTACCTTGATTTGAAAGGTTTTTCTGTAAAAAGTTATTGATACTTTTATATAAATGCATTTATAAAAAAAAACACTAGTAAATTCAAATTGAGCTTGTCTTAATTTACCAACTGGTAAATGTTTTTTGCTACTTTCAGTTACTTAGCCATTAATATTCAGTGATTTTTGCTGTTTATGTAGCAATTTTTATACTCTTGTTCCTCGCCTAGATTTCATATCTAATGCCTTATAGAGTACATTTAAGCCATCAGTACTGTGCTATAGATCTGATTTTTTTCCTTCATTGTAAAGCTGTATTTTCAAATACTTTCTGTAAAAATAAACTTTTGTATAAAATGACTGTTTTGAACTGTCTGTTTTTAGTTTTTGGCTGAAATCTTTCTACTGTAAGTAACTGCTTTCGTTGTCTTAAAAAACAACAACTTCAGAATACAACTCTTTGTATATTGTGAAAGAATGAGAATTCAGATGTTTGTTAAGGGATCTTGATTATTAAGTTTGTCCTTTTCCAACATTTTTCTCGCATAAGCTTTTTTTTTTTGTAAAATAATTCAATAAATCGATTTTGGCAGTTATGATATTCATTCGTAACAGGTCAGAATTATTTTACCCCAACTAGCAACATATCGTCGACTTACAAGTGAAACACACAGAGTCAAAAAATCCTAACTTATCAATAATGAAGAGGGGGAAAAAACAAATTTCATGATTTGTGAAAAAAATTCTTTAAATCTTTAATTTTTTTTTTAAATAAATTTTTATTTTCAGTGAACATCTAACTTTATGGATGGATGGTATAAATGACAAGCAAATAACTTAGTGTGTTTTGCTTGTAAGTTGACGGTTTTATCTGAAAACCCATTACCATTCATTAAGAACTCTCAAATACATCGAATTGACAACAAATCAAGATTACTTGGTTGATTGGTTATTTGGCTGGAAAGATCAAGAGAATTGTGCACATTGTAAAGGTGGAAATGCAAATCATAAGCTAAATCTTTCATAGCACTCCATATCTAGGAAATGTTACAAACTTTTCCCAGTACATTTTGACAACTGGTAGAATCGTAAAAATTCATTTCATCACCAATACAAGTGTCATAAAATGTGATGCAGATAGATGTACTTACCTGCCAAATTTGCACAAAAGAAGAAAAAAAATTGTGGTCCTAAATGCAGCACTGTCAGAAATTGACATTGCTCCCCTGTTAATTGGGAATATTACAATTTTTCCATTATTGTTATTGAAGATTTGACTGGTGGTATACATTTCAACTCTTTTGGGATTTCTATCTAAACACCCAAGTCCTCAATCCAATTAATGTTTAAAAGCTAGTATACAAAATTTGAATACATCAAATTTAAAAGTTTGTTCATCAAAGTTAAAAGTTGTAAAAAAAAATTCAAACAGCTAATGTGAGATGAATATAATGGTAACAATACTTATGATAGAATTGGTTTTACCAAGAGAGAACTTGACAATAAACTTTTGTCTTTCTGTAAAAAACACAAATTTAATATTAATAGCTTGAAATATCCCTGTCTCTTTCCAACGATTAAATTTCATAAGATGCCTCCGAAATTTAGATTTGTTACATGGCAGTACTAATTGTTATAACAGTATTCTAAGTAAAAACAATTTGGATTTCTTAAATATTGTTTTGAATAAAGTCAAGGGATCTGATTAACAACAATAAAGATGTTTTGAATTTTGTTAGAGATAAGAAAATTGATTTTGTCCATACTTTCGACTTTGAAAATTTATTCACCAGTATTCCGCATGTTCATTTTATTGGCATTTGCAATGATATTTTTGAAATTTGTCTTGGGGATTCGAATTTAGATAAGCGGGATTGGATCGAGCTTTGCAAATTCAATATTTTTGAAAATCATGTTTACAATGGAATTGATTTTTTCAGACAGAATAAGGGTATTTCTATGGGTAATGATTTTTCTAGTGCTTTGGCCGACATTTATTTACATATGTTGGAAAGGGGTTTTCTAAAAAATAATTATGTGGATGGATTTGGATATATAGATGATTTATTGATTTTTAATTGTATTGAACATGAAGCTGTTGATATTTAACCTAAAGAATTGGTGTTGAAAAAAACTAATGATTGTAATAAAAGACCATATTATTTGGACTTGGATTTTAAAATTAAGGAAGATTGTGTTAACATTGATGTCTATGATAAAAGATCCGATTTCAAATTTGATATTAGTTTATCCAATTTTGATAATTTATGTAATAAAATCTTTAGGAATATCTTTTTTTCTTAATTTCAGACTAATTAGCATTTGCAATAATAAGAATGATTTGGATAGTGCATTGAAAATGTTTAGAAACAATTTAAGAATAAATGGATTTCCAATACATTTTTGTAATTTTAATGTTTTTTGGGTTTTATGTCCATATTTCGGGCGATATTGAAATTCCCAGTTAAATAGCCCTAATTGATACCTGGTCTTGATTATAGATGGCGATATTGTTTTCCTTTAAGTGCGAAGCTATTTAGTTTTTCGAAGATGTAGGATTGTTTTCTTTTTGGGATATTAGTGCGGGTTGATGAAAGTCATATAGAAAGTTACTATTCCTGCCTGGAGAGGTTAGTTGCTGTTTTTGGCAAGATGTTTTATAAATGTATGTTAATTTTTATATATTTATTTGACTTTCTGTCTTGCAGTGGGATGCGTCGGGGTTCGAGGATGGATTGGTAATTTATTACTGATCTATCCTTTTGATACGCATTCCCGAAATCCTGGCTGGGTTCGAGCCCCTAGATAACGAGATCCAGGAGGGATTTCTTAACTTTTCAATCTTTTACCTAATGTAACTTTTACAATTTTCTATTTTTAAATTTGATGTATTTCAGATTTGAGCATTCAATATTCATGCAACATTGAGCTGAAGATGAATTTTCAAAGTTTTTCAGTATGACAGTAGTTTTGTACTTCACTTTTATATATGCCAACATGTAACTTATAAAAGTATGAATTGGCAAACAAAAAACCAATAGGATCCTTTCAGCTATGAAAGTAGAATGGCCTTTCTTGTCAAGAATTTACCGACCAAACGGTATAGTGGTTAGCGTGCTAGCTTCTAGAACGCGTCGCAGGTTTGAGTCCTGTGTAAGGCATGGGTGTTTGTAAATGTATGGTGGCTTGTCAAATGACGAATGTTTCGGCGCATTGTAGCCCTCGTGTTGCTGACAGAACCAGATAATCTGAAAATAACCAACCAACTTGTCAAGAACTGTCTACATTAGCCTGCTTTGAATTCCAGCATCACTATGATCAGCAAATAAGAAAGTATATCTTCTGGTATTATTAAATCTCAAGGGTACTGGTCCATTGACATAGAAGAAGGGTATCTGATCTTATTGCATTAATTAAACTCGTGGCTGTAGGGAGTTTTCTCCCATTCCAAGACAGAAATGCAGGGCTTTCCATGAAATATTTTCTCCTAGGCATATGGTATTCTATATCTTGATGTAACATAGCTGTAATGCAATTAAAACTCTTGCGCAAGAAAATATCTAGTATAGCCAACACGAAAGGGAGGAACTTTATCTAGCATGCAACAGGACTTGGATTCAATTCCCATTGTATTAGTGATATGCATTTCCTTTCCCAAATTTTGCAAACAAGTCCATGATTGTGACAGATGGTTGACTTGTTGATTGTCAGGCAGCCTGGGAGCTATTTTTTCCCTTTATGCATATTTTTTTTTTTGACCAAATGCAATACTTTTATTACTCTATATCAGCGTTCGCCACTAACTTTTAGAGACGGGTCGCATGACTTATGTTGGAACTTTCTGCAGGCCGCAGATTTATTCCAAATACGCCAATAAATATATTGCTTTACTACAAATGTTCATTGTTAGAAATGTGATAATTACTAAAGATTTAACAATATAAAACAAATTTTGAAAATTGAAACAATAATTTAGCTTTTTTATATTAATAAAAAAATAATTGGTATTTGATTCTTGTTTCAAATAATTAAAAAAATATTTTTCTTTACATTGTACATCAAAGTCATGAAAGAAGTTAATCTTTAGTGACAATTTTACAATGTGACTTGGCATAAACTCGTAATCAATAAAGATATTTAAACCATACCTCCCAAATCCTTCGTTTTAGTCTATGTTAATTGCGAGACAATGACGGTCGGTCCGCTTTTCACTATCTACTTTGCGTTTTAAACTAGTCCTCGATGCTATTATTGCACTGGAGTCATAGAGATCACGATTCTTTTCACGTCAAAACAAAAGAGGCCAGTATGCAATAAAACACCCAACTCCTGCCCATCACATTCAAAAAAGCAAAAATCGAATTGTGCCATTCACGTGTCAAGGGGGTAGGGTATCTATCATAAGTATAAAACTAAGCAATGTGAAGGAATGCGTCACTGATAATAATTCAAACTATTGTTGTTGTTTTTATTTTTCTGGCAGTCTCGGGGAAAAAAAGATTTTTCAGACTTACTGACGCGAGCCACCTAATGAAAAACGCGATTTCTGGTAGTAAACACATACTATTGTAGACAAATTAAAATTATTTCCGCAAAATGTGATTTTTGCTCTTCTGTACTGCCGGCGGGTCGGAGAAAAAGCTATCGCGGGCTGGATCTGGCCCACGGGGCACCTAGTGACTGACGCTGCTCTATATCCTATATATAGGGTAATGAAAGGAATGAAAAATAAAGGGTAATAGAATGTAATGCAGTTCCAATTCTCAAATTGAAGATAAATATAACATCTCAAAAGAAGTATATTTTTAATGGTATGCAATAATTGAGAAAAAAATCATTTATTTCCAAAACATCTGTTTTTAATGCACAACTAGTTTTTACAAGTGTGAAATTACCGAATATAAAAATATCAGAAAGTCTACAAAAAATCAATACATTCACTTCCTACACGCATTGGGCTCAACAAATGGAAGAGTGTTGTGTAATAGTGTCACAAAAATTATACTAGTGAAAGAAATTTCAGATGCATTGATTCTAAAATAAAAGTATTTAATAAATTAACAACCGTGTCACAAGCTGAATGCTAACTGAAACTTCAAAAGTCACTTTACAATGATATAACGAGAAGCTTTTCATAGATAAGATATGACAGTAAACTAGTAACATCCGACATAAAAATAAATAAGTACACAATCACAAGAATGTAATGAAATGCATTGGTGAATTGTCTTTATACCAACATTTCATCCTATGATATACAGAAGTCATACAAAGTAAAACTTATTCTCTCATCTTAAAAACATTGAAACCATTGTAATAAAAGTTAGGGGTATCGAAAATAAAACATTTTGAATTGGGGAACATTTCCCAGACTTTTGTGTGCTTTCAAAGACGATTTCTTCTTTGTAAAAAAATTAAATAAACAAATGCAGACATATATTCGCAATTCCTTAGGTCCATCTGAATAATCTATGTATGCTGATATTTGCATATTATCCTGTTGACTATTTTCACCACAAAAAAGTGCAGTTGAACCAAATGGAAAAGTAAAAAACACTGTGAAGAGGTCGGTTTTTATATGAAATCCACTTCACAAAGAGGATTATACTCTTGTTGCTATTTTGAACACCATCACAGATTTTTGGCTGCCAAAATTATGGGTGCAAGTTTAGCAGAGTTCCTTGGTTGATGGAATAACATGCAAGCATAACCAGGAATAACTCGACAAAGTATCTAAGATTAGGATATTCTGGCTCATTAGCATTATATTTTCTTGACTGAAAGCCTTTCTTAACAATTCCTAAAAACACAAATCCAGGTTTTAAGATACTCCATAAACATGGTGACATGATAGAAGTTGAAATACATATCGTCAAGAGCTTTTGAATGGTATTAAATTTTAATATTTCCTCTAACAGACTGAGTACCCTATTAAATTTTTTTCGTACAAATATTAAAAAAAAAAAAAAAAAATGGAAGGATGTCTACCTTAAACTCGCACATGTTCAACCACTTTTCTGACAATATTGTTTTGGGGCAAAACAGAAACGCCAGACGACAAAAAGAATCCCCTTAGTATACGCCTAAATAAGGAAAGTTGTCCTTATGCGCCATCAAGCAAGCCAGTAGGTAGAATAGCCCAAAACACATGTTCAGCTTGGCAGTCTCCTTTGGAACCCTCTGCAACGTTCGGTCCCTGAACATCTTTTCCAATTTAAAAGCTGCTGGCAGCGTCATCAAGGGCCAGAAGAAGCAGAAACTGTACTGGAACCCAAGGATGGTGAAGAGAACATAAGGTGTGAACAGCAGAAGCACATACAGGACATGCGATCCAGCATACCCTAGCAGTATGGCCAGGGTGACCACACCAACCCGGTGGTCGTTTTCCATATCCCTCGTGTTGTTGCTGTGGAGGATTGCCTCTGTGTTTAACGCCAACGGCACAGCATAAAACAGGGTGTAGAAGTCCATATACCCCGTCTGTGCCATAAACGAAAACAGAACGCTGAGTGGACCGAAAGTGACAATGATCAAGACATCTCCCATGGCGATGTACTTCAGCCCTATGCCACCTGTGTACAAGAACGAGCTGGACAGCCCCCCAAAGTACACCAGAGCCAGATGCTCCATCTTAGCTGTAGAGGCCCACACAGTACCAATGAACCCTACACACCCCAGTGTGTACAGGATGACTCCTAAATGCACTATCTCGTCTGGAGTCAGTATCTTGTCAACGAGAGTCCTGTCGTCGCCAGAGCGCCGTGTGTCGATGCCCTTCATGTAGTCAAAGTAAGTGTTGACCACATTTCCTGCGGCATGAACGGACACTGCAGTCAGGCATGTGATGGCAAACAAGGAGAGGTCGAACTGCTCAGTGGTCTTGTAGGAGAGAACAGCCCCCAGGGCCACTGGTACTAGGGATGCAGAGAAAGACCAGGGTCTAAGGGCATGGACGTAGGTGGATAGGGTGGAGAGCTTTGAAGACCTCTTGCTACTAGGGAGAGTGGTGTGGTTGGGTGCCCTAGAGTGCTCCTGCACTTCTTCCGAATTTTGCTGGCATTGTACTGAAGACATAGCGGAGTGAAGCACCTGAGGAGAAATAGAAAGGTCATAAGATTATGTAGATTACTCTGAAATAAAGGTACAAGCTTCAGCTCTTTCACTAAGGTAAGGCTTATAGAATAAAGTGATGTGCTGTTTTAATTTATACATGGTTCTGAGATATTGAGCATTAACTAGCTTTGCAGTTTCAGATTAGCATGGCTAACATCCTTATTATCTAAAAATAACGTTATTTTTGAGAAATTAAGATTATGGCTGCCACACAGGACACTTTTACTGATTATGAACAGAATTTTGGCAGTGAAAAGAAGCCAGGAGTCTAAATTAACTTTTTTAATCAAATGCACAAGTGTGTCCAAGTATGGTGATTTGCAGGGAATTTATTAGCAGAATATTATTGGTTCCAGACTGGTTCTAGTGAAAAGCACAAATTTCAAACTATAAAAGCACAGACGTCTAAAAAAGGTTAAAACACAAGTCTTTTTGTGAGAAACTTAGGTTAGTTAGAAAAATTTTGCACAAATGGTAAGAAATGACAATCTCACAAAAAACAAAAAAATTGCCAAGATAGTCTACTTTTTAAATTTTATTTGTCCTTCTACCAAAATAATAAATAATTATTTTGTGTCTATGGTATTTCCATGTTTGGCTTGAGAAATACCATATATTTTAAACATTGTTTTAAATAGGAAATAACTGTTTGATAAAAATTGAACTTTCTTATTTTTCAAGATCAAGTATTAAATTAAGCTTTCAATGGCATGTTATAGTAATTTATCAATTTATCGTTATTGGTTAGTTGGGGTTGTATGGCACAAGAGTTATACTAGGGTCATACTGTACCAGTTTAACATTATTGAATTTAATAATAGTAAAGGACAGATGCAATATAGGGAAAAAGCAAATTTTTATAACTTCGGTTTGTAAATAAGACTGCCGTTGAAGACTATTTATAGATGCTATAAAACTAAAATAAAGAAAATGATTAAGGACTATATGAAGATGTTTATATCTTTGAAAATAAAGACAAGCAAAAGAAAGAAAAAAGTCACCAGGTGTACATCTGCACCAAGAATTCACTAAAAATTACGTGCTAATCCTTCAGCAAGATTTTAATTATTGTTTAGTAGTTTGTCCTAATAGGCTCCAAAAATTATACAATAAGGTTTTAAACTTAACTGCAATATGATCAAGAATTATAAACATTGTTGACCACTAAAAATAAAATAATGTATCCACACACTAAACCAGGGTGAATACAAAGGCTTGCCACAAATTTAGATGGTAATTTTAGGATTAACAAATTAATTTTTGGTTGAACAATTCAAAGAAATTACCAACCAAACAATATTTAACACAATGAAAAGCAGAGAAACTATCAAGAAGTAAGTATAGTGAAAGTCTTAATCAAAATCTAAGATAGAAACGATTTAGATCAATTACTGTCTTTTAAAAACGTAGCAAATAAAAATATGTATACATATTTGATGAAAACTTTTCCCAAGAAAAACGGTCAATTTAACTTTGCAACTAACTGAACTTTCAAAAAAGCAATTTAATTTTAACAAAACAAAGAAAATTTATACTAAATTGATCATGTTTGGCAAAATGGAAAAGAAATGTAGTACTACTTCAAAGTTTAGATAGGATTTATAGTCACATTTTAATTTGGGATAGAGAGCACATTGAAAAAAGTAAATCTGTACTTAAAGGAGTAGAAATTCCAAGATACCTACTTTTTATGCAAATGTGATATTAAATTAAGCTCAGATGTGAAGGCCAAAGCTCATTATACAGTGCTTAATAATTTCTCCTGAATACATTATGAGGAATACTACTAAGTGTAATGATAGCATATAAAATTAGTAATGCACAATGAATGTAAATCACTACATTTCCAGATTGTGGACAAACCTTTTGTCGCCAGATTAGAAATTAAAAAGGGAACTAAAGATCAAATAAATTCTGCATTCAATATTTAAAAATAAAAAATAATCCGAACTACCGCAATCCACAGTCGGAATTTACAGATTCTAGGAAGTATTTTGTTTGAGGAGCAACCGGAAGACTACGGAAGTACACGAGAAGTACGTCATAGAGCAATATCTGTTTCTGCTGCAAAGAAGCTAAGAAAAAGGCGGGAATTGTATACGGCGGTTGTGTTGTTTTGACGAAACGTATCCATCTCATCCAGAACAATTTGGATACAATATATAAGTGAGTGAAATATTCAATTACATCTTGTTTATAATGCATTGAAACTGTCCCGTTCTGATTTTTAAAGTGTGTAGTCAATTTTGTTAGTTTGTACATTAACTGAAACTTCTATATTGAATTGGAACTGATTCACTTTAAATTTCTTCGTATCATAATTCTTTAATCTCACTCTCTAAACAGTTTTATAACAACTTTAAATAGTAATCTAACAGAATTTTAGGTCACTTAATACTTAAGTTTCAGAGTGTATATACAATTGATTGAAAAATAACTAGTTTGATATTTTACCATACATTTTCAAACAACCCATAATCAATGTGTATATTTTACTGCTCTCCACATTTTAAAAACACATTCCTTAAACTTATTCCCTACTCTTACCTTAAAGTCAATGAAGGTTTTTTCAACCAGTAGTTTCTAGGTGTAGCCACATGGTTTGCTATCTTCGAATGCTAATTCATAAATCTCGCTCTCTGCACAGTTTTATAGTAACCATACATATTTTTCAGTTGTATTTCAGCTTCAATCAATCGAGTAGGCAGTTAGAATGTAATTAGCGTCAATGATTTCTATGATTACCAACTCGCCCATGTATAGAACTAGAGAGGATACATTTTTTCTGGATGAGGTAAGAATGCTAAAGCTTCACAGTTGCTGGCTCTTTCATAAATCGGTCTATTCATATTTAATGTGGAAATATTGTCAAGTGAATATGGTGCCAGTTCCTAGACGATAGAGTTTCGTACTATTAGCAAACCTATTTCTTGTGGGTTTTCAGTTGTTGTGTAATACAGTCAACTCGCGATAACCTGAAGTTCAAAGGACTGGCCAAATTCTTCGAGTTATTGGAATTCACTTGGATGTTTTTTTTATATTCAAGGCATATTCTTGGGACCGAATGAAAACTTCGAAATAAAAGAATATTCGACTTATGAGACTTCGATTTATAGTGAGTTGACTATATGAACAGCCTTTTTGAATATCCCACCATGTTATAAATTTTGAATTGGGCACCATATTGAATTGGCCATGTTTAAGCCTTGACACCAACTTATCAAAATAGCACCAACCCTTCTACTTAAACTAAGAATTTACGCATTAATTGATTGCTTAAACCTATTTAATTAAATGGAAGGCTTGGGATTAATTAAAATTTGCAAATACATTTATTGTTTAAGTTGTTAAGAAATGTCTAGTTATGTAAATAGTAGGTGGGTACTCATCCTTTAGACGGGTATCGGATAAAAATCGCCAAATTGCAGCAATATCTCATTCAAACTTGTAACCTTCGAATCATTTATATATTTCCTATAACAAACCGTTATAGGGTTGCTATAACAAACAGTTATAGGGTTGCTATAACAAACAATGAATATATTCATTGTTTGTTATAGCAACCCTATAACATTTATGCATCATGTAAACATTTAAACTTGGTACCAACTGGTACCCGTCTAACGGAAGAGTACCCAGTAAGTGTTTGATTAAATTTTCTGTATTAATTTAAAAAAGAAGCTAATATTTTATAATTTAAACTATTAACTTTGTAAACAAAATCATGCCAATTTTCAAAAAGCTCCTATTGTATTGTAGCATTGAAAATAGATTTCCTTTTATTGTGGTAGAGCTGTAATATTAGTGTTTACCAAGTGATTTTGTTGATATTTAATTGTTTGTGAAATAAAAAATTTATATTGACAAAGTGGCAAAATATTTCATAATTTAAAACCACAATAATATATTCAATGCATGTATTTATATTGCAGAAAATTTGGTTCACCATTGCAGTCCCCCTTATCTCCATTTTATTGCAGCTTGTGTTTCTTAAGCTAGTTGGCAATTAAAGTGAGAAGAATTTCTGGTGCTCTACACAGAAGATCCTGTAAGTTATTTCAGATTCAATGTTAACTTAAAGCGTTGTATTTTTATCCACCAAAAAATTGCTCTTTACAAATGAATCGTTCATTTGGAAAAACAAGTCACTGCTGGCAACTTTGGAAAATCATGAGAAATTAATATTTCTGAATTGGATTTTAGTATTAATGATAAAAATAAGTTATGTAGTGGTACATTTTTTTTTCACTTAAATTTAAACAAAAGTGAATCCGAAATGGCAAAAAACACTGAGTCAAAAGTATGACGAACAACAACTGAGGTGAACTGAACAACTGAGGTGAACAACAACTGAGGTGAAAATCAATCCTGCTCTAGTATTGAAAGTTGATGTTTAGATATGTTGAAGTGAACTGCCAAAACCATTAGGTTATGGTTGCGATGCATGCTATTGCAATTTAAGCATTTCGCTTTTGAACTCTGTTAAAAACAAACATCGCAGGAAAAAGTTAAACAAATTTACAAGTTTAACAGCTAGAATTCTAAAGGAATAAAGTTGCAAGTATATATGGTTATATTTCTGTAACTACATATGTATATCTGTAGGGAATATATTTTACTGATTTATTCCATTTGAAACTTTATTGTTCAATGACAATAGACTTCAAAGCCTAAATACCTGTTTTTTCTTGGCCCCAAGCAAATAGAAATCAATCTAGATCAGAAGTAATTACTATCCACTTCCTACATAATGTATTAAATTGCTTAAATGAAATGCTTTGACTATTACCGGTTTGCAAAATTATAATTTCCAAAAAAATATAGAAAGAGTGTTGTTCAAGGGTAGTACAGTTGCATTTATGTGTCCTATCCAGGGCACTTTGGAACACAGGGTTAACCTGTTAAAATAATTTATTGTAAAATAATTTATGTTAAATTAAAATTTTACATTATATTGCTATGTGTTTATCATCTAGAAGTGAAAGAAATTTGTGAAATATTGTTTTTGATAAGTTTGGATTTTGCTGCACCAACTAAAAGTGACTTGTAATCCAGTAGATGGAATCCAAAATTATTGTAAATAACCAGGTTACCAATTTTCTGTACATTTTGCATTCATGTAAGATTTTACATTGGAAAGTTATATTTTATTCGAATTCAATTATTTTTCAGGGATTCAAAAATTGAAAGATTTATGTGTATGAAAGAATAAACTTTAAAATTACATCTAAATTCTAATAAAAAAATATCTATAAAAGTATTGTTACAATGATTTATATTTCCTAAGCACTCATGTAGAATAATAAATGAAGTGTAATTATTTCACTAAAATATGTTTATTTTGCATTCGAAGTGTGTGTTAAGAACTTATTTTAGTGCAATAGTTTTATTCATATTTTTGGAATGTAATTTTTTTTACTTATTTTTATGCTAAGCATTTGACTCATTGAATGTATTGAAGCTGTTTACTTTAGCTAAAAAACAATTATTTTTACAGAACTTGAAATCAATTCCAGCTTTCAATGTGCAACAGTGTGTAAAGAAAAAGTGCATATGATCAGGTATACATATATTTTTTCTCCTAAATCGTAGATTTCTCAGCTCTTTTATATTATGTTATTTATAGTATTGTTTTAGTTTGACTCTAATTATTTTACTTGACCTCTTTACTGAAAATTAAAGAATCATCATAAAACATTTGAAATGAACTATAATAAAATGTCCAACAAGTAAAACCATATTTTTGACGTAAAGAAATATATTCTTATTTGTCAATAGCAAAATAAACGCATTATTTTTTCCTTTAAAATCTCTTAATATGTTCTAATCATTGTAAAAATTTCAGTAAATAAAAGTATTTTATTTTTAAATAAAAGAATTTAAAATAGGTTTTTTTTGGGGGGGGGGGGGGATATATTTTATTTATATCCTTCACATCCCGAGTGTTAGTCTTACTTTGGGATTTTACTACAACTTTACATTTTTAAAGATAGTTACATTCTGTTAGAATCAGATTTTTTAATGTGTGTCCAAACTAAAGTTACATAGAATAATCTGAAGTTGCAGTTAATGACATTTAATCAGTTTTTGTCAAACATAATACAGATCAGTGGAAACACTAATTTCAGTACATTGAATGTAGTTTAAAAAAAAAAAATGGGAAACTTAATCAAATTATATTCACCTGTTTGTCAACATAGTATAATTGTTTAAAGTTTTGACTTTTTTTTTTTAAGCCATTCTATGTTTTTTGTATACTGTGTTTCATAGTAACTTAATGTGAGAATTTTAATAATTTCTTTCAGATTCTGTGCTAGAACTTCAAATAGACTGCTGTGGCTGACGATACTATTTGACATGTTTGAATGATTTACAATATCTGTTAAATTTTTAATTGTATTAATTAATAGTGAATTATTTTATGATGATACCAATCTTTGTGTTGTTAGTAAATAAAGCATTCATTTTATTCATGTTTTTTATTGAAATAAATGGACTTTACTAATAGTTATTATAGTTCTGTAATTGTATTCGTTGATTGATTTTTAGGTCAGCTTCTTTTATGCTGAAAGTTCTAAATTTAAATTTTTGATTCTTGATTTTTTTCAGAGATGCTGCAGTTCAGCTGAAAATCTAATTTCAGTTCTTTAGAACAAAATTTTAGTTTTTTTTTAATGTAATAAGAAAATTAGGTTTAATTAGATTAACCTGTTTGCCTATATAATTTAATTGTTTAAAGTTGTTTGACTTCTGGCATTTTCTTTAAAAAAATGAGTTTTTTTACAGGTTTTCATTGCTTTTATGTAAGTTCTGTTTTTTTTTATTGGGGGGGGGGGGGTGGCAGCTGTTCCATGTCTGTTTTTGTGGAACAAAATTGATTGTATCACCTTTTTTAACACAAGGTTTGTGCAGGGGTCGATGGCGTCCTATATGTCCTATAAATCCTATATTTTTTTTTAAATCGGCAAATACGTCCTATATTGTCCTATATTTTACAATTGTCCTATATATCCTATATTTCTATATTGATTCGATCTATATTTTCTTTGAATTTGTAATAACGGCGCCGTTCGTTGCCATTTTTTAAATTTCGGATTCTTTGGTGCGATCGAAAGCGATGTTTGTAACGGCGGCGTTTTATCTCTTGTGACGTCACGTGCTGCAATAACCTACAACTCAACTCTACTGGACCGGTGGACGCGGGAGTTGTAAACGTGAACTTTTCCATTGCACGCGGTCTTGAATTTTAGATTTGTTTTCTCTTCCAACGTAGTAAATTAATTGGTCATAATACAGAGAGAGATGCAGCAACAAAACTCTGCCTTGAGAAAAAACAACTTGTGATTAACTTGCAGGACTACTAAAGAACATTTTGAATGCTCAGTCAATAATTGATGAAGGAAACAAAAGGGTTAAGATTTACTGTAAGACATGTCGAATGGCTATTTTTTTATTCCAATACCGATACTGATTCTGCCCCACGTATTGTTTACATCAAACCACGGCTAATTATGGCAACCATAGGCAGTTCTCTTGCTCTTAAAAAAATGGCAAGACTTCCATTTTTTGGCGAAAATCACCTTGGTGCAGAATCCGTACCGGATTCGGAATATTAGCCACGATTTTTTCATAAAAGTCGCCAAAATTGAAAATGACGTCAATACGCTGTGTTGTCAAATCCAAACGGTCACTAGGGTTTCCGGAAAACCAAGTCCCCGGTTCGCCACATTCGGAGCTAAATCTCCCACTTATCGCCGCCAATCCAACCGACACTGAATAGTAAATCTGAACCAACAAAAGACTGCAAACAGGGATAAAAAGAAAATACTTAAAGAAATTGGAGTAGTTCAAGCAGTTATTGATGCTGGAAGCAAAAGACTCAAGATTGTAATTAATAAAACTTTATTTAGTGATGGAATATTGAGGCAATAATGGATAACATATTCAGGATCAGGCAATTTTTTTTTAAGGTGTGTTTTCTATTCTCTTAAATACAATATAACGAGTTAATTTTTATGTTCAGTAGCAACTGCGTGCAGTTATTTGATGTTTTAAATTGTCCTATTTTTTTTTCCAAAAAATCCTATATATTCTTATTTTGTCACTTTTACCCCTGTTTGTGTATTATTCAAAAAAAAAAATTTCAAGTAATATATTAATTTTGTCTTGCTATTCATTATATTGCTCGTGCAATTCAATTTTTAAACTGTAATAATTCATAAATTTAAATTATTTCTTACAATGACAGCAAATTTAATTCACTGATTTCCTTTAACTTGTACAAATGCATAGAAGTAGTATGTATGTAGTGAGAAAAATGTGCAGGTTTTTTTTATGTAACCGGAAGCTAAAGTAAATACAGTTTTTCTAAATCCGTTATATATATGTATTTTTCAAAAGGTTGGCTTAATTCAGTGTTACTTTGTTCTTTTGTAAAAATTACAAGAATTCTGAAATATACATTAACAGGAATTTTCAGGAGAAAACTGGTATTAAAGCCTACAGTTAGCTTTCATAAATTAGAGGTTTACATCCAGGTTTTTAGAAATCTGTTTGTTTACACTTATGATCCTTTCTTAGAAAGTAATTTTATCCAATTAAATGTCCCAAAATTCAACTACCATTAAAGTCAATCATTGTAAAAGGAGAATTTTTTGCAGAAGAATAAAAATGTGCATTTTAAAACGCAATTTAGATTTGGGACTTCTTAAATAAGGATATACTTTATATGATGTTATTAATTAAAAAATATGATGACTATATGGTGGTTTTACATAGTGGCTAACACAATATTTGTTTCAATTGCTTGCCACTGGTTCAACCTGAAAATATGGATACCCCCATGGATTTTGCAGAATACTCGGCTAACAAATGCAGGGCTTTCACTGATCCAGTAAATCTCGCAACAGCAGAAGGCTGTGTAGATCTCACTCAAAAAGACCACCAACCAATACCTAATTAAAGTAGGTGCAGCACTGCCACAATTAGCTTAGCTCTTGTGCCAAACTCACTGAATTAAAAACTTTCCCTACAGTAAAGTTTTTTTTTATGTTATTTGTACCAAAATAAATGGAAAGCTGCTATTCTAAATTTAATAATTTGTGTTCATATAATTTTAATTGGTTAAAATTTACTTCCTTTTAATTTTGTAAAAATGTTAGATATATTATTGAAATTAATTTCATGTTCAAATGCATTTATAGTAAATTCTCGATAATGTTTCCCTCACAGGTTTTATTCTGTGAATTTTTAATATTGTAAATTTCAAGAAGGAAGGCACATTCGTGACGATGCATATTGTGAACTTCAGTACCTTTGGTCAGTGGCAAAATAATGTATGTTTGAGCCCCACCGCCAAAAAATGCCCCCCCCCCCCCTTTTATTTTTCAAAAATTGTTATGAAGTATAAGAATTAAATTTTTTTTTCTATGGGGTTGTAAGTGAAACAATGTGAAATTGAGTCTCCCAAAATATCAAGCATCCCTTTTTCACTTTACGAGCACACATAAAAATTTGGGGTGTGGAACGTCTCGCAACTTTCAATTACTCTAGAAAATTCGTCATTGCAATAAAATTTATAGTGTTGTATACCATTTTCATATATTTACTCATTTTAATAAAAATGGCCAGTTTGCCGATACTTTTGGTAATAATTTTTACAATGGCAAATAAATATCAGCCATGATGGAGAAATTTCAATGTTTATTCGATAGACATTACATTGTCCTTATGCATACCTGCCAACTTGTACGAATCATCCGTACAATGTACGGATTTTTACTATTTTGTACGGGTGTACGAACAGCTAAAAAAATCGTACGGATTTCACGGTACTTTTCGTTTTTTCCCTAAAACCGTTTTTTTTTTTTTTTTCCCCAAGTCACCAACGAAACCGAAACGATTTTCCAAAGCTGCCGCGTCAGTCAAAATATTTATTCACACTCCAAGATTACGCATATGTTCAGCACTAAAGCGCGTTGGCGAGTATGCATTGTTTTCTTTTCTGTTGCCGACTAGATTTGGCAAACCAAACCACTGCTTCGATTTTTCGGGCTTTACAGGTTAATAAAGAAGTAGAAAACCGAAAGTGCTTTAGTTTTTTAATTTTACCTTCTTTTGGACTGGACTCCAAAACGTAAATAATAGTACTGGACTTGCGCGTAAATAATAGCACTAAACACGGCGCCGGGGATGCACTGTTTTTATTTGTGTTGCCAACGGGACCTGGCGAACCAAACAACTATTGCTTTGCCTCAGACTTAAGTGATTAACAAAGAATCTGAAAACCAAAAATGCTTTAGATTTTGGTTCTTCCTTCTGTTTGGACCGTACAATAATGTTGCGCGTATATAATAAAAGCACTAAATCGCGACGCCGCCGTTTTCAATTGTTTTGGCGGCACTCACCGAACGACTGTTTCGTTTTCTCGGACTTTAGAGATTAAAGCACTTTCGGTTTTCAGCTTCTTTGTTAGTCTTAATTATTTATTTTAAAATATCCACGTTAAACAATCCTGGTGTAAGATTCCAGAAAATATCGAGTTTTTTTTGGAGTTTACTTCAAACCAAGCTGTTTACTTCTAATCCTCAGAAATTCAAACAAAGAAACAAATTTTGCATTCTGCCTATCTATGCACCTGATATTAAGATTTCTCATGGAGGATTTACTGATGTCGAAGTTCATATCAATTCTAAAAAGCACAGTGACAACATCAAATGTAATAATAAGAATTCGAAAGCCTGCATAATTGATATTTGTGCGTGTGATTAAACACTTTGAATACCACCAACTCATTGTATGTTTCACTAGAGTTTTTGTGTCATAAAGCATGTTTTATTTAGGTGTAATGTAGACTAAATCTTAAACCTCATCAGAGATTTCACCGTAAAGTTTAAATTTGATTTATTTTTAAATCCAAGTTAGTTTTTTATTTTATAATTTCCATTTTGTGCTAAAATGTAACAAATTGTTATATTTGAGAGCAATTTAATATTATGGAATTTTATTTTTTGCATTTGTAATAGAATTACTATTATTTCTATATTACATTCATAAATATTGTCGCTATTTGACTTTCCATGAGTCATAGAAATGCAAATATTTGTTCCGTAAAAATTGTACTAATTTGAAATTGCCAATGTTGGCAGGTATGCTTATGCGTGAAACAGAAAAAAAGTCAATCGTTGATGGATGATGCTCAAGAGCAGAGAGCTCTGTATTAAAGGCACTCGTTTTCAACTTTTTATCGCATTTCAACTGAAATTTCTCGATTAGAACACCTTAATAAGCATTAGCACAAAGATTTTAATCAGAATTGTTAAAACCGTTTTTGAGCAATTATGGAAAAACATGATATTTTATGATTTCAATCTTATGCACATGTACAATTTTTGATGAAAACCTTAATGGTAGATCCCATGGCCACCACCAACCTGCACTCCAAATTTGAACATCGGGAGTTATGCTGACCACGTACACAAAAACATACATTTTTTCTAGGCCACTTTTTTGAAATCTATGTTCCAAAAGATGGAGAAATGCGGGAAAAAAAATCATTTTTTTTTCACCTAATGCCATACTTTCATTACCCGATATACACATGAATACTTGAAAGTAAAAACTAGCAGGATAGCCATCGCATACTGAAAACTTTTTTCAAGATATCTGCAGTTGCTTACTCTTCATTGCGAAATTTCTATCATCCGATAAAACCTCCATTGACTTTGTTTGCAATTAACTGTTGTCAGAGAATTTAAGGAATTTCAATTTATAAGAAATTTCATTTGCTCATCATATTTCCAAAAGGGATAGCTGGGGAGTTTTTTTTTTTTTATTCATCACATTTTAAAGTATATTTTTACAATTTTTATTGAAATAACAAATTGTGAAATATAATTTGGACATTTTAGTTAATATCCTTTTTTTTTTTTTAAATTCTTATTGTAGTAGTTTTATGCATGGACTCATAAGTTTATTTCCAAGGTGGTGCAGATCACAACTGAAGGATGTGCAAGGCTGCTAGTTTTTTATCCAAACCTTAATTTTAACAATTACTTGAATTTAAATTAACCTCCCTGTCAGCTTCTTTAAGTGTTGTGAGCGTATATCACTTTTGTTATAATTCACTGCATTTTTAAAAAAAAAATTTGTATAGTCCAATTTGTGCAGTCGATAGGAATATAAAATAGTATTTTTGCAATTTTAAGAGAATATAGAATTGTTTTACAGATAATTAGCAGTTTGCTAATTTTCGTGGAGTCTAAATAAATATCACATTCTATTTGTTTATGATTAAAATACGCACAATATAATTTTGAAAACAAAATAAATCGAGACTTAGAACCAGTGGCGAATTCAGGATTTTCCTGGGGGGGGGGGGGGCGCAACAATTTGCTGTGCCCTAGTCAGGACGAAATTAAATATTAAAAAAAAGTTTGAAAAAAAAAATCAAAATCTAAGCAGTGTTCAAAAAATATGTTTCAAGATCATCCATATCCATTGATTGACCCCCCTCCTCATTCGTCACATCTCCGACTTGATAGCTTAGCGTAGGGTGGTTAACACTGTCCTTTTGTTTTTTCATTTACTATTTTATTTAGTAAAAAAATTGTATTAAAAATGTACCGTACATATTGAACATTTTAGCGAGCTACTTTTCCGGAGGTATCGATTATACTGAAGCAATTCCAAAATGAAAGCGGGAACGTGCTACTTTTATTTGTGACTAACTAACTACGTATAAACCTTACATTATACTTACATCAAACTGGGAAATCAGTAATTGTACATCAAAATTTAACATTCATAAAATATTTATGCAGTGAGCTTAATAAGTAAAAATACGTAGTTTTACTGGATAATTCATAGCTACTCGAGTAATCTAAAGTATGTAGGGAAAAATTGTTTTCCAAAGAGAATGTTTTACTAATAATTATAAGCAATATTTTTAATAAGGCAATAGAAACAAATACAATTTAATTATTGATAAGTTATTACAAAATAAATTCCAGTTTCGAAGTCTCTATTGCCAATAGTAGTATATACTTACACATAAAAAAAAGTATAATGATAAAATTAAATGAAAAAGTCCAATGATAAAATTTGACATTATATAATATCGTAAAACAAGGCCCCCCCCCGAAATAATCACTGAAAAAAAAGTAGATCTTCCTGCTTCCCGTGGGCACCCACCGAGTACTGCTACTTTACACAGATAATACTTTTTACAAAACTGTTTGAAAGTCTATTTCTTGTAAAAACTTGGCATACCTTTCCACTGTGGTGTTGCAAGGGAGGATTTTTAATTTGATGGCGACAAACATGGCGCTTGTTTAGAAGCCCGAGCTAGAACTGGACGAGTTCTTATGCAGTTTATAAACAACCTTTCTCTTCCTTTCTATCAAAACTTTAAAGTTTAGCCAATTACCATCATGTCCAGCTGAATGAAGGTGACAATTTCCGAGGAGGGAGGGTAACCCAAATAGTCAGTTATTGCCCCCCCCCCCCCCCCCTGTTTGGCGTTGAAAATTACGCATGTGAGAGTAAAAATCTTTTCCTCCCAGCCAACAGAAAAAGGTATCTTTGGTCCTGAAGGACGGGAAGAATATTTATTGACAATTCGATCCCAGAATACTTTTAACAGAAAGAGATGTGTTTTGAAGTGTATTGAAATGTCTTCAAGACCAAGGGGGTGGAGGTTTGAATGCTTGAACAATCTTTCAACGTCCGTTTGAATGAGAAGTTAGAATTAAGGCTTTAAAAAGAACCTCTTGATCCAAAAATAAGCTTTTCCCCTCCCCCCCCGGAAATTAGATGAAGGTCGAAATATGTTTGTTGTGTGAACTTATTTAAAAAGATATATATATATATATATATATATATATATATATATATATATATATATATATATATATATATATATATATATATATATATATATATATATATATATATATATATATATATATATATATATATATATATATATATATATATATATATATATATGGAGATTATATATATATATATACTCAAGCTAAGGGAGGGGCGCGCGGCCCCCTGGCTGGATCCGCCACTGCATAGAACAACACCATCAGTTTAATTTAAAGACGTGTTCTTTAGATTTTCAATAGATTTAAAAAAATTTAGATTTTCCATGATTTAAATTATCAAATCTTTTTTCTTTCAATTACCCATATATATACATATGGAGTATTGAAAGTATAGCATTCGGTAAAAAAAAATTACGATTTTTTTTGTTTTTGCATTTTTCCAAGTTTTGGAATTTCCTGATTTCAAAAAAGTGATCGAGAAATATTGTCTGTCTCTGTGGTCAGCATAACTCCCGAATAAATTGACCAACGATGTTTAAATTTGGTGTATTGATTGGTGGCGGCCATGGGACCTAACTTTAAGGTTTTCGTCAAAATCGCGCATGCTCATAAGGTAGCTGCCATTGAAAGAAACGTGCTTTTCAATGATTGCTAAAAATAGGCTCTAACAATTTTGATCGAAATCGCTGTGGTAATGCCTCTTATGGGGTTCTAAACATCCCGCATCTCTGAAATTGCAGTAAAAATGCTTTAATGGCGTAAAAAGTTGAAAAAAGAGTTCTCTTTCTTTGAGCATAGCTCATAAACGACCGTTTTTTCTCTTCTCCTCAGTTCCACTTATAAGAAAGGATAATTTAAGAATTATCAAAAAGTATATAGCCATAATCATCATTTTGGCGGAAGTTTTCTTTTTTAGAGACCCAGATAAGAATTATTACAAAAAATATCACCAAACTGACTATTTTTTCTAAATGAATGCTGAAAATATACAAACGGTAAATAACACAAATTCACGTCAGTATTATAGTGTAACTGAAAGTTGTGCGATGTTTCACACCCCTAGTTTACTTTGTAATTTGTTGATTTATCTTTTCTGCCAATTTATAACAGAGTGGCCTATTTATCTCCTTTACAATAAGATATGACGTCAAATAAGACAATTTAATTATTTTTGCCTTTCCCTTTTTCATATTTCATGTGTCTCGGAACATCTCAACTCCACTAATGGCATGCTTTTGCTTTGTTGTTATGGATAGTACTATTCTCTTATATGACGTACTTCTCGTGTACTTCCGTAGTCTTCCGGTTGCTCCTTTTCTTCCTAGAATGTAGCGCGTCCATCCACAGTCAGTCACCTATTCCCAACTACTGAGGTGAGTTGTTAACATTTTTTCGAAATTCTTGTTTAGATTTTTTAACACTTCTAATTCTTATAATATTTTTTAAATATTGTATATTTTGCTGAAAAAATTTCAATTGTAAGTATTTGGTCAGTAAAAATGTATTCAAATATAAAAATTTATGTTTGAAAAAATCCATCATGCCCAACTTTGCTCTTTTCCCTTTTGTAACCACTGAGATTGGCAGCGAAAATCAACATTTAAATATGATCATTTTAACTTTTATTTACCACAGCAAAAAATTCATTCCTTACAGAATATTTTTAAAAATAGATTACATTTAGATTTCATAAAGAGGATCAGCCTTTTGAATTCTAGTTCCTATTTCAGTTCAATTAGATTTTCATATCTGGCAACTTTAAATTTTTTGTTGTTAAATAAATGAGATAAAGGGTTTCGATTTTATGTAGGTGGTTATGGCTAACTCTAATGAATATAAGGAAATTGGCTTAAACAGCGATAAGAATAAAAATGTCACGGAAAGTTCTCCGAGTAGCGATTTTGATCGACTTGAAGACTGTAACGAAGCTGAATTCAAAGGAGCTACACTTTCGCTGTCGCAAGAAACTTCCCCTCCCGAATCGGTAGATGCGAGTGCCTGCGGTGAGTCATTCGAAGCGATTGAAAAACATTTCGTTATTTTTAAGAAAGACATTCAATAGTTAATATTAACCTTTTCCAATTTCACAATGTGAATATTCTCTATGTGTACGTGTTACGAATAGTTGTTGTACCGTATGCTTACACCGGTCTTCTAATCAATTTCGTTTTCATTAGTAGAAGGTCGAGTCATCTTTTCATACTGTTTTCTTAACTGTAAGGTTTTTGTGTATTCTTTATCTAAAAGTCGATATTTCCCGTCATCCACTTTACTCTGCTTCATCTAAACACCCAATATACCTACCATGCTGTTCGGTATTTTAACTCCACCCCTACCTCCCTCATTTGATGTATAATTGAATATTTATTTGTCGATATAATATTCATTATTGTGTAAAACCCGAGTACATTACGGTCCCGTCGCCTTATTAACAATTTAAAAGAACTATAGTCTGCATATTCAAAAATATTTTTAAATTTTTTTTTAAAACCAACTGAAAAACCTTTAAAACCCTATATATCAATTAAATACACTTAAAAAAAAAAAATCTGAAATTTCATTTTGACATTTTTTCCAACCCTTTGTGCTGTGGGGTTAGTGCTTTGGCCTCGCATGCCAAAGTTTCCGGGTTCGAATCACGGGCTAGGCATGGATGTTCATTGTGGTTCGGAATCTATGTTAAACTGTAGGCCCTGCCCTTATTAGCTGTTATTATGCATGAAAATAGGTTGTTGAGCGTTCAAACCAACCAGCCCAACTCTTTGTTATTGCTAACTCTCAAAAAGTAAAAGTTAGACTGCTATCCACCTTCACTTTAAATACAAAATATTAAATCTAAACAAACTGTTTGTTGATAAAAAGAAGTCTACGCCAAATTATATGAATCCAGAAAACTTCTGAAATCGTATTTGAGCTAATATAAATTCCTTCGTACATACTAATTACATAACTCTTTCTCCTGATTTTTTTTAGCAATGTCCTATGAGGTTGGAGTCCCCAGTTATGTCCACTTTCACAAATTTTATCGTGTTTCTAAGCTTGAAAAAGGATTAGCCAATAAAATTTCATATTTCAATAAGCTACAGACTAGATACTTTATATAGGCTGCAAGATTGTCTGATAATAACATGTGACAAGAAAGTGGGGAATTTTTTTGTGCTGATCAGCATTGGGATTTCTTAACAATTTTATTAAGCATCGACATCTTCCATAATCTTCAATCCTTCAAATCTATTTATAATTGGAAGGGTTTACAGCATTTAAAAGTGAGATAGAACTTTGTTGTTTCATTATTTTCAGTTATAATAAGTGTAAATATTTTTTATGAGAAAGTATTCAAGTGACCATATATGGTGTCCATTTCAAAACTGTTTTTCCAGTTATGGCCATAACTGGGTTATATGATAAACTAGTTATGGCTACTATGTGTTTATGTGATTTGTAATCAAATTCCTTTGCAACAAAAAATATTCTTTTTGTAAATGGTAGGCTGTTAACAATTTAATCAATATTAGGGTTCAATTACTAGATATTCATTTTGTTGGAAAATTTCATCTGGTATAGGTAGGCCTAAAGAATGAAAATTTTATATTTGGGCAAGAAATTACACATCCAGTTAAAAAAATTATATTGGTTGATATATACCAGACATTAAATAAAATGAATGGCCACAGATTGTGAAAGTTTTTCTTTTATCAATTATATTATTTCAATTATCAGTTGTATTATAGCTATACAGGCCGCCTATAAATGGTTTTAAGTGGAGGAGAGTGGTAAGGAAATAGGACATTTATATATAAAGTAAAGGAAAATGTGTGTGTGTTTTAATATTTTTCAATTTTATATAAATGTAGACTCAGTGGCTTAATTAGGAGATTGTTGGTTACGTAAACCCACATTAATTGAAAAAGGATGTTGTTCTGCTAAACAAGTTTTCTGGAACTGTTAATGTTTTTGGAAGAAGAAAAAAATAATATTAATAGCTAACTGTTGATATTGACTAGGCTTATGTAGTTTGTTTCAAGAAAAATATGAACAAAGGAAGCTAATAATATGATAACAATGTCTAAATTTGCATTTGTTTCCCATTAAAAAAATATATATAAAATATTTTTCCTGTGATTTTCACAAGTATACTTTTTATAAATTATTTGAAGGAGCTATAAGTGAGGAAAGTGCCAGAAATATATTAAATAAATTCTAGAAAATAAAGTATGGTTTTGATTATATAGGATTATTCTGCACACTTTGAAATATATAGAATATTATTTTCAAAATATTATGACAAATTTTTAGTATTGAAAAAAATTCATCACTGTTTAAAAATGCTTAAGGTGGCCATAACTGAGGCCCTGACCCTATATACCTGTGGTTACGTGTCACCAGAAATATTCTGAAATTTTCAATTCTCTTAACATATATCATATATAAACTTTAGGTCTTGATAAGATTAATAAGTGCGCATAAAATGCAACCAGAAAGGTATCTTGACCTGATGTGCCTGATAGAACAGAGTGGCCACAGAACCGGGAAAACCTGGAAATCAGGGAAATGTCAGGGAGCTTTCTGATTCTGAAGAAAATCAGGGAACTTTTTAAAATTTCAGGGAAATTTTTAATTGTTTAAGGCACGTTCATCCATATTTTGGCGCTATTACTTGGAGAATTGTAGTGGTAAGCCATAAAAAGTTTAATGTTACGGAATAATTTAAACTTTTCATTACCAGCAAAACTATTTTTAAAAAAATTGCATATTATCTCTTTAGCATGCATGTTCTATTTGATCAGGGTTTCTAGACATCTGGAAAATGTAAGAAAATTGGGGAAATTTAAAAAAAAGTTTGCCCTAAAATCAGGGAATTTTTTCGAAATCTGTCGGGAAATTATCAGGGAACTTTTTTTCCTGAATTTTGTGGCCACCCTGTAGAAACATCATTTTTATGACCATGACTATTGAAATCTATATTTTTTTATGTAGATGATCATGCTTATTGTTTTAGGATTGATAGCTGTGATTATAGAGATGCAGTGTTAGTTTTTGGACTTAAAGTATTTTTTCAGTAATATTGGGAAAATTACGCCTATCATCACCTTCGTATTTATTAATCACATTTGGAGAGAAAAAAATATTTAACTTTTAAACATTTCTTAACATTTAAAACCAATCTTAAATATGCTTTTTAAAATATATAGTTAAGGTTTAACCTGCAGTATTAAGGAACAAAATTGTCCTTTAGTGCACTAAATTTATCTGGTGGTATGCTATTTAAAAGAAACTTTAAAATTTTATACCCACATTTTTAATTTTTTTAAAGAAATGACAAAACATAAATAAATAAAACATCTGAAAACACTTTCAGAGGTTGTATTTATCAAAGACAGTAAAAAAAAATTTAAAAAAATGGCAATCTTCATGAATTCAAAAATTAGGTTGTAATTTTTTTTTAGTTAAAGAACTCATATATAGATATATTACAAGAAATTAAAGAAAAAAAAGCCATTTTCAAACAATTCTCCACCTCCACCAAATCGATTTTTGTTAACTTTTTTTATGAATACTAGTATTATTTTATCGAAAGTTCACAGTGCTCTGGCTAATAATTGTAGTTGCTTGCAGTTTTGAAATTTCAAACCAATGGTGTTTAAAATTATAGCTGCCATTTTCAAATAATGAAAGAAAACTTGTTTTTATGTCTAATAGTTTAAAATAATATTAATATTTCTCTATAGTTTAAAATCTTTATGCTACATATTCAATCAAGTTTTTATTTTAGGTGATCCCAATGGTGTGGCTGGAGCAGAAGGAGCAACAGGGGGTGAACGTAGGGCATCAACAGTAGTGCAATCGAATAACGTGCAGGATTTTTTTGCAGTTAGAGTGAGTTTTATTGCAGAGTTTTCTAATATGTACTGTCCCTCTGAGGATGACCGCTCATTGAAAGAATTTATAACCTACTGTAAAAATACTGTAGAGGATATTTCTTAATTTTTTTTCTCGCCAAGAATAAATATTTCCAAGATGGTTGTACCAAATGATCCAAAACAATGTCTAAAAAACGTAAACAAAAGTTTACTCATGTCGTATGTTTCTATCTATACCTCATTGACAATTTTGGAACACTGTGACTCATGCAATTCCTTTTTTTACATACTGCCTTTGCACACTACATTCATTTTTACAAAGACGTGTTTGTCGTACGACTTTGCTTACGTTCCGAGTCTAAAGGTAAGTGTCCACGAGGGAGAAAACTCGCGCGAGTTCCATGTGAGAAACTTGCTACACTGTTTCCACTGCATATGCAAGTTTACTCGCGGAGGGGTGGCTGCAATTTTCTTCCAGTCGAAATCTTGCATAGGTGTTTCCACGACGGCGGCGTGCAACTGCAAGAAGAAAATGGGTTCTCTGGGGAAAATCGGCTGTAATTTTGCTTTTGCATAATAATGGCAATATTTGTTTTTTCATTTATTCAAGATTTTTGGATGATTATGTTAGATGAAAATAATTTATTTAGGAGACAAGATTTTAGGTAAAATAATACACTGTATAAAATTAATTTGCAATTCAATTATAAAAAAAATTTATGTTATCATTTAA
Organism: Linyphia triangularis; assembly: GCA_963978545.1. NCBI lineage: Eukaryota > Metazoa > Arthropoda > Arachnida > Araneae > Linyphiidae > Linyphia > Linyphia triangularis. The sequence continues at coordinate 65,860,869 of OZ021729.1, forward strand.
ATTATTAACCATGTATAATAAATAATTGTTAACATATAACAAGAAATAAAATTATTTGAAGAAGAAGAATTGTTGTGAACAACAGGCAAATTTTAAAGACAATTATAGTTTTTTTCTATGAATTTTTATCTAAAAAAAGAATTTTAGGAAAAGAAAAGAATCGTTATTTATAAATTTAATGGTATTGTATTATTATCTATTTTATATATAACAATTATTACGCAAATTATTTTTGAATATACATTATACTGATTTTAAGTGCATATCACTTGTATAAAACAAATGCATGTTTTAAACAGATATTTTGTAAAATATTTTAATAATTTCCTGTTTTTCATAAGAATATGAAAACTCTTATGAAGAATTCCCATAATAATAAAAAATTCCAAATTGAAAACTAAAAAAAAAAAGTTAACGGGGATCGAACCAGGAATCTTTCGAGTGCAAAAGAAAACTTTACGCCCCACGCCACCGTGCCCAACACGAAAACAAATGAAGTATAAATCTTGTACAAGTTCTTTTTTCAGTTTATTTAATTAAAATAAAATGGAGTTTTGCACTGGCAATAAACATTAATTTTCATTACATCTAGTCAAAAGATCTTCATGGTATATTTTCTAATACTGCAAAAAGAAAATTATACACGATAACGCATGAAGAAAATTGTTTCGCTACATGAGAAGAATGAATCATACTGTGCCTTTTTTAACCATATTTAACCTTATATTTGATACGAGCGTATTTTAATATTTTTAATTAATCAAATTCATGCTATTTTTACTTAATCCAAGATAGTTTTACCAATTTCTACTAAACTCAGAAACTTCCAAATGAATGTGTCATTCGGATCTTCAAAGGTAGAAAATCAACATGCGTTTATATTTACAATCTTGTAATTTTTGTAAAAGCTCATCTTTAATCCTATGCAATAATGATAAGTCCTATACAGTGCGAATAATTCAAAAGAATTATTTAATAAATTCAGCTTTACGATTGAGGATTCGACTGTCAACTTGCGGCAAGAAGCTGCAATATTTTCCAAACGGCTGGAATCAAGGAAGAAAACTTGCAGAACTAGTGTCCACGAGAGGATTTTCGGTCGGCGCAAGTCTTGCTGCAACTAACTAAAACTTCCCGATAGTGGACTCGCAAGGGTGTGTACACGAGCGAGAAGCCGTTTTGCATCGAACTCGCACGCGTTTTCTCGCCTGTGGACACTTACCTTTAGTGATGTAAAAGGTATATATGCCAAATTTCAAAAAGATTGGATAATATTTAGGGGTTACGCATTTTGATCACTTTTATCTCAAACTAGTGAAATTTCTAATATTGAAGTGCTTTGTACTAATGAGTTTCTCATGTACTTCTGCACTTGACAAGAAATCATATAGGACAATGCTAGATGAAAAAAGTCCCTTTCAAGGCTTTGTAGAAGAACAACAAGGGAAAATAGTTCTTACATTAAAATAGTTATTACTTCAAACTTAACATCAAAATATGCTAAAAAACGGATGTCATCTAAAAGAAGACTACAAAGAGTTATTACAATTTTCACTTCTGTATCTAGGAGGTTTGTCTTAAAACAACTTCAGTTTTGGAATCCCATGGGCTCTGCATCAAGCAAAGTGGATGACAAAGGCAATATATGTACTTTGTCTTCTTGCATATTCCTCAACAAGAATTGAAAGGAATGAAATGGATTGCATATTTTGTCATTCTCTTATAAGTTTGCTTTTGGAGCGAGGCATTTGTAAGTTGATGGGCTCCAAAGAAAGACACTTACCCAGCGTCAAAAAAAGTGCTCTCGTAGTTGCACAGTTGCCTTTGGTATCTGTCAGAAACAAGCGTAGGATTAGCATTTATGGGCGAATGTGTCACTCACGCTGATAAGGTAAACATGACTAAAAATTTAGAAACCAATCCTGCAAAGAAAGAGGAAATGAAAAGATTAGAGGGTAAAAACCGTAGTTTTTGAAGGAAAAGGCCTGAGCCATTTCATTCCTATTAAAACAAAGACGTTCTTTGAATTGTTAGACATCCACAAGACGACAGAATAGGGCAGTGATTCTCTAAGAAGCTATGGGAAGGATGGTCAATAGTACCGCAGAAAGAGGAATTGCTTTTGTTTTACTTATCGTACAACCTATTAATCTTAGTGTGTAGTTTTAATATTATTTTAAGTTTGTGATTCCTGATTTTCCCAATAAAAGTAATTAACTTTGAAAAATCGTATTTTTTGTCTACTTCTACAAAACTAATCAAAGTCTGCAACCTCTTAATATTATCTAATCTTCTATAAATTTGGTATATATATCTTTTGTAGCACTGAGACTCGGGTCTACAAATTTTACATTTTATTTTTTGCCTTAATAAAATGAAACACCCTACAGTGCATGTGGTTTCGGAATGAATAAGACCTGTTGAATGAAGGAGATCCAATCTGATCAAACTAAAAAATTTTTAGGTCATGAGACCAGAAAACAAATAGGAGCACCATTGTTTGGTGATAATTCAAGTATGCTATGCATTGAAACCTAAGATATTTGTGGATTTTTCTTTTTTAATCTACAGATCACTTTATGAGTAAATGATTTTTATTCTGGTTTGGGTCATTCTATGAAAAATAGGAATTTGATCATAATGAAAAGAAATCTTCTAAAACCTTGATACTTACTATTAAGGGAGATATCATCAAGCATAATAATACTATTACAGTGGTTGAGAAACAAAAATATGAACTTTTTGTTTTTTATAAATGTTGTTAAAAGTAATGTCCATGGATGTAACATGAGGTATAAAAGACTGAGTTAAGATTCTAAGTGTGTATAATTTGGAAAATGTTACCCTGAAAAAAGTAAAAATAGTCAGTGGTTTGTGAATGTGACATTTCCTTGTCTGGGAGTAAAATTTAAGTAATAGAATATTTTATTGTAATTTGAAATTATAATATATCAGTCATACTAACGTTATTTATACTTAAAAAGATATTTTTATTAGTATATTTTTTATAATAAACATTTGTACAAACTCCTGATTTTCTATAGAATGTCCCATTTATATTGCATGCTTTAATTTTGTTAAATTGTCTTTTTAAGAAAATATCAGACAACTATTTCATTTTAAACTTTCAATATTGTGTTTTTAAAATTAAATTGACTGTTAAAGAAAAATTCCTTCTTATTGATTTAACATTCTTATCTGCATTTTCAATTTCAGGAAGGAGCCCTACAAAAAGCCGCCGAGCAGTGCCGGCCAGTGATTCTGGAGAACATCGATGGAGATCTTCGTGGAATTTGGTTGCTTACAGAGTATGAATTTTTGTGGTTTTTCTTATGGTCTTGCGAGTTCCTTAAAAGTCCTTAATTTTTTATTTCACTTATCTGCACTGCACCAAAAAATGTTGGTGTATTTGATCAACTTGTACATCGTTTGGTTTGTTTTTCCTGATTGATGGATTAGAAATGAAATGGTTTTAATTACATACTTCACTTCGTAAAATGAAAATGTGAGATTAGCGTTTTACAAGTCAAAAAATCGAAAGACCGTCGTCAAAGTCTGTTTATAAGGCAAATTGCGCCTGTAAGGTTCTGATATTAACACTTTGGGAAAAGTAGCTGTAAAGTCACACATTAAAGATCTCCCAGTAGCAGAAACTTTTCTGCCAGTCACTAATTAGAATATTAGAAAATAATCTGCAGCATAATTATTATTTTTTAAGTTTGCATAAAATACAATTGCACCTTATTTGTCAATTTTACCAAAAATTCCTGTTTTACATAGACATAGAAATTTGGCTACATAAATTAAATATTAAAACGGAAATATTTAAAAATATTGTATCTTAAATTAAAATTCTAATCATTCTGTATAAATTCAAACCAAACGGCTAAAGCGATCTTCACACTAATCACGGACATAACGGCCGTCACATCAGCTCAAGCTTATGCGAATGACACCAAAACGGCATCGCAATTCTCGCCGATAGCTGCTACTAAAACGGCTTAAACCTAGGTGAAAATTACCACTACTTCAACGCAAATATCGATCACCTTACCGGTGCAAATCTCGGCAATTACATCAAAGTAACAATCCGCAAAAACGACCATTATACCAACGTAAGTATCGGCGTTAGCGCCTAATATATCGGTAGAAATCTGGAAATTTATGCAATAGAGACGACTACACTATCCACGTAACACTTTATGAAGTTGACTATCACAACTACGTAAATTTCAGTGATGGTGACAATTATTGAGACGCAAACCTTCGAAATAGGGGTTATTATATCGGCGTTACACTCGCCGAAAAGGAACATCGTAACGATGTAAATATCGGCGATATTTCCCATCTTAGCAACGTGATTCTCGGCAACAGCTGTCCTTACAGTAGCATAACTTTTAGCGAAGCTAACTACTACACACTAATGCGCGAAAGCACATAGAACTTATTATGTTTCTATGCAATCTCCTTAAAATCGCACATGGAGAGCATCCCGATTCCTCTTTCATGAAATTAAGTGTCGCGCATGTGCGTTGACTCAAATCACCCTGCTTAGAAATCGAACTATATATATAAAAAAAAGGGGGGGGGGGGTTCAAAAGTTCGATTTGTAAAATGATCTGCAGGCTGCTGGAAAATCTGCGACGTCTGTCTCCCGTCTCACATTTTCTGCTACAGGGAAAGATCTGATATATGAAAACAAATTTTCTTTAAAAAATATTATTTAGCTCCTTAAATGTCCTTGAAAAGTCATTTATTCTCTATGATTTCAGTGGGAGCCCTGACCACCAAATTCAGGAGCTTCATAAATAACTTTCAACTTATCTCTGTTAAGGGAATTTCATAAGTTGCAAATGTGCAGAATACAGGGCTGCCACAGGCGACTAAAAAGGCTACTAAAGCGACTATTTTAGTGGCCAGGCGACTATGGCGACTATTTCAATGAAAAAAGGGCCTAAAGCGACTATTTTTAACAAAACCTTCAACTATTTTTGGACTGAAGCGACTATTTTTTAAGAATTTGGATACTGTCCGATGGTAGCACGAAAAAAAATCTGCACTAAAGGTACTAACATTTTTCTCAAAACTGTGATTTTTTTTTTAAGGTAGGAGAGAGCAAATACTACCGAAATAGTTCTTCATATTCGCGGGTACAGTGGTCATTTTGCTAGTTCGACGCGAGATGGTTGTTTTTGACGACAACGTGATCATTTTCACCTGCCTGTTGTTCCAATGTTTTATCTTTCGCCGTGCAAGGCGCAAGAACATGCACTGTTATATTCTGAAATATCAAATTATTTCGCTTTATTTACTCTACTTAACAAAAATGAATTTGTGGACAGCGCCCGAAAGAAAATGCTATCAGTATGGACAGAATTGATGTTATATAGACATTATGTCCGAGATTACTGACGATTTCGCCGTGTAGATCAATCAATGCAGAATTATTAGAATTTCCATGTAAATTTATAAATAATAAAATAATTTAAATTTTGAGGCAATTTAATTACTTTGAATGTAGCTTAAACAGGGTGGCGACAGAATCGGGAATTCAGGCAAATGTCAAGGTATTTCGTAAAATTACTCTTTAGTCAAGGAATTTTGGAATTTTTGAGTTTCCCTTCTCGCATTTCCCGTGCGGGTGCGGACATCTATCCCGGCTCGCGTCACAAGAAGTGGATGCCGTGTCGTCGGTGTTTTGAATAATACAGGCTTTTTCATGTGCTTTTTCATAAGTCTCTCAATATCTGGCTAGTTGGCCGATTTGGGAGTACAAAGTTTTCGACCTTTTCCTACACGCAGCAGCTGAGCCAAACTGGCCAATCCCCTGTCCTCAACCCACAATCGCATGTTCATGTTCTGTATTTTTTTTTTTTCTTCTTTTTTTTTTTTTTTAACTTTCTGAAATCCCTGTTATTCTTGGAACAATTATTTACACATTATTTCTGTTAGATTTTTGGCTATCTTATAGCTTCGCGACCGTCGCCGCAATATTGTTAAAAAAAATCCTCAAACTTAAATCTGACTGCATCCTTTACAGACATGATTGCTTTTCTTCTTGACTTGTGTTTTTTGACAATAGAATATATTAGAACCCTAAATTCCTTAATATTTCAAATTGATTCCATCATATTTTTTTTATTAACCCTTTACAGCGCTGTTAAAGATGTGCAACAAATCTATAGGCATTAATAAGCAAAAAGGGTTAGATCCTGTACTTGATTATTATTATTATTATTTTACTTTAATTTTGACATTTTACTAAACATAATTAACTGAAAGTGATATGTGTTTATGATTTATATGTTTAATATAAATCAAAGAGAGAATTGAAACATCCTCCTCCCCCTCCAAAAAATAAAAAATTTGAGTGTGCTACTGCATACATTTAGGCAAAGGGTCATGGAATTTTTAAAAAAGTCCATGCATCTTTTTCCCCTGCCGAATGCTATGCTTGTCATGTTTCATGAAAACGATTTTTTGCCTCATTTAATATATACTTTAGTGGTTTAAGAAAACATTTTTGTTGTACAAAATTTTATTTCCATATATTTATGAGTAATTAATTTTTATAAGAAGCTATTAATTTCAAGCCTTTCTTTTTCAAAATCCGAAAGACATAATTTTTTATGAAATATTATACCTAGAGAAATTTGTGACTGAATAGCAAAATGCTGATTATTTAAGTTTCATGCTCATGCATGCCCAAGTTTAGTAAATATGTGGAACACTGTTTAAAATTTATGTTATGAACAGGATACAGCCTATGATATATATTAAAGAAAACATGATTTATTTGTTTTATTTTTTAAATTAAAAGAAAAGTATTGTGCTAGTTTCTTTTCTTTGAAGTTAGCAAGTATGGGTGTAGTTTGTAATTTTTTTTATGTTAATTTTGTATGTTGTTTTTTTTTTATTATTTTTTTTTTTTTTTTATTAATGTTTTCCTTTTTTTTTTTTTTTTTTTTTTTTTTTTTCCCACCCCCATGCTCTAAAGATGCTTGTTTTGATTTTTAGTAGAAATTCATATTTTGGTGCAATTATACTTTGATAAGTAAATGTAATTGTAAATAGTCAAATTTATATATTTTTAAACTGGTCATATTTTCTTCGTTTTTTTAATGATAACGTTGACAGAGATGCACATCAGGGAAGTTTCTGGAAATTAGTTAAAATGTTGAGGAATTTTGTTTCTCAAATTCTGTAGCTATCCTGTTAAAAATTTAAAAACTGGTCTTAATTAAATTCGCCTGTCACTGTTAATATATAGTATAATTGTTTAAACATAAAACTTTTTTTTCTGTCAAAAAGTTGTTTTACTTTGAAAATTAAAAAAAAATATATATATATATATATCTTGTTTTACCGATCGATTTTTACCGTCGCTTTTGCGTGAAGTTTAGCTTTTTTTGCTTAGGTGCTGTCTGGGAGTACGGTTGAGTTGTCAACTTCCATCGCATTATGCAAATACGATAACGCCCCCCCCTCCCCCCCAAGACACATGCTTTTTACCGTATGGGATGTTATGTATTAGACACTATTTTGAATTGAAAGAAGAGTGTCTCTGGGTTTTCGTGTTTATGTAAATCAACAGTTTTATTCCGATCTTGATGATAACTTAAAACCTTTAAAGCAAAAGGAAGGTCTTTACCGACTCAAAAAAACAATCGTTATGAAAAGTGAGGCTACTATTTTCAACGTCTGAGACTACTATTTTCAATGTTTGAGACTACTATTTTGGCTACTATTTTTAACATCTGAGGCTACTAAAGCAACTATTTTCAAAGCTTACAATCAGTGGCAGCCCTGAGAATATGAGAAGAGTATTGGTGGCTATTGACTGGATTTGAAGTGATTTTGCACGTGAAGCTTTCATCTCATCCTCTCTTATCAATGCCCATTTCGCTGGCTAATCTTAACTATTTCATCCCAAAAGTTATATTTGAGGGCCTGAGAAACAAAGGGGTCCAAGTGACTTTTCTTAACTTTTGAGAAAATACACTATAAAGTTTCTTATTTATATTAATATTCTATGAAAATTATTTGTTGTTCAAATACTAACTTCTGGATTGAAGATATCACTAGTTTTCATAGAATTTAATATAAATAAGAAACTTTATAGTGTATTTTCTCAAAAGTTAAGAAAAGTCACTTGGGCCCCTTTACTTCTCAGCCCCTCATGTCTTTTACTTACTATCCCTCTCCACCTCTTCCCACCTGATGGCTGATTGGTTAGCACTCTGGCTGATTGCATGCCAATGGTGCCAGGTTCAAACCCCAGGTTAGACATGGATTTTCCCTGCGGTTCGGAATCCACGTTAAGTTGTAGGTCCCTGCCTGATTAGTCATTATTGTGCCGAAGAATGGAAACAAATCAACCAACCCTCTCTACCTCATCCTCAGTCTCCTTTTACCATATAGGGTCTACACCAGCATTATTCTGGTTGGGTCTCTTGGCATTCTAATCTATGTTTTTTCAATCAACTGTTATTTGCTTTGTATTTGTTTTTTGGTAAAGTTCAGGATTTGATAGGTGTTTTTTTTTTTCCTGCTATATTCTTTTTATATTTTAAAGACATTTTGTTTTACTGGCATCAAATTTAAATTGTGGTTGTTTAGTTAGTTTTGGGGTTTCACTTATAATAGAACGGTTGTTACAGTTCGGTTATAAAATTGCAGTTTTAGGTTGATTTTTAGGTCGGATAATTTCCATATTTTCTTTAGTTTTCTAAAAGCTACTGATGTCTATTTGGGGGAGAGTCAACAAACATTTGCATTTTTTGAACTTTTACTGTGACAGTGGTATTATGAAATACTTTTTTGTTTTCCAATTGTCTCCCTTTTTATAAATTTTAGCTGTGTGTCGCAGTTTGTTTTGAAGCGATATTGCCAAATAATTTTTGTTTTTAGCACCTCCTGTCACTGAAACTTACATCCTCAATTCTTGCCAGATCAGTCCTGAAAGAATTAAGTCTTCGACTTGTGTATTTAGTTCTCAAGTAAAGATTCGATTGAGTTTCAGTTGACTTGCCCAATAAAAATTAGATGTCTTTTTATTATTAATCTTTGTGTCACTTCGATACTTTCAATCTATTGGTCATTGTCCTTTGGAACTATTGATCAAAAATAATTAAAGTCATGTTCTCAGGTTTCAACTTAGGTTTTGTAGAAAACCAAGATATCTGCAGCTGATTCTCCCAAAAACTTCAATTAAAGTTTATTTACTTTTAGTTCATTTTTCTGTATTACAAAATTCAATTGTATAAACAAATCTACTACACATTTTTTATTCATATTAATTTTTATAATAATGTGAATAAAAAATGAATTTTAAAGTTAATATGAATATTTTTCTTATTCATATTTTAGTATATTAACTTTAATGTTCTATTTTTTTTTATTAAAACCAGTCCTTCAACTACAAAGAATTGGGTATGACATGAAAGCAATACTGAAAGGAGTATTTCAGTAATTCAATATTTAAGCTTTTATCAATGGAAAATATTTGGTAATATGTAATCTTAAATACCTTATCAATCGTAGTGCTTTATATGTTTATGCATTCAAGATTTTTTTTCTCAATTCACACTTAAGTAATTGATGTTATCTTAAATTGTGTACCTAAACATAGCTTCACATTACAAATACATATGCGAAAATTTAGATTGTCCTTTGTTAACCCATTGAAGACGACTTTGAAATAGTTAAAAGCAATGACATTTTATCCTATACCTTGTTTATTTAGATCATTTAAAGTACATTTCGAATTTTTCAGATTATGTGGAAAGTTATTTTTATGATTTTTAAAAGCTAAGTGGGACCACAATCACAATTTATTAGCAAAGAAAAAAAAACTAAAATGTTGATTGCAAATTTTCTTACCAACCGTCGTTAACGAGTTAAAATAACAAAGAAAACATAACATTTTTGTTACAATGTAACGTTTTATTTCATCAGGATTGACCATTGGGATACTGAGAAAGAAAGGCTCTTGTTCCTGACTGAGAATAGTTTGATTGCATTGAAGTATGACTTCATTACTCTGCGACTCTTGGATTACCATCGTTATCCACTCAAGGACTTCCAGAGAATTGTCATTGGTGAACTCAAGTACCCAGAAAAGTCCTTGATGCCGTAAGTAGATATGCTAATAAGTATACCTTGCTTCTTAAAAATTCTGAATATTTCAATAAAGACATAAGTTTTTGTTATTTCTCTGCAGGCATATTTAACTTGGGACATATTGCTAAATAGTAATATAGATATGTGGGTTAAAACATTTTTTGAAAGGGCTGTATCAATCAAAATTTTACTATCCAAAACATTTTGTGGATTGGTCTCTTATAATAATAAATGTGTCATGTTGTATTGAAAAAAATGTATAGCTATTGTAAAAAGTTATAAAATGAAGATGAATTTTAATTTTTTTTTTATTGCTAGGACATTTAAAACCTTTTTCATTATAACTTTATGAAACACACTTTTTGTTTTGGATTTACTTGTTTTTGTATGTTTATCTATTTTATGTTAGTACTGTTAAAAGAACTTTTTATTTAGCATGCAATACCTTTGCCCTCTTCTTATCTTATCTTCTAGTTACTATTGACTGTATATAAACCTTCCTATGAGTCAGTGTTAGAGCACGAAACAGTAAGAGGTGAATAATCTTTATTCATCCTAAGGCGAGAACATAGGCAAAGCACAAGCACAAAGCAGAAGAAAAACACTCAAACACACAAATTTATACATTTGCTTACAGTAGCTCCGCAGCAATGTTATTACGTCACGCAGGACGCTATAAAATTAGAATACCGAAGAAGAACACATCTCCAACAGTCTGTCAATATAAATTTGCATATATCAAGCAGTTTATAGTTGCACATAAAATTATGTGTATCATGTGGATTCCAGCTAGCAATTTTCTTCCTATACTTTTATACTAATTTCAATATTACTATATATATTATGAAAGCTTAATAATAAAATATGTAAAACAAGTAGCACTGATTGATCGTCATTTTCAATCAATATTTTAAAGTCGCCCTTAGACAAACGATTCAATGATTGAAGGCTAAGGGGAAAAACATTTAAATAATTTGAAGGGGATTTTTAGAAATACAATTTTTAAGTTTAGAAATGCATAAAAGTACAATGAAATGCTTAGCATTTTCTGTGTGTTTTGTCTCGAAACTGTGTCGTTTTTCTCTCTTGGTGACCTACTTCTGGTTTGTAACACTAATTTGCAAATTCCATTCCTTCCTCTCAGTCAAAGATTTTCAATTTGAAGTTATTTCTTGACAATATGAATTACTCCCCCCATTCTATAAATATAAATTCCTGACTGCTTGCTTGAAAATAAGAATTAAAAATAAGAAGTTCATGTGCAATTAATATTTTTTAAGATTATTATTCTTATCAACATAAATATAATAATTTAGGAACAGTTAATCTTAAATGTTATATTTTAGTGTCATAGATTTGAATTTGTTTCTATTGATGTGTGCTACCTTCTGTCTTTAATAATACACTAACAGTATTCTTTTATGTCATCAACTTTAAGATCCATTCAATGGGAAATATTACTTTTTTGTGCTTTTGTATGTTCCTCTTTATGCTTTATCTCTGTCTGCTATAGAGCCTTTGTATATGGACATTTTCTTGAAAAAGGCTTTGACCAAAAAATTAGTTAAATCTTTATTTAGAGTTCTGACAACAGATTTTTGTACCTCTATGACAACTGAAGCACAGATTTGGCATTCTTTTACCAACTAACCACTAAATTCAGTTGCCTTGACGGCAAACAAAATCGCAAGTCTTGCAGTTTCCCGACTGTTTGTGTTTAATGTTAAAAATATGTCCATTAGCAAAGGTCTATACTTTATGTGTAACTGTTCTTTTGCTTTCTTTTCCTGCTTTCAATGCCTTCAGAAAGATAAATGGAGCCATGGATTTTTTTAAGCAAAGGGTTCTACCCAAATTGAGGCAGGGAAGGAATTTTCGCCAACCTGCTCCCAACATGAAGCTCACGGTCGTTGACAACAAGCCAAGATCGGCAGTGTATGTTTATCAGTCTCTGCTTCTCTTAATCTGCTTTGCTATTAAGAAAGTGGCATTTTTCTTTTTTCGATTGGTTTCTTACTGCTTTCTCCTTAACCCTTTATTTGCTAACCGGATTTATAAGTCCTGTCTGTTTTCTCATAGTACTGAATTAATTTAAATGCTTTACCTATAGGGACTTTAAAATCCACTTTTATGAAGTTCGTTCTTAAATTGTTGGATGGCAGCACAAGATATATTTCTCTTTGGAAACTTGTTAGAAACTAGTATATAATAAGACGATGCAAGGCCAAAATGGATGCTTAGAAGATTGAAAATCGTCGATGCATTTGCATATAAAGAGAAATAAGCTTGTGCTACCATCCAACAATTAAAGAACAAATCGAAGGAGTTGCAAAATATTTTAATTAATACAATACAATGAGAAAACTGACTGTTCTTGTCCTATCAGTGAATAAAAGACTAATGTTTTTTAGTGTTTCATTTTTTCGCAAAATTTATAAATTAAAATTTATATTTGTTTTGTGATTGTTAAATAATTCCATGTTTATTTTTTTGTTGAAAGCATATTGTAAATTTTTACTAATCAGCTTGTTGTTAATAGAGGGGTTATAGAATATGAAAACTATGATCTTCTGGTACTTGAGTACTAATACAACTACTACCTTGCCAATATTCGATTATTTTTTAACTAAAGAAAGTGGATTTTCTATTCTGCTATCACATCATTTATACTGCACAAATGGATGTAGGCACTAACTAAACATCACCATTCTTGAATGTACATTTCAGTCAGTATTTTTTAGACAAACTAAAATTTTCAATTAAAAAAAAAAAAAAATGTGCAATATACTTATAGAATTTTCTCTCGTTCTCAGCAAATCCCACAATTTCATTATTATCAACTTAAGAAAAATAAGGAGGAATAATTTTATACTTTGAGAAGATACAGAATGTTTAGCAGCTTGGAACTTCAAAAAAAGGGACTAAGGGACCAAAAATTTAAAAAAAAGGGGCTTTTAAACAAAATTTGTTTTTATAGCATAGAAAAAAATGCCTAGTATTCAGTACTTACAATTTAAGGGGTTGAATTAAAAATTATTTGTCTAAGTGCAAACTTTGCATTCCAAACGTTCATCTGGAGTGCACATTAAAAAGAAAAGAATTAATTATTGACTGTATATTACTAAAAAAACACTGAGAATCATGATTACCACATTTTTAAAATTGTAAACAGACAGAACGCAAATAACAATTTTGAAGTGCAAATTTCACCTTTGCATCGGATTATTTCAACACATTATTGAACACTAGAATTCTTAGGATCTGCAGAAAACCTATATTTAACACCAAAAATTCCTGTTAATACAATAATACAACACGCCTTTAATATTATTATAACACATGTTTATGGAAAGTAAAATTAGAAGGTCAAAAGTTGGCCTTCAAAGTTGGCCAAAGTTGAAACTTTCAGAGCTCTACACCTATTAGAAGTCACTATTTGTGAAAATATTAATTAACAAAATTCATTAGAAAACAAATTAAAATTTTAACATTCTTTTTGTCAATAGTCTAATTAGAATGCTAAAACTACTTGTGTCGAAAATTTCAGTACTGTAGTCCAAATAGAAATCGTTTTGCAAAATATTTGTTAATTAAAAAATTAATTAAAAAAGAACTAAATAAAAAATTAAAATTCTGTTTTTCTAAAGTTCAATTAGAAGGCCAAAACTATTTAAGTTGAAAATTTCAGAGCTTTAGCCTATTAAAAATCATCCTGTAAAATATTTATTAATTAAAAAAAATAATTAAAAAAGAACTAAATAAAAATTTAAAATTCTGTTTTTCAAAAGTCCAATTAGAAGGCCAAAACTACTTTAGTTGAAAATTTCAGAGCTGTAGACCTATTAGAAACCATTTTGTAAAATATTTATTAATTAATTAAAAAAGTTAATTAATAAAAAACAAAAAATTTAAAATTCTGTTTTTCAAGAGTTCAATAAGAAGGCCAAAATTACTTATGTTGACAATTTTAGAACTGTAACCCTATTAGAAGTTGTTTTGTAAAAAAAATTTGTTAATTAAGTCATTTCGTAAAAAAAAAAAAAATAATTAAAATATTAATTAAAAAAGAAATAATTACAATGTTAACATTCTGTTTGATATACATAAAATTAGAAGGCCTAAACTTGGTATGTTGAAAATTTTAGAGCTCTACTCCAATTTTAAGTAGGCTTCTATAGATCCACAGACAGACACACAGCTTGTTTTATGATTCTAGATTAAACTTCAATTTGAAAAAAATTTTGATCACATTTATCAATATACGATATTGATCGGTCATGTAGTAAAGTACAAGACGAAACTTTAAAAAAAAAACAAAAAAAAAAAACACGTCAGATCGAAAACAGTCCACGTAATACATATTTAATTATTAGATACATTGAACTCAATTTAAAAAAAAAAAAATCCAATTGCATTTATTAACAAATGATCTCGATCGGTCAAGTGGTCAAGTACTAGACGAAATTAAAAAAAATAACGTAAATCACGTTGTACAAATATATTTTTTAAAAAAAGGGACTAAAGGGACCAAACGTTAAAAAAAGGGGACAAAAGGGACCAAAATAAAAAAAAGGTACTTTAAGGGACCAACGCTGAACGCCCTGAAGATAATCTGTTTAACCTTGATAAGTATAACATATGCATAAATGAAAATGACTGCTAATTGAAAGCGAAAAAAATTGAACATTCGATTACCTGAGAAATGCTAGTGTCATGTTAATGAATGTATGCTTGCATTCAGCTCATATGAACTAAATCTTAATTTAGTAGTTCTCGGCTTCGTAACACTAAGATAAAAGCTGACTCTTAAGAGCAGTTGTTAGGAGAGTCTCATCTTAAGCCACTCCCACCCCTTGGTCCTCGCTTGACACGTTAAAGGCTTATTTTACTTGTCGTTCGTGCCACAGTCAGCCATCAAGCAGGACACTTCGGACTGTTTGCCAATAGTCTGAGAGGCAAATGCAATTTTTGGACCCCATCAAACATCATTCTGAATTTGCTGTAGAAATTTGAGAAAAGTGAGTAGATAAGGAATCTACTGGTCTGCCGTGGCAGAAATGGCCGAAACTGATGCAAAATCGACCTGGAATGAGTTGAACTAAAATCTGATTGCCAAATATGCCATAACTTGCCAAAAAGAGAACAAACTTTTTCGTCTGGCAACCCACTACATTTTGATTTTCAATGAAAAAAAGCGCAAATAATTTCTGATCTCTGGCTTGAAAAACTTATACCTTTTAAAAGTAAGCCGAATTAGCGACATCAGTGACGTAATGTTTATAGCCAATTTGGCTTATTTGTGAAAGATGCAAGTAAACCATAGCCACACATCCGAATCATCTGCAACCTTCTTAATTGAAAATTAAAGAGTGAGGGTTACCAAATAAAAAAAATACTCATTATTTGGCAAGTTATGGCGCATTTGGCAATTGGATTTAGTTCAACTTATTAAAAGTCGATATTTGACCAGGTTTGGTCATTTTTGCCACTGTAAACCAGTGGATTCGTAATCTACTTTTTTTTCTCCAATTTCTATAAAAAATTCAGAATGGTGTTCGATGAGGTCCAAAATTGCAGTTGCCTCTCAGTCTATAATAGGCGAGCCAGGGTTTAAACAGTCTATAAGTTGCAAGTGAAAAATAATGAATATAACAAACTATAATTTAATATACACAAAATATTTATGAAAAATTGCATGTAAATTGGTTCAATAAATCTTCCTTGCTTTGGATTCGATTCAAATACCCCTCTTATGCAAACTCTTGATCGTGACAAAGCCTAATCTTTCTTGCTGAGGATTCGTATCCTGAGTTCACTCATAGTCCTCTCTCCCCAACTGAAGATAAAAAAACGAAATATGGAGCCTGGCGACACCCAAACGCCTAACAAATCCTGAGTATCAAGTCTTAGTCCAGTTTCATTCATTTTGAAGCTTTTCACAAAGTTCTTTGCTGACCGGAAATTCTGAATTTGTTAGCCTGACAATGGACGAGTCAACAAATCATAGATAGTGTAAGCAAATTTCACAATCTAGACAATGCCATAGTTGTGTATTACGCTCGTCCAAAAATGCTAGCTCATTAGAGACAAAAACCAATGTCTCCTAAATGAAATGTTCAATCGCACAAATATGCAAAAACAGAATTGTGTGCAAGAATAATGTGAACAAAAAGTGTGTGTTTGGTCGGTACAGACCGCCATGACTTCGATTAAAAGTCTAGTGCCTGTTCATTGGGACCTGCATAGTGTGTTTCATAACCACTTAAGAAATTACTATTTTGCCAAAAAAATTTACAATCTAGCAAAACTGGTGGTGGGTTTACTGAATTTGGTGTGTTTTGAATTAGTATTCAAGCATGGAATTTTTCAGTGATATCTTTAATTCTGAAACTGTGTATCAAGTTTTTTTTTTTTTAATTTTTTGCAAAATACAATTTGTATGTTGTATTAAAATGTTTGCATGGTTCTTTGTTTAGAATATTAACAGTGTTTGTAAATGAATTTATCAGAAAAGGTTATTTATCAGGAAAAAAGAGGGAATTTTCAATGATCGATTTCATTACCACCTTATAATTTTTACACCAATCTACAAGTATGTCAATTGTGTTTAATCGCTCTAGTGCAAGGAACCAACTGGGAGTCCAATGTTCCTGGAGTATCCTTGAACCAATACCAGCCCTGAAACGCTGGAACCCTTGGAGCCGTGAAATCCCGTGGGTCACTTACACTTCCCACCCCCTCTACAAAATGGACACAGCTGAGAAAACTAACTACAACATCGAAGACTTCTCCAAGACCCTGGTCCGTACCCTCTTGCCCAGAGAAAGTGGAACCACTCCTGTAGCCACACCTATGGGTGGGCCTTGCCAGATCCTCTATCAGCCAATTATAATCGAGAGCTATGCTGGATTGGCTGCTGCGCTTCATAATGCTAATGAGCTCGGCTTTTTCAAATCACGCGGAAAAGTCAGTTTCTAATACCTCCTTACCTCCCTCACCGAGCTTAAAATGGGTTGGTCCTGCTATGGAATTTCTCTGAAATTAAGAAAATTTTGTTGTGTTTCGTTGAATGAGTGTATTTGGTTGTGTAATAGTTATATTTGATGTGACGAGTTTGCTTGATTGGATTTTGTACATGAACTGCTTTTTTATATCAAGTGCAAAAAGTGGCTGTATTCAGGAGTCGGTTTCTTCTGGTCTCAATTATAGGGACAACATAAATTAATTTGTTTGCTATTTCCTTGTGAACATATGCGAACAATGTAAATTTTGCCTTTAAACTCAACCATGCAATGTTGGATCGACTTTACAGTGACCGTATTTTAACCTCTTTTTGTAGTTGGTGGTAAAAAGTAGTCCATCTAGAAAATTTCAATATAAATCAACAAAAGTGGGATTTTGAATTGAAGTATATTTACTTTAATTTCACATTGTTTTTCGAGTAATAAAATAATGTTTCAACATTTTATGTAGGATGTGACTTGTTATATGCTTGTTAGTTGTTGAATTTGGTTTATAAAATTGTAATGTTTATTTTTTCATATGTATACTTTTTGTGTTTGACAAATTGATTTTATTAGATGATATATTACATTGTTCTTAAAAGATTGATCGATTCTCTAAGATTTCTCTGAATTCTTAGCTTGTATTCTGTTGTTAATCCAAAAAGCTTCAATGAAGTATTTTCTCTAACGTTCCCTTCAAATAAGGACATTGAACCCCATAAAAATATTTATAAAATAACATATTTTTTAGTATACCTTAACAGTTTTTAATATTTTTTTTAATTTTATTTTCAATAAGTTTGCGTGCTGTCTACTAAAAATTAATTTAACACATCTATATCAGCGTCCTCCACTAACAGACGGACTATATGACTTTTTATATATTTTTTTTTTCTATTAAAAAGTAATAATTTTCATTATTACATAAATCAAAGCCTAAACAAGAAGTTACTCTTTTGTTCCAAAATGACTTAAAACCTAACTTTTAATCAAGATATGTATCCTCCAGATTTCCTTGTTTTATTTTCTATCAATTGTGAGTTGGTGGCCGTTGGAATCGTTCATTCCTTTTTATGATAGTCGCAATATTTGTTGCAGCCTATCGTAATAAATCGTCCATATGAGCGCCAGTTATGTTATTCGTGTATTTATTCTTATTTATGAAAACCACATTGCTGAAAGTTTCTTTATATAAAGTTTCTTCGGGCCACGTAGTGGAGAACTCTGTCTTAGATAATAAATGCATACTATTTTGGAAAAATTTAAATTATGTAAAAAGAAGAAAAAAAACACATTGCAAAGATTTTTCTTCTTTTGGGCTGCTGGAGGGCTGCAAAAAAAAATCTATTGCAAGCCGAATACATCCAACGGGCCACGTATTGGCGAATGCTGATCTATGTATTCATTAAATGGAAAATTCTTATTGTATGTGCAGTATTCTGCAGGAATCAAAAATGATTGTTTAAGCAAAAAATCAATCTTTCTAATAAATTTTTAAATCTAATCGTATAAGTAGGCAGGGCTCCCAGTCATTGAAAGTCATTAAAAGTGCTTAATATTTCTGAACTTGTTTTCAAGGCCTTGAAAATGCTTAGAGGTCCTTAATTTTTGCAGATGTTGTGTGACCAACTGCAAAATTTATAAAAAATACAATTCGGACTTGCTACCTCCACTTATCTGTATGGTATCAGAATTCTCTGACATATTTGTATTACTCATCAACCAACTTGTAACTTTTTTGGTAGAATATACTTTATTAAAAATTTATATATAGACATGAGGCATGAAAACCAATTTTCAATGGTCCTTTAAAACATTATTTAAGTCCTTAAAAGTCATTTATTTTCATTCTGTGATTTGAGTGGGAACCCTGGTAGGGGTTAAAGATATTTTTAGTTAATTTTTTTTCTCTTGTTCATTATCTAAGTACTTAAAACAGTTTATACTGTCTTTCCATTTATGTTATAGTCTGCATTTTTATATACATCAACCCTAATAAGTTGCAGTTGATTGTATTTTATTTACTCTTTAAGTAAACTAATAATCATGAGCTATTTCCTTGTCTAATGACTGAATGTAATCAGATAACACAAAAATTATTACAGTTCACTTATACTACTTGTAATAATACATTTATTAATAATTTATATTTGGGCATAACCAATTATTTATTACTTAAAAATTTCAAGTACTTAATTTACTGTGCATCATTTGATATTGAAACCTATTTTCAGCTCTGGAATGCTTTTAAATTATATTGTCAGTTTCATGATGATTGATAAATCATACCAGGATAGAATTTGCTAATTTTGTTTTTAACAAGGTTGATTGAGTTTGAAGTTTCATTAAATTGAATTAAAATTATTTTACCTTTTTTTTTTACCAGGAATTTGATTAAATAACCTTTAAATTTACCTCTTTAAAAACTACATCATGAAACCATTAAATGCCTTGAATAGATTTTTGCCTTTTCATGTGGTTGTCAGTGAAAATTTTGTAGATTATGAAAAAAAAATAATAATCATTTTACTTGCCTAACATTTCTTTCGTTCGCTTTTTTTATCGCTAATATTTCTGGGTCAAACTCAAATCTTTTTTTATTCATCCCTTAAATGGTATTTAACTGGTAGTTTCATAAAGATAATTAGTGCATTTTAACTGATTTATATTTTCTACATTAAAAATATTTAAAACCATAAAATTATTTCTAAAAAATTAGTATCTTAATTTTCTTTATTGTTACTGGCAACCATAGCAAATTGTAATTTTCAACTGATATTGATAAAAAGCTTCATGTTTATAAAATTTATAATAGCAGCACCCCAATTGCTTTGCTTGTTATAAAAGTGTTACGTCTGAAATATATCTAGCTATGTGGTAGTTAGTGTTTGTACGAGTTTTCCAGTCCGGTTTTTTGATTGCCGAGTGATGACTATACAAAGCTTTCGGTCCTTAAATGTTTACGAAGTACTATTAACAAGATGTTTTACTATTTTCATTGAATGTGTATAGAATTTTAAGCCGAGACAGTTGCATGCATTTTGTAAATAATATAGTATTCTACATCAGTGCATGGGTTTAACCATATGAAAAGTCCTAGTCATTCCTTATGGTGCGGTTTGCATATAATATTGAATTATAAAAACATGCAACAGTATTCTTATGTGTGCAGGTTTTGAAAATGTTTATTTTTTTTATTTTTATTTTTTTATAAATGACTTAAATTGGATGTTTAATGAAGAGTACTATTAACGGTGCTTCATTGTGTTTAATAGTCCATTTCTTTATGACCAACCAAAGATTTGATATTTTGTTATTTTAAATGTTTAGGAATTTTTTTTGAATGACTGAAAATGTGATTTATTCTTTATTGATAAAATACAATATGAATATCATGCTATAGTTAATTTATTGCCAAAATCTAAAAAATAATTTGCTCTTTAATGAAAACTAACTTTATTTCCTAAAACTAGCTGTATATTTTTTATCTAGCAATCATAAAAAAAAAAACTGTAATACACATAAAAGTACAATGAAATTGTTTTTAGAAGATATAATTAACAAAAAAAGTCATTATTATTAAACACAGAACTTTACTAATTATGAATAAGCTTTAAAATCATCAGTACTTTTGAAAACTTTTCTTCCAATTTAAACTTTTTGTATCACTTTTATTACACTGGCACACTATAAATTCAGATCAATTTAAAAATATATTCTATTACATAACTATTAACTCTGTTATTATATAAAATTGATGCTTTATTCCATTTTACCTTAAAATTCCTCATTTATAATCTAAAAATTGTTCTTTCTAATGAACTACTTTTACTTGTTAGGTCATGTCATAATATTCTGAATAATCTGTGTGAACACACTCTGGATAATTGAATTTACCTGTGCGGGTGTTAAGTAGATCTAGTCTTCGTAGTTCCTTTAAGCTGAAACATTCCAAAACTTTAACAATCTTTTATATAAATATTACTGTGTTGGCTTCGTAAAGTGTTGTGATTGTGTGTGTACTACTATTCCCCTCTTTATAACCTTTAAAACTTACCATGTTAATAAAAGTTGCTTTATAAATATGTTAAGGATATAATAAATATTTTATGATGTGCTGCAATATTTTACAGCAAAATGTAAGTGTTTTCAATTTTGCAATAAAATAAACAACCTTTAAATATTTGGGCTTATTACTGCCTTAAGATAATTTGCTTTTATCCAAGCTTAATTTGTGCAAAAATGACAAGTTCCATCACTCGCGAAATTACATCAATTGTGATGTTTAACACAAGTAAAACACTTTTTATTATAAAATCATTATATATACAAACTTAAATATAAAGCTTTATCAATTGAAGAAATGTGTGTCAAAATGTTTTAACAAGAGCCACAACTCATAACTTTCAACATGGTCCACACTTAAACAGTCATCTAAATGTGTCAAAGTATAAATGTTGACTTCCTTAATATAGTCTGTTTTGTAAGCTATGGAACAATAATTATACATGCTACACTTTTCCGGTTGGGATTACCAAATAAAATAAGCACACGTTTTTATTTCTATACAGAATAATTTTTATTCACAAGAATGTATAGAAGGGAATTACAAGAAAATGCAAAATCAGACATTGTCATGAATGTAGAAATTTAAACATTTATTTGTTTGTATTGTCTTGTTAAAAGCGAAAGCTTAGGTACATTTACTTCATCCAAATAGTTTGTATTCGTGAGAAAGCTTTTTACTGCTCTCATTAATTGATTGAAGCACTTAAGAGTAACAAAGTCATTTATAGCAAATGTTAACATTTGTATAATACATGCATGAGTTATAAATCTTTTTCTTTCGTGAAGTTTAACATGCAACATTTAGTCATATAAGGGTGAGAGTTGAACTGGTAATAGTAGATAAGTTTAAGGACGCAAACTTCCAAATAATAGCTGCAGGGTAACTTTTTTTTTTTTTGCAACAGATGAATTTCATTTTGATTGAAGTTTTTCGAAAAAAGTGGACTTGCATTCAATCAATACATTAAATCTAGTTCCCTTAGTTATAAGTACATACAGAATCGGAATTTAAAAGAACTTAAATGTTTTTAATGAACTTTCTTTTTGAGTAATTAACTAGCTTTTAGTGGCAAACCACATGTTTGAGATTAACTGTTATTCTATCTGAAATATATAACATTTAACTGAACATTTCATTTTCTTAAAGGCAGATCTCCTTGACTAAATGTAAATGAACAACTAATTGTACAACAGAGTCAGTTAACATTGAAGGTGCTGTATCACAAAATTCAATCTATGGTCATCTAACTTCTCTATAAACCCAGTGGTAAATATGTAAAATCAGCAATAATAATACTTAGTTAGTCAATTATAACCCTAGCCTATCATTTGACTGGGCCTAGATGTCCTTTGATATCAATTTTGCATCGGGACCTATCTTTACCATACCTTTTTATATCCTACCTGCATCTTTATAAAAGAATTTACAGCAGAGATACAACAATCTCAGCAACAACAAAAAAAAATTAAAGTAAATAAGTTTTATTGCAAGTTTATATATATTCAGTAATAAATTTTGTGAAATCTTCACCAATACAACATCACAAAGCCAACCACTAATTTATGGTAGCAAGTCATCAAGCAGCTATTATTGGAAACTTGGTCCAAGTTTGGTAAAGGTGAACTTCTTCAGAGAAATGCAATTTTATACTTTTAACTTTCATAAATCCGACAAGAAAATAATATTCTATTTTAAAACATATACTATACATCATTCTGAATCGACTCTAACCCGTTTCGAAATTCGTTTCAGCCAAGTAGCTTCAAAAACAATCCTTTAACACTAGAAGCCTTAAATAAATCTAAAATAAATAGGCACAATTAAGAAAATCATTTGCTTACAAGTGAAACCTTGAAGCTACATAGAAATAGGGTTCCTAACTGTTGGAAAGGTGTTTAAAAATCCATTATCTATTCAATACTTATTGCTTTGTGATGTGTCTGTATGGAAATCAAATAAAGCACCTACATTCACTCCTGCTTGGTTCCATGGCCTGTGGTTAGATGCCATTTTTGTATTAATGGTCAAATCCAAGGATTTTCCTGAGACTGGTTTCTACCATTATACACTTAATAATATATAATTGCATTAAGATGTCAATTTGACATTTGTGGGTCTGTGAAGCAAAGGGGTCCAAGTGACTTTTCTTAACTTTTGAGAAAATGCACTTTAAAGTTTCTTATTTACATTAAATTTGTATGAAAATTATTTGTTGATTCTATACTAACGAATACTAACCTCTGGGATGAAGATATCACTAGTTTTCATAGAATTTAGTATAAATAAGAAACTATCAAGTGTATTTTCTCAAAAGTTAAGAAAAGTCACTTAGACCCCTTTGTTTCTCAGGCCCTCATTAATATTTGTATGTAAACAGTCATTTTTGTAAAAGTATATATTAAAAACAAGTCATCGAACATAATTATTCATTAAATTTTTTAAAGAATTAAATTGATAATATTTAAGTTTAAAAAAAAGCTTTTTAATTAAAAATTCTTTTTCTGGACTTTTATAACTTAAGTGATTATTAACCAAATCCATAAAATATAAATCCGGTCCAACTTCGAAACATATGCTCCGAATTCAGAATTAAAACAATCCAATAAGATAAAACTAAAATCAATGGTTCCAATTGATTTTGAAACCCTCATCAAATATCTGCATTAGGAACCCTAACTAAGATTAAGTAACACTTTTTTGGGAATCAGCGAACATTCTTATTTACAAACACATAGCTTCTACATTATAATCTCTTAGGACTCATCAACTAGTATTTACAACACATATAATTTCAAAATAAAAATATAGGGTTATACTATCTGAAAACTGGAGGGATTTTTTTTTTATCGCTCACTGAAAAAGGAACAACACTTTGTTCAGTACTTCTACAATCGGTATCTTTTCTCTTCACCATAGATGCTTATATATTATTATGCCACGATACACAATTTCAATTTAGCCTCAAGTTCATTTGTTTACCCTGCAGGTTTTTAGTAACTAAGTTTAACCAATTCTATCTGTTCTACTCAGAGCAAAATTGATTAGAATAATAAAATGACTTTTTCTAAAAGAATTCAGATATAATGTTTAAAAATAATTAAAAACATTCTTTAAACTAACATGATAAAGATAAAATATTTTTTCAGTTATAAGATATTTTCACATCAAATGTTAAGAGCTATAGATTGGTCTTCTTACAAGATTAAGGCATCGTCAGTAAAATTTGAAAGGAGTTGACAACACACAAAATTTAGAATGTTCATGTCAATGCCTATGTCAACAATGTAACAAGATGCAATTAAAGCAAAACACAAATTGAGTGATATTTCAATTTTGTACTGATTCAAGATATGAGTTGTGTTTTAGTCATTAACATGATTAACTTATATTTTCATTTAAAACTACAACTCTTTTACATTTTCACGAATTTATGTTTCAAAAAATATATCTGATAGAGAGCATAAAATCTGATAGCTTATAAGTTGTCTTGAAGGACCATTATCATTACAATTTAAACACATTCGCACAACAAATTCA
Organism: Linyphia triangularis; assembly: GCA_963978545.1. Classification (NCBI taxonomy): domain Eukaryota; kingdom Metazoa; phylum Arthropoda; class Arachnida; order Araneae; family Linyphiidae; genus Linyphia; species Linyphia triangularis. Next base: position 65,885,601 of record OZ021729.1, read on the forward strand.
ATGGTTGCATCGCATTCCTTCAGACTGCCGTATTCATACCATTTTACTTTTTCCACCGCAAGCATATGCAAATCACTAAATGACTACAAAGAGGCAATACAATTTAAAATGAAGGGAAATTAGAGGATACGCATGGACACATTGAAATTGTTTTCGTTGATCTTGGTAAAGATGTACAAGACACACTACGTTAAGATACACAAAATGCAAGAAGAAACAATTGAAAATTACAAATTAAAATGGAAACTACACTTATGATTTTTACAAAAATCTAATAACCACACTAAGTAAGAAGTTTATGATTTCAAATAACATTAAGCGATGTAAACATTCATTTTAGTTAAAACAGGTGGACATAGTTATACAAAATGCTGAGAAAACAATTGCTTAAAAATACAAAAGTTGAGTACAATTAATTCATATTACAAGGCACCAGTATTGTGGCTAAGGATAGGACAGCTCATTTTCAGCATACAATCTCCTGTTTCACAAAGACCATAAGTTTAAGATAAAGTTAGTTAATAGCGAAAATTTCATACTTTGCTTGTATTCAGAAAACCGATATGCATAGGACAGAGAGTTAAAACAACACATATTTATAAAGCCTTCCAGTTTGGTTTAAAATATTTCACTAGAAGCTAACCAAAGTCCACTTTTTTTAATATACTTGTGCAAATTTTGAACAGGGTTCATACAGTGTTTTAAAAATAATAAATAAGTTTTTAAGGACCTTCAAAAATTTTTAAGGACCTCTCCCTTGGCATGAACTGTATGAGAAGGCCGATTAAAATCTAAATTTTTCATTTCAAAAATCAAAATAAGGGTCCAACATAGGGTTTTACTAAATTATATTATTAAATTACTGCTATTTGGAAATCAGCAATTTCAGCCAACCACATATTGAAGAAGTATAAAACTTTTCCACCAATAAAAGATAATTAAAAAAAAAAAAGGTGGGTAGTAGGAAAACCAAATCTAGCGACAAAAAAAAAGTTACTAAAAAAATTTAAATTGCAAATTAAAGACTTCGCGATGAAAATAAGGACTTAAAGTGTCCTTTTATAAGGAACCTACTAAAATTAAGTAGTCCTTAAGAACTTTTTTGGGCCGTGCAAACCCTGTTGAAGTTAATTTAATGCCACAGAAGCTATGTTTGTTTATCAAAAGCTCTTTTGTATGCACAACAACACTCACTGACAACGTCAAGTCGATTGATGCCAATTTTGTGACAAATGCAATTCGCTAACATTAATTCCAGATCAATAGATAAAAATAATATTAAAAGTATTTAAAAAACTGAACATTGAATTCTCACAACAAACCATTAAATTTTAACAATGAGTAACAAAATATTTATTTTGTAATACAAATATAAAAGTGATTTAAAAATAACAAAGGTTTAAAACAAAACTTAATATTAGAAATGATCCTTAAACAGGTTTCAACAAACAAACAAAATTAAAAACGATATGAATGTGGCTAATACTTCGCTAAGAATATAATCTCACAAAATTCTTAATCAGATGTTAAAATTTCTTGATTACAAAATACACTTTGTTTGTACATAGAAAGACAACTAAAAATCAGGCCAACAGAGAAAATCTAAAAAACTAACGAATGTGTGCAAGTTACCAAAACTCTTTTATAAATCTGTCATGATAATTATTTTGAAATAAAATTTATGCTAAGAAAATAAAAGCTACAACATAAATTTATAGGAAATAAAAAGCTAAACACATACAACAAGAAGTAACGAATCCTAAAAAATTTAATACTTTAATCATATTTATATTAAAAAAAAAAAATTTTAATGTTCGCCATTGTTTGTCATAAAATACCCTTGTACAATTAAACACTGACAATGATAATCAGCTGGTTGTTTATACATTGTTTTGTTCTGCATTCCCAAATTAAAAATATTGCTGTCACACAAAGAAATTTAAAATAGGTAGCTTTTGAGAGAGCATAGGTATTCATTTTTCTTTTAACCATAAACATCTCAAAACCATAAGGTTTCATAAATGTATACTTTATCAATATTTATGATAGGATAAAAAAGTTTTTTCTGAGACCATTCATAACATCACAGCAAGGTTCATACACATTTTTAGAAATTGATATAATTTGCCTTAAGACTAAAGCAATTAGAAAAGAAAATTTTTAAGTTTATTTTTTAGTTCCTGTTAGGGAATACACATTAAAGTGTAATTTTAACAATAGTATTAAATAACAATGAAAATACCATTGACACACATAAAATTTAATAACATATCTAAATTCTTACACCATGAAAAAAAAAAAATTAATGAAAATTCCGCTGGCTTGATGCATAATTTCAGAGACCTTGGTATTAAGTATTTACGAATACTTAAACTAAAATAATATGTTTATAAGTCTTTATAGAAGCCATAAAGAACATTAAACAAAAATAAGTTTCTTATGATTTTTAAGCAGGGTATGAACCTTACAAGGATAAAAGTTTTTTTTTTTTACAAATACAAAAGCTATTCAATTTCAGAAAGGTTTAACAGAATTCTGGCTTTTCCAGCAGTTACTTTTGTTCGTTGCCTTTCCAAACTTCCATGTTGGGTTCCACGAGAGTACTTATTTAATATGCACCATGTGTTTGCTTCATTGTAGACTTCATGGGTTTAGGTGACTCTAATAGACTCTGAAAACAGTTTGGTTGCACCATTGCTGTGGGTTCATGAAATGAGAAGCCGCAGTTGGGTTAAAAGAGGCTCAAACACATTGAATTCCAACAGTGAGAATCGGGCGAGATGTTGCCCTGGATGGATAACGGAAAGTTCTCTTTGTGAGAAGTGGGGTTGCCAACATTTGTGATTTTAAAAAAGTGAGGATAGAAGAGGTTGATGAAATATGGATAAAACTTCCACTATCCAGTATTTTATTCTGGAAAAAAATTTACTTATTTCACATCTAGAGATGAGTTGTTTCAGAAACCTTTTATTATGTTCCTGAATTGAATATAGATGTTTAATGAGAAATTAAGGCTGCCTATTGTGTCGGACACTGGGCATGAAAGATTTACGGTAAGGCAGCCTACTAGCAATACAGTACCTTGTATGAACTAGTGATAATATGACAATTCAGAATTGCAGTTTGAGTGAAAGTCGGAAGATTAAAAAGTGAAGCCATAAAAATGTAGCACCCTTGAAGACAAGTGACTATAAAATGTTATGAGCTTGAAAATAAAAACATTGGAAAAAAACAAATTAGACAGACATATTTCATGAAAAACATTACTTACTGGCATTCTAACAGTAACTTTTGCTTCAATAAACAAAAAAAACTTCTATTCCTAGGCAATATTATATCAAAGATTATTATAACTGTGCAGTTAAAACTTCTCCCCTTTCAAAAATTGATCGACTAAATCAAATAATATTTATTATATTTTTTACTTAATTCTATTTATTATTTTAAAAATTGCTTTGTTCTGACGATAAACCACAATAACACCTTTCTAAAATCATAAACTAAACAAAACCAAAATGTAACAAGTACATAAATACCACAAAAACAAAACTCTCCAACTTTACCGGTCACATCAACATGCATAACGCTTTCATAACTTCTGAGTATGCGCTTCCATCCCATCTCTACAAAGCAACCCCAATTCAATACCAATTCCCAAAATCCCAACTCATTGGCAACCCCACACTTCATAGTCTATATATATACAAGGTTGCGCCAGTTACGCGCGTGCATCGCCATTTTCGTGCGTGATGGTGCGTTCCTTGTAGTAGATCTCTTCCGTCTCTTTGTCGCACAGTAGTAGGAGTATCGCTCCAAAGAGAAAAATGGCCGACCCCCATGCGACTCCGTACGCCCATCCGAACTCCCACACGGAACGATTGCTGCGCTCAATTTCGCTGGCGAAGCAGGCTGGGTAGATCACGAGGGCGATCAAAATGGACAGCACTGGAAAAGAATAAAGTCGTAACTATAAGGGTAAAAAATTCAGAAACTACAAGAACAAGAAAAATGTGGTGAAAGGAGTTTAATCGAATATTTTCATAAAATGCAACTCTTAACCTATTTTTGTTTTTACATATAGACCTATGTTTACAAGCAAGTTTACTTTCAGAGCTAGTTTCCATAGTGAAAATATACACATGACGTTTCAAAATGCATCACATGTTCTTTGCAACATTATATCAGGGAAGAATTATAATTAAAAAAAATTAATTAAACTGTCAAAAATTCCAATTAGAAGGTCAAAACTACTTATGTTGAAAATTTCAGAACTGTAGCCCTATTAGAAATCATTTTGTAAAATATTTGTTAATTAAAAAAACAATACAAATTTAAAAATTATATTTTTCATAAGTCCAATTAAAAGGATACAAATACTTATGTTGAAAATTTCAGAAATGCAGCCCCATTAAAAGTCATTTTGTAATTATTTATTTTTAATTAATTAAAAAATAACTAATTAAAATTTTATCATTCTGTTTCCCAAAAGTCCAATTAGAAGGCTAAAACTACTTATATTGCAAATTTCAGAACTGTAGCCCTATTAAAAGTCATTTTGTAAAATAAAAAAAAAATTAAAAAAACATTAATTAAAATTTGAACATTATGTTTATCAAAGGTACAATTAGAAGGCAAAAACTACTTGTGTTAAAAATTTCAGAGCTCTAAGCCTTTTAAGTACCTTTCTATAGATCCACAGACACACACAGACTTGTTTTATTATAATTGGATATGGAACTAAGCACTAAAAAAAACTCATGAAAATAAAGTTTTTACAATAAACCCTTTATATGCATTACCAACTTTTACGTACAATTAGATTACTCATAGTCATCTTGCATAGATGACTTTAACTTTTCTTAGAACATTTTCATAAGAACTAGAACTCGTCTTGGATAAAAAATATAGGTCACTTGATTGAGTAATTAAGCACTTCGACAATTTAATACTGAACTTGTAAATTACTATTTAACTAAACCACAGAAATTGCATGCAGCCTATTTTGTAATTCGGCAGTTCAAACATAATACTTACAAGCCCCAACCATGACGTATAGAGCGAATCTATAGAGAGTGTATTTTCGGGTAGGATCTTTACTACAGAGTCCAAATCCCGTCATCACAGTTGCCAAAATATCCAACAGTAGTGTTATCACACACAGAGCTGCTGCTCCCTGAATGTAAGCTGGAAAAATATAAACAAAGTAATGCAATTTTTTGGATTACAATATATTCTTTGATTGTCACCCTTTACACACATATTAAGGAACTTTAGAAAGCTAAATCAATCAAGTTATGTCACATCAAACATATTTCTCAATGAGCGCGCCACATTTACATCAAAAACCTCAAAATTTAACTACACGTCACCATTCTGGTGGAGTAACAACACAACTGCAAAAATTAGAATTTTACAAGAAACACACAAAAAAAAAAGTGGATTGATTTCATTATAAACTTAGCGACAACTATCAACTTTGTTTTGAAAAATTTTGCAGTCACGACATTGTTCCACCAGAATGGCGATATCATTACATTTAAGAAAACCCTAGCTGCAGAAACACTTTTTTGTTGATTGCTTCGTTTCAAAATTAAATCAAAACAAATCCTAAACGATAATCATAAGCATGCCACTCACGAGCCCTCCTTGCTGGGTAGCACCCTGGCTTGACCTGCAAATCAAAGGGCAGTGGCTGAACTGCCCCATTGTCCACACACTGTTCCCACAGCCCCTGGCGGAATTTCTCTGCTGTTAACCAATTGGATGACGCCAGGCACAGGATCATCAATAGGATAACAATCAGACCACAGATGAAGGCAATCACCTGCAATGTACAATACAATATTTAGAGGATCGACAAGGCAAAAAATATTGTCTTGATTGTGTTTTCTTGGTGAAACAACAGTTTGAGGACCTGTTCAAAGACACTGCAACAATTACAAAACTTATTCAGAGAAGAAGGGATCAAATGTTTTAACAAAGGCAACTTCCTTCCAACTGCATCTCAAATGTTCATCAGACAATCCTCTCCTGGCTTGCTGATAAACAAAGCTTTAAAATATGCTTTCTAAAAAGGCATTGTGTCTAGTGACTTTTGAAAGCAAAGTCTAAGCACATGGGTTACTCTTACTATCTGGAATAGTAACCCATGAAGACTGGCTATCCAGTTATCATACACCTGTGTCTTTTGCCTGGCTTGCATGATGGAAAAAATCCCAACATCTGGATTGCAAAGCTGTCTGGCATTCAAGAAGGGGAGAGAGAAAGTCTTCATGGAGAACTTTTAGAGTAACTGCCTCGCATTTGCATCCCTCATATAGTAAAAAGATCTTGAAAAACTTCCATAAGAAGGTTTGATAATAAAGAGACTATGTCACAATCTCTGCCATCTCTATTCTCTTAATAAAAGTTTAAAACTCTAAAGCTATATAAAAAGTGGTGTCTCTTTTATTATAATACCAGAGTTCATTCTAGGCATTTTTCGAGGGGCGGCGCGCCCTGCCTGCCTTTTTTCTATCAAAATAGAGCTTTTCCTGTCCTTTTTCAGAAAAAAATTCATCCTGAAAGAATTCGAAAAACTTTCGTTTTTTTTCCTCCCAACAGTACGCAATATGTGGATCACCCCTACTGAAATCGCCTGTCGCTCATGCGCTTTCATGTTCAAACGCGCAACGTATATATCAGGGACTGAAATAATTGAGTAGATGCCCATATAACGTGCTTCATTACTAGGTGGATTGTAGGGAGCCGTCTTACAATTTCCAAGTGCACATTAGTAAACTCCGATGGCCATTTCGTACGTGTTTTGATTAAGTGTATTTCGCTGGACTTTTACCATGCCTCCTTTAAAATAGAGAAGAAAGGAATTTGAAAGACTTGATTAACTTAGTTAAAGGTGTATAACCATCAAATGTTTACACTAAGAATATAAAAAGAATATTTTCGTTTGGACACGCGTAATCGCGATGTCCTCCTGTTAAATTTAGGGGGTGTTTTTGATGGTTTACCTGTAATTAATTAATTTCAAAACATCCGTTTCATATTTAAAATTGATCATGACAGGAATGCAATCAAAATCCCAGATTATTTCCGATTTTTAAAAAAATAAAACTTCTATTGCAGCTTACAAAATAGAGGCATGCAAGGCAAAAAAATCGCCGTTTTGACACTAAATTTGATCCGATTTGGAAAATAAAAAAATGCACAAATTTCAGGACATAGTCCAAGTTCTTTAGTCGGAATACTCCTTGTGATATCCCACAATGAATAATGTTAAATTTGAAGAAACTCTATTCTTTATCTAACAATTCCAAACTTAAGAGATGAAGTTTAAGGTTGATTCATTCAAACTTTAGAAAATTTTGAAAAAGTGAAAAGTTCTTATCTTAAAACATTTTCATTATACTAAAACATTCTTATCTTAATTTTACTGTATTATAAATCGACATTTTTATAAAATTACTATTTGATGACAATTTGTGTATATTGCACTTTAATTTTAATAATTTTTTCAGTCTCATTCCTGCAGAATTAGGACTGAAGCATTTTATCAGTATTTTGATATCTTTTAAGTTTCTGAGCAAGCTTTTGATTCACGGATTTTTGCATTATTATTTTTTTTTCTTCAGAATATTGAAAATTATTTATCGTGGTAGAAAAGTATAACAATATTGAAATTGTGGCAGAAAACGCGTATGTAAATTTCTGCAATTTGCCATAAAAGTGCCCTCGTAAACAGGAATTGCCCTTTTTTTTGGAAAATAGCACCCTGCCGTTTTTCATTTCTAGGATGAACTCTGATGATACAATACGGAATGTGTCTTGGCATATGCCCAGTATAAGTACATTCTTCTGAAAATTGTTCATTGCTATATTTGGTTATTCAATAAAAAGAAAAAGTACCAAACTTGAGATAAAGACATCGTAATTTTACTTTGAGCACACATACAGGGTAAGTAATTTGAGATTGGTAAATGTTCCAACCCCTATTTCTTCCTCTAAGTTTCATTAACAGAATAAATTAGTTTGATTTTAGACTGAAAAACCTATTTTTGTACACAATAATGGCTAATCAGATCAAGACTTGCAGCCAACAGATATTTTCCGAACCAACACCAACATCCACACCTAAAGCAAGATTAAAACCCAGCACCTTTGGCATGAAAGGTCAGAGCGCTAAACACAGAGCCATCAAGTTAACACAGAATAAATTAGATAGGCAGGGTAAAATTAACGCATTCAAGATTTTTTTTATCAACAGATATTTTTCCGAATAAATATTAAAACAAATTAACACACTTTTAACTCTAAACTTACACATCAGTTTAATTTTTTTTACAAGCTACAAAAAAGAAATTTCATCCTTTAGTACTTTCATCTCATGACACATCAATAAATATGAATATGTTTTGCAAGCGCATTTAGATGGAACTTAACAAAACACTTATTCTTAAAGCAGGAGTTAAAATTTATCACTAATAAACAAAGGCGCAATTCAGGCTTTCAAAGTCATACAATAGGAAGTTAGGGTAAGGAATCCTTGCCAGTTAAAAAATTATGACACAATTGTGTGAATCATAGGCGTTGGAAAGTAAAAGTTAACAAAAAAAAATTTTTAGGTTAACCAATATTAGGCCAAGCATAGAAATTTTATAAAATATGGTACTGTTTTCATTGAAATATGCTAAAATTACATTCATAAAGACACAAAAAAAAGTTTCAAACATGAAAAATATTTTATTTCAGGGGGGAAAAAATGGTGCATGTATGCACCATTGGTTAAAAAATTGGCCGTTTAAATTTTTACAAAATTCAAGTTTTTTTATGAAATTCGTTTTATTATTATTTTATTTGCAGAACTTGCAACTTTAATCCATTATAAAAACATATGATTAATCTCAAGTGGAATAATTCTACATTTTAAAAAATTCAAATTTTTCAATAACTGTTTCAAGTGAAAAAACCAGCGTATTTTGAAAATTTCTCAACAGAAAGTGTTTACTCCAATTGAATACTACTAATATTTTATAGATGTCTTCCAGAACTAAATATAGCAGGAAAATAAGATTAGTGAAAAACATACGTCACAGTGTTAATAAAAAAAATTTATTGAAATGGTGCGTTTACGCACCTTTGGCTAAAAATAGGTTAAAGTAAATCAGTTTTTTTTTTTTTTTTTTTTTTTAAATCATTTGATTTAAATTACAAACTAACAAATATTTCATCAACAGCTTTAGTTGAACTTAATTTTTTTACTTGATTGAACAGCTTATTAAAAAAATTATGCACGCAGGTGGTTTTTACGAGAAAAAAAAGTTATGGATAAGAATATAATCAAAGATTCCTTTTTAAACCAATTAAGTATTCCCTAAATTCAGTCAATCCCCATACTAAATTCAATTCAGTCATTCCCCCATATTAAATTCAATTTAATTTAATTATTTCCCGTAGCTAAATTCAATTTAATTATTTCCCGTAATTAAATTAAATTCAGTCATTCCCCATACTGAATTCAATTTAGTAATTCCTCCAACTAAATTCAATTTAGTAATTCCTCCAACTAAATTCAATTTAGTAATTCCTCCAACTAAATTCAATTTAGTAATTCCTCCAACTAAATTCAATTTAGTAATTCCTCCAACTAAATTCAATTTAGTAATTCCTCCAACTAAATTCAATTCAGTCATTCCCTATACTAAATTCATTAATTCCTTCAAATGCCATAAAATAAATTCGGTCATTCCCCATACTAAATTCATTAATTCCTTCAAATGCGATAAAATAAATTCGGTCATTCCCCATACTACACAATCAGCGATTTCCCTACTTAACAATTTCCTAAACTGAAATCAAGAATCCTAATTTCCCATAGTGTAATTTCCAGTCATTCTCCAAAGTAAAATCAAATGTACTGAATATTTCCTCATACTGAAATCAATTAAACCAGTCTTCATACTAAAACCAATTGAATCAGTCCTCATACTAAATCCAATCCTTACTGGATTCAATTCAATCCTTACCCATACCGAATTCAAATAAAACCTTTCCCATACTGAAAACAATTTAATCATTTCCCACATTGATAGACATTTTCAATACTGAATTCAGTCTTTCTCCAAACTGATATTCAATCATTCACCATACTGAAATACAGTCATCCTCTCACACTCGTTCAGTCATTCACCATACTGAATTCAGTCATTCACCATACTGGATTATATAATTCTCTTGACGACATTTAGTGATAAAACATTTAACTTTAGTTTCCAACCACTTAGGCCAGTTTAACAAAAAAAATAAACGTTTCCGCTCTAATTTAATTTTGGTCTGAAAAAGTCCAGACATTTTTCAAAAGAGAAGCTATTTCCATCCGGCTTATTCTCGCCATAAATACGCAAGTTCCGCTTCATACTATTACTGAACAATCAGAGTTTAGTGTTGCATGACGGAAGCATCTCAGACAAGTCGTCAAATGTTGTAACACTAACCTCTGTGACACTCAGCATTGTCCACACAATGAAAAGGGACCGCCTATACATTAATCCTATCAACTTGGTTATCACAATAAATAAAACTCAATGCATGATTTTCGTAAGTTTATGTAACTTAACAACGCGTTGAACAGTCAGGGATGGTAGTTTAACTCTTAGGAAATATTTTTTTTATTTCTAAAACTTTAAATAATGGGAAAGTTGCTTTGTCACGGGCGCCCCCAGGAGGGTGCAAGGAGATGCACTTGCACCCCCGTCTCTTAAAAATTTAAAAAAAAATGAGGAAAAGGATGTAAATTCCAAGATAAAAAAAGCACATATGCCGTTTATACTTTTAAGTTGCAATGAGCTTTTCTTTCCTCCCTATGTCGTGACGATCTTCTAGCGCTTGTTGTCTATGATTATTAGAGGCGAATGAGTAGAAGTATTTATTCATTTTATTGTGTAATCATTTTATGTGTGTTTCTCAAAATTCTAGGAAAATTGCTTTTTAAGTCATCAGATATACTATCTTGAAATCTATTTTTAGTATTTAATTAAATATATTCCAATGCTGCCTTTTTGTTTCATTTTAATTTTTTTTTCCCCATTATATCTGAAGCTAGGAAGAAAATTTAAAAATATTACGCTTCTGTATTTTTGCATCTTCGATTTCCTCTATTCTAAACACTGTCTCTTGAATGCCGTACGATCTAGTTGGATGATAAAAAAATCGTTAAAAATATATGTTTTAATACTTTTACTATTTTGTATATTCTTCTCTTTAACAGGTTTGCGCTTTTAAAAGTATATACCATGAATTTTAACTATTATCAAAGAGTATAATTTATAATGCATAATCATTAATTAACATTTCTAAAATAATTAATGATTTTGATAACCCTCTTGCACCCCCTTGCAAATATTCCTGGGGGCGCCCATGTAGCTTTGTTTTTATAAAACCATGATCGCTTTAAAATTATTATAGAACTTCCATGATCACTACGAATTGTTCAATGGACCTAAGGCGCTATTTTGAATGCATTCCATAGTGTGGCAACCCAAATTAATTTGCCCATTTCCTATAATGAGTTTAATTTACCCATTTCCCATACTGGAATCTTCAGTCATTCCTCATACTCCAATCAATCTTCAGTCATTCCTCATACTGCAATCAATTGAATTATTCCTCATACTGAATTCAATCCTTCCCCATACTGGATTCAATATCAATCCTTACTCATACCGAATTCATAATAACGTATGACCACAAGTCCATCTTTAAAAACCAATCTGAATTTTCAATTTCCATTAGCCAATCACAATGCACATCATTCTCCCGCCAACTTCGCTGTTGACTGTAACTTTAACCATGCATAAGCGCTCCATTAAATTGCAATTAAATTTCAATACAATAAATCCATCTTTAAAAGAAAAATCGTCTTTTTTAAAAATAATTATAAATAAAAAATAAAATTAAAAAAAACGATTATAGTTTCGTATTGAAGACACGAGTAACAAAGCAGCAGTCAACCTTACACACCAAACGTGATTGACGGATCTGCATTTAATGAACGTTCCCGAATCCTTAAAAAAAAAAAATCGAGGTTAATACTTTCACCCATCTCGTTCAAAGAATTTAACCTGATTCTTCACTCTGTCAATGAGAGAGGGAAGGGAAATTTCGAGCAGTTTGTGACGTAACCAAATTAACGTGAAGTGGTCTCGCGATGGCTGGTTCCCTTGTTATCGATTACGGCATGTATCCGGGAGTGATCGCGACTTACAAGGGCTTTGGAAGCTATGCTTGTTGTTTTGTATAAATATTTTTGCACAAATAACTCTTAACGCGTGCTAATGTTTGATAAACTTTCAAAAGGAAAACTAGGGATGTGAAACGTCGAACAATTTTCCAGCTACATTTAATACTGGTACAGTTACCAGTTTTATTTGACCATTCAAATTTGACATAGATTGGTGTAAGTTACCATTTTCTTTGTCATGTTTCCATTAATTAAAAAAATAACCAGATTGGCGATAATTATCATAAAAAAAAAAAATTAAAGAAAGCAACGCAAAATTGCGATACGCTTTTCGATAAATATTACATTATCCTATCTTGAAAATGAAACAAAGAAGATTGGTTGGTTGTTTTCAGATTATCTGGCGCTGTCAGCAACACGAGGGCTATAATGCGAAGAAACATTCGTCATTTGACAAGCCAACATACATTTACAAACACCCATGCCTTACACGGGTCTCGAGCCCGCAACCTCGTGGTCTAGAAGCTAGTATGCTAACCACTATACCGTTTGGTCGGCGAAACAGAGAAGAAACCGTCGTTGATGGGCGATGCTCAAAGGAAGAGAACTGAGAGTTAAAAACATTCGTTTTTCAACCTTTTACGGCTTTATCGTAATTTTAAGGAAATTTAAGAGGTGAGGATGTTTGGAGCACCTTAAAAGGAATTACCACAGCGATTTTGATCAAAACCGTTAGAGCCATTTTTAGACAATTACTGGAAAACATTGATTTTTCAATGCCTGCAGCTTAAGGTAGACTCTGAACCGCAACAGGTTTATTGTTTGCATCACAATTTGGCTGCAACCAACATGAGCGCCATACATTACCAAAGCCTTATCTGAAGTAGCCCAACTTTAAACGTTAGGACGGCAGGTAAAAGTTACGCATACAACTCGAAAAAGAATAATAAACAGCTGTCTTTTCGCACACACCTTAAAACAGTAAACTTATCTGAAGATGACGTAGGCAAGCTTCATCACCTGCAGAGTTATCTATAGTGGTTGTTTTTCTTTCTGCCAGAGTAGATGAGTGGTACAAACCACAAGCGGAAATACTGTCAAGAGCCAATGATACACATGTTAAAATGTAAGCAAGTGTAGTTAATGTATCTGTGAATGGCAACGCAGTTCATATTACTTACTCGAACGATGGCTGGTTATGTTGGAATTTCATGGCACAAGAGATGCACCATCATCAGGCATCGATACACTTCATCAGTACCGAATCATGGGTAACGGCACAATTTATATGCAGAAGAGTGAGTAGCGTGAAGGGTCGTCTCGAGGCTTTAAAGTTTTTCTTCAAACCTTTATTTTTTAAAAATTAAAATTAAATTTCCTTTTGCAATGCAAATTAGTTGTGCATTACTTTCCTGCTCATATTGCAAAACTAGGGATGCTGAACATCGCACAACTTTCAATTACACTTAATGCTTGTTACTGCATTTTAATTTGACATGGATTGATAAAATTCCCAAATGGCGATAAGTTTTTCGATAAATATTACATAATCTTTTATTGTAAGTGAAACTGAGGAAAAAGGCCGTGGATGGGCAATACTCAAAGGAAGAGAAATCTTTATAAGAGACATTCATTTGTCAACTTTTTACACCTGTATCGAATTTCTAAAGGAATTTCGAAGTTGGCGATGTTTTTAATGGCATGTTACCTATTGTGTGCAAATACACTTATGACTCAAATCTTAATGACAGGTTCCTTTCCACACAAAAATTGAACATAGTAGGTCAATCCGTTCGAGTTATGCTGACCACAGACAGATGATACACAAGACATTTTTTCCAAATCACTTTTTTTAACTCGGCCCGTTCAAAATGTGTATACAAAAAAATCTAATATGGGTAATAGGTTGGGCCAAAAAAACTTTTTTTCGAAATCGGTTTTGGATTAGGGATGAGCTTAACAGTTATTGTTAAATAACTGCAGTTACATTAAAATTATTAGGAAATAACGAAATATTATAACCGTTATCCGTTATTTTTAAAGTAAAAGGTAAATAAAAATAAATACATGGAATAAATAAAACATACCTGTTTTCTACAACATTCTCTTTAGATATCAGTTAATCGATTTTAAATTAGAACATCTTTCAATATAAATTTGTAAAAATATCAAAATAAAAAAAATCATTAATAGTTTTGAGGTTATTTTATAAGAATTTTGTTTTTTTATTTTTTTATTTTTATGATTTAACAATAAATTGGAGAAAGAATTTACAATACAACATAATTCATAACTGATACATATAAAATGAAAGTGATTTTTAAATGAAAACACATTTTGAAACATTTTACGTGCACAGGCTTTAAAATTATTACTTACATATAAATTTTATGTAATATTGTGAGAAAAATGTACATTTTCAGAGGAATCTTTGAAGTATAAAAAATATATGTTTTAAATATAGGGATATTATTATTATTTCAATAACTATATTTTTGAAATTATTGTAAATTAATTATGGAGCGTTAAAACTATTTATAGAAATTATGTATTTTATAAATAATTGTGCCGTCACGACCACATATATGTATACATAAATTCATGAAATAAAAATTTATAAACAAAAATTATAAATTTAAGTTACGATATTAAACCCGAATAAAAATATTTTTAATAAAAAATTTGAAGTAAAATTCAAATATTATAAAGTTAATCAAACTAAAAAAGATGAATGTCATGTTTATTTAAAAAATTCAATTCATAATTAATCAAGAAAAGCAATTTTAAAAATAATAAATTTACTTTATTTAGTTCAAATTGAAAAATGATCATAAAAAAATTAAAAACCTCTCAGGTAATGCGTTAAATATAAAAAATATATGTATAAACAAATTTTTGTTTAACATTAAAACCTATTTAACTACGCTCCAAATTTACTACACAATCTTTTGATTATATCGATTTGAAATTAGAAGCTTGCTTTACAAGGAAAAGGACATAATTTATTTTCCATCAAAAGGAAAAACTCAAATCCTACGCTCTCTTTATTTTTTATATATAGTATCATTTTCTTATTCCAAAACAATAACGAAAAATTTTCTTACCTCCAACCAATACGAAAGAAACACAGCGAGTCTTTAAAAGTCTCATAAGACTGAAATGAAATGCGAACGAACGTTCAAAACCTCTCCCACCAAAGGAATTCTTGTAACATAAAAAAAAGAACCTTCCGCAAAAACACGCATGCATTTCTTCCTAAATCCTTAATCCTAATCCCCCACCTTCTTTCCCCCATCTCTGTCATTTAAACCCAAAGAATGTTGCGTCAGATACTCCCCCCCCCCCCCACGCACATTCCTCTTCACCCCACCACTCATAATGTGCATCCAAATAAAACTGAAACATCTATTCTGAAACCGAGATATAAACTATAACAAGAAATTGGTGCAGAATTCGAATTAATTTGAATAAACAAAAAATCATAACAAACTAACAAAAATCAACGAAAAAACAAAAAAAAATCGAAACGAAATTTAAAATACCATCTTGAAAAGCAGCGCTAACAAAGAATGGTCCAAAAGTTATTCCAATACAAAAACTTCTGTCAATATCTTATAACAGTTATATCTACTTTTATTGAAAATTATGTCAATATCAACTGATACCAATCGGACACGTTAATCCATTCAGACAAGTTATTTCGATGGATACAGTTAGTTATTCCAGGAATAACGACCAGGATCCTAATACCAGAATCACGATAAAAAAATATATTTTTCCGTTCACCGTTATTAGAAAAGTATATTTTTCCGAATCACCGTTATTAGAAAAATATATTTTTATTTCGTGATTCTGATATTATGATCTTCAATAACAGAAATATATGGACATACTAGCGCCATCTATTGCATTTATAATAAATGAATAACTGTTACTTAGAAAATTAGGTAACTGTTAGTTCGCGTGAGTTTAAGTATCAATAACTTTTAACTGTTATTAAAATATGGCTCATCCCTATTTTGGATAAGCGCGGAAAAATTGACAGTGGGTTAATTAGAACACACACAAAATTTCGTCAACTTTGCTCAATATCTAGCCGCGCCCCTCTGGCATTGAAAATGTAAAAAAAAAAAAAAAAAAAAAATGCACTTTAAAGCCATTTTTTGGAAAATTTTGGAAATTATTTTAAAAAACCGGCATTGGTATAGCATGGAATAGTTGCTTAATGTATTAGTTGGAAAACACACAAAATGTCGTCCAATTTTCTCACTATTTTCACGCCCCTCTTGCTTTGAACAAAATTGTGCGTAAATGTCGCAAAATCGTAACATATAAGACATTAGGATGGCCCAAAAAAATATTTTTTCGAAATCGGTCTTAGAATAGCGTGAAAAAGTTGCCTAATGGGTCAGTTATAACACAAACAAAATTTCGTCAATTTTATTCAATTTCTAGCCGCGCCCCTCTGCCATTGAAAATGTCCAAAACATACATAAAATGCATTTCTAAGCCAGTTTTTAGAAATTTTTGAAAATTATTTTTAAAATCCAAAATTGGTATAGAATGGAATAGTAACCTAATGTGTCAGTAAAAAAACACACAAAATTTAGTCCATTTTGCTCAATATTAAGCCGCGCTTCTCTTGCTGTGAACAAAAATGTGCCTAAATGTAACAAAATCGTAAGATTGGACGTTAGGGTGTACAAAAAAAAAAAAAATAATAATAATAATCTTTTTCGAAATTGGTCTTGGAATAGAGTGGAAAAGTTGCCTAATGGGTCATTTAAAACAAACAAAAAATTTCATAAATTTTGTTGAATATCTAACCGCGCCCCTTTGGCATTGAAAAGTCCAAAGCATTAAAAAAATGCACTTTTAAGCCATTTTTTGAGCGATTACTTAATTTTTTTTAAAAACTAGCATTTTGATAGCGCGGAATGGTTGCATAATGGGTCAGTTAGGACACACAAAAAGTTTCATCCATTTTTTCAGTATATAGCGGAGCCCATCTGAGTAAAAATAAGGACGAAAAGCAGCGTACTTTGAATGGGTAGGTTAGAAACCCCTTAAAATTTCGTCGATGTTACTCAATATCTAGCTACTCCTCCTGACATTTCAAAAATCACAATAAATAAATAATATACATATTAAAAATCAAAAGTATATTTACTAGTATAATACTTATTCATATTTAGAAATCGAGAAATTAAATTTTATTAAAGTAAATGCTTATAAAGTTTAGTCTTCAGAATAGTACTGCCCTTTATTATCAAATGTTGGAAGTTCTGTTCTTGCTAGAACCTTAGCCCGTATATAAACATCTCTTGCAGCATCACTACAAAATTTCGTTGAAGCTTCAAGTTTAACACATCATCTTTTGAGTTTAACACACACCTCTCGACTAGTTGTGTGTGACATGGAAACTTTTCAAATGGTATTATAGGAACCTGTTCTTTCCACATATCTTCCAATTCTTCTTCTAAATCGAACTCTTAGATTCATAATTAAATCTTAGCGCCAAGGAACACTTCCGACCACCTATGGTCCGCT
Organism: Linyphia triangularis; assembly: GCA_963978545.1. Classification (NCBI taxonomy): domain Eukaryota; kingdom Metazoa; phylum Arthropoda; class Arachnida; order Araneae; family Linyphiidae; genus Linyphia; species Linyphia triangularis. The sequence goes on from OZ021729.1 coordinate 65,903,383, forward strand.
GACCATGGGTTGGGAAGCACTATTCAAAACGGACAATGACATAAGCTTTCGAATAAACATCCAAGAGAGAAATTCTTGTTAACTATATTTGTAATTGATAACATCAACGCAAGAAACCGAAAATAAAATAAATCGCATTCCGTTGGATAGCCTACTTTCTTATAACGCACCACTCACTAAAAAGCACCCAAATGACCACCTTTCCTCTGAAACTAAAAATTCATACGAGGAATGAATTTCTTCCAAGACCCGACGGATAAAAATAAAGCACTTTATTGGGACAGCTCCGGCGTTGGCGCAATATTGCTCTGGGGCGTCACTACGCCCGAAAATGGGGCTTTTGTGGTCATCAAATTACGGTCCACGGTTTACGAGCTTTGGGTCTCTCTATTGCCGAAGAATTCGGAGACCAACGAGGAAAATTATAGGTTTATTATATTTTCCTATCCAATAAGATGGAGGAGAAAGTTTTCGGGAGGAATTTAATCCAAAATAAACTGCCTGGAAGTATATGGTTAGGATCGGAGGAGTATTCTCGGTACCATCTTCGGAGGTGAAGAGTTAAGTTTTAAAAAAGAAGGATTTTTAATATTTCTGTGGGATGAGAATAGTTTATCAGATCTTTATTTTTAGTTAATATCTTTCCACTTGCAGAATCGATTAGTTTTCTATTTAGTAAACGTTTCCATAAAAGTTTCTGGTCGGGAACGCAAATAACACCATTCACGTGCTTCGTCTCTCAACGCATACTTTATTAAAAGCTGTTTTCTTAAAAAGTCCATTAATGCAATTCATGATGTTTATGTTCTAAAGTTAGAACTTACAACTAGTGAGGATTTCACTTAAGAAGCCGTATATTGCTGAGGATGAAGAAAAGTGACAAGAGATAAACAAAACAGAACCACTAAAATTGATTCGTTGTGCATCGTTTATCTTCCAACACTTAGCTATAGAAACATTGTTCTAAGATAAATAGGGCTGTTAAAAAGTTTTTTAAGGGCAAGTTCGCATTACTTCACATGCTATATTTTCAATTCGAATACTTTCTAAAAAAAAAAAGGTAACACATCTTTTCGTAGTAATCTATAATCCAAACAGCTCCTTATCTAAATTTTATTTAAATCCTCTATTTATTGATCCATTTCTTAACTAAAATTGTGATCTTTTCATTAAAACGAACATCCTACGAAAACATGACATAACTCAAGTTTAAAAACCCTTAGTCAAACTGCGTAATTACATTTTATTTCCAAGAAATTAGTTCTTCAACAATCCCCAAATAAGGGCAACAAATTCCTACCATCTGGTGGATCCCCAAGTTCCAGCCAACCAGCGTTCCGGGCAGCCGATGGTCCGCGATGAGATAAAAAAAAAAAAAAGTCTGTTGAACTACAATACAAAAACTTAATCAAAACATTCAGAGTTTAAAAAGTTTGAAATAAACTGTGTCCGAGGTAAAATCACTTAACTCTAACTACAACTTCTTGACAGTGCATGCTTGGTCATTGACTTTGAAGCCGATGAAGGCTTTAACAATCACCATATTCCCCCAAAACTATTTGGTTAGAATGTGTAGATTATTTTACAGAAACTCTCACACTTTAAAAAGGATAATCTTTCGCATGCTAATCACAATACAAAAGCTAAAATTTTTACAATTTAGTAAGGATAAAAAAAAAAAATTACTTTAAAAGTTAACCGTTAGGAAATGGAATATTGTCTCGGGAGTTTCTCACACTCAACCGAGCACTGGAAAAAACCCGGAGAGGCTGGATTTGACTGATTGAAGGGTTTTGTTTAGTGGGCATCTGCGATTTGTCAAAAAAGCGCTTTTATCAAGTGATGAATACTGTGTCAACAAGGGTAGGGATTATTTATGACAAGCCATCGGAAGGGCGAAGTTGGAAAAAGATAAATGTGTTATGATACTCGCCCTGCCGCAAAAAAAAAAAGTAGGCTTCGTTATAAACTCTTTTCTATATTTACTTAATTAAACTGCAATAATCATAGTATTTATGGAAGAAATGAAATATACAACTAAGACCATAATTGAAAATCGATGGTTACCGCATAAAAATGTTGCAAGCAGAGGCGTATCCAGACACATCGTTTTGGGGGAGAAGGAGGGAAATGAGACTATCTTACTATTCTTGTAAGTTATATTGATGTTTGAATATTTGATGAAAGTGAAATAGCGAAAGATTTTTAGCACCCTAATTTAAAAGAGTTACATTTTTATTTTTATTTTTTTGCGTGAGAGAGAGATACTCGAACTTACTAATTAATACTTGTTTATGATATTTAGTCCATATGGAAAAGGGGAAAAAGTGTAAATTCGCAAAAGTTTTCTGCGTGTTACTGTGTGTTCGTTACTTTCGTTGTTATAATAACTTAGAAAGTAGAAAAAAATGACTTGGAAAGAAGTATGTTATACGAGGATATTATTAACTACATATTTGCAAATAACCCCAACATTGAACACTTAACGTAATTTTTTCTCGATTTTCGGGGGCTGCAGCCTTATCAGTCCTTCATCCTGGATACGCCACTGGTTACAAGTGCATACTGGATACATTCAGGAAGTGCAGTGGAGGGTGAACGGCACCCCCCTCTTAACTTTTTGGAAGGAGCACGGCGTTCCTTATCATAAACAGAATTTTTATTTAGCAAAAAAATTATGATTTGCTTTCGTGGAAGCTAAGTATTCACTTCCACAACAAAAAATTCACAACTTCAAAGTCGAGCTTCTAAATCATGGAATTTATATAGGCTAGCCAGATTTTGGAAAGTCTTAAATTCAACTGCTGAGACAGCTTTAGTGGCGAAACGGCATTGATATGGGTCCCTCGACAGAAAAATATTCCGACGTCCTTAAAAAAAAAATTAAATTGAGTATTGTTATTTAAATGATGAGCTAAATTTTTCCACAATATAGTTGTGAGTAAAAAAATAATGATGCTGTAGAAATAATCAAAATGTGTCTATTTCTGTCTTTTACCAAACGCCCAAATATCGTGTTTATATCGTTACACTATTTTTGGAAATGTTCCAGGTTTTTTTTTTATTATTATTATTATTATTATTATTGGTTGGTTGATAACTTCAATAGAACGATGCTCTACTAAACTAAACCCGAATTGTAATCACTCAAACACACATTCTTCAAGGAATTAATTAATCCCAACCCTAATAAATCAACCAAATTAAGCAAGAGAATAACTACCCTTTCATTTCAATTACCGGGCTAATAAATCGCAATATAGTTCTTCACGCATTATTACCTCTTTTTTTAAAAGACATATAAAACCTTTAGCTCTGCTCTTCATTGAGAAAATTTATTGACTCAACCAGTCACGAAAAGATTGAATTTTGGGTATCTTCACCCCCCCCCCCCCATCCCTCCCCAGTATTACCATTCATGATGGCCAAACAGAATTCCTGAACACAGCCATTGAGTTAACCGTTAGATAACCTCGTACATCTACAGAGCAGGTACCTTCCTCCTTCATCCCACAGAGTTCAACTGATTCCTGACAAGAATGAACTTCAACTACTTCAAATTCTAAACAGAGTTCAATTTACTAATGTAATTTACAAACACATAATCTTAATATATAATTTTTTTTTATAATTTCTTTCGACCTATTATAATTACAAAATCATGATCGTAAAAGGCTTGAATTACGAATTCAAACAAACCATCAGTGCTTATGTGTTGCGATGTTTCAGCGCTGATTAAAACCAAGACTCATTCATTATTAATATTATCCTGAATCAGAAGTTAAGTTTTGTGTGGGGAAATCTACACAAACCACCTCCAGTTTTTGCAGGGCGGCAACAATTACGCTCACTGGCTTTGGTGCGAATGCCTTCAAAACTCATTTATCAGTGTTCGACTATTACAACTGGCCTGCGGTTATTTAAAAAAAAAAAAATTGAGCAAAACTATTGCTAAGTTTTAATATTCGAGTTGAATATCATAACCACATTACACAATAAGATCTATACTAAGAGCGTTTGATCTTCCTTCCTCGGTATTCCTGACCATCCATTCAGTTCATTCCGCCACGCGGCTTCGAGATGCACGAAACCGAATTTGTACTTTCCGATTCAAAGACTACCAGACCTTTTATCTCAAATATTTATAAGCTCCAACACCCTTCGAATTGCTTAATCGAAAAATCTCGAAACGAATTAGCAAACAGACCAGGGTGTGAGGGGGGCGTGCTGACATGGAAATGGCTGGGACTCCGAGAGAGACAATAAGGGGTCGTGTCTTTATCCCTCCCTCCCACCCTTCCTATATGGAAAACGGGGCTTTTGCGGCCACATTGATGACAAGATCGATAAGCCCTCGTCCTCCCACGTTCTACCTCTTACCTTCGGTTTTTCGGCAGGTGCCTTTCTATAAGGCTGGTCAGATTAAAAATGTGGCAACTTTCTTTCTCAACTTTGTGTGACGCCCTTGACGTCACGGTTGCTGATGATATTATTACTAAGGGCAAGTTTCATACAACCAATCTGAAATCGAATTAAAAAAATGCACAAAAATTGTGTGAAATGGTGCTTTGGATACTGTGCAACTGTGAGCGCTTGCTATTAGCGAGTGAGAAATGGGAAAATGCAGTTACTCAACTGATTAGAAAGAATACGAGTTCAGTTCTCGTTGACCACAGAGAAAAGACCTTTTAAATATAATGGGATGGACACGCGCAAGTTAAATCAATTGAAACACCGAAGAAACCAGGGGTTATCCCCATCATATAAACATTACTCAGGAACATTTCAGAGGTAAATTTTTGAATATTTCTGCGTAACATAACTGAAGCCGAATGTATTTGTAACTCATACATTTTTGTTATTTCAGAGTTTTACCGAATTTTAAGAGAAATTATCGTTTTAGCACATTTTAGATCGCTTACTCCTACCGCTTCTCCTTATCCGCTTCGACATTTGAAATATTTTCGTTGAAATTTGACATCGGCAGCCACAAGGCTAATAGAAGTTTCACCCTTGAAGGGACATTCCAGTGACGTAATAACTGGGGTGAAATAAGGAATTTTTTTTTGGAGGTGCGACTTCTTTCTTATCAAAAAGCCTTAGTTTCACCCTCCTCTTTCTGGTACAAGGTGTTACCCACTCCCCCTCGAGACCGTTGAGTAATTTTCAGGGGAAATAGAATTCCGCTGAAAGCGATTTTGAATGATTTCTCCCCCAACCTCCTTGTCTCCACACACACTTCGTCAAGTTAAAGGTCATTTAGAGATGGGGGAGAGGGTGGTAAACATTGCATTTTAGCACAAAAAAAAAAAAAAAAAAAACTATTTTAAAAAATGGGTTGTTGAAAAGCTCGACAGTTGCCTGGTGTTATTTATTGCAGGATTATAATGGGATACATATAGGAGAAAAATCAGAGGGTATAATAAATCTATTTGAGTAAATCATGATTAAAACACGAAGAAGAAAACAAAAATGATCTTATCGTTCGAGACATGTTAGTTAACACTCTCTAGCCCCGTGATATTGTCAAAGGGAAAAAAAAACGGGCAATCGGCCAACTTTTTTTAAAAGAAAATCCAATAAGTTCTAAGCGCCTGTAATCGCATAACGTTAACTCTAAATATGATGAAATTAAAGCTAATGTATCACTATTATTAAAATGTGTTCAATCTCTACCTGATCAATTTTTTTTTTAATTATAAAAATTATGAGTCATAATACAACTCATAAAAACAAAGTTTTTAATATAAATGTGTTAAATGCATTGCCATTTTTTGTATTCGTTAACACAGCGCCGATTCTGTAAATAGCTTGTTCGTGGTGTTTGCATCTAATTTTAAAAATCAAAAATATTCCTATCAGCAAAATGTGTGGCAAACTGCGTTTCTATTTATTATTAAGAAAGTATGTGAATTTATGCACTCGCATCCAAATATCATTTATTTATTCTGATTCGAGTAATTATTTATTTATCAAAAGAAAAATTTGGCAACAGGAAAGAGGTTTTCTTCAATGGTCGGTTAAATGCTATTTTAGCGCGATTGGATCACGGAAAGTTGGATTATTAATATTTTGTAAAAGCGACCTTTTAGTGACAGTTACCCTAAATTTTGATAGAATGCATTAGACTGCCCAAGCCGGGGAACTCACCCCGAAGGGTTTAGAGTTGGGATAAACCCCGGCCGGGAGAAAAGTGCCACCACCAGCCCGAAGGACATCCCCCGAGCGCCCCATCCCTGCCGGAACAGCTTTATTTAAAAATTGGGTAAGTTGTACATTGGTGACTGTTAAATATATAAACATAATATATGTTGGCAACAAAGGGAAAACAAAACAATCCTTCTTTCTATAAAACACAAAAACGCGAACAAATAAATTTAAAGTAAAACATACAATTAAGACGATGAGTACTCATAAAATAAACTAAAAAAAAACACATAAAAATAAAAAATAAAAAATATTACAAGTAAAATAGGAAAAAAGAACGATAAAGTTGAGAATTTATAAACTTGTTTATATTCATAATACTTTTTGTTTTTTCTTTTTACAGATATGTCTGCAGCACCAAAGACCCTTATTAAACTTCTCTTATCTATTGCCTAAATGTACTAAATTTTTCTTTTCTTCTCTTCACCTTTTTTTTTATAAATCAGGATCAGTTGTACTAGGTGAAATTTGCAAAAAATCTAAGTTAATAACAGGATCAGTTGTACTGGATAAGAAAAATATAAGTTAAGTTACTTAGCCAATCCTTTTTATCGTTAATAATAGAATCAGTTGTACCAAATTAAAAAAAAAAAAAAGTTTCTTTACAAGTTAAAGTATTATTTAGGTGGTGCAGGAAAATAGAAAAATAATGGATAACTAAATGAAGCTATCCCATTGGTAAGTAAATAAACCCAATAGTTCCCTTTCCTAAAAAAAGAAAAAAAAAAAAAAAAATTTTTAAAGGGGCGTGGGGGGGATAGACCTGGAAGTGGCAGCAGTGTAAAAAATACTGAAATAAGAATAGTATGCATGTTTAGTATTGAGCCCGATAGCATGGTTGGTTTGTCATCGGACACTGTGCCACTGTCCATGGATCAAATCCCGCCGGTGACCCCTTTTTCAAAAATTCTGAAAATATTTAAATGAGCTAAAATAAACAGCCAATCAGCGAATTTGAATTATAAAGATAGAAAAATAAAATATAAGAATCCAGATGGGCACCACCAGGATAGCCTGGTGGTAGGGACTCGGCCTTCTGAACTGCCCAAGCCAACTCCACGGGTTCAACTCCCGATCGAGGAAGAGAGGGCAGTCAGTTGGCAAAAAAAAAGCAATTCGTGTCGGACTAAAGCGCGAGGACTAACTTGGAGTATGCCTGTGAATGTTGATGGATATGTGTATATGTGTGAGTGTATAATTAATTATGTATGTATTTGTTCCAGGACAGATGAAGTGGGGTACCCCTGATATTAAATTGTATATGTTAATAATTGACTTAATTATGTAATTGTATAATATGTGTATGAAAGATTGTAATTGATTGAAAAAGAATGCTTGATTGTAATTGAATGGGAATTGTATTGATACTGTGTGGTAAGGTAAGGTAAGGTAAAGGTAAAGGGGCTACCCCACTTCTCACACAGGATGGGATGTGGGGGATGTCCTGGGTACGGTGTTAGTGGCGCCTAGGGGTCTCTCAACGGGGTGTCGCCTTATCAGGCACCGCGGCAGATTCAGCCGAAGCCCTCCCGTCCGATGCCCGAATTTTGTAAAAATTTTAATTGAAAAGTTATTTTATATAAAAAATCCGTTGAGATTTAGGCGCCAATAAAAAGAGTGAATAAACTTATTTTAAAAGATTTAAGATTAAATTTAAAAAAAAGGAAAAGCGATAGTCCGACACTAAAAAAAAAAAAAAAAAAAAAAAAAAAAAAGGAAAAGGAATGAATGAATGCATTGTCATCGACATCGAATCTATCCGCTAAGTTTCAGCCCGATTGGAAGACGGCAAGAGGGTTAATTATGCCTCCACAGATTCGCGCGCCATCGACACACAAAATCGAAGTTAATACAAAGGATTAAATAAAAAAATAATCTATCAATGTTTTCAATCATAAACAAGTATACTTTTCTTTTAACAAAGACTTTCTTTTTCATCCAAAAAGTAATGTAAACACCCTTCAAGCTGAGGAGAAGAAGAAAAAAGGAACTAACCGAAAAGTTCCCCCCCCCCTCCCCCCAATGCTCTTAACTTAATTCCAGAATGATAAGAGTTGTACCTGAAGATAAGTTTTTTTGTAAAGTAGCAATTAATAAACTAAAAGATACCATTCCTACATTTTTTCCCCCCTTAATGCTCTCTTTGTGTGTATCGGAAGACATTTGTGAGTTAAGTTTACCTGTAATTTATTTAATTGCTAAGCAAAGATCAAGTTTGGTTTGGTTTGTACGTTGAACTATTTATTTTTATGCAAAATGACGGCTAATCAGGCCGGGACTTGCAGCTTCAATGGATTCTGAAACACAACGAACATACATGCCTAACCCGGGTTTCGACACGATACCTTGAACATGCGAGGCCAAAGCGTTAACCACACAATCATCAGGTGGGCACCAAAGACCCAAGAGAGTAAAAGACAAAGGGAAAATCACGCAGGAAGACCAAAGAGTGTTATTCTTAACAACTTCTGGTTTTAAAAAACGAGACCATTTGTAATGGCAGCTCTCTTAAGGTTCAAACTAGGAATCACACTTTTTGTCTAATATTTTTCAGTAGTACAGATAAATTTGTAATAAAAAAAAGTTTTAGAAAAATTATTTTCTACTTTTGAAAATCACTAATACTCTTTTATATCTCCACAATATCCGTACAGTTGTGTGACTATGTTCACTAACGTTACAAATATACATCAAACGGCATACCACAAAGTTAATCGAAGCATTTGCTGTATCAAACAAATTTTTAAGTTACTATGATTTTTTTTTTTTTTTTTTTTTTTTTTTTTTTAAAGATATTTATAACATCACAAGAAATAGACAGATATTTTTGATAAAACATTATCTTCTTCTACAAAGTGTCAAATACCGTATTTTACAACTTTGATATATGTCAAAACGTACCTGAATAAGATCGAGGTTTCGCAGTAGTCCAGATATGCAACAGCAATCCTGGTACTCGTACTCCTCTTCTCCTTCTTGGTCGACGTAATCTTGGTAGTCGTAAAGATCGGGCTGAGTATTCTGCATCCGAGGCGCACCAATATGACGCCCCGGTGGACCATTACTCATCGAACCAGGATGATGTACTGCCCTCATGTTTATAAATAATACAACCCTACACGTTGTTTATACGAAAAAGTACTGCCGATAAACACACATACCAACAAACAGGATCATCCCACTTCTTCAAAACTAAAAACTAAGCCCTACTTATCCGGAGATTCCAGACAAAGAAGCGTCACTAGATAATGATGATAAATGTTCAATAGGCATATTTTCACTCCTTAAAAAAAATTCCTAAGTCTGTTTAGCTAAGGCAAAGTTTAACCAGTTGCGCACCCACCACAAAAATCCAAGAAATATTGCAGGAAAAACTCGCATGAGAATCCTTGGATTTCACAAGCAGACGCAGTGTGAACAGGCAGAAACACTTTGTGTTCCCAAAGTAGTGACTTAGGGTTCACAAAGTAGGTTAAAGTAGTACCAAAGCAGACTTCTCAAAGTAGGTTGAAGTAAGTCAATCAGTCGACAATCTGTACCGTTGCGATTTCCAATAGTTCTGACAGAGTGGAGGGCAGCAGCCGTTTTCTTTAAATAGATGTTTCACACAGTAGGGTGAAAGAATATCAAGTGTCCAGTTGATATTTCAAATAATAAGCAATGAGGGAAGCTCAAGTTTTCTTCAGTTCGATGGAGGTATGTCTCACGCACTTGATTAACTTACTTCTACGGAAAGGCAATCAGTTAGTTCATCAGTCGACAATCTGTACCTTTGTGATTTCCAATAGTTATGACAGTAGAGGGCAGCAGCAGTTATCTTTAAATAGATGTTTCACACAGTAGAGTGAAAGAATATCAAGTGTTCAGTTGATATTTCAAATAATAAGCTATGAGGGAAGCTCAAGTTTTCTTCAGTTCGATGCAGGTATGTCTCATGCACTTGATTAACTTACTTCTACGGAAAGGCAATCAGTTAGTCCATCAGTCGACAATCTGTACCTTTGTGATTTCCAATAGTTATGACAGAGTAGAGGGCAGCAGCCGTTATCTTTAAATAGATGTTTCACACAGTAGGGTGAAAGAATATCTAGTGTTCAGTTGATATTTCAAATAATTAGCTATGAGGGAAGCTCAAGCTTTCTTCAGTTCGATGCAGGTATGTTTCACGCACTTGATTAACTTACTTCTACGGGGAGGCCGAACCAAAACCATTCGTTGACTATGGATCACAAGACGATGATAAACATCTCAAATACATTTTTTACTCCCCCTAGAGATGGGATTGTCGTGACAGTACCTGCAGCAAAGAAAAGGCATCCCCTCAGAGAGAACAACTCTATTAAAAGTGGTGTCGTGACCACACCCAGTCCATTTAAGAATGAAGAGGGGGGAATCGAAGCGGCACTAAAAGAAGGAATCGAGGTATAAATTATGAAACTCGTCGCCTATTCATAAACCGCAGGACTAATAATAATAAAAGAGTAATTGTCCGTCCCCGTTGGGATGGAATCGCCCCGATTGAATTGGCTTCTCTTCGGATGGATGGATGAGAAATGTTGCTTCTACATCACTCATTTAAATTGGATTGGGGCAGAACGTGGATTGGGATAACATGGATACAATATGCATCCAATCTATTGCTTCATGAAATTGTTTCTGAAGGAATTCGGTATAAAAGAGCACTCAATCTTTAATACAAGAAATTGAAGCGATGGGTTAATTTCATCAAACCTTTGAGTGGTGGATGGATATAAAAATAAGTCATGGCTCGTTTAAGCAAGAAAAGTGAGTAGAGAAACGACACAAACGTATTATATTTGTGAAAATTAACACTGGAAAGTTTTCATAATAGAAACGTCGGGAGAAAAAACGTCGAGAGAAAATACGAACCTAATTAGCTTTAAAATTTTACATTAGTGAATCATAAACACTTCTATTTGACTAAGATAGAATTATTTAAGTACTATATTCAACAATACCAGTGATAAATTCACAACTATCATCATCAAAATCAATTTTCCCATCATCAAGATCAATTTCACAACTACTAATCTCCTTCATCAAATTAAGTGCTGCAAGTAAGTCACCTACACACATTACATGGAGACCAAACGTCTATCTTGAATGAACGGCCGATAGAACTTCAGTTAGCGCATTTAACGATTAACCCTGCATTCAAATTACAGCACATCCACAAACGCAATAACGTTAGGAACTTTTTAAAATAAAAACACTACATCTTCTGTTCGGAAAACTTCCATCTCCGACATCAACTAAACATTTTCGACAAACAACCACAGTTGCAGACGGTATCCAAGCGGTAATAAAGATAGTTCCTCAGCTAAAACGAGATAGAGGAAGACAGGAAACAGGGAAGCACGCTTTACAGGACGAGATCGAGCATTGCAGTGAAGCCGGAGAATGCTTTTTCCGCCCCGCGTTTGCTGGAAAGTGGTTTTTAGGGGAGGGTGTGTGTGTGCAAACGACGTCATTTGTCAGGGCCCCGTCATCTTCGTCCGTCATTTCAGTCTCCACCCCCAAAAGGAAAGGGGGGGGGGGGATGGAAGTCCACGACAGGGGAACAAATCTCATTACCTGGCATTAGGGAGCAAAAGGTTTTTTTTTTTTTTTTTTTTAATATTCTTTCAGTTGAGCGTTGGAAACATCATGAAGAGTGCGAGCAGAGGCAGGTGAATATTTTAGTTTATATTATCAAAGAGTAGAATTTAGAGAGAGAAAAGGCTGGTTTTTATTTTTTTAAGGTTATGGGATTTAGGTACATTTTGTTATTGTGATGGATTTGTTAGTTTTATGAATTCACTAGGAAACATTAATAGGGATGGAACTGTAACAGCGGTTTTTTTAAAACCTAACCCTTCATGGTTCTGTGCTGTTGGATAATTCTTTTTCATTGAATTGTATGCATCCTTCATAATCGAACATCGTGCCTCAATAACTTCAATATGGAAACATTCAAATTCCATTGATCCATTTCGGGTTTAGTTTTCTGTTTCGGTGTTGTTGTTTTTTGCTTTTTTTTTTTTTTTTTTTTTAAAAGGTTACATTCCTTGAAGAATAAAACTTTAAAGAAAATTAAAGAAAAATACAATCGATATAAAAATTTGTGAAGATGAAAAAGTATTTTTAATTTTACGTCTAACATACAATTTTGATGGCTTACAATATAAAGCAATAACCTACAATACAAATGCACTAAAAAAAATATAAAAAGGTTTTCATTTCCTTTTATTTAAACAGCCATGATTGCAAGCAGACATATGATGAGGAATGTAAGAATCGTTTTATGGATTCATAGAAAAAGGTTAAAAAGAAAAAGTCATTTAATGTCACCTTGGATCAAAACTCACGTAAATACTGGGATAACCATACAGTTTTTTATACGAATTATACGATATCTATCGATATAAACACCAAAGCCCTGACTCTTTTATCACTAATTCAGTGGAGTATCCAGACATTGTTTTGAAGAGAGGAGGAGGGGGGGGGGGGGGTCTGAGAAAGCGTTACTATTTTTTAAGAATATGGCTTTTCGAATGTTTAATGACAGTGAAAAAGCAAAACTGTTTTTTAATCAATCTAAATTTTTTATTCATAAATGAAAGAGTGGCTGCCTCCATATCAATCCCTCCTCTCTAGATACGCCACTGATGACAAACATAGAAAAAAATATACTATTCCGATCTCGATTAACCAACTTAAAAAGGTACAAGAGGAAAAGTTCCAAATCTTAAAGTATCCTTATGTCATACTTCCCATAAAGTTAGCACGCTAAAAATTGGTGAAATTTCGTAACTAAGTCAAAATGTAGTCAATACTATGTGTGACTTCGTCAATCACCTCACTCACTGACTTACTAATCACTAATTCTCTCGCTTTTCAAACAGCCAAAAATCTAGAATTTGTAGCAAATGTCAATAGAGACAAACATCGATAAAGTGAGCTATTACGATCCCGATTAACCAACTTTACAGGGTCGAAAACTAGTCAAATGTTAAGAATATGTTGTATTCCAATGTCCTTGTCAAGCTGAAAATTGATATACATGCCCTCAAAGTTGTACAAAGAAAATGTAGGACCCCCGTGACCTACGGTTTGGTCCTACCTTGCCGAACACTTGTGTATACGATAATGGAGATTGGGACATTAAATGCGTTACAGTATTGCACTCAGTTGCCCAAAGTTGTTTGAAAGTAAATTTTATACTTTGAGTACAAAATAAATATTAACACGGTGCAGTATTTTTTAAAAAGTCCTCTTGAAAGGAATTCCAATTAGAATATCGGATTACTCTTTGTAGTCCAGATGTAGCGTTTTGGTGCAGGCAGAATTGCCAGCACCAAACAGAGGCGTGGCCAAAGATTTTTTTCGGGAGGGGATATGATATTCCAAGTCAACAAATCGTAACAGTTCTTTTTGTAACAAACGCCGCATTTACAGGGTGGCCACAAAAATCAGGAAAATAAGTTCCATGATTTCCTCGACAGATTTCTAAAAAATTCCCTGATTTCGGGACAAACTTTTTTTTTCAAATTTCCCCAATTTTCTTAGGTTTTCCAAATGTCTAGACACCCTTATCAAATAGAACATGTATGCTAATGAGATAATATGAAACAAAAATTTTAATAGTTTTGCTGGTAACGAAAAGTTTTAACTATTCCGTAACATTAAACTTCTAACGATTACCACCACAAATTTCTGGGTAAATAGCGCCAAAATACGGATGAACGGGCCATAAACAAAACGAATTTTCCCTGATTTTCATGAAATTTTAAAAAATTCCCTGACATTTCCCTGATTTTTTTCCAGAATCAGAAAGCTCCCTGACATTTCCCTGATTTCCAGGTTTCTTCGGTTCTGTGGCCACTCTGATTTAGTTATCAAGATAACAGGTGCTTTTATACCTATGTTTTGTACTTAAAATAAATTTATAATTTTTAAACAAAAAAAGCTCCTTGGATTTGGGTGTTCTAATAGCAAAGTTCTAATACCAGGCGCGTAGGCAGGTGGAGGGATATCCCCCATATCCCTCCCACACGCCAACCGAAAAATAGAAACGAAAATTTCTAAAATATATTTTCAACAAAACTTTATGTCGAAGAAAAACAAATCACAAGATTTGATCCGGTTTTCGGATAGGAATTGATGGATAAAACCTCATAAAACCTCTCTCGCATTGATGTACAACTAAAAATAAAGGAACAATTGTAACAATCAACATACTTTTCCCCTTCGCAGTCACGCATTACTTATTATACGTTGTCAATTTTTAACTTTGAACCAGATTCCTGGATAACCTTGCACAATCCTTCATATTTAACAAAACTGATGTACAAAGTCTCAGGATTAAATATTTCTTCTCCTCTCAATGGAAGAGACTTTTTTTCGTATCCCAGTTTCTGCGCGATTTATCGCTTTCAAAGCGCCCCTTCATTGTGGTTCACAGCGTGAATCTTTACCAATCTCAGATGAGAAAGCACCGTTCATCGCGCTATTGAATACAACCGCCCCAACCCTAGCCAAAAAAAAAAAAAAAAAAAAAAAAAAAAAAAAAAAAAGGAAGGGGGTGGAATGAAACAGAAAGTGCTTCGAAAGCGAAATTTCGTTACCAGTTCCATTCGCCATTTCATTCCCACCCTTTACGAAAAGACTGCTGAAGTAGCGATTTTCCACCACGTTCAGGTTGAATCCCCCACCACAGATTGTGTTTGCATAGTCGCAAAGAGGCAAACCATTTCGTTCACCAGTAAAACCTAGAACTTATGAATTTCTTTCACGTGTGCCTCGCTGTTTTAATTTAAAACGAGTTCAAATATTTTAAGTTATTTTAACATTAGTTCTTTTTATTCACGAGCACCTGTTTTCAACCTGGTTGAACTCACTTTGATCATCGCCTCCATACAGGGTCGAAGTTATCCATCTATTTGACGCTCAAATAGAAAATTCAATGTACCACTGTTTCTTGAGTTATAGTATATGCCATGTAGCAAGACGAAATTATATATTTTTTACTAACAATATAAAATTATGATTAAGAATTGAAACTACTAAAAGCTTTTATGCACTATTCAGTCGCAATTTTTGATAATTAGCATTTTGATAACCTAAATTCTGCATTGTGTAGAATTTAGGTCCTGCCTCTATACTCATTGATCTAAACGGCCTCTCTGTAGGAACCTTAACTTTATTTTGTGAGCTAGGCATTGAACACTTTATTTTCTCATGGAGCGGCATTGATCCATCAATTTGACGAGTACAATCCCGACCCGATTAAAAAATCCCAACTTTAGATTAAAACTTATAAAAAGTTCCGAAAAACTAACCAGGCCGGAAAACCTAGGTACTCCGGTCACGTATACACACAATGATGGCATTGCACAGCAGAAGAAAGAACAAGAACTCATTAAAAAAGTTACTGTTGCTTTGTTCCCGATACTTCCCCCTTGCCGTTACCCAGAGCTGCAACAGTCCCAAAAAGAAAAGACAAAAATAAAAAGACAAAAAAATCTTTTCGAAAAGAAAAAGAGTAAATAGGCAAGCTGCCAGGTAGGCCACACACACTGTTCAGCGGACGGCATCATCTGGTGAGAGATGAAGAGTGTTTCTCGAGGTGTTATTTCAAAGGAAGCGACGATAGTTTTCTTAGTTTTAGCATACTTTCAACCGAGACTCGCTTTTTTGAAGGTACTGGAGATCACTATAGTAGACTAGAGAACATGTGTCGCGTGAAACTGTTTTAATATCGAGGTGTACAGTGGCTGGAAGTAAGGGGGCAATAGCCAAAAAAGGGAGGAAAAGCATATTAAACACAATTCGGCGGTTAAAATCACAAAAAGTGAGGAGACAACTGCAGCCTAGAAAGGCATGTGTACCATGAAATCTATTACTATAGGTTAACTCTACGAATTTCGATTTTATTTCCGATTTAATGACATTTGGGATGGGCATCTTTATATGAAGAAAAATGATGGAGAGAACTTCCTTTTTAAAAAAAAATATTTATTTTAACCTTTGTAAGTGGTTACGTTATAAAACCACAATGTAAACAACAGTGAACACAAATGACATACCTAATAAAAACAAAATTTCTGCATTAAAAAATTGCGCTTTGTTTCAGGTCATGCAAAATCGAAAAATTGCATAGATTACTTATATGTTGTGTGGTCTCGTTGTTAAATCAGACTGCGTATAGAAATAAAAATTTAAGTGGTTTCTGTGTGGAACCATTATGCTTCAAAGATTAAAGCAGCTTCAAAATTATGAATGTACAGTTTGAAACAGGATACATAAATGCTTCAAAACCAGAGTAGCTATTTTTTAAGGATTACAATAGCATCTCTATGTAATAAGAAGTTTTTATATTTCTTATTTTCGATTTTTTTTTTAATTCATTATAAATAAAAAAAATAATACTCACTTTTAAAGGCCTCACAACTGTGACTGTCTCAATGGTTTGTGATGGAGCCATGATTTACCTACAAATAAAAAAAAATTTCAATGTTCATAAAAAATTCCAAAAGAGCAATATCGATAAGCAAGTTAATGAAAGCAATTTTAATTTTATAACAATGTTGACGTTGAAATGTGAGCAAAATTTTCCCACCTGCAACTTGCCATTATTCAATTTAGAAATACCTTATTAGCTCAATCTCAGTGTGTTCGGCCAATAGTATAGGCAACATTGAAACCTATCAACTTTCTTTCTGCTTTCTTGAACATCCGGAGGCTTCAGGTATCTACAGATGCCTTGATGACTCAGTCATTTCTGAGTTGTGACATTTCAAAGAACATTTTTAAGTCTTTCTAGTATTTTTCCATGTTTTGTCTCTATTGAGTGCGAGACAATTTTCCCTAAAGACCAACCGGGGTTGTTTCCTAATTTTTCAATGGCTTTAAGTCACCCACCAACACAATACAGTTATGTGGTTACCCGAAGCTGAAAAGAATGTCTTTCCTTAGACAATCATGCAAACAGATATTGTTGCTTGGATGAGTTCGAAAGATTTGAAGCCAAAGCAGATCAAAACTTGCAGAAATTTATTCCAATATAACTCTTTACAGATTCCTTTACAACTCCAGAACTTGTCGACTCATAACAGCTCTTTTCACAACAATAGAGCACAAAACAGCAGTTAAACTTGACACACAACTGCTAAATCGCCGCAAAAGACAATGCAATACAGTTCGCTTTCGGAACTCTCTGAATGCTCGCTGAGAGACAGCTCAGTCAGTAACTCCACTCAGTCAGTATCTCAACTAACTCAGTAATTTCAGTCAACTAACGGACTCAACTCACTCATTCCTCTAACTCAACTCATGGCCGGGCTTATATAGGAAAGTTAAACCTTCGTGAAACTTCTAGAGGTAGATATTTGGAGAACTTTCCAGGTCGTAGTCGAAAAGTCCTATACATGTACATGGGGACCGAAAATGTCGCTAAATGATCGCCAAATTTGGCGACAAAAATTAGTTGCCAAAACCGTCGCCAACTTGGCTCTATCTCGCCAATTTGGCGAGATTACCATTACCATAATGTTAAATGCCCTGCTCCTTGTAAAACTCGCTTCCCAGCGTTACCTCTGTAAAACTCGTTATCAAGCATTAAGACCCATATTGCAGGGAAGCCAACTTAAGACAAACTATTGCACTGCCTTATGCGAAATGTAAATAAATGTTCCTATTTACAAAATTAACACTACGAAATATTTACAAATATACAAAAATTCGCATCAATATTTTATCAGAATCTTAGGAGTATAATTCAGTATACAACTAAGGGTGTGGAACATAGCACAACTTTCAATTACACTATATTGCTGATGTAGATTTGTGTAATTTATCATTTTTATATTTTCATCAGTCGCATAGAAAAAAATTGCCAGTTTCGCGATATTTTTTGTGATAATTCTTATATGGGTCCTTAAGAAAGAAAGAAAAAATCGATAAAATGGGAATTTCGGCGATATGCTTATCGATAATTCTTATATTATCCTTTTTTGTAAGTGAAACTGAGCAGAGAAAAAATAAAAACGATCGCTGATGATGCTCAAGGAAAGAGAACTCTGAGTTAAAGGCATTCATTTTTCAACTTTTTACGCCATTAAAGTATTTTTACGGGAATTTCGGTGGTGGGGATGTTTAGAACACCTTAAGAGGCATTACCACAGCGATTTTGAACAAAATCGTTAAAGCCGTTTTTTAGCAATTACTGAAAAACATGATTTTTTCAACGGCAGCTACCTTACGCGCATGCGCGATTTTGACGAAAACCTTAACGGTAGATCCCATGGCTACCACCAACTCGCACCCCAAATTTGAATATCGTAGGTCAGTTTGTTCGGGAGGTATGCTGACCACATACATTTTTTCTAGATCAATTTTTAGAAACCAGGATGTTCCAAAACGTGGAGAAATGGAAAAAAATAAAAAATAAAAATTTTTAACCGAATGCTGTACTTTCATTACCCTATGTATACATATGGGTAATTGAAAGTAAAAATAGAACATCGAATTAAGAGACTAAAGTGATATTTTATATTGGGTAGCTATTTATATACTTAAATCACATATTTTGAAATCCTTTGTGTTAACTTTGATTTTGTGTGTTTCTTTGTGGCAAGTAAATCTTTGGAGTGCTGATTATCTCACTTGCCGTCATCCAATCGATTGACAGATAAACTTGGCCGATACTCGTTGAACAATGCATTCAAGTTTACCAACAAATAAAAAGTTAATCAATGTTTTCTTCGTATGGGTTAAACATTATGAAAATTCGATCTGAGCTCATTAAGTTGCAATTTCAAAAAAAAACTAGGGGTGTGGAACAACGCACAACTTTCAATTACACTATAATACAGACGTGGATTTGTGTCATTGAAAAAATAGAAAGTTTGGGATATATTTTTTAAGGTAATTCTTTAAAAAAAAAAGTGATTTTGGTGATATACTTTTTGATAATTCTAATATTATCCTTTCTTATAAGTGAAACTGGGAAGAGGAGAAAAAGCGATCGTTGATGAGCTATGTTCAAGCAAAGAGAACTCAGTGTTGAAGGCATTCGTTTTTCAACTTTTTACGCCCTTAAAGCATTTTTACGGGAATTTCGGGGGGAGGGGGGGGGGGGATGTTTAGAACACATTTAGAGGCATTACCACAACGAATTTGATCAAAATTGTTGGAGTCGTTTTTTGGCAATAATTGAAAAACATGATTTCTTCAATAGCAACTACCTTAAGCGCATGCGCGATTTTGACGAAAACCTTATTGGTAGGTTTCATGGTCACCTCTAACCTGCACACCAAATTTGAACATCCTAGGTCAATTTGTGCGGGAGTTATGCTGACCACAGACACGCATACATACACACAGACAGACATTTTTTCTAGATAACTTTTTTGAGATCAGGATGTTCCAAAACGTAGAAAAATGCCAAAAAGTCGATTTTTTTTTTTTTTTTTTTTTTTGATCGAACACTATACTTTCATTACCTTATGTATACATATGAGTAATTGAAAGTAAAAAATTGGCTGCATATAAAGGACTTAAAGTGAAAACTTTGTTTTTTATGGGTTAATTTTTTATTCTTGAAAATAATGATGTTCATGAATTAAAAAAATATAATATTCTTATAAGGTCAAGGGTTTTAAAGCAAAATTACAGAAATATTTCCATTATCTTCAGATATTTTAGGAATGTACAATTTAATACTTTAAAATAAACTTCGTTTATAAGGTTCATAAATACCAATATTATGTAATTTACAGTCTGCCCCCAATGTGCCACGTCATGATAAGGAAACTGGGGCAAGTTTTTGGAGTCAGGACATTAACACATCAGGAGTTTCTCATGGAGAGGGTAACTATGTCTATAGACAAAATCGTATATTTTGCTTAGAATAGGCCCTAATGAGTACATTAGGGCGAAGGTAGCTATGATATTGAAATGTTTCAGAAACAGAAATATGCAACCTTCAAATGTAAATCTGATTTGATAAAAGTTTGTTTTGAATAATTTATAGCTTTTTTGTCACATAAAAATGGGAACTGTTCGAATATTCTAAAAAAAATATAAATTTTAAAGAAGTATTTTTTTTTTTAAAGAAATAGTGGAAATTATAAGAAACATATTTCAATATTACTAGAGGTCAGGAAAATCTAACAAATAAAAAATTAAAAACTTTGTAAAATTTGTAAGGAGAAAGCAAAAATTGGCACATCTACCACTATTTTCAAGAACTCATACAAACCCTGTCTCTTAAACACTTAATTTTTACAAAACAAGTTAAAGTTTGGTCAGAGGGAATACCAAAAAGCTATATGATACGAAATATGTTCCTGTAACTATTGTATATTGTATGATCCTGTAGCTATTGCATGCAAATTCTATTTCTACATACGTGTATATATATTGTTGCGTGGACGGGTTCGAAAGATTTGAAGCCAAAGCAGATCAAAACTTGCAGAAATTTATTCCAAAATAACTAACTCTTCACAGTTCTCTTACAGCTCCAGAACTTCTCGTTCTAGTAGACACAATACAGCTCTTTTCACCTCAATAGAGCACAAAACAGTAGTTAAAAACTTGACAACTGCTAAATCGCCGCTATCTCCGCTCAACTATCTCCAGTCAACTAATTCACTGACTCAAAATCCAAGAACTAACTAACTAACCCTACTCACGGCCGTCCTTATATAGAAGTGGTGAATCTTCACGAAACTTCCCAGATCGTAGTCGAAAAGTCCTATACATGTACATGGGATACATGTACCTATACATGTACCGAAAATGTCGCCAAATGGTCGCCAAGTTTGGCGACATTTGGTGATTTTTCGCCAAATTTGACGACAAAAATTAGTCGCCAAAACCGTCACCAACTTACCTCTATCTCGCCAATTTGGCGAGATTCCCATTACCATAATGTTAAATGCCCTGCTCTTTGTAAAACTCGCTTCCCAGAGTTACCTCTGTAAAACCCGTTATCAAGCATTGAGAGGCTCATTGCAGGGAAACCAAACTAACGACGAACTATTGCACTGCCTTAAGCGAAATGTACTTAAACGTTCCTATTTACAAAATTAGCACTAAGAAATATTTACAAATATACAAAAATTCGTTACAATATATAATTACTCGAAAAACCCTGTTGGGCCTTGAGCCTGTTGATGGACTTAAAATTTGTATTTGTAATGAATGTATGTTCAATTTATATCTTATAGAAATCTTATTTTAACACAATGGATAAAGAAATTTTTTTAAAAAGGAATAACAGACACACATTGTTTTATCTGCAGTCAGTATTATAATTAAACTAATTTTAAGTACATTTCTTGGTTGATTTGTTTACAAATATTTGAACAATTTGTTTATAACCAATTTATTGGAACAATAAATTATATTTTAGCATGTTTCTATCACTTTGAAATAATGTTGGTTTTTTTTATGAATTTATCAACATAAAATAATATGAAAAAAAAGGGTTAATCCTTTGATTTGAAGATTTTTATGCCCATGAGACGGATTTAGATGGACGGATGACGAGTCAAATTCATTCACCGTAACTTCACCCAAGTAAGCAGATGACGAGTCTCCCTCGTCAAATGTACCCAAAGGGTTAAAAAGGTAAACCTATCAAATAACCAGTCAGAGACAAATTCGACAAGTTATTCCTAAAAGGAAAATTTCCTTTATTATAGAGGAAAGACGAAGGAGAATTCTTTTTGTGTGGTTACTTGAATAGATTGCTGCTCAATTTGGATTTCGATATTTTAAAGAAACATTCCCAGACGTTGATCCTAAAACCAAAAGCGGCTCATGGAATACAGTCAGTACAGCCGAGCAACATTTAAATTTTTTAGTTTAAAAGTAAAATTATATATTATACTAACTTCCTTAAATAAAGATTAGAATTGAAAACGAAAAAAGAATTTCTGCGGTAAGTGAACAAAATTTCAATAAATAGCAAACCCGTTTCTTCTACGCCCATTTTAGAAGAAAAAACCTTCAAATCAACCCAAACGGTGACCTCCCAGTGAACTACAGTAACACCATCTAGAGAGTATATATCTCTAAGCATTGGCACAGCCAGTTGCTGAAATTACAGCCTGGCTGAGTTCATTGCTATGCCAACCGTTTCTACTATTAACTTTTTTCCTTGGTTTGAAAGCAGCATTATCGCACGGCTTAGCCGAGAGAAATTTTATAATTTTGGCTGTGCTTGAAAATTGGAGAAACTGATTGGTTTCATGAATATCTCCAAAACGGAAATAGTTTTTCTGATGTTTACACTTATGCTGTCTTGTAATTTCTTAAGTTAACTATTTTTAAACAAGGAGTTTGTTATGATGAAATGTGCATCTTGCTTGAAACTCATTTTAGAAGATAGAAAGAAGATTGTAAATGCCAACAACTTAAAGTTAGACAGACATTATGAAAAAAGGGGATACGTCTCAGCGTGTTCTTAAGTTTCAGTTACCTTGGTATGTGTTTTTCTCATCGTTAGGTGGTTGCTGTTACTTACAAAAAAATATTTTGTTGACCATGTTTGATAGTCAGAATTAAAAAGGGCGTTTGGAATAGTGCTAGGTAAGGTATATTAACCACCATCACATGAGCATTTTAAGCACACAAAGGCTCAATCGAACATTTAGAAAAACTCTTAACTTTGAATTGACAAAAAGTGAAACTCAAATAGCTGACACATCAAGAAAAGCTCTCAACTTTATACTGTTGAATTTAACAAAAAAGTAGCTCTTTGAATAGATAGGGACCTAGGCCCCTCCCGAAATCAGGAACAAAAAATTAAAGTAATAAGTAGTTATTATTTGCGTTTGTTTGCAAATAATTTCCATTCTCTTAGCTTCCCAAAAATAAAAAAAGTTGATGGCACCAGAATAAGTACTGTGAAATTAAAATATGTATAATGCAGGTGAGGCTTTGGCATTTTATCTGTAGCTCTGTTTATTCAATAGTGTGCTTTTTAAATAGGTGTGTATCTGCAATCCTCTGCATTATGCTGTTGTGGAATCTTAATTTGCTTTATTAAGTTAATGGTATTCATAATGAAGGAATAAAAATTCTATTCAAAACTGTTTTGTAAAAAAACGTTGTGTAAATAATTCTAGTGGCTAAATTACTCGTCCAGTCTTTTGAACTGTTTGCAAGTGATGTAAAGTTTCCAATACATTAAATCTTTACAAAATGCCTATCGTAGAAGCGTCCAAATCATATTTGATGAAATTCGGATTAGAGGAATAATCTGGTTTACTTATAGGGGCGATATTCATACTTTTTTTAATAATTTATTCAAAGCAAAAGTGAAACAAAATTTACCCCAAGTAACAATAAATGCTATTTAAAACCAATATTTCACCGTTTAAAAATTTGCCTGGATCAAGTTAACATAATCACAGTGAAAAATTTTAATTCAATTATCTCTTGCGCTCTTAAATGGCATTTAAAGAACAAATTTTTTAACATTAGATACTTTTTACTGAAAATAATTGTTTCAATCTCATGAGTAATAATGGACGTCAGAGGTTCTATAGAAAGGTGGAAAAACGATATTACGGGGTAAATACCAAATCAAGTTAACGATTTGGTGGGGAAAAAGTTTTGGTTTTTGGGTACAACCCAAGTAGTAGCATGACGTGATAAATGACGTAATTTTTAGGGCATCTTTTCTCGAATGACGTTATTCAGTAAAAAATCATGTCAGTTTTGACGTCATTTAATGGTCATACAAACTGACGTTCCTAAAATGATGTAAATTTTTTGGTCATTATATGATGCGCATTTTTTTGAGTCATGAAATGACGTTTTTTTATAAATAATAAATGACTCAAATAATTTTGGGTCACAATATGCCGTCATTTTTTAGTCATCGAATGATGCGAATTTAACTTTTATTATTTTTTATACCGGCCCATGGCAGAATACACACTTCCACTTGTGAAGACTACTTGTATGACAATTTTATTTTAATAAACATGTAATATTCGTCGAGTATCTACTACAACCAGAAAATAAATAAAAATAATAGTACAACAAATAGGTGAGTAAGTTTTTGGTAAATAATCTGACTGAGCAATTTAGTCACTAGAATTCATCAAGAAACTCATGTTAAATGTGAGAATACAAAGCCAAGTAAACACTGATGACAGGGGAGATCATATCTCACACTAAAAGTCAACTCCATGAGTTGTGAGATTTTTAATGTGAATGCCTTTTTGCAACTGCTCTCTAATGGTACTTCATGCTTTTGCATGTGTCCCCACTGTGCACTTTGCATTTCAATTTACGACCGAGTTGTTTTACTTATCGTTTTGTTACATAAAGATGCCTCTTTTATGTGAATTTCATGTGTCTATGCTGTTCCACTGAGAAGTTATTAGAGAAAAACTGAAATATCTTTAAATTTTGCAGACCAGTGTAGTAGTTCTAGCTCAAACCATACTACAACTTTTCAAATTAAATGGCTAGAAGAATTTGAGTGGTTAGCTTATTCTGAAGGAAAATCCCGATCTTTTTGTAAATATTGCGTGATATTTTCGCACTCCTTAAGTATATTCAAAGGAGTTCACCAAGAAACAAGGAAATTAGTAACACAGGTTTTCAGTAACTTGATAAAAGGGACGAAAATTTTCGATCACTGCTGAAGATAAAGAACCCATAGTAGAGATAATGACATTAAAGACTAATTAATGAACAGAGGAGGTTTTTATTAAAAAAGAAGTTATATAAGGAATAAAGTAGGGGGAGTGAAGAAAATAATACTAACGAGAATGCAATTAAGTGTTTTATAAAATAATCTGCTATCATATAATAAAGCATTAGTTCACTTCAGTTGTAAAAGTAAACTGAAAATATATAAAAAAAATAATAACTATGTTTTTTCCCAATATTTCCTTTAAAACCATCCTTAATCCTTGAGTGAGAGCTCACTTAAAACATAAAAAAAACAAGTGCAAATAACGGTAAGTTTGGTCGTATTGGCCCCTCCCGAAATTGTAACCTATATACGCCACTGAGTTGTTTTCATCCATTTTTCTTGAGGCAGAGTTTTGTTGCTGCATCTCTCTATGTATTATGACCAATTAATTTACTACGTTGGAGGAGAAAACAAATCAGAAATTCAAGACCGTGTGCTATGGAAAAGTTCACATGTTTACACTTTACAACTCCCGCCGGACCAGTAGAGTTGTAGGGTATGTAGCACGTGACGTCACAAGAGATAAAACGCCGCCGTTACAAACATAGCTTTTGTAAGGTTTTTTCACCTACGATTGCGCCAAAGAATCCGAAATATAAAAAATGACAACGATCGGCGCCGTTATTACGAATTCGAAGAAAATATAGATCGAATCAATATAGAAATATATAGGACAATTGTAAAATATAGGACAATATAGGATGTTTTTGCCGATTTTTAAAAAAATATAGGATTTATAGGACATATAGGACGTCTGCGACCCCTAAAGATGGATTTTTTAAGCGGGGAAAGGTCAAGATCTTGGATATTTCCGAATTTTGGAAGATCGGATTTTGGATATTTTACTGTATATCTAAATAAACTATTTATTAAAAATAAAAAAAATTTATTTCTCATAGAATGTAGATACATCATGGATTGTGGTCCAGTAAAAATTCCAGAAAAAGAATTAATTCCCTGATAATTTTCTAATAGATTTCTAAAACATTCAAACAAACTTTTTTCAAATTTCCCCAACTTTCCAGGTTTTCCCAGAGGTGTAGACACCCTGATCAAATAGAACCTGTATGCTAAAGAGGTAATATGGTAATTTTTTAAACATAGTTTTGGTGATAATGAAAAGTTTTAAGTATTCTGTAACACGAAATTTCTAGCGATTACTGGCACGATTCTCCGGTAAATGGTGCCAAAATACAAATACATGGGGCGACACACTTTCAAAACAATAGCAAATTTCCCTGATTTTTACCTGAATCAGAAAGCTTCCAGACATTTCCCTCATTTCCAGATTCTTTAGCCACTCTGTTGAATTTTATGCGTTTTAAGAGAGTGCTTCAAATATGTCACAAAAATCTCTCATTCAAATTCTACTAAATTCAAAGAATAATATTATGGAACAATCTAATAGTCAGCATAGTAGACTACTGACAGGATAATACACAAGATACGTATTAGCCTTTTGACTTTATGGTGCAAAAAAAAAGTTATCCAAACATAGTCATCCAATCCTATAATTCTAATAGTTGAACTCAGACAAAAAGTAGGCCAATGCTTCTCTAGAGAATGCCAAGGATGAATGTAAAGCCAGATATACACGCTACCAGTCAGAGTTCCAGTTTAGTTGGTTGGTTGTTTTCAGATTATCTGGCGCCGTCAGCAACACAAGGGCTATAATACGCCGAAACATTTGTCATTAGACAAACCAACATACATTTACAAACACCCATGCCTAACACGGGACTCGAACCCGCAACCTCGCGGTCTAGAAGATAGCACGCTAACCACTATACCGCTTGGTCGGCCAGGGTTCCAGTTTAGATTGCCAGTTCTGTGACGTTAGCTAAGCGACCACTGCGATGTCTGTCGGTGATCACGGCAGAGCCCACTTTATTGGACGACGAGGGTCGCAGGATCCAGTAAATAGAAAATGTTTGGTTTAATGGAACCTGTAGCCAAGTGACATCACATACTGGCGATCTAAACTTGAACCCTGACTGGTAACTAGGGAAGTAGTGGGGCCGATACATACCGGTGCTTTTTTTAGAAGAGGTACGGTGTACCGCCATTTTTTTAACTAATCAACAATAACTCATAAAAAATTTTAGCATGTATTGTGATATAAGTTAATGAGAAAATAAATACGTAAACCAAGAGTACTTAGATTATTTTTGTATGTTTAAATTATGTAAAATATTGTGGATTTGCATGTTATAATTAAAATATCCCAGCTACAGTTGGGATTACCGCTACGATCGAGAAGCTTGTGTACCGGTAAAAAAAATTTAGCACCACAACTCTGCTGGTAGCGTGTAAATTAGGCTTAATTTTACAGACCTTTTGAGAGGGAAAGATATCACAACCAAGTACACAGTAAATGAAAAAAAAATACCTTGTCATTTTGGTAACAGGAAAGATATTCAACAATGTCAAACTTTTTGTTACCAAAAAAGATACACACAATAACAAGCAAGTACCCTTCTATCATAAGTCACTATTGTATGAATAATTCTTCTGCAACTTATGAATTCCTACAAATATAGTTTCTGTCACATTTGTCGAATGAGTAGCTTTCAAAATTTCTTTTACTTTCATAAATAGAAAAATTAAAAATCAATAAAGCATTTTCTCCATATCGTTCACTTTATGAAGAGTTTTCGTCATTGCCTTTAGATTATATGCTAACTTTTTATAACTGTACATCAATTGTCGCACACAAAAGAGGAATATTAAATATGCATTTTTTTTTCCTTCTTTTTTTAGAAAGAGAATGGGATGGTAACATTTAATTAATTTTAGTAGGGAGGGGGGGGGGGTGACAGTACAACATCACACAATTTTAAGGGGGAGAAGGTCCATCAAACGGGACACATAAAAAGTCAACTTTAAATTACCTATTTTACGTACGTCCCCTGTAACATGTTTTTCTTCATTAAAATGAATATGTATAATCGCTGAGTTTTTCAAAGGGATTATTTAGACACAGTGCGTGACCACTCATCTAGAAAAAGTTAACGAAACTCCTTAAGTAGTGTACTTTTCATTTGATATAGTCCCAAATTATAAAATCTATGAGTTGTTCAAACGCCTTTGCAATTTAATTCAGAAATACATTCTTCATTAAAGATTTTCAATTCGTAAGCAAAATCACAACATTCTTTTATTTCATTTTTGACATGACTTATATTCATGTATGGTTTTTAATTTACATAAACTTTTAGCCATTATGCCTATAGAAATTTATAATTTGATAGCCCTGTGGAGTTGGAGACCCTAGGGTTTAGGTACTTGGAGTATCTGACTGTACAAATGCACTATAGACGCCTGACAATTTTTGGTCGTTTTGTTTAGATATAAGAAAACAAGACATTACTATTTGTAGTTATATAAAACTGTTTAGAGAATGATATTAAGAAATTACAAATGAGAAATATTTTTCTCTTTGATTAAGCCAAAGAAATCTATTAAAAATCACCAGATCCTTACAGTGTAACTGAACCAATTAATAATATGCTTTTTTCTTTTCAAGAATTTGTCACAGCACATTTAATTTTTTAAACAAGGTTAAAGAGAACTTAAAATATAGATTCGTAATAGTGTATATTCCACACCTAATCAAAACATCGACCCATAAACAACGGCATAATTACTGATTCTTCAACAATAAAATACACTTTAACAAACATTTTATTTCTTTTTAATATTCTGGGCGTATGTAATATTTATTATAAATGAAAACATTCGAAATTATATTAAGGAAATAAGAACACGATGAATGTACAAAATGTAAACAAAAGACCTAAAGAATTCAAAACCCTCCTGTACTAAAAAGGAAAAAACAAGATTCATCGAGCCAGTAGTAATTAGTGTGGCTTCCGGATTGAGGATAAATAAACTACCGATGGAAAACCATTCAGAACTTATAAGGCTTTCAGAGCAAAATAAGCATGAAAATATGCACTTACCGAGTCTTTCACTGACACGGAATTCGACTTGTGCAAAAACTTTGAAGTCAAATGATAGTCTTTATTTATAGTTCAATGCTTTTGCAGTCACCTATTGCACACATTTATGATGAGGGACGAAAGCATGTTAGAGCATTCCGATGCAAAGATTCATGAAAAATAAACATAGTAGCACAAATCAAAATTCTTGATTTCTACAGTTATATTTTCAAGAAGAAACCATGCTGAATTCTACGACAACGCATGCGTAAACGGCATCTTCATGTCGTCTGCGGAATGCATTTCAGTTTTCATATATTTTTTTTTTTTTTTTTTTAATAACAAAACTGTTTTACAAATAAAGTTTAATTTTAATCGATACAAAATTTAAAATCAGAAAAATACTTTGAATTTAGATTTAACATGAAGAAAAAGTATTATTGTTCTCATATAAAATATGGTTTTCTCATTTAAATGCTCTAGTATTTAAATTCATTCCTGCCTAAATTTGAGATGACGTCATTGCAGCATTTCAAACCTTGACAACACAATTATGTGGGATACAGACCACGCATGGGTTCACTAGTTCCATAGGCTTTGAAACACCTATTCAATGAAAACGCATCTTTTTATTTGCTTTTTATTTGCTATATATATATATATAGCAAATAAAAAGCAAATAAAAAGGTGCGTTTTCATTGAATAGGTGTTTCAAAGCCTAAGGAACTAGTGAACCCATGCGTGGTCTGTATCCCACATAATTGTGTTGTCGAGGTTTGAAATGCTGCAATGACGTCATCTCAAATTTAGGCAGGAATGAATTTAAATACTAGAGCATTT